>OX467083.1:19152742-20364163 GCA_950106755.1 Climacium dendroides
ACAGACCAGTACCCCATATGTTTTCAGCAAACTGTGGTGACATTCAAGCCTTAAACTCCATGCGGTACAACCGAACTGTGCCCCATCTTTTCAGCCAACTCCGGTACTTAGCAATCCTTCGAATGCATGGACAAATCTTGCCCAAACAGTGCAGCCCATGCCAAAAAACCTCTTCAATGAATGCACAATGCCACAATCAGAAACAGTAACAAATGGAAGTGGAAGTGTACCTGGCATCTGGTTCAGGAACACCGTCGCAGAGTCCTGCGCGAAAGGCGCGGGCCAATGGAAAAGCGAATTCTCGTCCTCTCCCAACTGCTGGCTCGCCGCGCTCGCATCCACCTGCTCCGCAAGCGTCGTCTCCATCATCGCCATGCCCTCCTCCACCTCCGGCATCATCCCCACCATCCCGGGAATAATGTCTCTACAACACTGAAACAGCCCCGCGTCCCCACAGCCATCTGCAACCTCCCAATCAAGCACGGGAACCTCCGGCCCCTGAAAGACCCCCAGAGTCACGCACGAGCCCGGGGAAGTGCACGAGCTCGGGCTGCTGCTGCTACTCACCCCCAAGTCGTAATTGTGGTTGTAGTTGGGGGTCATGGTGTAGGAGTCCACTTCGAAGCCGGAGTTCGCTTCGAAGCCGCCCAAGAGGGCCGTGGCGCCGTTACAGCACTCTTGAATGAGCTCCGAGTCGCAGTCGTCGAGGTCGAAATCCTCAGAGGGATTGTTACCTAAAGCTTGTGTGCTGTTGCTGCTGTCATTGAAGCTGGCGGCGTACTGTTTGCATTCATGTTTGATGAAGCTGGTGGCTTCTTTAAACATGCTTTGCGTGGTTAAGTCCGTGAGGACTAGGTGTGGCGGAAGGGTGTTCCCGTAAGCTTCGAGCTTGGCGCACGAGAGATTTAGAGGTCGGGGTTTCGTGCACTTGAGAAGCTTGCGGGCGAGGTCGACGCCGCGAGCGGCGGCTTGCTCGGTTTCGAAAGTGCCCAGCCACACTTTCTTGTCCACGGCCTTCCACTCCGCCACGCGAATCTCCGCCACCCATTTGTTGAGATCTGGACGGAAGCGCACGCCGTAGTATTGGGAGGTGCCGGGGCGGCGGCCAGGGCGGGGAGGAGGGTGGAGGTCGTGAGGTTTGGGGCGTCTTCCACTGGACACATACACCAATGCAACAAGAGCATACGTCAGTTTGATAGAATCAAAGCGAGAGCTTCACCGACTGAAGGAATCGAAAGCAGAAGCAAGGCTCACAACCAGAACGGTTGGAATACTTTCCAAATTGTAGGTGGTGAGGCAACAATGCACAGCCAATGGTCCAGTTTGGGTAATCAAATCCAAATCAGACAGAGTTTACGACATCGACATCGAGCATGCGTCAGTAGAATTGTATCGGAAAAAATCCATGGCCAGAGCAATTTTCATACAGCAAGCTCCCCAGGACCACTTCATAAAAAAGAAATCAAATAGAAAATGGAAGATAATATTTGAAACACAGGTGGTTGTGACTACAGGAGTCCTCGTAGACCAAGATGACGACATCGAATCAAAGAGAGAGCTGTAGGAATCGGAAGAGGAAGCAAGGCTCACAACCAGAGCGAGTACTTTCCAGAATACTTTCCACATGATGTTCGACAGGAAATTGTGAGGGGGTGGAGCAACAAGGCACAATAGCCAAATTGAGCGTCATTGATTCAAAACCAGACGGAGTTTACTGACATCGAGCAGCTATTTAAGCACGACTGAACTAATGGAACGAATTGGAGAAACCGAAGGTTCAGTTACAGAATGGTTGTAAAACATGTCCAAATCATGTTCGAGAAGAAAGGGTAAGGTGGTGCGGCAACAATGTACAGCATGTGCCAATGCACGCAGACGAAACCCAAACCAGACAGAGTCTACCGACATCGATCAACCATAAGTACGCCTGCACGAATTGAAAGAATTGAAGAAAGTGAAGACTCAGTGTCAGAAAGGTTGGAAACATGTTCAAAAATTGCGTTCGAAACCAAAATAATTGTTGGGTGCGAATTGGGTTCATCATACCGTTGCCTGGTGCGACCGTTGTTATCCGAGGTGCGTGGAGTTGTGCCGACTGGCTTGAGGTGGTGATCGCCACCCTCGTTGCACAAAATGGTTTGAATGGAGGGCGCCATGCGACTCGGACATTGAAGTCCAGAGCTTTCCGCGCCCGGGTTGCTTCGCACGAATTCCTCCAGCGCAAAGCACCTGAATTCAGGAAAGCTTGGGAGGGTCTCGGGCATCCTCAGTCAGACAAAGCGAAGATTGCTTACAGTATAGAGTCAATTGCAACGACAGCAATTGCTTACAGTATTTTCGGTATCGGCGTTTGATGAAAATCCCACAAAAGCGAACGATTTTTATGTGCTCGTACCACCAGCTCCATACAATTTGCTCTTCCAATTCCGGCCCTCTTCCCTCTACCGACAGTATCCTCTCCACCCTTATACTCGCCTTGGAGAGCCCTTCCCGCGTTAAAGCTAGTGTTTCAGAGACTCCTGGAGAACTTAATGCATACAGTGTAATTGAAAGAGGCGATATTATTTGCCAAGTGTGTAAACCTTAGCTCGCTCAAGATGACAGCGCAAGTTGCGACGTACTCTTCAAGCGCATGGAAGGAACATTGGCACCTTGCAAGCTCAGACCCTTAAGAAGCAGCTAGCTCTCGTCCCATGACCCCACCAAGCAAGCTTAGTGCACGTATGCGGAGGACAAAGTGTTGATCAGCTGCACAAGTAGTGTAGAATCATATCCAACAAGTAAGACCTTATAACCATTTCCTGAGCTCCAGACTTGAGTCACAAAGGAGCAGTGACGCAGTTGCCCCGAAAACCTGAAACCACTCGTATGTTTCTAACCCTGAAAATTTTCTCATTTTTCAATATTCCAGTACATCAGTAAAATGAAAATAAAGTTCTATCTGCTGAAATTTTCACCAATTAATCGTGGCTGGAAAAAAAAATCAAAAATTAAGATTCAATTTGAGAGTTCAATTTCTGAGTCCCCAAATTAGTTTGGCAATGGGAAAAACAGCCAGAGCCTCATAATTAAGTCAAGTCAACTGAAAGTGGCGGTAGTTTAGAAACACGGACAGCTGGGGAGGAGCTGAATTCGTCAAACAGAGCGCTCAATGGGGTGCAGCTTCCTGTCCTGATGAAACCAAACGGTAGATCCGCAACTGTACATGGCTGTAATACGTTTTGATTGCTGTGATAAGGAAGGAGGCCAGTGCTGGGCTCGAAAATTGCGAAAAGAAAAGAAAACCCCAGACGACACAAGTCGTCGTCTTTCTGCCCTTCATCTGGGGTTGGGGCGGCCGGGATGAAGGATCTTGATTGCTGTAGAGATCGCTTTCACCTCCGACGAGGTTCTAAATTTCTAATTTCTAAAGCTTCTTTGTTTGCCACCATTACTGCTGATTTAATCGCTATGCAAAGTGCCGACAATCATGATTATGCACGGTCCAGGACTTGAATGGTGGATCTAATGAGATTCAAAGTCACCTAATTAAAGTCTGGCTTCAGTTGTTTTGGCCGTGCATGATAAAACGTATGGATAAATGGAGTAGGATATTGAAAGGAAGTGTTGCCTAAAGATTGCGGGGACAAACGTAAGTCAGGCTTTGCACCTAAGTTATGAATTACGATCCTAACCATATGCAATGGACGCAAATCAACTGATACGATCTTTCAAGTTCTGTACTTTCAATTATTTCCCAAAGTCTGACTACTTTTGGCCTTGGTTTTGGCCTTGGTTTTGACCTCGAATGATTAATAGTGAAAGGGTTAATAGAATAAGGTAATGAATGCATGTGTGGCACAGATTGAGAGTGCAAGTACAAAGGTAAGCCAGGCTTGGCTCTGCAGCAAAGAATTCTTTTTTTTTTTCTTTTTTTTTTGAGACAAATGAAACGGAATTCCATTGCCAGAAAATGAGCAGTAGAGAATTCCTGAGTGACGATCCTAACCGCCTTGCAAAGGATGCAATTCACCTGATTCGATCTTTCAAGTTTGTACTTTCGGAAATGAAAGTATTCCTCCCTCTCGAGATCCGACTAATTCCTTTGCTTGTTTCTTTGTTTCTTTTTGAGACAAATGAAACGAAATTCCATTGCCCGACTAACATAATTCCTGTGTGAGGGCCCATCTATGCTAAAGCTAATGGGACTGAAATCGAAACATTTGTTGGAGTAAATAATTAAAACTCCTGGTCTTGGACTGGGTGAGCGGAGTCGAATCTGAAGCTGGCTTTGTGGAATATGGTAATTCTGAGCCGAGCAATTAGCGCAGGATATACTTTTCTAATACCGCGCTCCAGGTTTGAGTTGCGGATTAGCACAGTGTCAGTGAGGACGTGGGTGATCGAATGGTGAAGCAATTGTAAGAGACTTTGGGGAATGTGAGTGTCGGAACAGAAACTGGAGTTAGCTATGATAGGGGAGTGGCTGTGGCTTCCATCTTAAGTTAAGTTCGCCATAGCCACACCTCTCTGGCTTCCTGTAGAGTAGATGTTTTACCTTAATTGAGATCATGATACTTGGTTAGTTAAGCAGGAATCCGACAAAACTGGAGCTTACGGTTCAGTGTATTGAGCCTCTCGTGAGTGTGCGCCCAGCCAAACTAAAAAATTTTAAATATGATATGAAGGGGCTGTGTTTTGTGATCCTGGCTGTGGCTTGAATTGGCTCCGTCGAGGCCGTTCTTGGTTGCCACGCACGTATGTTTTTTCCCAGTGCACGAGAAGATTTCCGTGAAGAAAAACAGGCCACACTTCACAGTGTCTGCACCCAATGTTGTTCTTGAAATGCGTCATTTTCATCCCAACTTGGCTGCTTTTCCCGCTTTGAATTCTTCCTGCCCCCCTGTTGGAACAGACAAAAAGAGAGCCTGTTTTGATTATAACTTAAAAGAAGAAGAAAAATCTTCGAAAACAATTCACTGCGGCAGTAATAAGTCACTGAGGTACAGTACACGCCAACCAAGGTCCAACCTTTGGAGAGTACTGGAACGGAAGGCTTAGCGGCAACTCTGGTTTCTGGTATTAAGCTTAACTCAGGCCTCAGACTCTTCATTCACGCCGGTCTTGTTTCAAAGTGTGGGAATTGGTGTGTAGAATGAAATTAAATTAAAGGACTCACTCATGATTCACTCGGGTTTCGAAAAAAGAAATTAGGAAGTTTGTTTGGTGTGGGAATTATGCATTGTGAATGAAAGGACTCGATCTCAACTCACGTAGGTTTCGAAAAAGAAACGAGGAAGTTTGTTGAGTGTGATAATTGTCACTTCCATGAATGAGCTTTTTCTTCACACATGTTTCAAGAAAGAATCTAGGGAGTTCTTTGGGTGTAGGAAACTAGTGTCACTTGAATGAATGGGCCAACTTTCTATTCGAGAAGCAAGGAAGAATTCAATTTTAGTAAATTAAAAAATTAGGAAATTCTTTAGGCGTGGGAATTGGTGTCACTTGAATGAATGGGTTTTTAATCCATGTGTGCTTCAAAAAAGAATCTAGGGAGTTCTTTGGGAACTTGGTGTTTTGAATGAAAGGACTCTATCAATTCATTGTGGTTTTAAAGAAAGAATTATAGGAAGTTTATTGGCTGTGGACATTGGTGTCTCTAAAATAAATATGTAATTTATCTAAGTGTGTTTCAAAAGAGAAACTAGGAATTTTAGGGGGGGTCATGAGAAATGAATTCAATTGAGTGAATAGGTTCTAATTCACACCAACTTCAAATAAAGAAATCAGAGAATTCATTGGGTTTAGTCTCCTTGAATGAATGAACTTTTATTTGTTGTGGTTTTGAAAAAGAAACTAAGAAAATTTAGTGGGTGTGGAAATTGGCATCATTGGAATGTGGACTCTTTATTTACTTCAATTTAAGAAAAATGACAACTTAAAGGGAGTCTTAGGATGTAGGAATTGAAATGATGAATCAAGAGTCCATTTACACTTTTTTTCATACATTTCATATAGATCGAAATGTTACAAATCATTCTATTTTTGCCCACATTTGTACCAAAAAACAATATGCAAATGGCCTTTTAAATTTCAAATGTTAAGATGTAGTAATTGTCTTTTCTAGCATTTAAAAACGTAAGTGCTTTTCAAATTGTAACCCCTAAATGTCCAAAGGATAGTGAACAAAACTCAAATGTGGTTACAAAATATGGCTTCTTCAAACTTTTTGACAATTGCATCAAAACTTCAAATGTTTACATCAAGATTAGAAATCATCTATAAAGTCAAGTTTTGAAAAATTCTTATAGATCTCTTTCACATCAATATTGAAACAGTTTCCTTTGATAATTCATTAAAAAAACATTTTTTGTTTTTATCATTAAATTTTTTTATTTGCTAAAAGTGAGGTTCCAAGTGATGTGAGAAAAATGGAAAAAGATTTAAAGATGAAAACACCAATACTTTCTCCTAATATTAAAACTTTCTAGCACTACACATATATTGAATATTTTATATTTTTTTCCTACAAAAAAAATTGACTATTTGTATCAATTTGGAGCAAAAGAATTTCAAATGCAATTTGATATGGTATGCAATAAAATCTCTTTTTTTTGGGATAATATTTTTTTATTACACTTAAAAAATTAGACAAAAACTACTTTAAAATTACTTTAAAATGGTCAATGGGTTATTGGAAGGTAAGATATACACACAATTACATAAAAGAAGTATTTGATTGTGAGCTTTCAATAATAGAGGTGATTATATTAACTTTCAAGATTTAAAAGTTCTACGTCAAGCAACTATTTAGAAGACAATATATTTGATTATCAATCTTGTAAGAAAATAATTAAATCTTGCCTTCAAGAAATTGCAAGGGTTTTATTTGTAGGGTGCTATGATGACACCCTAAACAATTAAATAAATTTTGGGATTAATATTTTTTAAATAATTTGATTTTCTTTTTCTTTTAAATTGTTGAATAGAACTAAAGTATGAGATAGAGGAAAGCTAAATCATTAATAGCTTTAAGATGAAATTAGAATACAATAATCCCAATAGTGAAATTATTTTAGCAATCAAAGTTATTTTTGTGGAATTTTTATATTTAAGAAATGTGGAAATTGAAATTAAAAACAATCCTTATACATAATTTTTTCAAAAAAATGTTATAATTGCCCGGAAAACAAGATGCTCCATAACTTTTACATCACAAATTCAAATGGAAATGAATCAAAGCTTTCTATATAGACAAAAATACAATCTATAACAACAATTTTTTTCAAATTTTTATATCAAAATTTTATGAATCTCTATGTTGCCCATTGAGTTAAAATTTGGGCTTATTGTTATTGTAATATGACTTTTTGCTTTGGTCACTAATTGAAATAAATATAATATTTCCCAAAGCTAATAAATTTTTTTCTCTTACAAAAAAATTTCAAAATTTCCGCTAGGAAATTTCGCTCATAAGATCCTATTTGAAATCTATTTCATCCTTTATAGGGACAATAGGATTTTAAGGGGTATTTAACTTCAAAGTTTTGTCAAAATCTAAATGAGGTGTTTAGGGAATTTAGGGATTAAACAACATAGTCCTTTATCTTTAAAATTTGGCAAGTGAGTGACTAATTTAACTACTTTTGCAATGGTAAATAAAACTGAACTTTCCACAAAGTTGAGTCATATTATAATGAATTAGTAAAGTAAGCTCGCCATTTTTTTAAACCTCTAAAGTCCCAAGGCCTTTTCTATCAAAAAAACATCCAAAACTCTCATTTCTAGTGTAGTGCAAAAAAAAATAATTAATATTTTTGCATCTTCAATCGTAGGATCGTGCAATAGATTAGTTTGAAAACTTGTAGAAAAGTTTCATAAACTTTGATTATATATATTCCAAGATGTTTGTATTTTAAAGTGGAAATAATGTATTTTTTGTTAATTTAACAAAAGAGATTAGAAGATTTTGAATCTTTTTAACTTAAAGTATTTGCATTTCAAATTTCAAATTTAAAGCATTTTATACTGAAGGATTGAGTTGAGACCTTAGAAAAAAAAATTCAAAAAAAGAACATGATTTTGATTCTTTAAAATTTGTTAAGTAGAAGCAAGAATGTAATGGAAGGAAAAACTATATCATTCATAGATCTAAGATGGAATTAACTCAGTACACTAATGTTACCAATGAGATTTTTTAACAAAAAAATTAAGTAATCCATACAAAACTTCTTTTCCTAAAAAAATTGTAAAAATTTAGCTCAAAAATGAATCCATCATGTTAATTTTTCAAGTAGATACTCTAATTGCTTGCAAAGCAAGATGCCACTTTTTCATTTATATGGCATAACTTTTGCTTAGGGCACCAATAGAAATAAGAATTATATTTCTAGAAAAATAAGTTGTTTTTCTTTCATGAAAAAAGTTCAAAAAAATACATGTCCAAACTTAAGATCATGGGAATTGATCCAAACTCCCAAGTATGCTCTTGGGAACTTTAGGGATTAACTTCATATGTCAAATGAGTTGAATTTTTTGTATAGTATTTTATAATAGTACAGTAGAATTTTTTACATTATGATTTTTAAAATATCTTTAATTTTTAGTTCTTTTCAATATACTAGAAAATGACAATTTTGGACTCAATTGTGGAGAAAGAGTCTGAAACTTTAGGCATTAAATCTACAAATTTTCATTTTAAATGCAATTTCTATGCTAAAAGTCAATTCTATCAAATGTTACATCGTAAATTTGTCTCATTTAGCTACTTCCAAAAAAAACATACTACAAAATCCTATTGATTTTGTGTGACCCTAACAAGATTGATTTCAAGTTGATGGGTGATTACAAAATTGACTTCATATGAACTTACCCAAGCTTTGAAAAAGCTCAAAGAATTTTAGAGGTTGAATTCTATTTTTAGCATCAAAATCCAAATTTGAAAACAATTGTTTATGGTTTTTCTATTCAAGACTTTGGACAAAGGTATCCATTTCATATCTTGATTTTCTAATGTTAAAGGCTCTTGGAAATGAGTTAGGTTTGCTAGCATGTGAGCCTAAGATTTTGAACTCATGAGCTTAGGAACCTAGGCTCTAATATTATAGGTACTTATGTTATAGACACCTTCCATTGTTATAGGATATTTATATTATGGGTGTTTGTACTATAGATACCTATGTTATAAAGGCCTTCTATGGTTATAAATTATTTATATTGTAGGTATTTATGATATAGGTACCTATGTTATAACTTCATTTTTTTCATGACTTAAATTTTATATTTGACATGTAAAAAGAGGATTGATAAACTTCAAATCCATTCCAACAAATTTTACTCAAACAATATTGATTTTCCAAATTTAATTTAGAAGGGATTTAAAACTTATATTATTGTATTAAATAATTGATGATAGGAATGAACAGAAGAATAAATCAATTTACTATACACAATCTAAAATTCCTAATCTGCACCTATTATTCATTCATTGATTTCAAAACATCCCTCTATACTATAGTTTGTAATTGAACTTTTGCAAATTTTGAAAGAGAAAACCCATGTACAATGAAAATTAGTACAAAACTTGGTGATCATTGTTTGAATCAACCTTTTTTTGAAAAATCAAATTTTGGCAAAAAAAGACACCAAAAAATTGTTGTTGGACAATATAAACACATCCTTGAATTGCAAGGCCATTTGCTACATATGAAATATATGTAACATAAAAATAAATGTATATCTAACTAACAAGCTCTTTATATTCATGGTAAGAATCTCAAAGTTGCTCAAGTGAGGAAATTTATGCCATGAAGGATCAAAGTCTATCAATCCAATTGAGTAAGATCAAAAGAATTTTTTTTTCATTTTTTTTCAAACCCAAATATCTTACAATTTGTGTATGACTTCATTGTTCATTGTAGAAACAAAGAATGCACCTATTGGTCTAATAATCCAAACATTTTGGTGACCACCTTAATAATAGGGGTTGCATCTTTAAAGGTTAAGCTTAAGGGTTAAGCTTACAAACAGATTACTACAGTACAAGCAGGTTCCAACTTCCAAGCAAATCTTTAGACCCCTCCTTCGAAGCCCCTAACCAAAATTACTCAACGACTAAGTCTTTGTTGTAAAACGAAGTTACTGCAGTAGTTTCTACACTCCATATGTGGTACAGCATTGCCATGAGTGAATAATAACTTGGGGCAGTGGGTTTGTGGGACCTGGCTGGGGGGCCTTAGGGGGCAAAGCCAGGGGCCTCTGTGCAAGTGGGACCCTATTATTGTCATACTTACCACCACAGAAGTTGAAAAAGTATTTCGGTTTGTCTGTACAAGCATCTTTGACCTCACCCCACCAAGGCACACACTCAGTCTGCACCAAAAAGCAGTTTTCAAAAAATTAAATTTAAAACCAATATGCAAACCCTATAAGGCCTTCACTAGATCTGGAGGTTGGGACTCGAGAGGCTGCATCAATCATTTGTGTGTGTCAAGTTTTCTCTAATTTCTCGATGCAAATGAAATGAAATGAGCTGAATTTATTTTTTTGGGTGGGGGTGGGGGTGGGGTGGTGGGGAACACATGGACAATTTCCATTGATAGAGGAAAAGGTACAGCGAACCAAGGGAGCAAGTCCCCGGCGGCAATATAATGAACTGAACTTTCATTGCCAGGCAAAGTGTTCAGCACTAGCTCATCACAAAAATGAATGAACCCAAATCCAAAAAAAAAGGCATAATCATCGCTTGAAATGCACACAGAGCATTCATTTCAAGTGGCAATTTTGGGTGCACATACCTCAATGGAAGTTAGAGTTTACACCAGCATGGATACAAAAGTCCCAGTGGGGTAGTTCTCCTACCTATGCCACATGGACATAATTGAGCTATGAATATCTAATTCCTGCACATTACATCAAAAGCAGGGTACTAGGTTGGCCCACACTTACACTCGACATGTACACAGGCCGAAGATTTCAGAATGTGGGGAAACCTAATTCCCTCCGATTAGGTAATCAGGTAACGAAAGGGCCTAATAGACAAGAATGTACTTGCACATCAGCTTAAGCTAGAACCCAGATTATGAAGTAGGTTCCAATCAACTGACAGAGTTCTTCCTCGAGACAGAAATGTTTTTGCCACCAAACTGACACAAATATCATGTCTCACAGACAAGTGTAAAGACACCTCCAATTGACAACAGTACTGCTGCCCTGGGGAGTCGGTAAGCAGTTTCCCAACTCCTTATTTATACCGCAAGGTGCGTGATGGTCGGCGAAAAGAACCATTGCAGGACCAGGGGCGGTTTGTGATTCCCGGACCCAGTACCATATTTTATTGCAAATGCGATATATTCAAACATGGTCAGGGCCCCTCTTCGCCGCCCTCCCTCGAACATTGGCTAGAAATATTGATGTCAACCGACCAAATTCTCCATTCAATGTAGGAGCAGGCCACAGTAACAGGGAAGACTAACCCACACAGTCGGTTCTACAGTAAACCAAGTGGATCAATTGAGACGACTTGAGTTCTAAATTGCAATTGTGCACCCAACGGGTTTCGAAACTCTCACCTCTTGAAGAAGAAGAAACTCGTCATCTGGCCATGTCCGGTGGGCCAAAACGTTGCAAGGCAGCCATATCATGTACCTATACAGATTGAAAATAAATATAATCAGACAACTCCACTGCCAACAGTGTTCAACAAAGGTAAAACTCAATATTTGGATGTACAAATACAGGAATGGACTCAAGAATCACATGTCTCCAATTGCGAGGCAAGAAAAACGGTGCCTTTCGATCGAAAGTTTCTCTTTTTCATGACCGAATATAGAGCAGTTTGGACACAATATACACATGAATTGGAGTGCACATGATAAGACTTTGCTCTTAAAATGCGACTCTTACATTGTGCAACACATCCCTTACTGTAGAAAAGAGCGCATTCGAATGGTTCTAAAATGCCACAGTGCATCTGGGCCAAGCAGACGAAACATTGTGACTGTCTTCATCCATGCTGATGCCTACTAACAAAACAGCAACTAATGGCATATTATTTTTTTATCATTGACAAAGCGTATTTGAACCGATACTCCATTTCCAAGGCCAGCAGAAGAGAAATGAGAATTTGATTACGAGAATCCAAATAAGATTCATGGAAGATGAATCCCTAAACCACAAATGTGCAAGGAAAATAATTACCTCAACGTTGTACAGAGAAATTGGGTTTCTGACAAGTATTTGAAGCTGTCTTAAATGAGGAAACCTATTTATCCAGGCATTTTCTTCAGCGTGTTTATGTACGTATAGCGAGAAAATAACACAAAAAGCCTCCGATACCTGCCACAGCACACATATTGTCTTAAAGTTAAAGCATTGAACTTTGTCATAAAATGCAGTACGAGGCTACACCAATGACTTCGATTGCTTCAAGGGTCAGAAGTGCAAGATGCATTCACGCAATGACGAAATTTTCGGCGTAAATTGAAACAGGTGCTGGTGCATAGAACCACCAGGTCGAAGTATTGCCAGGTTAGAGCTAAGAAACAGCTACCCAAAATTACAGCATTATCTTGGTTATTTTTGAAGCACCATTCCAGAGTGGAAAGTAAATATGACAAACCATATCAATCCTACCCTTAAATACATTGGAAATCTTAATCAGTGCAAACCACGCTAATCGATGCCGTGTTAGAGTTTAGAATTTCGGCGGTTAGCAAAAATTGAAGTACACGGTAAAGCGACATAGAGTAGAGTGTCCGTTGCATATGTGAGAGAAGCACATGCCCACATTCTACGAAAGGGTGTAGAGTTTGACTGCACTGATACAACAGCTATATTCAATATCACATTGTCAGAAATACTTCCTATCCAATATCTTCTGTTGAGAAAAACTTCGTGATGCAGATCCGAAAACTTACCAAACCCATTGGCTTTTGTGCTGACTCATGGCCACAATACTTGTCCATGGACTTGGATTGGCAAGATGGTGCACTTTGTCTTTGTGACTGATAAAACGCTCGAGAAGAGGCGCGCAAAGCTCAAGTGGTCCAGAATACTTCCGCAGAATATTTGTACTAACCTAAAGATTTCACCAAGAGTACAGCCATAATTTTATTCAGGTTCTACGAGGAATAAAGATCAGAACTAGGTCTATGGCAAACACTTCGTCCAGCTTCAAAAGAAACAGGGTTACTTAAAAATGTAAATAGCTGCAGAACAAGGAGGATGCAAGCTAGAGTAAGCAGCAATAGTCAATGTACTAAGCAGTATAACAAAGACAGCAGAAAGCTTACAAGTTCCCATCCTTGGAGAAACTCTTTGACAGAGCCGCCTTTGCTCTTTGTTGCTTTTCCTTCTTCCAACAAAAAAGTTCTACATTCACGACATAAAGCGGGTCAAGTTCGTCCTGAGTTTGTTTCCGATGAGCAAAACTTGTAAGAATTGATGATCGTTTGCCATTGTTGCCACCCATTGCAGTAAATTCCAATGCACCTTATGGCAAAAGACAGTTGCTATAAATGTAC
Organism: Climacium dendroides; assembly: GCA_950106755.1. Taxonomy (NCBI): domain Eukaryota; kingdom Viridiplantae; phylum Streptophyta; class Bryopsida; order Hypnales; family Climaciaceae; genus Climacium; species Climacium dendroides. Next base: position 19,166,245 of record OX467083.1, read on the forward strand.
ACATATCTCGGCATTTTAGTGCTGCAGCTCCTGATACTTACCGTACTCCACTATGAACTGCACGGTGGTTAGGATGTCCAGAGATACCATAATCGTCGAAAGTCAAGATCTGCCACCAAAGCACAAAATACGTTCTTTTAAGGAAACTCAATGTCGAAGGCATCCAACAGAAGCCACGTTAGATTTAACCTCCTGAAGTTCATGTCCAAGAAATAGGGCAGAATAACGGACACAAGGAAAGCACGATCTCAAAGTTCCCAAAATCAATGCCATGGAATGTACAGCATATAAACAAATACGCATTGCAAACATATAAGACATAAGACGTGAGGAGAGAGAAAGACCATGATTTTTATGACAAACCATGGATAAATGCTAAGAAAGACTCTGACCTGAGCAGAATGTAGGAAGGTACAACTAGCAAACTATAGGAAAAGAGCTTACGACTTGTATGCTGTGATCTGCTACGGTTTGCCTTAAGAGTTTCACAATCAGTGACTGATCCCATAGACTTGAGAAACCATCCTGCATCGGAAAATGGGAATCCTTCTTAATACCATCGCAGTCACAGATATTTGCGACCATGTATAACTAGGAAATCCAGATTTTGCTATGCGTGCCATAACTTGCCTTTGCATAGACAAACGAGAAACGTCAATGGAAGAAACGACGGAGCAGAAGAAGAAACGCACTTGAAGGGCTGGATGGTCTACAACATCGACACATTCTGTTGGAATCTGCCCCCACCACCTCAAACATTTGAGTGCAACATAAACTAGGTCGGCGAAATATAATCAAAGAAATTACGTGCACGAGATGACAGTACTTTGTAACATTCAGACCATTACAAGTACTACTAACTGACTCACAAGGAGATACAGATGTACATCCACGTACCTAGCAGTCGTTCAACTCAAATGCTTCAGAACAACAGTGAATTTACTCTTTCACAAGCAGAGTACTTGTTAATTTATGAATTTACTAAGTCGCAATTTCTTATAATGTTTCCATTTCAATCTAAAGTGGCGCAATGCCAGATCGCTTGTTTACGAGATGTACCTTGAGGACAGAACATGCGATTGCCATCTCTGACTTGCGCACGGTACCAAGTCCATCAGCGTTACCTGCAGTACATCTCCAAACACCCGAATGTAATAATTATGTTGATAAATTCCATAAGTGGTCGTACCACAACAATAAAATGCGTAACTTAAGATGGAGATAGACCTGTTGAGTAACACAGTGCGCGGATATTGTAGAGGTCAAGCTGAGCAAGCGACAGCAGAGTCGGACCAAAAAACCTGCGTGAGAAGCGACTGACATTTTAGCTTTCAAGAACTTTGAAAAGCCCTAATTGCTGACAATGAAAATGAAATTGGAGGTTACAAAACAGAGCTCAATTTCACTCACATGGATTCGTCATCCGGGTGTGCCACTACCAACAGGACATTGATCTTTCCTCCATTCGCAAAATCTAAAAGGCAGGATAGCAGATCAGACACTAGTGATTCAAATCTAGGTCTAATCATAATCTATTCAAATTCTCTGAAATTCTACGCAATCCCATATACACACGAAATCAAGAGACCGCCTCCCAAAGTAGCAAAATCGGGCTCAGGACATACGATTGAAGACCCACTTTGAACAGAAGGCAGCGGCCGCGGTTGCAATGCCCGAGAATGCTGTACGAAGTAAAAGAAAGGTACCAGCAACGCAATCCCTAATGAAATCCCCGCCAGCAACATTGTGTGCAGCAGTGCATTGATCGCCTTCCAATGCGATGAACTAAGCTTCAGCAAAAGCAATCGAAAGACCTCGAGCAAGCGTGGGAATCACCGTCCTCAACGCGCCCAAGCCAGCTCCTAATTGTACACGTGGCACGAAACTATTGAGATTTCTATTTTTTAAAATGAGGTGGCGGGTCCACGTCATACCAAAGAAGAACTCAGAGTTTCGACCCTGTTATTGAAACTCTTTGTGAAGTCAAGTCGGACGCGACTCTCTTGTAAAAGAAATTGAGGATTGGTGTGGCAAGATTCGCATTGAGTGATTGGAAGTGCAGATTGTGCATGCCATGCTTCAGTTCACGATTGTGAATGTTCCTGGGATTTTCGGCTAATTGGAAGAGCTAGGGTTTGCAAGATTACGATTACAGTGCTCGGAATCTAGTACACTGACGAATTTATCGGAAAGCTTTTTCTTAGAAGATTGTTTCGCTCCGTGTTGAGATCGAAGCTCAAGCGCCATGATTGTGTGTGTAGCGGTCGTGGGACACAACGTACGACCTCAATTGTTCCCTTTACAGTGTTTTCTTCTGAATCAGATATTAGGTTATTGTTGCGTGACTTACTGTAGAACATGTTTGTACTTTTGTTTGCGGACGGCTTGTTTGAAATCCTTGCCTGAAGTGAATGAATATTTTCCCTCGTGATCTTTGTTGTTGAGGTGGATTGGTTTCGGGAGAGGAGATTGATCTTCCTGTGGAACTGCAGAACAATCCTCTGTATCTGCAAAGCTTTATCGACGATGATAACACCCTACAATTCCACTACATCGTTCACTGCTCTTTGGATGTAATCGAAGAGAAAGGTATGCGTATTTCGACATCCTAGGGTTAGGTGGCATTCTATTTCTTCGGTCTGGCCTCTGTGGCTGTTCATGCTATTTATTGTTGAACATATCAATTGTTCGCGCCCCATGATTTGAGGATTCACCGTAACAATGTCTCTTTCTCGTTTTTCTGGCAGTCAGCAACTCAAAAAGATCGGGTTTGAATGTGAATGAGACGTTCTTGGGACTCCTTTACCCGACAGAAGACTATAAAGTGTAAGTTCAATCTCCAGTGGGCTTGCTCAAAGTTAATAGCATTGAATTCTGGAAGATTTAATAAGCAATCTTTGGTCTGAACAATTTTTGCGATACAGGTTCGGGTACATGAGTAACACAAAAATCAAGTTTGTCCTGGTGACTACTGATCAAGATTCGAAGGATGCTGATGTCCGCAACGTACGTCTCAAGCATCATTGTTTATTCCATGTCTTGTGTGTTTATCTCCATTGTGTGCTTCAGCAATCTGAATCTTTACTTCCTAAAGACCTAAATTGAGCCTCGCTTCGTTTGGGGGGTTTATGGAAGTTTTCTCTTGTTCAATTTTATTTATTTATTGACAAACTTATGCAATTTTCTACACCAATTCTACTGATAAATGAATTAGCCTCATCTTCTTTCAATTATTGTCACAATTTGATCAATCGAATTGTTTACATCCTTGGTCCCTTAGGGATTAACAAGCGTCCCATCATGGTATATGAGGAACAGGTATCTATTCTCATGTGCAAGTCTAACGTTAGGATTGTCGTTGGCTGTCTAGTTTTTCCGTCGTCTTCATGCAGCATACGTAGATGCAGCATCCAACCCTTTCCACGTACCAGGGAAGAAAATCACTTCAGCAGTCTTTGCCGGGCGAGTTAGCAACATCGTGAAGTCGTTCGGCATTAGTGCTCCGGCGTAAAAGGCTCTTTCAATTTGATTTACAATTTCTCAATGCTCAGTTGTGAATCTACGTTTCTGCTACAAATGCAAGGGCATTTATGCAAGAAACCAGACCATTTGTAATGCTTTTTCAATCCTGAAAATTTTCATTCAAACCAATGTCTGAGCTTTTGCCTTTGGTTTACACCTTGTGTAGTGTGCAATCATATTCCAGACATACACCTGTGAGTCTTTGCCTTGCACAAGAAGAGTTGATGCATCTCAGGGAGTCGAAGTCCCTACCAGTTGTATGTGAAGTAGTTGAACTGCAAATCATTCTTTTTTCAGTGTTGATTGATATTGTGTGTGCCAGCCATCACAGCAGGATAGACCGTCACCTAACTTCCGTTGGACTCACCAGATGTCCAGAACGTCACACTATGTAGCTCATCTGAAAGCATTCCATATCTGTCAGTGGTGTCTGAAATTGTGCAGGAGTGACCGGCCTACCTCTACCAGCAGAGTCTGATGTTTTACAGACTGCAGCTGAAGATGTACAGCAAGTGTGGCACGTCTGCTCAGCACTTGTGCAGGATTGCCTGGTGCTTGCAATCTGACTGCTGCCGTTGGAAATCTGTGCACAGACACTACTGTAAGCTCGCACAGGGGTGTTCACTGTTCGCATGACTTTCCAAGGATCCCAGCCCTTGCCATCTTCATGCTTTGCTCATGTTGGGTCTTCGTCACACTTGGAATGGGGTGATTCTCTTTGCCGCAACTTGGAATTGCACTCCAAGTTAAGTACACTCAACTCTCTGTAATGACACTGCTTTGCCTCGCCTTGTCTTGGGAAAACAAATGGGCTCCTTGCACATGTGTTCAGAACTTGACAAGTGGATGAGCACAGGATATACTCCTAATGCGCAATTACAAAGAATGTGCAATTACAGAGTTTGTCATGGACCTGTGGATGTTCACAGGATATTCAATGAACGTCCGATCACAAAATGTGTCATTAGAGAAGGTTGGGGTTTGTAAAATTAAATTTTCCACCTCCTTCAACTCAAAGGTTAACCCTTAAACGCCTCTACCCTCTTGTCAAATTTTGGCACATTTTTCTTATATCTTTGTCCAAAAATATTATTGACCACAATTTCATGAAATTGGTCTATAAGGAAGGTTGTCTATTCAACATTCAAGTATTACATTGAATGAATGAGAAGTTGTTTGGATGAAATAGTGCCTTCAAGCTTTTCATTCATCATCCAAAATATAGATGTCACAGCTCTTAAAAGTTAACCTCTAAAAGAATGAACCTTTTATGACCACGTTTTCAAATTCAAAATCCTCCATTTGGCGATTTCATATTAATGAAAAAATATTATATTTATTTTTCAAAGATGGAATTACAAGTCTTGTATAAGTCATAAAAATTTTAGATTTATTTTTGAGAATTTCAAATTATTGTAAATTTTGAATAAAAAGTAAAAAAAAACATATTAATACAAAACATACTTCAAAAATAAGAATTTTCTTCACAAATGTCTATTAGCCCTTGGTGTACAACATTGTAGTGCAAATCAATTTACCAAGTCATTCTAATCCTAGAAAATTAATATTCCATGATTATAGTTCCAAAGTTCAAATTGCAACAAAATATTGAATTTAAAGAATTTTTCAAATTTTCAAATCGGGATTTTAGTCATTGAAGAACCAATCAACCATATTATGATCATTATCCAACTTTGGAAAAAATTTCAAATGGAAAAAAAAACTCAAATTAATTTTTTCAATGCAAACTAGATCAAGTTTTTTATACCAAAAAATTTGCAAAGTGTTGTAAAGTTTATTATTTGGAAAAGTATTGGTGTTCTCATTGTAAAATTCTATACTTCTTTCACAAATCAACTAAAATTGCAACTTGGGCCAATTATAAAAACACTCACACTAAAGATAGAAATTTTATTTTTAGCAAATTTTTGAAGTTAAATCTTTAAATCTCATTTGAATCAAATTTCACCCATATTGATATTTTCTACTCTTGATGCATAACACCGTCTCTTTTTATGCAAACTTCAAAAAAGATAGCCCCAAACCCATAGGTCTTTCCAAATTAAATTATACTTGATAAGCTTCATATCATTAGTTTGATTTGAATTCAAAAAGGTTTATTTCAAGATAATGGAGCAAAAGTCATCAAAACATATTATACACAAGATGATCCCTAGATTTACCATTTTTGTGTAGGAAAGTCAAAAATATCACAAGGAAAAATTGAACATCAATCATTAAAGATACTTTCAAATAAATCCCCCTTCATCCCAATTGGATTTAATAACAAGGTTTTTTCTATCCTTGAAGACTCTCTAAAAGCATCCAAAGGACACAAAACATATTCTCATGCATTTTAGAATTAAGCAAAGCTTTCAAGAGTAATTGCTTTTATGCTTCAAAAAAGTTCAAGTAAGATAAATGCAACCTACTAATTGCCGCTATAGCAATTGCAGATACATACCATTATTAAACGTTATAAAAAGAGTAGATCTTATTGGCAAGTGAAAGGGAATTCCAACAAATTCTGTGCTTGTACACTCTATTAATAAATTATAATTTTTTTAAGTATAATAAATAATTGTACCAAAAATTGACTTTAGGCTATTAGAGACTCTTGTATTTTAATTGAGTGCACATTGCGTAATCAATATCTAGTTTTAGTATCACTTTTTGGTCGATGTATACATATTGTTTTTGGCCAATGATGATTTTGTGTGACTATGCAAGTCTTTTATGGAAGTGTTTTAACCTTTCAAATTAAGGCTTTTGCAGGGTTTGTTGTAAAGTACAAAGTTCAATTGTAGTAGATAAAATGCTTAAGAATAATTTGTTGGTGAATTATTTGAAGACAACAAATGAATGAATGAAAATATTTGAATCAATTCTTAATAAAATTCACTTATTGCATAGCCATTTTGAAGGGTCTTTTAGAGTTTGAGGCATATAGATATTGTTTATGAATATCATCATTGAAGTGGAGATTGAATTTGTAAAATTGTGTTTCTTTTTTTCAATTGTTGGCATCTAAGTAATTTCTCATGTTAAAAATCAATGACTATAATACCTAAAAATATAAAGTTCAAGTAGAAAAACAAAGAATATTAAGTCTTAGGGGGGTGTTTAGAGAAATAAAGATTTTGTCCAAGAAGTAAAGAGACAACTTTCTCGACAAACCTAGATTTTTTCAAAGACAATGTTGGTGCCCCTTGATAAAAAAAAGATTAGAGGTGGCTAAGTTTACAAAAAAAATATGGAATGCTAGTTGCTATAGCCAAAAAAAATGAAATGTAAATGATAAATAGTACATAAAGCTTTGCAAATTAGCAAAATTGTCAATTATATGACATGTTGTAATGTATGTCTAAATGAAAGATCTAAAATTTCTCTCCAACATGACATGTATTGTGATGTCTTCAAAGATTCACCTCCAAGAGTAGCATGAGACTAGGCTATTTCTAGAAATATACCTTCAAATATGGTAGGACATTGTATTCTCACAAAATGCAAAACGAAATTTACATCATATCAAATGAAAGAAAGAAGAGAGAAAATTTGGCAATGAAGAGCTTTCAGTTGTATGGTAGCTTTCAACAATTTTGTTGTGTTGACAATGCTAAGCTTTGTGAAGTGTTCCTTGGCCTACGAATATGGCAAAATTTTAGGAGACTAAACCTCATATACTAGTACAAGTGGCTCCATTAGTAAAGTTTGCTTTATAGCAACATCCAAGGTTGGATCAAAAGCATTGTCTTTGTGTCCTTTGAAAATGTTGGTTTTGCTTAGAGTTATTTATTTTGAAAAAGAAAACACAACTTTCAATTTGCACACAAAAAGATATTATATTGCTTGGTACTTTCTTGTAGTTTGTTCAAGAGCCTACAAAATAGTTAAATTTTAAAAAATTCAACATATAAACAAATTCAATGGTGGCAAACTTTGATAACTTTAAGGCCAAAAACGTTGAGTTGTTTGAAAATGGTAATTCCAAACCATGACAACAACAAAGACAAGAAATGAGGGAATTTGGCAAAGACATCTAAAACAAATAATCAAAATCATTCTATTCAATATGTTGTGTGCTTTTGTTGAAGTGTGTAATTATTTATGGTTATAATTGTTGAGGTAATTAAGACTTAAAATTAAAACAAACTTTCATTAAATTAAATCATTACATCATTTACTTTTAAAATCAATAGAGAAGATATTCGTACATAATTTTTATTAAAATTCACAAAAGTCAACTATTTTCAATTAGGATTCATAACCACTTATTCAAAAATTATCACTTAATAATTTATGGTAGATATTATACTTTGAAATTTTTCAATTTCTTTGAATTTGTGATTTGCAAAAAAATTAGCAAATAGTGATTTCAAATATTTTCAAATTCAACTTGAGTTTCTCAAGCTATTTAAAAGATAACTCATTTATCATAGAAAGCATTAGACTTGTACAAATTTTTGGTCAAATAATTGTTTTTGAGTGACAACCTTTGATTTTTTAAAAAGAAATGTGGTTAGTGAGTGACCAACTAAAAATTTGGATAGGTTCCTACAAATTTTGTTTTGAATATTAATAAACCTTCATAAATTTTTTTGATACAAATAAAAGGAATTATATCCTCCTTCCAAGAATCTATTTTCTTTTTTGATTGAGTGACGAGATTAAAAAGGACCTTGACCAAAGTATTTTGAGATGAGCAAGAAACTTTAGATAGCATGTGCAAGAGTTCTCCTCTAATTTCAAATTTTAGATGATAATTTGAGAGATCAAATGAGAATTTAGTTCCAATCCCTCTTTGGTCTATAATATTTTTTTTCAATTTTACAAATAGATCTAAAAGTTTACTTAGTTACCTACAATTTTTAGTTGGACATATTTTGAAAGAAATTGAATTGGCCATTGTAATAAAAAAAAATTGACATATTACTCACAACACAATCACTACCTTTGACTTGATTGTGAGAGGTTGTGCTTCAATTTATCTCACATTTTAGACTGTTGTACCTTCTATTGCCCCACTTGTATAAAGAACTTATTTTTTCCCTATATTACAAACATTTAGAAGACTGTAAAGCTTTGTAATACACATATAGTCTAGTTTGCATGCAAAATTCAATACAAATTGTATTCAAAAATATAAATTTGAATGCTATATTATTTTTCTCACTTTAATTAAGATTGTAGCAAGGTATATCTTGAATTATCATTTTAAGACAATAGCAAGGAGGTGAGACATACATTCATCCTCTTGATATTATATTTATTGTAGAAGGTTCTTGTTTTAATTGAGATTCTAGTAAGTATATTGTTGAAATTACTATTTTTAAAAACAACAACAATGTGAGATACATCTCCATTCCTACACTCCATCTCATATTTATTGTAGAAGGTTAAGCATATCCTTGACTTCCATCACTTCCTTATGAGGATAGGCATATGCGTGATCAATTTTTTTGTACCATACTAGTATTTATTGTAGAAGATTTGACATATATATGCACCACTCATTATATTCTGACTTAAATCACTTGACTTCCTCACCCCATTGGATTTATTTGCCTCCTTCATTTTATTAAATAGTTATTATAGGAATTTTGGTATATACCAAATTTCATCACTTTTTGATATATTTATTGTAGAAGATTATATGTATTGGCAAGGTATTGTTCAAATTACTATGCATTTAGATGGAAGCAAGGAGGGAAATGTTACCACATGAGTGTAGAGCATAGATCATAGATTGGGGATCTCAAGTAACTTTTCTTAAGTTTTGGAGTTTAAAAAAGTGAAGCCCTATGACCATAAGTATCAAGGATCTAAAATTGTGCAAGAAATAGGTGCATCAAATTTGAGTGGATGTAAAGCTCAAATAATTCTATAAATAAAATTTCGCTCTTCAAATTCTCTTTATCACATGTATTATTATTACACAATGGAAGTATAAAGAATAACTTCATTTGAATTAGAAATTAATAAAATAAAAACAAGCATCAATTGCTTGAGTCTTCCCACTAAAAAGAAAATGATTAATTCTACACAAAATTGCATCACACTACATTTGACAAAAGTCATGGCCTCTCTAGTGCTACCTTTTGTAAGGGATAGGTTCACTTGCTATGATGATGAAGACTAAAAACTAATAGATGAAGATGAAAGAGAGTAGTTCTTAGACTCATCAACACTATGTGCTAATGAGATGTCTAGCAAGAAATATTAGAAGCATATAGTTTGAGATGGCATTTATACTATATATGGATAAATAAAAATCAACTACTAAATTTTGTATTTTTTTAAAGAATTGAGCAATGTCCTAGGTAATTTGCTTACTCGGTTCTTTTCATTGTGATTGCACTCCTTAATCTTGTTGAATTTTTAAAATTTTAGCATTCCACCATATGTTTTGATACAATACATTACACGAACACAATTTCTTTTTATACAATCATTCTCCACAATTTTGCATGGTAAAGAAGAACAACACATGAGACTAAAGAAGTTTTAAAGCAACAATTCAAGTTATTATTTACTACATCTTAAAAAAATTTAAAAAAAATACATGCAAAATATTTTTTTTAATATTTATGTAAATTATAGAATCTTACAAAGAAAATTGATCCCATAGGTTTAACTAAAATGAATTGTACCAAATAATATCTAAGTTGACTTATTTGGTTAGAATCCTTGTGACGATTTGTTTATACAATTATCTATAGTGTCTATGGGTGATTTTCTATATGGAAAACATGCGACTATAAAAGTAAATTTGGTTTCCATTTATAGTTACTTGAGCCTCAAGTATTGAATTCAATCTTTTGTGCTTTCTACTTATTAATAATATTAATAAGTAATAACTTCATTAATTATAGACTAAAACATAAAACGCAATAGTTTAGGATGTAAATTGAATGATATATGACTAATTTTTGCTCAATCATCATTCATCTTTATTTTTTCTACTATCAAATCATTGGTCTTATTGTTTGATTGAATATATATTGAGGTTTAAGGTAAGGTATGATTGAAGTTAACAATGAAAATCCAAAAATTATTGCATTTTGACAAAGACTATTTTGAAACTTAACCCTTTAGTGTCTAAGAAGCCCAAATTGGGTCTCATGTTTTTTTCAGCAACTTTAGAGATTTTATAAGGGGATTTTTATTTATTTAAATAATTATTTATTTAAACCAATGAATGCAATGTTCTTCACTCAAGATAATTATATAATAAAAAATTTCATTTAGATTATGCTTTCTACAAAACATTCAATCAAAGTCCACTACTTGAAATAGTGAATTCTCAGTATGTAAAGGGTTAAAGCATTCCATAACTATAAGATATAAATCTATACATCTTTGAAGCAACCAAAATTTAAAGATTTAAAAAAGTCAACTTGTAGTTTCAAAATCCAAATTCAATATCAAAAATGTCAATATTGACTACAAAAAAAGACCCTCAACATCCAAAAGACCTTTGTCATATACTACATCATATATAAAAAACATAAAATACTTCAATGCCTTCCAACATAGTCAAAGTCCAGCTTGTTAAACTCTCTCACCAAATTTCAAGCACTAAGAAAATCCAACTCCATGACTTAGTCACAACACAACTATGTTTTCAGTACTAACTAAAGCTCCAATTAAAATTCCTCATAACTTTCAATTGAAAGTTATGAGGAAGTTAATTAAAATGCAATGATTCAAAGCTTTCCATCTATATATAAATCAAGTATTAGATCCATTGTTATACTATCCAAAAAATCTTTCATTAATTTAAATTTTATAGAAAAATATGCAATTCTTTTGGCCTTTATCGGTGCTCATCGGTACCAACATGCATCTTTAAATTATTGTAAATCTCAAACATTTTTGTCCCATAAATAACTTGTTAATAAGAATCTTTGGAGCTTGCAATTTTCCAAAATATTTCCAATAAAATTTAACAATACCTTTTTAAACTAAAGTTTTGAAAGGGTCCCTAAAGACTCAAAGTGCAATAATTGTAAAATTCATTTAAAAAAATATATATATTATGTATACATGAATACATGAATAGTTTGACAGGGCTAAGTGACTGCCACATTGGATAATAATAATTTCCTATTTTTTAAATTATTTACAAATAATAATATTTAAAAATATTTAAAAACATTTAGACACATTGTCATGGTTCATAGGCCTAAAACAATCTTTTAGAGGCCTACAAAAACATCCATTAAGAGATGACGTTATTACTATGGGACCTTGGGTGTAGTTGAAGTTTTCATAAAAGTCTTTAAAACATTAGTTTTAAAAATTCTTTTAGTTATTTTCCTTAATCTATTGGAAGACCTTTAAAGCCTTGAGGTGTAATTGTTGTTTTTATGTTTTTTTAAGCGGACAGAAGTATATGAAAGAAAAAAGAATAGAGCTTTGTCTAATTTCCTAGAAAGAATTGCCACCTAAAGGTATAAAATCTATCAATGCATAATCAATGATGCTAGCACTTGAGTGTAGAGATGTGAGCCTAAAAGCCTTGAAACTAGTTGTAAATATGTACCTACAACCATTTGAAGGTATTTATAACATATGTTTACTACTACACGGAAAGGGGCTATAATATAGGTACCTATAATATAGACACCTATAACTATAGAAGGTGTCTATAATATAGGTTCTTAGGCTCATGGGCTCATAAATTTTATACTCACAAACTAGCACTCCTTATACATAATAACCTATTTGAACACCAAATATTACTAACCTCAAATTTGAATGATGGTAGGATAGTCATCATTACACTTGTTAATGAATCTAAGAATGTGATTTTCTTAGCCATTGCCATATAAATTGTATCTTTCCAAATAAGGAAGCAAATTCCAACGGAGTTGATAATTTCACCGATGATGAATAATCTTCATTTAGTGCACTAAATTTGTTGTAAAATAAAACCCCTCAAATCATCCCATTGAATTGCATTTAGAGTATGCATGCAAAGAAAATATGAATCAACAACGTCACACTTCCTAGAAAGAATGCCAATAAGAGTTTCTCCTCATGGAATTGTAATGGTTGTTTTGAAAGGAAAAGAACATTTAAAAAAATATGAAATCAACTATTGGAGATGAAATTTGTAGTTATTGCTAAAGATTCTCAAGGATGATGTCATTTTTATGGTACTCCTATAAGGCCTAAGCTATAGTAGCAACTTTCAAAAATATATGTAACTTTTTTATATTTTTGACTTTTTCAAATATTATTGCACAAGTTTGGGCCTTGTAAAAAACTTTATTTAATTTAATAGGCTCTCCACTAGCCTAGATTATTAAAAGTTTTTAAAATTTTGATTTTTTCTTTAAAAAAATTTGGAAAAAATGTTGAAGGATTTCAAGCCTTATAGGAACTTTGTCAATATTGACAAGTTTTTTTAAGCAACAATTTATTTATAACAACAATAATTTATCTACTAATTAAATATATTTACACTTACATCAAATATTTGTAGAGGAATCTACTCTTACAACAATATTATTCTAAGGTAAACTAAATTGACTTTTGAAATTTTATGAAAGATAATTCTATTTTTAGAAACAATGCTTATATTTGTTTCCTTATGGAGGAAGTTGACTCCTTGAAGGCATCTTGGAAGATGTAAGAATAATGAAAAAAAATTCATCCTTATAGCCTTTAACCTCAACCTTGTTAATTGAGTTACTTTGATTAATTATTTACATGATGGACTTTAGTGAATTTATATGGGTGAATGCAAATGTAGATGATTTCTCTTAGAATCTTAATAAAAACATATATAAAGGTTTAGTAAACTTTAAAAAAAAATAGAAAGTGAGCTAAAATGAATAGAAAATAAAATTGATGTGCCTTATTCCAACCTATAAAGAATTTTTTGCCATGATAACCAAATGTAATACACTTGAAATTGAAGGCATTGTAGGAAGTTAGAAATAATTGATTTGTACCAAAATAGTTATTAAATTGATTATATATATTAATGAATATTCAAACAACAAGCTTGTCGTTAGTTTAAAATTAATAAATGACTAGTCAATTGACCTTATTTAATCTCCAAATGAAAATTCAATTGGAAATGTATCAATTAGATGCTTTAGATTTGTTGGGTTGATAAAATTCTATGAGGGATGGTTAAGATTGTTTTTCATGCAATAGAATTATAGTTGAAAATGGAATCATATTTTTTTCCTCTTGAGGTAAGTGTGAGCCTCATTAAACCTAATTGAGTTCAAGTGAGCCAATGCAACAATGGTAAGTCTAATTGAAGTGATGTAAAATTAGCCTATATAAGTTTTCATGGTTTGAGGTGGTGTGGAGTGATCAAAATCCAAGCATATCCAACTTCACATCAAAATCCATCTAGACTTCCTAGTTGCATCAAACTATATGCCTAAGTTTGCCCATTTCATCTAAACTCTTTTGAATCCACTATATCTATTGAAACTTAAAACAATCGTCAAAGACCATGAAAAAATTATCCAAGCTTCTTGAATCCCATTCAAAGTCAATCTAAAGTCAAGAATTATAAATATTTTAAGTAGTTAACAATATGATATGTCAATCGTAATTTGCAACAACATATTTTCAATTCAAAATGAAGCAAAATACCAATACATATTGACTATAGGATCATTTCTAAAACATTCTTGTGCCTATTTCTAACAAATGTTGACAAAGGCATTGAAAAAGAGGGGCCATTGATTGAATTATTAGTATTGTGTTATCTTTTTTTAGTAATGTGTAGCCTTGATGCAAAAGTTGATCTTTTCATTCATGTCCACTTTGTATTTGAATGTTTTTTGCATTGATATTAGTAGACAAAATTTACAATTCAAACACCTCTTCTACTAAAAAATATATATTAATATATCAAAATCAAATATTATTGCACAAATAAAATTTAGTTTTGTCCATTTTTGTAATAGACATCTAATATGGGTAAATTTTTTTAATGTAACGTTTTCTTGTCCTTTCATTTCATTCAATGTTTGCCCTACAAAAATAGATTATTAGATGACTAGGTTCAAGTGTTTATAATAAGGAATTTATGATATCCTTATTTCACATGGTCTCAAGGCATCTAAAATCTATGGTTATAGATGCAATTTATTCTTAAGTTAGAAAAATCTCTAAATATTTCCAATTTTTCCAAACAAAATTGCCACTTTTCAACATCAAAAATAATTTTTAGAATTTTTTTTGTTTCATGCTCAAGTTTCCCCACTCCTTGATGCACACTACATACTCTATGTATGCTTACTAGCTTTGTTGGTAGCAAGAGGAGTGAGACATATCTCCAATTTTCCATTCCCTTCACTAATATTTCATAATTTTTAATACAAAATATTTAACACAATTTTTTCACACACACCACCCTAAATTATATAGGGCCATTTTTACTTTCACAAAACTAGTGTTCTAAACTATATGAAGTTTATTTTTTAGCATCGACTTTTTGCATAAGTATGGAGTAACGTGAATGCAATTTTTCCCTTTCTATTTGATGTCTTGTGTATAAAGTTTTAATATAAAGAATAGAAACTTGGAAGAGCAAAAATTGTAGTAAAGAATTGAGATCTTTGCAACTGTGTGTTTCTTGGTTGCATTTTTGGTACCATTGGAATGCATGGGCATTGTTTTGTGAGGTTTTGACTCACAACATAAAATATTTTGAATTTCAAAGTTTTCATGAATTAAAAAATAAAAAAATAATTTTTACTCAATTATACCATCTTTTGAAAAAATGCAAGTCAGTCTTGTTCTTCTAGTTTCCTTCCTTCTTCCTTTGGAAAAATCTAATCTAGAGTTGTTAATTTACTTAAAAAAAATTCAAGTCCCCCTTCTCATGCTGTTGATTTGAATTGCACAAAAAAACTAAACTAAAACAAAATGACATGTGAGCATTGAAGGAGGTGGTTCATGTCCAAGTGAATGTGCAACGGCAAAATAATTGTCTTATGATGAGGCTTCCTTCCCAATATTTTGGCTCTATTGAGTGATCTTCCTCGATTAAGCATTCTTGGAGAGATTGTCTCTCTTTGCAAGCAATATTTGAATTTGAATTTGAATTTGTTTTTGGATGCCATTTTTAATGCAACAAGTTGAATCCTATGATCTACTATTTTTTCTTATTATGCACCACGACTATGTTCTCTATGGAAGAAGACAAAGTGAAATACAAGAATTGTTTTGATATTATTTTCAAAGGTAGTCAACTGGCTTGAAGCATATAAAGGAGGATTTTGTGATGCAATGTTTGACTAGTCAATTTATATGAGTGCGTATAGTGTGTGGAGGTGAATTGAGAGAGTTAGGGTTTGGCGATTTTCTATCTTGATTTGTGAGGGTGCTAATGCTTTGGATTGCGGTGGAATGGAATGCTTATGAATTTTGAGTAAGGAGTTTAGTATAACTGTATAAGAGGGTGTTTATAATTTTGAATGCTCACATTCTATAATAGTTGTATAATTATTATTTGATGGTCCTCATTATTTTTGTTGTTAAATAGTGTTTTCCAAATTCACATGTTTCTATATTTTTTAATGCTTTTCTCTTCATTTGCAGGCAATTTCAAGAACCAAAAAGAGACAAAGAAGGAGAAGGAGATGTAAGATTGAAAAAAAGTTTAGGGGTTAGAATCGAATGTAAAAGTTTTACATTCAATGGAAAAATGGGTAGTGTATTCCTTGTATTCAATAAATTTTTTACAATCAATGGAAAATTGACATGTATACACTTCTTGTAAATCATGTGCGATTTTTATTGTTTTTGACATGGTTTGTTACTAAGATAACAGGCTCTAAAATTGTACAGGCTCTAAAACCGCCCACATCCTCAAAATATATACTATACATACATGTTTCTTTCTCATAGCCTTTAATAATGTACAAATTGTGTACATTTTAAGAAGTGGGCGATATTAGAGTTCTATGCCATTTCAACTTCAAAATTTTAAAACTAATTCCACAAAGCTCCAAAAAATATGAAATGACTTGGATTAGATGTGAATTCCACTTGTCTCTCAAGGAAAATTTACCTAAAATTATTTCAAGAAGCTTCTCATCCCCTAAATTCAGTTTCAGCTCTTAGGTGGACGATTTCTGGATTTGTTACCTTACCACTATCACCTTGAAACAAACAATTTAACGGCCAGGGAGAACTAACCCCCTCATTGCCCCAGTCAGGGGTTAATTGTGAAAAAAGCCCCCTATTTTTTGCCATGATTTTATATATTTCTACACCGCCCCCTTAAGGTAGAACTACCCATTACCACCATTTACCCAATTCCCCCACCTATAGGTTCCTCCCATTTCCATCACTAGCCCATCTTATTACCATAATCTTACTCATCCATGATCATGATGGCAATGTACTGGGGAGTGGACACATCAGCCCACGCTTCAACAATGGTCTGGTCATGCTTTACCAAGGGTCTACTCACGGTTTTACATTTCAGCTTTGAAAAATCACAAAAAATTCAATTCTTGTCAAAATGTCTTCATTTTTTTTGCAATTGACTTCTCTCAAACAATTCAATCTTTGAAAAATATGAGAGCTCATAAATAGCTTCTCCAAAGTACCTAGATAGCAAATCTGTGTGGTAATGAGTAGTTCTAGCTTCTCTAATTCGGGGCCGCTGATTGCAAATCTGAATTCAGAATTTGCCAAAAAATTTCATCTGATTGCAAATAAAAAATACCCCAGCGTTTTCCCCAGGGGTAAAACGTGGCAATGAGGGGGTCAGTTCACCTTGGCCGAAAGGTAACTGCCTGACTAAGAATTACTTTTTACTCAATTATAACGTGGCCCCCTAAGTTACTATCATTGCCCAGAACTGACAAGTCGTCTCATGAGCTCTTTTTTTTTTTATGGACTGAGCTGAGCGACTTCGTCCCACCCGAGGAAAAGGGGCCCCCAGCCATGCTCCCATCATGCCTTGACTCCCCTCCCATCTACGGCACGGCACAAATCAAGGATAGGAAACGGACCCTTTGTGCTGGAAATAGGGTGCCATGGAAAGCAGTCATTCGAATTCCCCCCTCTATTAATATGAAATGGCCCCCGAAATTCCACCTTGCTATTATTATTAGGAAAAACCCAGCCGGAGGAAATCCAGCACCGGATCCCACCCCCATGCACCCACCGATCCAACTAGGACAACTCAGGTGCCAACTCGGATATGACGTGGCCTCGCGTTTCCCAATCCGAAGCTGCAGAAGAAAACGGCAAGTCAGCAAACTCCCGCCTGACGAGCCATCCCCATCATCATTCCATTCCCACTGGGCGGGAAGTCCCGCACCAGCCACGAACGTTCGCACGGGGAAAAGTACCGTCAAAACGAAATCAGAAAAAATTTCAAAAAATTCGAACTAATGTAATAAAAGAGGGCCGCCGAATGCCCAACCACGCCACCGGATTGGCCCAGAACCCCCCCGGGATTAGTTTAAACATTTAATTGGAGTCTCGCCGTTGCCATGGATGCTCACATACCTACCGGGGAGGAAAAGACGGGGTGGCGAACTTGGGATCGCTCATGTTCGCTCAGGTTCGCTCGGGTTCGCTGGGGTTCGCTGGGGTTCGCCCCGGGTTCGCTACGGTACGCGCGGAGGCAGGGGTCTACCGTCGTCCGCTCACTTGGCTGCAGACTTGGTGTCAGCTTTGAGCTTTTGGAGCTACCTTGCGTCGAGGTTGGCACCTGCGACATGGAAGTTGACGAGACTCCTGCTGGTGGGGAGCGTCATGGATTTCCCGTGCCTCAGCCTTGCTTGTGAAGGACGGAGGACTGCAGAGATGGAGCCATTTCGACCTGCTGCCATGGAGCTCGCAATTGCAGTTGTTGTTGTAGTAGTAGTAGTGCTCGCAGGCTAGGGCTGCTGCGACGCGACGTCTGGCCTTGGGCTTGTACAGGTGTGTGTCGGAAGTTTCCAGGTCATCTTTTAGGCATGCAACGGGTGGAGAGGGGGGACTGAAGAGCGCTTTTTTTGGTGCTGGCTTGCTAGCGGTGTTAGGGAGGATTCGGGGATGGCGACGGATGCGCGGAGAGGGGTGTGCGGGGGTGAGGTTGAGGAGTGTTTTTAGAATGTTTCGAGAGCTTTGTGCGGGAAAATGTGAGGTAGGTTGAATTGTTGCTGTGTCGTTGTGGTGAGGATTTCCAGACTTTAGGTTGTGGTTGGAGATCACGAGAATTTGTTTCAGCTTTTGAATTTTTGCGACGGAATGAGCTATTGGCATATGTAGTATTGTAGCGCTTGGCTTCTGGGAAGGGGCTGTGGAATGTATTTTAGCCTAGCCGAGGAAGGTAGCGTAAGGTTGGAATGTTTTCCTAGAATGGCAAAAGAACCTGTTTACGCCAGACTGAGGAAGTTAATCGGCTGTGATCAAGTCTTTTCCTAAGTTCTCCTAGTGCGAGGTCTAGCATTCCGTTGAGCTGGAGCTGGAATTTCGATAGATTTCTGGAAGCTTGTCTCAGTGTTTGAAATCGAGACAGGCTGAAGTCAAGTAGTTGTCGAAGTGTGTCTGGAGGTTTTGACGGGGAACACTGATCTAAACTGAACTCTGAACTGGTGTAACTTTGGAGGACCGGAGAAACAAAGGGAGGGTGGCGATATGAGGCACAGTTCTCCTTTCCTCTTCCTTTTTAACGCTTGTTCTTGTTATGGTACTCAGGATTGGGGTAAACGAAATCGGCTTTTTCAGTAGAGAGTGTAACTTGTCGCCTCCTTTCAAATCTACAAGGCGTAAATGCGTTGTTTTGAACTGATAGATCAGCAGTACAGTAGTTTCAACGGAGAGCTGCAATAGAGGGGCGGATGTGCTGGAGCGAACTGTTGCTTGTGAGATACGCTTCTGGACATCCCTAGTCACCACTCAGACTACAACAAGGTAGCAAGTATGGCAAGCGCAGGATTTGGATCTACAAACAGTAAGTTGTTAAAGGATGAATACCATTTTATTTCTCTTTCACGAGGATTGTACTTTATACGTACTTGAGCTTCGTTACACAATTGTTGTTTTCAACTGATTGAAAGTGGCAATGCACAATTGTGAATTTTTTCTGCAGTGGATAGGCAAGGGCCATTTGGAATGCTATTGCAGGAAATAGGAGAGAAGAGTGGCCCTAGGGGTGGAGGCATGGATGGCCTTGGACACGGCCAAGGCTTACACACGCCCATAGCTTTACGCCCACCGTCCCCCATGCCAGTTCAAGGAATGGGGAAATCTACATTGGAAGGCGGCTCATCATCGTCCCATGCAAATGTGACTTCGGCTCCAAGAATGGAGTTGAGTATCAGTGGAGGACCCGCTCTTGGGAATGAACTGCCTCTGAAGAGAAAGAGGGGTAGGCCCCGCAAATATGCAACTAATGATCCGTCTCTACGTGTCTCATCAGATGAACTGCCTACTGAATCTCTATTTTCTGCTCTTGCGAAGAGAATTGCAGCCCCATACGACCCTTCTCCAGAAAAATCATCTGAAAAGCGGGGAAGAGGTCGTCCTTTAGGCTCTACCAAGAAACAACAATTAGCCAATTTGGGTAAGAGTGTAACTCTGGTCTTGACGGTACTTCCTCGAGGAAATATAGTCAGATGTTTGGATGTTTTCTTGCAGTAGATGAATGTGTTTCTCTCGGTTTAGACTATTTCGATTTGTGATTCCGAAGGTTTACACTCGATTCTGATTTGAGATTGTACTCAGTTGGGTTTACCTTCATTCTTGAATTCTTGTTTCGACGCTTTTTTTTTATGCAGTTTCTAATCTCTTGGTCTCGATTATTCTTTTCAGGAGTCGTGTTGGCAGGTACAGGCAAAAGCTTCACACCTCACATACTGACTGTGAACACTGGAGAGGTACGTTTTCACTGTGGCCCTAGTATTGTGGAAGTTTCTTCGCTAAAATTTGACTTTGGGTGTTGTATCATCCAGTGACTGACACTTGTCTTCAAGACTTGATCAGATCCCGTTGTGTTTTTTACAGGATGCATCATCAAAGATCATGCAATTTGCACAACATGGTCCGCGTGCCATGTGTGTATTGTCTGCTAACGGCGCTGTTTCAAATGTTATACTGCGGCAGGAGTCGTCAACGGGAGGCACTGTCACATATGAGGTAGAGGAAGGAGCCTGTCAGTCGATTAACATGATCATGTTGAGTTTCCAGTCACTAGTATCGCTCGAACTGTTATATTACTTTCTAGGATCATCGAGTGCGTATCTCAGTACGTTCTAAACCACTGAAGTGCTTTCGAGTTGTTCGACTCTGCAGGTCTATTAATCCTCAACCAGAGTTTAGCCATGATTGGGTATTTTGATAAAGCAGTTTCATAGAAGTTTGCGCTGCTCTCAGATTCTGCTGCTTGCTTTCTCAGGGTCGCTACGAGATTCTTTCCTTGTCGGGATCATACCTTCCTACTGACGGTGAAGATGGTGCAAAGCATCGAACGGGGAGTCTGAGTGTCTCCTTGGCAGGGAGTGATGGCCGAGTCTTCGGTGGTGGGGTTGCTGGAATGTTGATGGCGGCTTCTCCTATACAGGTGTGCGTGCGATGTAATTTTTTCGCTAATTCTAGAATAAGTTTTGATCTTACTGAACTTTCCATCAAAATGTCCTTCCATCTCTTAGTTACAATATCAGGGTTATCATATTGAAGTTTATTTATGGATACTTTTATTGAAGGAACAGAAGAATTCTATGTCATGAAGTATGCACTTTCCCAGTCGTCTCCTGAAGAGCTATCTGCTTATACTGATGAAGTGTTTATCGGGAATTTGCAGGTGGTGGTTGGGAGTTTTCTACTGAGTACGTTGAAACCGGATGCTAAAGTTGATTCACCCCTGCGTTTGACTGAAGGAGTGACATCTGGTATGACAACGCCTCCTGTAGCTCAGCAGCATCCAGAATCTAGAGGTGAACTCCGAGGAAGTTCAGGTACATTCACATCCCTTCAAATAAGCAGATATGCATCAGAAGTGATTGAGCATGCATGTTGTTGTGGACGACGCTTTTGGAGCACACTTTTGGTGTTTAAGTGATATCCTTTTGGAGAAGCTTAATAAGCGCTATTCATCTCTTACGAAAAAAACCCAGATTATCCACTTTTACGTTCATATCAATCTTGTATTAAACTCACAAAACTTACAAGCAACGGAAAATCAAATGAAAAGAGTCGGATCATACTTTACTGTCTACGTAACACATAGGACCTTTTATTACTCTCATGAATCCTAACTCTTCCGTTCTTGAAATAATCCACGTGCATCCTCCCTTTGCATCCCTCTGGGTATTTGCCAATTACTATGTAGATGACCTATACAGTGCGATTTTTTTTGTACATGGTTACTACGAAAGAATGAAGTTAAATGAGGACACAAATGTATCATAAAATTTCCAGTGACACTCTGTCGAACGGCTCCAGGGAAGGGGTTGTTCCGAAATAATGTGTGAACCTGATCCTTAAAACACATGTCCTTGTTTTTGATGTAGTGTTCATGTCGCCGAATCTCAATGGTGCAGGTGCTGGACCCCGCGAGGGTCCTCATGCACCATCTACAAGCGGGCAAGCATCTGAGCAAAGATCACAGGGTATTGGTGTGTTTCAACCAGCTGAGGGTTGGGGCATTTCTCCACACGTTCCTTTCTTAGGCGACAACCGGAGAGCAGATATCAATATTCCTTTGGCTGGTGGTTGAAGTCAATAAGTAGCCACAATTTTTATGCTGCAACCGTTGAATGAACATCAAGATCGTAGCGCGGAGGCTATGGACAACCAAGGAAGTTTTGCCCTCATGAAGGCGCTCTTGTACTGTTGTCTTCTTATTAACCTCGATCAAATCTGATTTTTCTGAATCCTTTCCTGTATCCATCTTTTTGCAAACAAGCGGGTGATGAGGCAGTTGAAGATGAAGACAGCTGTAGAACAAGACAGACACACGTAGAAGAGCCAGCGCAGCCCTCCACTGTTTCGGGTGGGCTTTGGATGCTGATTTATTTTTGTCCTCCTGCTTATGGTGTTCAAATCGTCATTGTACCATAATGTGGCTCTTCATTTTCGCGCAGCGCTGGTATGAGTTCATTGTATGTTTTGGGTGGTGATTAATCATCATCTTTTCAAAATGTGAAATAAAGAAATACTGAAATGGACTGCTCAAAGAACCTTCCTCTACACCTTCACCTTTGTTATAGAGAAATTTTGATGCAGTACAGTAGCGGGATGATGTAATTTTAGCCTCTCAGGAGGATACGAAAGCAGAAAAACAGTGGAGAACTTCTAGCAGTGGACGTTCGTCATCGCCAATGCAAAGATGGTTCTTTGAAATTCGTACCGAGTTGTTTCGTAGATACGCCCAATTGCAAGCCTCACTAGAAAGCAATCCCTTTAGATTTTGCCTACGAATGTGCATGGTGAAACATGAGAGTGCTAAGAATGTGCATGTTGAAACATGAGAGTGCAAGGTTGTTTCTGGGTTCACCTAGAATGGAAATTGACACATATTTTACTTGTTTCGTCCAAATGCTAAGGTGCTTTGGAACTTATCTGAAATTCAGGAAGTTACCCCTAATACTTCTCTTTTCTTTTGAATTTTTACAATCATCTTTATATAAATAACTTAATTACTTTAGATTCATCAAATTCATTATTAAAAAGTTTGACTTTGTATGAATGAGAAGGTGTTTGGATGAAACATTATCTCAGAGCACTCTTTTTTGTATCATTCAAAACTTAAGGGTTTAATGGAGGGACTAGGAACCATGCTTAATTGTGTATTTAGATGTTTGCAAATATTGTTACAATTTCTAAATGAAAATTAGAAGTTGTAGCCATGGTCATGTAAAATGTAATAGTTTTGATTATTTAAGATGTGTATCCCAAAGTGTCAAATAATTTCATTGTAGAGATTTATATAGATTGAGCTTGTCTTTTCTAATATTCTACAGTTTCTAATTTTTTCTATAAATTTGCTATTTTTTTCTTCTATAAATCACTTATTTCAAAGATCTTTTCAAACCTAAAGACTTTATATATTTAATTTGAAAGTAAGTTGTTTATTATAGAGATATTTGAATTGTTCTTATGATTTGAAAAAGTTATTGACTAATAGAGATCTATGTTAAATAGCTAACAATGCGTATGAAATAGAGAAACAAAGAATGAGGGACAAGCTTTGATATATTGTAGTGTGACATGGCTTTCATCTTTGCAGTGACAAAAATATAATTTTTTTCACCCAAAATGGTTTGTTTACAATTATATGAGTTAAAGATGAGTTCGGTTTTGTAATCTTGTAATTATTTCGCAATTAGTCATTTCTTCATTGTGAACAAAATGTCATATCCTTTCAAATTTAATAGAATCATAAAAACAAGAAATAGTGTAATTTTTGTGATATTTATGCATGGAAGAAGTGAGCTTTGAAACAATTCAAGCTATTGATTATAGTGGTTCAATTATTTGTTAATGGTTAAACTCATTTGAATATGTATAGAATGTTTCCAAGCCACAACAAACCATAGTAACTGAATGTTGAAGATCTTGTAAATTTTCTTGATCTTTGTGAATATGAAAATCTCATGTTAAAAAAAATTTATAAAAATTTGATTTTGAAATCAATTAATGAATCAATAAAAAACAAAAGCCATATCACACTATAGTAAGCTCCCATATGAAATATCTTTATGGACCAAAAACTCTACTGTACATGAAACTTTGAGCTCATTTAGCTAATGATTCTAATATTTTTGGATCTTCTTGGTTTATGACAATTTTTTTTCAAAAGTATCTATCTATATCTATACCTTAAATACCTTAAAATGAGGTTGTTTGTTTTATTTGTTTGTTATAATGAGATTTCAAGAAGCGTGCATCCCTAATCATGTTTGTGTTACTTTTAGAAAGCTGTCGGTGAGAAAGCCCTATGTGAGGTGAGGTTCACAAACTTTGTTTTGTGACATTCCAACTAATGGCAGAAAAAATATTGAATTTTGAAGTTTTTTTTTAATTGAAAAAACCTTGTCTCCAGGCAGCCTTGAGTTTGAGGGAGGGCTCCTTCCATTTGAGCCGTCCAGATGGATCCATGGTAGAGATGGAAGGGTGGGCTCCCCTCAGTCCAATGTCCAGGGGCATTCCAATTTCCACTTTGTCGTGTAAATAAAGATTGTAGCACACAACAAATCAAGTGCCATAACTAACACTAAATATGCAATAAAAAACTAAGCAAGAATGCATAACAAACACACCTTCAAATGCCCCCCCTAGCAGACAAGAAGCCCCTCCAATTAGTAGACAAGAAGCCCTTCCAATTAGCAGACAAGAAGCCCTTCCAATCAGCTAGGAACAAACACACACGCAATCGGAGATGACCTTTGGTGATGTTGCTACAACAACTATATATATCAGGTGAATATATTGGTACATGGATAGGCCATTCTACATTGGATTGTAGTATTAAATGAACTTCTATGAGAAATCTTCTTAGTATTGAATAGATTTCATCCAAATGTTAAAGTTCATCCATCTTAGGGTTTGAGTGTTTAGGTGAAGAGAGCTTCTTGACTTGACATTGTTGTCAAGTCAAGTTTTGTGAACGTTTTTGGAGAGAGTTGTGTATTGTACTTTACTTAAAGATGATGAATTATCATTTAGTAGAAGCTTCACTTCTTCTGTTCCGTTTACACTCTTTGATTTTTCCTTTGTGGAGTGAGAGCCGCTTGACTTTGTATGTGTAGATTTCATAATTTCTCACTTGACAACAAGTTCCTTTTTTCTTTCTTGTAGGACTTATCTTGAGTGGAAAGGCAAAATTTCAACTTCTAGATTGTTGCTAGTACTTGTACTGATAGTAGAGGAGATTCATACAATTTCAAAGCTTCAAAAAATGCAAGATTTGAGTGATTTTTGAAGAAGATATGGGATTTTGAAGTTTATGGAAGTTTTTGCAAATGAGTCCTTGAAGTGGAGTGGCGGATTGTGACATCTACGGATTTCTAAGATTTTTCAAAATCTAGATATTTTATAGATTTTTCTGAAATCTAGGAATTTTGAAGATTTTGTAAATTAAAATCTAGGTATTTTGAAGATTTTTCTGAAATCTAGAATTCTGTAAGATATCTGAAATGTCCTACTAAGGTACATTTTGTAAAATACAAAATCTTGCATATTTGTAGACTTATAAGTCCACTCCAAGAACTCATTGCAAAAACTTCCACAAACTTCAAAATCCCATATCTTCTTCCAAAATCACTCAAATCTTGCATTTTTTGAAGCATTGAAATCGTATGAATCTCCTCTACTATCATTACAAGTACTAGCAACAATCTAGAAGTTGAAATTTTGCCTTTCCACTCAAGATAAGTCCTACAAGAAAGAAAAAAGGAACTTGTTGTCAAGTGAGAAATTATGAAATCTACACATACAAAGTCAAGTGGCTCTCACTTCACAAAGGAAAAATCAAAGAGTGTAAATGGAACAGAAGAAGTGAAGCTTCTACTAAATGATAATCCATCATCTTCAAGCAAAGCACAACACACAACTCTCTCCAAAAACACTCACAAAACTTGACTTGACAACAATGTCAAGTCAAGAAGCTCTCTTCACCTAAACACTCAAACCCTAAGGTGGATGAACTTTAACATTTGGATGAAACCCATTCAATACTAAGAAGATTTCTCGTAGAAGTTCATTTAATACTACAATCCAATGTAGAATGGCCCCGATGCCACTTTACGTGACATGGCCCAAAAATTGTCGCCCTTCCATCTCCACCATGGATCCATCTCCACCATGGAGGGCTCAGATGGATGGGAGCCCGCTACGGAAGCCTATGTCCGTTTGCACCCGGATGGTTTGCACCCGGATATAAAGCCAAGACAAGGACATCAATCGAGAATGTTCGGTGGCAACTCTTGTGAAGCTTGTGCTAAAATTGCGAATTTGTTGCCCGTTCACCATTCCAGCTGCAGATTCTTCTTATGATCTCGAGGGTTGCCGACGATTGAAGGTGTTGTAAGCGCGCTCTGTCATCGTCGCCGAGAATTTGTGCTGAATCTTAATAGGGTTTCCAGAAGAAGAGTTCAGATTGCTCTTGGTTTGGGGTTTTGGGAGTTGTGAGTTGTGAGTTTTGTTTTTTGGAGATGGCGGCCATGGTTGCTGCGATGTCTACTTCTTTGGTGAGAGCGACGCCATTAAGCAGTGGATTCCGTAGAGAGTGTCCACAAGGACAGACGGCAGCTGCGCTCGTCATGGCGGTGGAGCCAGAGTCGCGTTGTAGTCGTGGGGCGGTGGCGTTAGCGGGGCGGTCACGGGTGCGTGGAATGAGTAGTAGCGTTGTGGCGAGGGTTTCCACTGCTACTGGTGTCAATGGCTCTGCGTCTGATGCTGCCGAAAGTGGTGAGTCATTCGTGCTTTTGCAAATTTTTTCAGTTCTTGTGGAGAAATGGAATTTCTTTCCGATTATTGAATGTGTCAGCGGGTTGCATCGGCGGAAGCTCTCATTTCCTTAATTTGGTTCTATAGAAGCCCTAGTTAGCCCCAATTGGTTCTACGGAAGCCCTAATTTCGCTAATTTGGTCCAAATTGAGCTTCACGTTTAGCCGTTTTTTAGTATTTTGCGTGATATTTTTCTGATTACATTTATTTTTGACTAGTACATGCAATGTTCTTCAGTGATTCTGGTGATAGAAAATTTTGTCCCCGTCTGAATCATGTTCTTGACAATTTGATCAACTGAGTTGGTCATTTTCGAACCTTGAATTTTGAGGTTAAGATTGTGGATGTCACTCTTGTTGAGTGAAGGAATCGATCTACCGGACCTGGTTTAAATGAGATACGAAAGTGAATGATCTTTAAGGAATTTATGGAGATTACAAAACTTACTATGGAAATATTGGAGCTGGTTGCAATCGAGATCGGTCCTCACCAGAGACTGTGGTTTTTGGCGTGCAGAAAGTTCACGGGTAGGCTCTGTCTCCAGGGTAACGAAAGAGACTAGTGTTGAAGTGAGCATTAATTTGGATGGAACTGGAATATGTGACTGTGACACTGGCATCCCTTTCTTGGATCACATGCTTGACGTGAGTAAGATGTACCTACTATTTTTAGACACTAATAGAGACCTTAGATGCTACTGTGTTCGTAACATTTCGGACATATGATACACTCGTGTCATCTTCCTTCTATTCATTGTCTTTGATGCGTTGAATCCCTAGTGCTGTTTTTCTAAATCTATTGTATTTTCCGTTCATTGAGGTTGGAGGTTTCTTTATGTTTTTCTTCTTCGATGTAACAGCAATTGGCATCACATGGCCTCTTTGACGTGCGGGTAAAAGCCAAGGGAGATACTTACATTGACGATCACCACACAAATGAGGATATAGGCCTTGCTATGGGCACTGTAAGTGTTCTTTCAGAATTTTTTTTCAGGCACTGTAACTTTACATCATTGTTAAAAAACGTTGACTAGAGATACTGGGGGTAATCAAAATTGTGAGACCCATTTGCAATCAGTCTTCTCTTACGTTGCAGTTCTCGAGGAAGAGGGCGTTACTGATCTGTGTATTTTGCAGGCACTTCTAAAAGCCCTGGGTGATCGCAAAGGCATCAGACGGTTCGGTGATTTTTCAGCTCCACTAGATGAAGCCCTAATTCATGTAGTTCTGGTTAGTCTCCATTCTGATCTCATCGTTCTTATTGTACGATTTTTGTTGCAACTTTTTAGCTGCTCAAACTAGGTGTATGAAAGATATTTAGCTCCCTCAAAACCACTGGCAGGGCTCTGACGTATTTTGTGGTACTAGGATTTGTCTGGACGGCCATATTTGGGTTATGATGTTGTGATACCCACAGACCGAGTAGGGAACTACGATACGCAGGTGAGGATCTCTCTACGTTTTAGAGTTAATAATATATTTGACCTAGAGTGGTTGCGTTTTCTTGGATTTATACCAATGATTGGTTAGAGCAATAGCAATTAAAACCATGAATATTGTTCACAAGCTGTATTTTTCTATAGACTCTTATTTGCTGCGTTCTTGTTGTATGTTCAGTTGGTTGAGCATTTTTTCCAATCCATGGTGAACACTTCTGGAATGACGCTTCACATTCGGCAGGTATGCATTAATTTTTCCAGGCCAACTATGCTGCACTTATTCATAATCAGTGCATTTGGATGAATGTAGATTGTAGAACTGCAGGTGATTGTTAACAAACTTTATTTTTGACCAGCAACTTCTGCTTAATCCTGTATTGATATGTGTATCCTAAATCGGCGAAGGAACGATGCCATTGCTTCCACACAGTGCCTAGAATTTTTCGTTTCTGTTTTCTGAATTTTTTTTCAGTTATGGCAGCTGTTCAGGTTCTGATATCTGCTGACACTTTAAGGATTTTTTTGGATCCAGCTTGCAGGGCAGAACTCGCACCACATTATAGAAGCCACATTTAAGGCTTTCGCACGAGCTCTGCGTCAAGCAACTGAATATGACGTTCGTCGTTTGGGAAGCATACCAAGGTGATTGTCTTTTCTTTCTAAAGCTAGCGAATTACCTTCGTAGGTGGTTTCTACAAGCATGTAGTCCGATTGATCCTAAAGCGGTTCGTGAGTGTTAATGCTTCTCCTACAAAAAGGGTCCTGAATCATTCACCTGTTGGAGTTTTGTTAAGTGCTCACATAAAATCCTTGACTTCAAGTCGTTATGATGTCTAAGCCCGAGCGGTTAGAGATTTTAGGTTACGAATAAACTTGTTCAGTGGAAGATCCTGCTTATGATTTTATATTCTGATCGTATTTTCTAAAGGTGTCACAGATGCAGTTTTTTTAACCTGAATCTCATTTCGACACCCTTTGCCTGCAGCTCTAAAGGAGTACTGTCACGAGCTTGAGAAGCAATTGGATTTTATCCAAGTAGAATGGGATGTCACGCCGTTACAAGAATCAACTCAAGTTTGTTTTTGAGGACAAGCCCTTGAAAGGTACCGAGTATTCGATTTGGCACCTTGAGATTCGATCAAGGCCGCAGTCCACTGTCCCCCTCAGGGTGGTGAGCTTACTTTGAACTACTCTCGAGCTGCAACTGAACTTCAGCGTTGCAAGTCAGGCTGAAGCCGCCAAACCCTTAACCCTAAACCTTTGGGTTTGGAAGCTAACATACCGTAAATGTCTTGGGCTTAGGGTTTAGGGTTGAAGGTATGTTAGAACGAGTTGAGTGGTTCTCATGTTTCATTGTCCTCATGCGCGAGGTGTATGTACGTTTTCGATACAGGGCTCATGCTACGGGTGCAAATCGCTGTATGCGCATTCAGCCATTCTCAGTTCAGTCTCCAGCTCAACCAGTCTGCATACAAATCATCAATTTCTTTGTTTAATTTGCTACGAAGCACCTATGAGATATTATGGCTTGTAGTTGGCAGAGATTACATATTTCAATGCAATCGAAATTATTGGCAAATCAGGAGGAATTCAACCTCTTGTGGATCATGAATGCGATTGTTGGCTTGCAATGATTCATGTCGAGTTTTCTCTTCTGGGGTCTGGCAACATTCCAAATCTTCAGGTCAGTGATGGGTATCGGCATGTTTGCCTTCTCCTACTCCGTTCATTTCTCTTTAAGTGTAAGAGTTTAGGTAGTGTGACTCAGAGTTCAGCTCAGTGACTAACTGTACGAGGTTGATGCAGTCGGTAGAAAAAGACGAAGACTGTGCATTAATTACCCGTAAATAATTTCCACATTTTGACCATCTTGTCCGCATATAATTGATGGACCACCACCACTGCATGCTGCCTTTCCAAAACTCAGCTGCAACACATCAAACATACTTCTCTGAATCTTGTGTATAGACGGACAATTAATTGTGACTTTCTCCTTAATCTTCAATGGTCAAAAGTGGGTCAAAAGTGGGTTTTTTAATATGTATAAGAGCAGAATCTTTTTAGGAAGCTTCAAGAAAGGTAAACAAAATCCATGTCTCACATTCTCAAACAATAAAATCATGTTTTAAAATTTACTAAAGTTGTCTTTTAATCCAAGGTCCAACACTAACTTGTTGAGACCACACATGTCATGAAAGTCCAACTTGTGATTGCACAACATGCTTTGTAGAGGAATATGTCATATAAACTACATACTCTCTGTATCTATAGAATATTTGTTTCATTTGCATCAAAATAGACAAACAAA
Source organism: Climacium dendroides (assembly GCA_950106755.1). Taxonomy (NCBI): domain Eukaryota; kingdom Viridiplantae; phylum Streptophyta; class Bryopsida; order Hypnales; family Climaciaceae; genus Climacium; species Climacium dendroides. The sequence continues at coordinate 19,196,946 of OX467083.1, forward strand.
ACAAACAAATAAAATTGAATTTGGATAATTTCACTTTGTGTCTATTTCAAAATCTCACTATTATTGCAAGCATATTTTGTTGAATTTGGTATTATGTAAGAAGAGGCATATGATCTCATGTGCACTAATTATATACGCTAAAATATTGCATTGTTCATTGGTTTCACTACTAAGGATGATAGCTACATCTGTCTTAAATCTCTCCCCAAAAAGAAAAAAAAGAAGCAAACCATGGTTTGGCATGTTACCTGAAATTGGCCACTTCCACCAGGACACACTTGAACTCCTCCCATTCCACTGATAAATGACAATTAAGAATTTTAATTTAGCGAAGTTAATGATTGCAAGGTATGTTACAATTTGAATATGAATATTCATCCAATTACACCAATTACATTAATTCCACCTTGTCTTTTGTACACATCAACACTAAATTTAGTTATTTGATAATATGTTTCAAATTTCTCATGATAAATAGGAAACATTTTCAATATATAACAACATCTTAAAACTCATGAAATGTCATCTTCCATTTGGTCCCTTATTCATTCTTATTCAAGTTCGCATTTTGAATACTCATTCAACTTTTAATTCTTCAGCAATGACAACAAGGCATAAATGCATTCAATCTAATCACATTGAGTTGTCTTCTTCCTAAAGTGGGGATTAGGTCCCATCCATTGCAGAGAAAGGGATCAATAATATTGAGATTCTAGGCAAACAAATTCAAATGTAGTTTTGTACTTGCCCTAACTATTAGAGTTTCAAGTAAATATCTATCATGGTTTTTAAGTTGGGATTGCACCAAATCATAGGAGAAATCCAATATGAAAAAAGGATTGATTTCCTTCTATATCCAAATTCTACTCGTAGTGTATCCTAGTGTATCTTATTCTATCATCTCTAAATCTGAAATGTGGGTCTGGAAGCTTAAGATTGAGAATGTTGAGAAAAAAACACAGGACAAAACTCCCTGAAGCACCCAAACTAGGTTTTGATGGAGGTTGGTGTACTGTTTCAAGGAACCACTTTTGCATCATTTGTAGTCAGAAAGCCTTCCTTGGACAAGTCCTTGTACAAACGGGGGAGAACTTTGCAATCGATCAACTCTACTGACTTCGAAATTCTCAAAGACTTACATTTCCGATTCCTCCCATGATTTCACGAAATTGACGATTTTATGTGAAAGGATGAGTCGCAGCACACTCACCCAGAGGCGCTGCTTCCACAGTTGCGAGCCGACCCCCCTCCTAACTGCAGCACCGGACACCCTCCTTTCCCCAGCGAAATCTGCATCCCCCCTTTGCCCCCAGGCACAATCTGCAACCCCCCCTTGGCCGACTTAATGATACTATCGCCCACAATCTCAATACAATTGAGCTTCTGCTTGTTGCCTCCGCAGCCATCGCCTTGACCGAGCACGATGCACGTCTTCTCCGATGGGTCTATGCGCACGTACACGGGCTTGCTGCTGGGGGAGCTCGCGGCGCAATTTCTGCCAAGGCCGCGAGGGATGGTGCTGGAACGGACCGTGGAGCTGCGGTTGGAGCTGCCGGACGGGCTGTCATGAGGAGGAGTGGTCTGCGACTTGCATTGCTCACAAAGGTTGGCGGCAGGCATCCGGAGAGACTTGGGGAAGTAATGAGTCACGGAAGTTCACCCATTAATTTTGAATTTGTTCAGTACTTCTTCGCCGATCTGTCTCGGACGGGCGTACAGATACTGGATCCTCGAATGGATCGATTTTACTCACAAGAGTTTGAAATGGCATGGAGCAGGGCCATTTGGTTAGCAATTGGTGCAATCCAGAGCTAGCACTGGTCAAGGATACTTAATCATGACATTCAACTCTAAGACAAAGCTCTAACTAAAGACTAGCTAGAACTACTCGAAAGACTCTTCCTGGAATTTACGCAGTTGTGACAAAATTGGAGTATACTAAATTAATTCAATACTACAAGACCCAGATCGACATGCACTAAATAGCACAGAGGAATACCTACATGCTAGATGCTGAATTGTTTACGAAGACCTTACAAGGATATCGATATATCTACTTCGACTAATATTAAATTACGGGATTCTCGACTACGATCCTGGACGGGCCGGGATCCTGGAGCTACTTGCGCGATACATCTATTCATGAATAGCCCGATGAGATGTTGATCTAACAATTTTGATCCGGACTGGGTGAGTGTCAAAATCGAAGCTTGAGTTTTGATCTACGTTGGTGGATACACGAGCATGGCTTTGCACGAGTAGGTTATACATTTACTGCTGAAATTGCTCCTTGCTTGCTGTACAATTATTTCAATGATGAACTAATTAATTAGTGACATGTGAATAGATCAGTAGGACTCAAGGTGGGATTGATGGGTGGTCTGAATTGGTGGAAGAATGGCAGATGGTCGGCAGGAGGGCGGACCCCTGGGGCACCAGGCCCAGGGTTCAGTGCAACCATGGTTAACCCGGCACTCCAAGCTGCAGGAGCGACTCATGGCCAACAGGTGTGACGCTAGGCCTCGTGAAATCACTTCGTGCCTGCCATTCCACGGTTGGCAGGAGTCTTTTCATTGACTGTGCGAGGAGGCGAAAGGTTGGTAACCCGAAACCGCCACTTTTTGCCACTGTGACCGGTTACACTGGTCAAATTTTCATTGATTATTTTTGTTGGCAAGTGAAAGGAGATTCCAACGCACCAAAGAACACAACATTTGGATATTGTATGCAAAAGTTATGAAGGGTCAAAGTTTTGAGTTTGGTTGAGGTTCTGAAATTGTTTCTTCAACATAGGTACATGTTGACTTTTGAGATGTACATAGAGTGATGATGGTGGTTTAAGACAAGGGACAAATTTCAAGGGATATCCACGAAATTATGCTAGTTTTAGACAAGTTGAAAAATGAGCTACGTTATACATGAAATGAATTTTTTGCTAGATGTATCTACAAGATATAATTAACTCCTAAAGAATTCTACTTAGGAAGGGAAATGAAGATCCAACTTGTGCTTTTTAGATAGAAAATATATAGGCAAAGAAGAATTTAAGATATAAGATTTTCATTTTGCAAGTTTTTTTCCCCTCCCAATCCTATATGAACTAATTTGGAACCTTGCACAAAAACAATGAAGCAATTGGTGACCGCGCTTGTCACATCATTCATTGAAGAATTGCCAAGCATGCATAGATGTACTTTGTCTATTTTTTATTAGTAGTTTGTAATAAAAGTTGACTTCTTGAAAATGATCAAAACCTACCTAATGGATATAAGAATTAATTAAAATAATCTATATGCTATTTCTTTGTTATATTTTTTAACAATTTCAATAGAATATGTTTGAAATTATTTTAACATTTTTGAAGTTTTTTAACCCTTAAAGTTCTTTCACTATGTTTCACCAAAAATGCTCTAAATGGGTTGTTTTGATGGCAAAAGCTCCTTAGAAATGAAAAATGAAACTTGTTGCATCTAATCATAAGATCTAGTGGTAGACTACCTCATTTTGTCATAGTAGAATAAATTTTTTCAAAACATTATTAACCAAAAAATGTTAGGAAATCAAGCTAACTTTCATCTCCCAAAACTTGTTTGAGATTTAGAACCCCTAATCAAAAGTTATAAACAAATTTTAGAGAAGTGTTGAAAAGGAAATTTTCATTGACATTTTCAAACATCTTCTTTGAATTTTATTCATAGCTTTTCTATGGAGGCTCAAAATCACAAGCAAGTTTTTGGAAATGAAATTTATTTTGATTTACCAACATTTTTTTGTTCAAATTTTTTTGGAATAAGTTATTCTACTATGCCAAAATGAGTTTCAAAATTCTACTTTGAACATAATTCCCACATTTTGACAATGAGTGGTAAAGTTCTCATCTTCAAATTATCCCATACCCTTTAAGGATTCATAACAAATAATGGATTTGATTATAAAAATGACCTCTCCACCTTTCATTCCTACAAATGTTAAAGAAACAATTGTTGCATTTTACCATCAAATATTCTTTTGAATGGTAATTTGTTAAATGACAAATTGGTAATTGATTCAATGGATTTTTTAAATGCTTGCAATTAGGAGTAACCTTCCCATTAGGCCAAAAGAAGTTGCAAAGCAACCACCCCCTACCACCACCTCTTTGAACATTGTGTCAAATTTACTAGTCCAAAAAATGTCAAAGAAGTATTCTGATCTAAAATTGGGGCAAGAAGATGCCTAAAGTCCTTCTCAACCTCTTCCAAACATTGCAATGCAAAATTTACTATAGTATAAATTAACCTACCAATGTTGCCCCTCATCCATGAAAAATGGCATTTTCCCCATAATTCTTCATATATTGAAAACACAACCAATATCTAAAGAATACCATTGACAATAAAACAAACGCTAAAACACACAACCAATGAACTACTACATGAAATCCTAGAGTGCTTTGAATTTTTTTAAAAAGACCGTGTTGAAACACAACAAATATCTAAAGAAAACCATTGACAAAAAAATCAACTTTGAAGCATTCAACTTGAAAACATATAGTGGTATGAATTCCAAAAAAGAAAACCATATTGAAACACAACCAATATTTAAAGAATACCATTCACAATAAAATCAACTCTAAAACAATAAACTGATCAGTTGCAATATGAAAACCTATAGTAGTATAAATTCCAAAATAGAAGAGTACATTGAAACACAATATAGCTAAATATACCAAAATTTAATATGAAAGTTGTGTTCACAAATATATGTATCACTAGTTCCAACCCAACCTTGTACCTAAAATTTATAGCTTCAAGGTTCACTACTTTAGAATATCTACCATCTATTGTTGTAAATATACAAATGGAATGTGTTGAAAACTAAAAAAATTGAGGGCAAAAGAACTACCAGCTTGCGGATGTCTACTAACACTACCTAAAAACGTCATCACAAAGTTTAGGCACTACAATTTGTCAACAATTATCATGTGGTTATTGTTCTTTCATGGGTTTGCACGTACGTTAATTACAATTTATCACATCATTACGATGCATTACTTCACATTGTTACAATGCAATTGTAAGTAATGCATTGTAATGATGCGATAAACTGTAATTAACTTGCAAACCTATGAAACAATGATAACCACATGATAATTGTTGACAAACCATAGGGTTTAAACTTTATAATAATCAATGACACTAGTTGTAGCACTTCACATTGAGGATGACAACAAAAATATGAGCCAAAAGAGAGAAAGACTAAAATGACCTTCAACAAGCAACAAACATAGAAATTCCTTTTGCAAGCTGTAAGAGTTGGAGGTATTTATATTCATTGGCCTCTGAATCATAAATTCTGAAATTAGAGCCTTAAAGACCATCTAAACTTCAACAACAACTTTTCCACATTTCTACTACAAAGTGCAAAAAATTCATGCCAAACAAAACAAGGATGATAGCTAAAGCTTTCAAATCCACTTACTCAAGCGGTGAGAGATGTTGTCTTCAAACTCCACGATTCACCCATAATCATTCCAAAGTTGTTTTTGAAAGTTGTTGGAAAGCAATAAATCCTATCTCATGTAACTAAAAACACAAGAAGGAATTTTCTTTTATATTTTAAAAATGGACAAAAAAAATACAAAATTGTTCATCAAACCTCATTAGACATACTTAGGAGGATCCTAAGTTTGACATCCTATTTTTTCTACTGTATACTAAAATAGAGGAATTACACAACACCACATTTTATATAAATTATATCAATCACATATTACCAGTGCTATGGTAGTTCTACAAAAGGTATAAATTTTTTTTGATTGATTAAATTGACCCTATTTTTTTATGTCACTTAGTTTTCTAAAATTTTGATGGTCATCACCCCAAGGGTGTTTTTAAAAATCACCAGACTTCAGAGGCCATTTTGGCAATTGGCATAGTAGAACAACTATTTTTTTTTAAATATTGAACTGTAAAAGGATGTTGGAACCTAATTCGGAATTACCCAACTAGTATAGTTTGTTCCGAAGGAGACTATTAAATAGGATTTGATTCTGATTTGCGCCTAATAGGTCATTGCAACCATAGATTTAACAAAGAAATTCCTTAATCCACAAGCAAATGTTATCCTCACGCGATAGTCTAATTACTAAATTTTCCTCTCCACTCTTAAGGGCCACAAGGGTAAAGAATCTCCCGAGTTGTTCTTTCTTTAATTCCTTATTCTTTCTTTGTTTATCTTTTACTTTCTTTGAACTTTATCTTTTCCTCCGAGTAGGTTCTCTTCTGCTCCTGAATTAGGCTCTGGACTTCCCAGTCAGCTCAACAACAGGTACAGCTTGCTTGGCTTCTTAATCTTCCGACTTGGACTGATCCCTTTTGGATACGCGCTTCGCCTCCCAATTGGATTTTCAACTCACCTCACAGACAAAGCCTTGCATTACCCAATTGGCATGGATCTCTTGTTTCAATCTTTGTCTCCTACTTGGGAACCAAATCAACTCATCTCCCCAACATACTTCTCCAATTTTATCACTTTAACACACATTCAACTACACTCCTATTTGGCAACTTCAAACATGCTCACAAATACAACTTGGCTCATTCACAAATTCCACTCTATTCAATTTATCATCATGTACAGGCATACCCCGAATTGGATCCATGCAATTAACAACAAGCTTCATTCATATGCAGACAACACATATTCAAATCTAATGCAGCCAACTTAGCTAATTACACTTGATCAGTACGCAACCATACTACAATGACATACATATACACTCAACTACAACTTTGAAAATTCCCCTTGTCATATTCATCAAACCGAATTGGTGATTAAATCACCATTTACAATTTGCAAATTAAAGTTCCATGTTCAACCATCTAATTCACAGTTACTCAAAATGTATCTTTAATTCACTTCTGCGAATAACCAGATAGATAACTTCAACTAGGCTTATAGCATCACAACAAAATATTACAATTAGGTTCTAATCTAAATTCCACACTTTGTACTAACTGCCTGATTCAACTTTGCAGCACTACACTCCGAATAGGATTCCATTCTATTTACTCACTGTCACTTCAGATTCACGTCTAACTTGATTCTCCACACCAACTTGGAATCTTTTGCATTCACTGCATTTCACATCACAAACACACGCTTCCAGATCTAGCATTCTCCACTTCCTTCTCCAACAACTCCCGAATTGGAAACACTCCAACTCCTCATCTGCACATCAGACCATCGCCATACACTGGCACACCAACATACATCCCGACTAGGACAAAACACACTCCGAACACACAAACACTCCAACCAACTCAGACTGACACAAAACACACTCCTAACTGGGAATCACACACACAAACACAAGAACGCAAGAAAGCAATTACACAGCCAAAACCGATTGGGACACGCATTGAAAACGCTCGACAATGGGTAAAACAAAAAAAAAAACAAAAAAAAAAAACAAATAGGATCCAGGGACGACGAAGCTCAACCACCCCAACTGACTCGGCCGCTTCAACTGAATCACCAGACACTCCTACTTGGCAACTCACACAATCTCGGTCTGCCAACTCAACTCACACCATTCACATCCTAATTGGACAGTAACCCACCAACTAATCACCTAAACTTCCGACTTGGAATCTAAATCATCCATTACTAAGATACTCAACCCAAATTGGGCACACTTTCACACTATCAAATCAACCAAACAGAACTCAAAATCAATCAACTGGTTGCCATTTATTGCAACTTACACCCCGATTTGTACAAAATTAAGCAAAAATTTACAACCTATTAGACAATCTACATGAACAAATAAAAGCAAAAATTTACAACCTATTAGACAATCTACATGAACAAATAAAAGTTCAAAGAAGGGTTCAAATGGACATATTTTTTGGCATTTTCAAACATCTTCTCTAAATTTTTGTCCATAGCAATTGATTGGAGACTCAAAATTTCAAATAGATATTTGAAAATGAAATCTAACTTTATTTTTCAACTTTTATGAGTTCAATATTTAAAAAAAAAGTTGTACTACAATAAAAAAAAAATAGACTCTAAAGTCTATTGAGTTGGAAAATAAAACAAAAAACAACTTTAGAAACAAAATTAAAAAAACTTAAAACCTTCATATTTTAGTAAATTTAGCCATAGGGCCTTGCATTCCAAACATGGTGTGCAAGGTTTGTCCCCCCTTATCAATCCTTTGCCCACTTTGCAGCCTGTATGGCTAAGTAAGCTAGGTGGCCTTGTCCACATGGTAGACTTTCTTAGAGGCTTGTCCAGATAGCATTTTTTCTAAATTGTAGACATGGCATCCATCATGTGTTGGCTTCCAATTTGTCAATGCCATGAAAATTTTGATTTTTATCTTTTTGCACTTGACCCAAAACTTCATGGCATAATTGAAAAATCAACAAGTTTTTGTTGGATACTATCCAAGTCAGTATGTCCAAATCAACAAGAAATCAACTAACCAAATCAACATTTTTTATCTATTTTTTGTTGATTTTCTAGTGGTGATATGAGTGTATCTGATTGTAAAACAATTTTGTGGAGCAGCAAGGTACTCCCCATCTTTACATCCAAAAAATAATTTAAAAAATAGAGTGATATTTGTTGTTCATAGTGAGCTGCCCAAAATTGCTATGTTGCCCAAAGAAACGCAACTTGATCTTATAGGGATTAAATTAATGAACTCATATCAATTACAATATATGAGGAAAAAAAAATCTCAAAATGTACAACAATGAAGAATTTCCATACAAAATCATCTAAAGTTACAAATGATTTATTTTCTTCTTTTAAAATGATCACGCTCTATTTTCGATAGAGCCACTCATCACCAACTAACACCCCATTGGTAGTCAATAAGGTGACAAAAATGCAACAAAGGCTAGGACTAATTTCCAAACATGAATTCATGTTTTCCGACCATCAATTCTTCTATTCTTTTCATTACATAGTTATTTGGTTTGGAATGCCAAAATGAACAAGAAGTAGTCTCTTAAATGAGCAGTTTGAGAATATTCTACACATTGGACATAGGACGAAACCAACTTTTGCCTTACAAAATTCATAGTAACTTCAGCTCAATCGATAAAATTACTAAATTTTGGCAATCCCCCTCATTTCTATTTCTCCACCTATGAAAATATTTCCTTCGCCATATTATACTCCACATGTTGGTTATTTGGTTGGTTATGGGTGGTCACACCTTATTTCATCCTGCATGCCATGCGCTCGATGCACCTCATGCTGACATCACTGACATTGAACGAGAACGCGGAAGCCGACGAACGGATGAACGTCCACGCCCCAAGTGGATGAACCTCATCCACAACCGGAAATTTCCCGTGCTCTTACCCCCACCTAGGCAGTCCTTGTCGTCGTCTCTGGTTGCATTAGTTGTTATTGAGATTCTGCTCCGCCATCGCTATTGCATTTTTCCTCACTGCTCTGAGTCTAGTTGTGATTGCAGCAAGCTTTCGAGATGGCTTCCAAGTCGCGGATCGGTCTGGCGGGGTTGGCCGTGATGGGCCAGAACCTAGCGCTCAACATTGCGGAGAAGGGGTTTCCGATCTCGGTGTACAATCGGTCCGCGAGCAAGGTGGACGAGACCGTGGAGCGCGCCAAGGCGGAAGGCAATTTGCCCGTGTATGGCTACAAGGATCCCCATGAATTTGTTTCCTCGATCCAGAAGCCCCGCTGCATCATTATTTTGGTCAAGGCGGGAGCTCCCGTGGACCAAACCATCGAGCTTCTGTCCAAGTATCTGGAGAAGGGCGACTGCATCATCGACGGCGGCAATGAGTGGTACGAGAACACGGAGCGGCGAGCCGCGACCGTGAAGGCCAAGGGTTTGCTCTACCTCGGAATGGGCGTCAGTGGTGGGGAGGAAGGCGCCCGCCATGGACCGTCGCTCATGCCCGGAGGCACTCTGGAAGCGTATAAGTACATCGAAGACATTGTGAAGAAAGTCGCGGCGCAGGTGAACGATGGGCCGTGTGTGACGTATGTTGGACCTGGTGGAGCCGGGAATTTCGTCAAGATGGTGCACAATGGAATCGAGTATGGCGATATGGAGCTCATCGCGGAGGCGTACGATGTGTTGAAGTCGGTCGGGGGGTTGTCGAATAAGGAGCTGCATGAGACCTTTTTTGAATGGAACAAGGGCGAGCTGGAAAGCTTCTTGATCGAAATCACGGCGGACATCTTCTCCGTGCCGGATGATAAGGGCAAAGGGGAGCTGGTGGATAAGGTGCTGGACAAGACGGGGATGAAGGGGACTGGGAAGTGGACCGTGCAGCAGGCGGCCGAGCTCTCCGTCGCTGCTCCTACCATTGCGACATCCTTGGATTTGCGATATCTTTCAGGTTCGATTTAAATTCTCTTGCTTTTTGCTTGCGGTAAAAACTATACCCTTATGCATATTTAGTGTGGGCGGGTTTGTTGTGATTAGAGGAGTTTTTTTACTGCACCAATCATTTTGCATTCAGCTATCTAGGTTGTAGTGGCTTGATGACAATACAATTCACGCTCCTCTTCGTCAATGACAGGTAGGGCATCTTTAGTAAGTAGACAGAAGAGTGTAGCTTGGAAATGAACTTGTTTGTTCATCCTTTTGTTCTCCAAAATCTCTGTTGCGCATAGTTCCTATCATTAGACTGTCAAGTTTTGGTGGCAATTGAAATAGGATTCCAATGCGCCAAAGAATACGTTCAAATTGGATACCGTATGCAGATGTTGGTAAGGGTCATTTGCAGTTGATTTTCCAGAACCGCTCATGAATCTTCGACGATAGGTACATATCGATGAAGGGGATTTACACCAGCCAAGTATCTGTTCAAAGGTTTTTGCTTGTTTTTTGTTTTGGCATTGTTCTGTACTGCTTCCTATTATGGACACTTAAGTGGTTTGCTTGCTTTTGCAGGTTTGAAAGACGAGCGCGTGGCGGCATCCAAGATTTTCGCATCATTGGGAGTGAGTGATCTGTTAACCAATGTGAAAGTGGACAGGCAGGAGCTCATCGACAATGTCCGGAAGGCGCTCTATGCCTCAAAGATTTGCAGTTACGCTCAAGGCATGAACCTCATTCGCGCAAAGGGCATTGAGCAAGGGTGGAACCTAAACTTGGGAGAGCTTGCTCGCATCTGGAAAGGAGGGTGCATCATTCGAGCCAAGTTCTTGGACCGCATTAAGCAAGCATACGGCCGAAACCCGAAGCTGGCGAGCTTGTTGATCGACCCGGAGTTTGCGCAGGAGATGGTGGACAGACAAGGCGCATGGCGGAAGGTGGTGACTCTTGCTATTCAAGTGGGAGTCAGCACCCCTGGAATGAGCGCTAGTCTGGCTTATTTTGACACCTACAGGCGAGGCCGGCTTCCTGCGAATCTTGTTCAAGCGCAGCGTGACTACTTCGGTTCTCACACGTATGAGCGTACCGACATGGGGGATTCTTACCACACGGAGTGGTACAAGATTGCGAAGAAGCTGTTGGGCGAGCGGGCAGCCATCACCGGCGAGCTCCATGTTGGTTCCAAGGAGTAGAAGCGCTGAGAAATGAGAAGGTGATGACAGACTTTGTAAATTTACTGTTATTCCTTGAAATAGAGCTTGTAATTAGCGGATTCTGAGCTCAATCAGGGTCAGAATAATCAAAAATCCCGGTCTATTATCTTACAAGACGGTGCCATACCACAATAAATACCGTCACACCCAAGTTCTAGTACCACTACTATTTCGTCCGTGGAAATGCTTCTGGTGTGCAACCGTGAGTCAACGTTAACAGACGTGAATGCAAAGAGTGTTGCTTTGAGATTTTTCTTTTTGAACTTCGGTTGCGTTTGGTTCTCAGGAGCAGAAGCAGCTGTCTCTAGTGTGTTTCCGGGACTCAATGTTCACAGATTCGAGTACATGTGTGAGATTTCGCTATTTTAGCTTGATTCGCATTTGGGTGTCTCGGGGCTGGCGACTCGTGACTTCGACCACATTGTCGGTTTTCTGTGGAGGACACTGAGGGCCACTTTTAGATTGCACAGGTCAAAGCAACAGGCAAGCTTGAGATAACAAGAAATCCTTGGTCCAAAAATAAAACTTTATTTTGTTTACCAAGAATGAGCATGTAGAGGGGTTGTTTACATCGCTCATATGTGGCATGCCAAAAGTTATTTGAGATGACAAGGTTTCAAGGATCGGGCACTTGTTACTTAAGTGTGCTCCAAGTGTACTCCTAGTGTGTCAAATTTACAATCGATTATTAAGCTTATTAGTCTCACCTCTGATCGTATACGATGCTTGTTCAAGTTTTAAGCTTCTTGCTTCTTCGTATGCCATCTCAAGTGGCCCAATGTTATTTGAGTGGCCCAATTTTATTAGAGATTTTTCTATTTGAACTTCAGTCACATTTGGGTGTCCAACGGCAGGAACTTGGTCCCAGAACTGTTGCCGTGAAATCTTAGCTGATATTTCTGTGTTTCTTCATCAATAGACGATTTTTTCCCCTTTCGCAAGAGCTGATACCTTTTAACTTTGGTTTATTCATGTATGTGGTTCGACAGGGCACGATCTTTCATGATGTTTGCTTGAAATTCTTGCGATGTTTTTGCCCTACATTCTTTACCATTTTACTCGTTCTCCTTAAATTTTGTCTCGAGGAAGACCAGGGTCTGCAGTGCTGGACTGCTGGTCAATGCGGACATAAATGAGCTCCGAAAGATTCTTCTTCCTGCAACAAAGTTTCAGTTTCGTTTCTTGGCAACTGAACACATTGCAATTACGTGAGTTCGTCAATTCCCTTCTGCACCCAGCTTCTCAGTGCCGCTACTGAGAACCCGTCCGAGTACTGTACCTGCTTAGCTGTGATGGAGACATTCCTCGGAGACAGTACTGGAAAGGCAGAAATAAACAGCCGAGGGGTGAAGGAAAGGAAATTTACCTACTACTCCTTCCGTCCTGAAATAAGTCCGGGGTCTCAAAATATACTCGTCCCAAATTAAATTCGAAATTGGCTCTCCACAATTTGATGGACAACAACCAAAGCTAGTTCAAACACCTTGAAGCAAAAGAATCTGCAAATACCATGCTCTAGAGACTATAGCAATTTGATCCATGTAAAGAGAAATGAAATGCAACTTCTAACTAATCGAAGGCAAAGAATTCAACCCACAACTATATAGAAACTACTACTAACAAATCTCTTATTGAGAATTTCTTGAACTTGAATCACAAGACATTGTCATAATTGAATATAGAGGCCATCAATGGACAACATTGCACCAATGATCAAAATTAATACCACTAGAGCAGTTCCAAAAGGGGAAAAAATTGTTGATTTCATACCTATTTGCACATGTGTTGCTTTCTGTTGACTTCCATTCTTTCACGCCTAGTGAGGTGTAGCAGAAGCTATAGTAACTACGCAATCCTTTAAAAATAGGAGCTACTCATGCACTAATCTAGCCATTTCTAGGAAACCCCAGATTTATTTCTGGATGGGGAGGGAGTACAACATTGAGGGAAAAAAAAAAGGAGTGGATACGAAATTTGATGATAAACTGGTTCCTTCTCTGCAGGACCACAGAGTCAATATTTTTCCAGCAGGTCTGAACCTCAGAAGCAGGACCGTCGGAGGAGGCAATCCATGCGTTGGTCCCATATGCTCAACTTGTTCATTCCGCTGTTCCCTTAGATTCACAAATTCCTGCTAGAAAAGCGAGCCGAACCCCATTCGTAGCATATCACATCCTCAGTATATCCAAAACTTGGATTCTCAGCTGCATGATAGTAGATATTCACACTGCTCACGCATTCAAGTCACAATAGATTTCAGTAGGGTCGGGTGTCACAGTTCACAATCTCAGCACTTCGACCCTATCGTTTGCTTCCGAATCCAACCCTGCATGATTCTGAGCCCAAGAAGTTCATCTCAAAATTTCATCTCCATGTAGTAGAAACTTTCAATTGGCGTTGCTCAAATCGCCTCTATTCTCGGAACACAAGTGTCAAATCTTGACACTCTCTTAAATGAATTTTAAATCTCATCCCTATTCTTTTGCATTCATCTCTGACGGTGTCCAGAAAATTGGAGACTACAGTAAGTGGCGAGCTGCTTTGCATTGTCCAAACTTCTTCGTCTTCAACACTGAATTGGTATACAGAGAATCCGGTATGGATACTGGACCAATTGGTGTCCAAATTCCATTCCAAGTGTGTCCTAGTGCATCCTTCCTATTCTATCATCACTGGACATGCATTGAAGATGGAAAATCCTTCGAAAATTCCATAGATGGACATTTTGGGTTCTTCTCTCCAAACAAAATCATCTCTATATTCGAAACCTGCGAAGCTCAACTCGCAGCCCTCGAACATACATGTTCATCTTGTTGAAATGAAAGCTTGCTATATCGTTATTAACCTGTGTTCGAAAGTGTGACGATCGGTGGCACCCAGTCCTTTTCACGAAGTCCTGCAACCCAGGCACATGAAGCCCAAGACTCTTCCCCGCACTAACTGACGCCGAGTGTAAGCAGGGACAATGAACCTCGTCGGTCAATCGCCGGCTTCAGCGGCCACTTCCCCAGGAGAAATTCAATTGTATGGAAATTGGGTAAATGTCCTTCAGTATCCAAATTGCGTCCATTCCCAGTGTTTCCTATTCTATCATCATCACTGGACATTGACCATCGCATTCTTGGAAACTTCCATAGATGGACATTTTATCCTATTCTATCATCACCACTGGACATTGACTATCGCATTCTTCGAAATTCTCCAGTGTTCGTTCACACGAAAGCAATAATTATAGCACTCCCACACCCGACCTGAACAAAAAAATTACTGAGTCCTTCCGGAGCCCGGTCAGATTATGCCAATCCCGAGGTGGATCATGGTGGAGAATTAAGTTATCCCCACGCACGCAGTCACAAAAGCAGCGTTTTCTGCACCACAGGATGGAAAGATATGGAAAGGAGCCCGGGTTTTGTTATGCCCACACGATGGGAAGAGATTGGAGAAGGCTGAGAATCCATGCCGCCCAACAACTTAACAGGGAGCATCGAGAAGCAGATCCGAGGCAAAGAGAAGAGAGAGAGAGACGAGAGAGACTGAGGATCATGTTCCAAAAATCCCATGCAGAAGAGGGTGTGAATAGGGACTGGTTTGGGAAAAACCGGCCAGGGAGGATTGACATGTATTGCCCCATCAAAGGGTAAATGTAAATATTGGCCCCTATTTTGTGCCACTCAAATTTTGTATTTCCTCTCTTCTCCTAACTAAATTAGGGCCTCTGATTGCAAATATAAACTCAGACTTTGCAAATTTTATCATATGCAATAAATAAAGAATTTCAATGTTTTCTACAGAGGTAAAACATGGGGCAATACATGGGGCAATCCTCCCTGTCCAGAAAAACTCGGTCTCTAGTTTAATGGATTGAGTTAGCTGATGGAATTGGGAAAAAAATTAGTTGCAATTTGAAAACATTGGTGAAAACCTAGTGAAAAATCTATAAAAAATTTATCTAAAGTAAAAAAATAAAGAAAATAATTGAATTCGAGACTTCAAAAATCGGTTATATATGAGAATTGAAGGAAATTAGTTGGTAAAACTCAAAAATCTCCTAAACATTGATTCAACTAAAATTGATGACTTGGCTAACCGTTAGATAGATACTCATTTGGGATGGTGAGATGTTGTGGCACATTA
Organism: Climacium dendroides; assembly: GCA_950106755.1. Classification (NCBI taxonomy): domain Eukaryota; kingdom Viridiplantae; phylum Streptophyta; class Bryopsida; order Hypnales; family Climaciaceae; genus Climacium; species Climacium dendroides. Next base: position 19,212,648 of record OX467083.1, read on the forward strand.
AAAAAAATTGGTATATTAGCTTGCTCATTTGTAGAAATGATAGACATGTAAACTATGGCAAAGATCTATAAATAAAACCCCTATACAAGCCCCTATATATAGCAAACTTGACCATCGGCAGGTCAAATTGAGCACATCTTAGTTTGTGGTCTACACAACCACCATTTGCACAGTCTAGTGGTAACACTTGTGAGTCAAAATGTTTTAATTTTAGAATTTTGACTATTTGACATGTCATTTTTTTCATTTCAAATTATTTGGAACATTTATAATCATAGAATTTTAGATTTCAAAATGATCAAAAGACCTTCAAATAAAATCTTCTTTGTTTCTTGGATATTTATTGGTCTGCACATTTATAAAATTTGGAACACGCTTCAAATTTTGTTTAATTATTTACAATAGTAATCCAAATGTAGGGTATTTTGGATGAAGGGGAGTAGGCTTTGCATTGACAAATGTTACCCCCATAAGAGCTAGCATTCAAGTTATATGTTGACAAATACTTTTGTGAGGTAGAGAATGTCTCTACCTTGATATATGTTGAAAAAATTGTTTATTCATCAACAATGTAACTAGTGTGATCACTAGGTGCTTCATAATTATTTTGCAAGATTTAAATGAGTTGTTGTAAGGATGGGAAGAGAATGAAAACATACATAGATGAAGATACAATGATTAGATTCTTCTCATGCCATAATTTATTTTGCCAAAAAAATCAAAATGAACATTTACATTCCTATCAAAAATTTAAAATTCTTAGGATTAAAATAATTGCACCCACTTGTGACATTTTTATTTTTGTAGTGGAGAATATGAAGGGGAGATTGAATGATTTATTGATTCTACACAAGCCCACTACCCCTTAAAGATTTAATAAAGAAAATCATTAAATTTCTTTAGAAATTAGAAGACTAATATGACACTCCAAATAGCTGGATTTGAAATGGCACAAGTAGATTTACTAAGTAGGTATGCAATATCCCACACTTATAGTTTCCATATGTGCATTTAGAGTTTAAGTTCCAAATAGCTTGATATTCTTACATTCCTTCTAACCATTTAACATGTTACTTTCCTTCTAAACATTTTCCTAGTCCCATCTCTTACCTTCCTTTCAAGGTCAAAGAATGTTTCTATGTTCAATTTGCCTCTAAATATCTATTTTGGCTTTAACATCTAATCATAAGTCTAATTTACTTGAAACTAATTATGTTCACTCCAAGCTCTTCAAATTTTGCATCTTTAAAAAATGTTTTGTAAAAAGGTGGCAAAAATGACAGTATGGTATGGGAGTCTATACAAATTCTCATTTGCTCCCCAAGAAGGCAAATGATCTTTTAGGAGTTACAAAACATATCAAATGTTGAGATCATCGAAACTTAGCCGAAATCCAAATGAACCCCAAAGGAAATTCTTTCAAACATTAAAGTAATAGTTAAAATGAGAATGAAGTAATAATAACATTTTTCTATATATGGAATATACAATTAAAATAAAAACATTGAAATAGTGTTCTCATGCATAATTATAATATAAGAGAAAATTAGAAGTACATTAAAATAATTTTATGTTATAATTATGCATGGAATATTTTTTTCATAAAATTATTAGTAGAACAAAACAAAAAATTAGAAGTACAGTAAAAATATAGTCTAAGGTAATATCAAAGGAAAATTAGAAATTAAAGTGGAATAAACTTAAAATCTAGATTAATATAAGAATAAAATTTAAAATTAGAAATGGAGTATTAGTTAAATGCCTGATAAAACATGTATAAAATAAAAGTAAAAATAAAAATAAGATACATCCTAAAAGAAATGAAAAAGCAATTCCATGAGTAATCATGGTCATGGCCATATATTGACCTAATAAAAGCCTTCTGATGATTGTGTCTGAGTTTTTGTTTGAAAAAAATGGCATTGCCTCACAAGTAGTGAATAAATTAAGGTTTTTACCTAGTAGAGTGACTGGCTTCTGCACCTGTCAGTTTGGCGTTGGGTAGGCGACTGGTGGTAAAATCTTGACTCCATCCATTGGTGATAGCTTTGAATTTTAGAATGGCCATTTGGCAACTTTCTTTCCTACTACTTGTGCCCAAGATGGCAATGCTTTAAAGAAAAAAATTGGTGTTTTGGCAAATACTTATGAAATTTGAGTATTTCAAACTTGTATTTATACACGAAGAAGCATTACTTCGGAGCATTGAACCCCGGCCAAAAAGGCATTGCCCATATGCAATAAGTAATCCCATTCACCCCCAACCCAATTAGTGAACTAATATGAAAAGAACTTAGAAGTCCAAAGGCTTGCCGGATTAATGGAAACAAATTCCTTACATATCTATTCCCCATCGTAGTCTTTCTTCACGCCACAAAGAAATGGCCTTGGTTATAGGGAAGGTCTTTAGAGTGAAGAAATCCTACGAGAAGAACTTGACACAAGTGTCAACATGCCCAGAAAGCCTATTGCAGAGCTTGGACCTCATGAAACTCAATGTAGTAAAATGTGCGTTTATCCTCCATGTTGTTGAGGACTGTACAAATGGCTACTTTGGCCACTTTAAAAAACTCTGAGAGCCGATTGAACATAAGAGCATTTTGTCCAATTCAAATCCACACTTTGGTAAGCGGATTCTAATCTCATGGTTCTTCTAGAGCGGCTTTAGCGTGAGATTTCATGGTAAGTTTAAACAAGGACATTTGTAACGTTAAAAGCCTTCCATTGAAAAGGGAGTCCACCTATTGGCAATTGGGCTTCACCTCAATCCCAAAATTCACCTACCGAACTACTCCGAACTGAGACTTCAAAGTGGCGACATGCAAGGGAAAAAGATCCTTACAGTTCGATTGTTATCAATATTGGGGAAAGACGATTCCCAATGCTGACATCAACTCAACATGAAGGAACCGCACATAGAGCTCAAGGCTCAATATTTCAGCGGCATCCTTACACTGCCCCTTAATAGACCTGATGACTGCAGCCAAGTTCTCCCTCGTGATTGACACCTTTTTCTATTCACTACACAGATCAAATGAGTAGAGTAGGTATGACCTGCAATACGAAAGGCCAAAGTTTTATCCCCCGTGTTGAGATCGGTGACCCACTCTTGCGAGATGGAGTACAATTGGTCATTGAGAATGTCGTGAAATATCTCAAAATGTTGCTTTTGCCATGTGGTGTCTTTATCGTTGTACATCATGTACAACTCACCTTGGCAAATTTTAACTGTGGCAACATAATCACTCACAAAGACATGATTAGACTATGCGAATTTCATCAAAGAATTTCCAGACTCAAGCAAAGGCATGAGACAGGGGAAGCCTAGCAAAATACCAATGTTACCTTGTACTTTCTTTGGCAACAGCCTGCTTTACTGTTAGTTCAAGCTCCTTCACTACTGCATCTTGGCACATCTTGGCAATAAATGTCTTGCACTCCCCCATTACCCTCCTCAAAGGTTCAAGCAAGGAGATCCAATGTGTCTTCACGTTCTTGAACATGTATCAGCCCTCTATTTTCACTAAGTCAGCAAGTTTTTGAAACTCTAAGTGACGCTTTGGGCTATGGCTAAAATACGAGTACATAACTTGACAGAGAGACTCAAGTTTTGCCACAATCGGCAAGTTTGACAGAGGCTCCATTGCCAAGTTAATGTGGTGAGCCATACAGTGAACACCAAACATTAATGGGGTCATGTACTGTTGCATTTGAACTGTGACACCATTTCAAAAACTCTAGAAGACAGAAACACCATTCACCCTGAAGCAAACTAGACAATTGGCTACTTCCACTTTTGTTAGACCGGTATGATGGAGAAGCATTCTTTCTATCAATTCTTTCACAGCTTGAGAGCCATTGCTATCTTGTGATTAGCTTAAAGACAATAGAATGGGGAATCTCTTAAAACCTATACAGATATACAAGTGAAGCGAGAGCCACAATTGGGAATCAATGGTACTGACTTCATCAACAGTCAAGGAGAAGAAACGTGAACCAAAATAACCTACTTAGTATGCTCCGCCAAGGCCTTTGTGAGGTGGTCCGCCATCTCCCACCCCACAGGAACGCTCTAATGTTTCTTGGGGAAGTTAGGGACCGAAAGCAACAACACCAACTCTTGCATATCCTCAAATTCAGACAACGGACGACCTTACATGAGCAACTAAAGTATCGCTTAGAACTGGACGAGCTTCTTCCTACGCTCCTTCATAGTCCCACACACAACCTATTGCAAGATAGAATCTCCCACATTTCCCAATTGAACAAAAAAAAATTCATTTTTGACATGGGCGTTGTTTGAGAGAAAGTAGTATTGCCCTACCTCAACCTTATTGAAGGAATTCGTAGCCTTCCTCCTGCCGCAATGTTTCCATATGGAATTCAGTTTCGAAACAAGAAACTTCTCCTTCCCCTCAACTCTAGTACAAATTTTGCAACATACCTGGTAGATTTTCCCATCTGCATTAATAATGCTCTCAGCCTAAGACAACTGAGTGATCCACGTATTTTGCCATTGATGACTTTGCTCGTACTTGACACATTTGGCGTGGGCCAATTTATGCGTAGGAGACGCCTCACAAGGATCGAGAATCACTACGTTTGGAGCAGCAGCCAAAGGGATCACTTGAACTTCAGATTTCAAAGCAGATAGTAGCACGTCAATGTCGTTAAAAATATCCACGTCTGGTGAGGTATATGCTAGGGTGCCAACAACCACCAAAGGAAAACCATGAACCTGTGTGGTACAACACAAGGCATCAGAATAAGCCCCTAACAAATCAACTCTCTCCTTGTATAGAAATTTTTGTCGTGATCAACTACTACGGAGCCATCACCTATAAGCCAAAAACAACACCGCAAGAAAAAGCAAAGTTCACACGAAAACTTGAGAATGCTGGTGTACAAGATGAGAACTCATCTCTATCCGAGTGGCTCCAGTATTCGAGATTTATTTGCCATTGTGCCAATATGTCTACCTTCATCGCCCAAACCTGCAAGAACCTACTACAAGATGGAAAACAAGAGAAGTTCACTATATTTCTAAATTCTACACAATCCAGAATTGCAGTGCAAGAATTTCTAATCACAAAGAACATGAATCCCATCTTCTTAGTCGCGTTTCAGAGCCCTAATCTAAAACAATGCAATGTCAACAATTTTTTTGCACGAAATCACAAAATGAAGAAACCGCCATGCACCCTACATTTTCTCCCATGGAGGAAAAGAATAAATTCTAAACCAAAAGCCTACGAATGTAGCGGAGGATTCCAATTATGATGTCTAAAAAGCTACAACATCACCAATTGCGAGTACCCTCTTAGAAATCAAAAACCCTAAACCCTTAATCAACACCCTAAAAACACCACCCTAAGCCGCTACGACCTCAAAGAACTAGCGAATTAGCTACAAGATCACCTAAACCATAATCAATTCACTTGAGTGAGTAAGCTTGAATTAGCAAGCGGTTGACGACAAACGGGGAGAAGAAGATGGCCCTTGGGTGATTTCAGGTTCTCTACTCCAGGTCAGAGTGGTGATGGGACTAGGTCTGGGGTGGCTCCCGAGGCTCCCAAAACCATGTCTTCAGTTGGCTTTAGGTGAACTTTCAGATTGGACAACCCCTTTTTGGTACTTGTCAATTTGCCAACTTGTTTTACTACAGGGGTACTAGCAATTATTTGCTAATAATTTTTTCACTGCTTACAAGATGAATTCTGGATTTAATTTGTGCTTTTGACTTTTCAAAATGAGACTCTTTGTACTTTTGAGTAATACTAACAAAACAATCTTTCCCAAGTTTAGTTTCTACTCTACTTCCAAATAATCTTGAAATGAAATGTGATTTCAATATTTCATCTCTGAAAAAAAATGAAAAAAAATAGAAAAATATCAATCATGATTAGTGTTGAGATGGAGCACTCAAAATGAAGAGTCAATGTTGTCTTTTGAGTATCCCTTTAATTTTGTCATGGTGTACCCAATTCCAACATCTACAAGACCCTCTAGTCTCCCACCCACTTTTGCAAAGTGTCAATAAATCCTTTTTGTAGGCAAACCATTGGGTGCTATTGTCACAAAATGACATCAAGGTAGAATCGCTGATTTAGGCATTTTCAAGGGATGACTAGAATGCAAAATGATCAATGGGGGACAATCCTACCATAAGAACGTTGAGGATGCACCATATAGGGGTGCATTTTGCACAAGAGTTCTTCCTTGAACTCACCTTGCCACATAGGGGGTGCTCTCGTTTGTAACCCATTATGTTTAGACAAACATAAAAAAATCTATTTTTTGATACCCTATAGTTACATGACAATCCAATGTGTGTTGTATTAGCCAAACAACTCATGCTTGCTATTAAGGTAGGAAGTTCTAAAAGCGCACATGTTCTAAATCATCTACCTCCTCAAATGTACATTTTTTTGTACATGTTTCTTTTTCATAGCCTTTGTACAATGTACATTTTAGGAGGGACGATTTTAGAGTCCTATGCCATTTAAACTTCAAAATTTCATAACTAATTCCACAAAGCTCCCAATAATATGAAATGACTTGGGTTAGATGCCAATTCCAGTTGTCTTTCAAGGAAAATTTACTGAAAAATATTTGAAGAGGCTTCATTTCCCCAAACTTCAGTTTCAGCTCTTAGATGGGCGATTTATGAACCTCCTGCCTTATAATTTAACCGTACTTGTACAGCCCCCCTCACACACAAAGAAGAGTTGGCATATTTGGTAAACCCAACCGGGGGTATCTTGAAGATCCCATGGAGACAATTCCCATTCATTTTTCCAGACAATAGTAGTCAGCCTCACTTCACTTACTTTGGATACTTGTGTGCCATGACAGGCAGAACAGGCCATGAGTCCCATTCATGGCTTGGAGCTCCGTACCACATATCATGGTCAACACTATCAATGTACGCACAAACGAGATGCAAACATCTTTTGGGTATTAATATTCTACACATTGAGCAACTGGAGCAACGACGCAGGCGGGAAAGTGGTTGCGCAAAGTCTGTCCTGCAGGGTGAATTTTTGCCTCAGGGAAACATGGGAACTTTTTATTTGCCGTCCATGATAAAATTGGGAAAGTTTGAATTCCTACATGGAATTCAAGGCCTGAAATGAGCTAGGGGAGGTGAAGAAACACAAAACCAACCAACCCAAAAATAGAGGGCAATTTTTTTCCATTTATCCTTAACTAGGGGAATGAAAAGGGGGGGATATATTCACCATGCAAAATAGACTTCTTATGACCACTTCAACATCTTGCAGCAATGCCCGACTATTATCATGCACACCATCATAGTCTCTCTAAACCCATTTTTGCACTCAAATTTTTTTATTGATTTTCTTGTTGGTAAGTAAAAGGAGGTCCCAACTCATCAAAGAATGCAACATTTGGATGTCATACCCCAAAGTCATGCCAAAAGTTTTCAGTTTCATAAAGGTTCTAGAATTGTTTCTTCCAAGTAACTTACATACATATTGATTGAGAAGATGTACACAAAGCGATGATGGCAATCTTAGACAAGGTGCGATTTGGAGTGTACTACTCACCTTAACCCTGTAACGCTGCTGCGGACAATGTCCGATGGACGACAAAGAATTCTTTTATAAAGGATAGAAATACAACTATTCATCCTGGGAGATTTGTTGAGAAAAAGAAGCATCTTCTACAATAGTTTGACTTCCAATGAGTACTTTTCCATTTTATTAAACGAGTGATTCCCATGGTTTTAGAAAATGATGAATTCCGTGGAGACCAGCCCGTCCTTACAGGGTTAACTGGGGCAGGAAAAAGGGGTGGATGGGGCTGCTTGTATGTTTGTACTGTTTAAAATTGGCAGGGGCTGAACATGAATGTTGGATCACATGTGAGTGATTTAACTTAACTTAAATTAGGAGAAGATGTGGGGAAGGTCCATCTCCAGGAGTGTCCCCAAACATGAAGATTGGTCACCATGGTTGGACTCAGTCCTCCTCAACTTAACTTAACCCTTAAAGGTGACTTTGGAAATCATCAGTTTTTATTACCATGTGAAGCATTGGCTTAAAAAATGATAAAAGTATTCATTGCAAGACAAACTATTGTAGAAGATTTCCCCTTCTCTTGCAAAATTTCGAGGATGAATAGTTGCACTTCTATCCTACATGGAGAAATTCTCTGTCATCCATCGGACCCAAAATGTCTGCCTTTACGTTTTAAGGGTTAAGGTACTGTATGTGAAGGTCTAATTTGGCACCTAGGTGCTAAAATTGAATTTCCACGTAAGTTCTGAAGGGTGCATGTCACCTCAAGCCATTTATAAGATGACGCAAGTCACATTTTTTTAAAAATGACTTAATTTCTGTTGAATCTGACCTTCACGTAGGATATGTGTAATATACCTTAGGGCATCTTTATCAAATGCTCAAAAACTTTACCAACATGCTTAGGTGGTTGAGATTTGAGGGGGGCACTTATTGGCTTTGACTTGAAGTGGAGTAGAGCATTTGCATCGACATAGGCTAGGAGTGAGAAAATTTGAGTAGCATGTGTTTTGAGAGTGAAAAGAGGACTAACTAGCACTTTGGGATAGAGTAGCATGTGTTTTTTAGTGATACTTCACTCAAAAGTAATAAAAAAGAATTTGAGGGAATATTAGGCATATTGTTGAAGTGGATGAAAATTGTTGAATTGCCACATATTACTCTAAGGACAATATCATTATTTATTGGATGAATGTATAGTCTTCAGGATGAATAATTGTAGTTTTATTCACATTTTGTATGTTTCTTCCATTTATATAGATGTAAACAACAAAAATTGCTTCTTGCATTGCCTAAAATAAATGTAAGAAAATATTTTCAACAAAGCTTTCTATAGCACAATAAGTTATTTACTCCAACCCTACAACTCACTAGGCTAGAGATGCTCATTCTACACAATCTAGCCATTCCATTCTATAGCCATAAGTTAGCATAGACATACTTAGGCCCAAACGTAAGAGTGTGCTCATTCTAGTTATGCATTCAATCTAAAGTGGGCATTTTTGAATATTTAAAATTTGCCCATGATCAAAACTTTGTATGGTAACCTATTGGAGTGAGTTAGTGACCACGAGAAGAACTTCTATCTTTCACAATACCACTACGAAAAAAAAATATTGATTGAAATCTTGCAGTTTGGAACTAGATGAGAAATGTAGAAGTTTCAAATTTCAAATTTCAAATATATGAGATATGTGATTTTTTCCCCAACAAGATCCAATAAAACTACATTTGATCAAATATAATAATTGTAACTATGCTAAGTTGTAAGTGCTGAAATTGAATTTTCTCATCAAATTTTGGGTGGTCCACATCATTTCACACCATTTAGAAGATGACATGTGACACTTTTTTTACAAAAATGACTTAATTTATGCCAAATCTGACCTTCATGTAGGGTAATGCTGATTATAGGTGCACATGGGCTTACCTTAATAGCGAGGACACCAACGATATTTCACCCCAACGATCCAAATAATGGAACCTGATCTGTCAACAAGAGTCTAATTTTACGTCTAACAATGGCACTCACTTATTTTCCACTCCCCAGTTCTCCGGAACAGATGGTAACGACGGATATCAGGGGATTCCAGCTAGGTTCAACCAACGAACATCCATCTGGACAACAGGGTCATAGCGAATGACACCACGACACGCGGCGCCATCCTCCTACGTGGCAGTCCTCAAAAGATGAGCAAGACCCCTTGGCCGTTGGAATCGCGGGCCGGCGGGGTCGTTCGCATTGAAACCCGGTGGACCCGGCCACCCGCGTCGGGACGCGACGAGGGGAGCGGGGCTGTTCGGCTAAGACGGGCTGGCTGTGCCGAAGATGCTTCTCAAGGCAGGGCCAAGCCACCAACAGCTCCGCAAGCGCAGCAGCAGCAGCAATCGTGGTGTGGGAGAAAGCTTTCGCGTTTCCTTGATTCGTCGACGCCATGGCTGCTGCTGCATTAGCCGGCTCCGCGCTTGCGCTCGGCTCCCTTTCAAGCTCTTCGAAGCCTTCTGGGGTTGCGAATTCCGCCAGATCTTCGGCATGGCGAGGAGGAGCAGCGCCCAGCCAGATCACTGCGCGCTTGCCTGTGCTGCGACGATCGTCGTTTCTACCAGCCAAGCCGGTCGTGAGCCGATTCGGAGCGGAGTTTAATCCTTTGCTGCTCGCCTCGCCGTTGAACAAGAGCGGGAAGGTTGTCAATGCGGGAAGGAATGTCGTCTGTATGGCGAGCGCGGCCGACTCCGCGGGAGAGAATGTTCCGGAGTAAGTCAGGGTTTTGCGATTCTTGATCGAGTGTTTGAAAATGATGCCTGTCTTGTGTGGAGGGTTTGCCTCTCTCGCTCCCGTCGTCTTTTTTTGTTGGACGTTTGAATTTTTGTGACGCAATCGATGAGGGTTTCGCACATTGTTTGTAGCCACGCGATGTCGGTGCCTGTTTCAGATCGACAGGTCATCAATAGGTTTCAGAGGATTGACTTACAGAGTGAAGCTTTCTTTGATTGGATATTAGTTTGCTTTCGTGGGTTGGAAAGCCTGCCGGAGAACATTGGATATATTTGTTGGCTTGTGTGTACGAAGCTGGACCGTGGAGGTCTAGATTCTTTCCGCAGCAATTTTCTATTGCTCTAACCTTCTGAGGGTGACTCTGCATTGGTCATCGTTGGTGATCTTACTGACAGGAAAAGCTTACGTACAATCTGGTCGTCTAGATGAATCAGAGGTTCTGTTGGCGTTTGCTAGGCTGTAACAAACCCGCTTTGAAAATTTAGGGATCTAGCCGAATTCTTTTGCATATGCTCTTGTCCTGTCAATATGTTTACTCGACCGACTTTGAATTGGACCAAGTGATACGGTGCGAGGTGTTTAATATGTTGTCGCGGTGGCATTGCAGAATTGCGAAGGAGAAGACGGAAGAGGCCGAGGGTTTTCTCGCAAAGAACCCTGCTTTAGTCACGGGATTCTTTTTCTTCGCCTGGTATGATTTTAACTCCTCGTGATCTCTTGAATAGATAACCATGGATAATCCAAAGCAATATCTTTTGGGGGGTCAGATTTTCTTTATCACCTGTTGAAGCACTTACAAGTTGAATTGATTGTGCAATTCATAAAAGAGTCTGGAATACAGTCGATTAGGTCATACATATTGTTGATGGCTCTCTGTAGATCAATTCCACTAATATGCATCTTGTGCTTCAGGTACTTCTTGAATGTCATCTTCAACATCATGAACAAGAAGATCTACAATTACTTTCCTTTCCCCTAGTAAGTTCTCTCACTGACAATCCATCGGTTGGGATTGTGAATATGATCTACTATTTGAGTTTCTTTTTGGTTTAATTTCTCGTGGTCTGCCCACTGTGCCTCAACCTCTTCTCTGTTTTGTTTATGTGTAGCTTTGTTTCTGCGATCCACTTGCTCGTTGGTGTTACCTACTGTGCCATCTCCTGGGCGTTCGGGTATCCCAAGAGAGCGGTAAGTTTCAGAACGCACTTCCAAAGAGTAGAGAATCCTTTGACCAGGAGTTCTGCTATGATGATGATAATCTCGTATATTATTTTCCTTGCATTAGGGCTCTTTAACTTGTGGTGATGTTACACTACACTAGATTTGGACAGTGAGTGATTTAGTTGTAAATCGTTGTTTCCTTCTGCAGCCAATTGATATGGATCTTTTCAAGCTGTTGATCCCGGTCTCTATCTGCCATGCGTTGGGTCATGTGATGACCAATGTATCTTTTGCTGCAGTTGCGGTTTCATTCACTCACACTATCAAGGGTAATCATTTTATGGAATTTCTAGCTTTGGATTTTCTTAGATGTAGTTCTGACTCTGTCCGTATCTCATGTACATTGCAATTTACGAATGCAACCTTAGATTGCTGTTAGAATAGTCGTGGTCACTGCCTTAGCTGCAGAAGTTAAGGAAATCCTTCCGAGCCCGTTTTTCAGCAGACACGGCATGTACATTGAAATCGTCATGTCTTAGTTTCGTTTTCTATGATAGCGGAAAGTAGGATTACTTATTCTGGAATTGGATTGCATGCTTATACTCATATGTTTGGACCCTGTATTGACAGCTTTGGAGCCGTTCTTCAATGCCGCTGCTTCACAGTTCGTTCTTGGACAACACATTTCTCTCCCATTGTGGGGGTCCTTGTTACCTATTGTTCTTGGTAAGAGGTTTTGTCATATGGTCTTCCTTGTGTAAAATGAAGGTACTCGTCATTTTTCTTTGAGTTAAGTGAAGTGGAATGTTTGGATGCTTTTTCAGTAACACTTCGCATGCTTGCGCTTTGTGTCAGGTGTGTCCATGGCGTCTATGACTGAGCTCTCATTCAACTGGAAGGGTTTTATCAGTGCCATGACTGCAAACGTTGCATTCACATACAGGAACATCTACTCTAAGAAGGCCATGGTATGTCTCTAATTCTCACCGTCGGGAGATATATTTCAGTGAATATGTATGGCGGTCTCATGTAAACCTGTTGACACAATTAGTCTTTCCACAGGCTTATTTGATTCTCCATGCTATGAGGTTATCCCAGTAGAATTGCATCTTCCAAACACGAAGTATTTTGTGACCATTTTTTTGCCGCTACCTGACTTCGGGCAGTATTTGCGGGCGGAAAAGAATTTTTTTTCAAACCAGATTTTTTGTGCAAACCAGATTGGGTTGCCTTTCAATTTTTATATTCAAACCTAAGATTGCTATGGTCAAACAAAAATTATAAGGGGAAATAGCACAAAGTGTTTAGAATTTGCATAGTGTTGGAAAATTTACTATTTGGAGAAATTGTCGACGTTTTCATTACTAGATCTTATGCTTTTTTTTCACAAATCAATAGAAACCACAATTTTGAAAAATAGAAATAATAAAAAATTCGAAATTTTCTTTTTGGTGAATTTTTGAGGTTAAATCTTCAAAACTCATTTGAAGAGAATCTAAAAATAGTTTTATAATTTTGACACTATAGATACTTTCTATTGTTTGTGCTTCACATTATCTTCTTTGATGCAAACTTCAAAAAAATATAGGACTTATATTTTAAACACATTTGTGTTTTGTTCAAACCCTTTGGGCTTTCAGGGGTTAATATGAAAAATGTTTTGTCTGTTTTTTCCATAAAAATTTCTCAGCGGCTCTCACAATGACTTTTTTGGTTTTGTCTTGTATTTCAGACTGGAATGGACAGCACCAACTTGTATGCGTACATCTCCATTATTTCATTAGCTCTATGCATCCCTCCCGCGATCATTGTGAGTTTATGAACTCTATAGCTTTTTTTTGTAACCTTCAAAGCAACTTCTGGCATGTGTTCACCTCATGTAATATTTACATCAGAGAAACATTCCCATGGGTGGTTTCCCTCATAAGTACAGTCCATTCCACAGTATTTTAATTTTGGGGGGTGACATGGTTTTAACTTGGGCAGATTGAAGGTCCCGCACTCTTGAATGGTGGGTTTAATGCGGCCATTGCCAAGGTTGGCATGCAAAAGTTTGTGTCTGACCTGTTCTGGGTTGGTATGTTCTATCATCTCTACAACCAGGTAAAGCCCTGATCACTATCCTTTTGTTTATTAAACATTAATTAATTTACTTCTTTTCTGGAATTGCAATTGCATGCTCTTGTACTAAATAGTAACGTGCATAGAATGTCAAGCCCAATTTCATTCCTAATCGTGTCTTGCAAGTGTTATAAGATGTTTTTGGAATCTTCAATTAATTTCGGTGTCTTGCAGCTTGCGAACAACACCTTAGAAAGGGTGGCACCTCTCACCCACGCCGTTGGAAACGTCTTGAAGCGAGTGTTTGTGATTGGGTTCTCCATCATCGTTTTTGGTAAGTTCACAGGTGTACGAGTTCTTTCTTGAGATACGTAAAATCTTTCTAAATCGATCAATGATTTTGTCTCCACATCCCAAGAACGTTCCTGCCAACCATGAGATACCTAATGATTTCTTTGTGGGATGCAGGCAACAAGATTTCAACTCAAACAGGTATCGGAACAGCTATTGCTATTGGCGGAGTGGCTTTGTACTCGTACATTAAAGCAAAGCAGGAGGAAGCGAAGAAGGCAAAGACGATCAGTTAGTTCAATCTGTGTTTCCGGCTAGTTACTGCCCATTTCAGTTGTTTGGAAAGGACTGGTTCAATCCTCACATTCATGACAAGATTTGTAAGAAAGTGCACTTTCTGTCGTCTGTATAATGTGATGTGATGAATCCAACGATCCTCTTTTTCTTGTATGGAATGTAAGGTGGGAACCCATTTCCGTGTCTGTCAGCTGTTTGAATGGTTCCTCGTATTTTATAATATGGTTTTATGTCCCGCTCTCTCCGAGGATTCCAAATCATTGAAATTCTTATTATTTAGATGCCTTAAAAAAGGTTATGAATTTTCGGTTCTGCTCTTTGGGTGTGTAGGCTTTGACCCTTCGTTTGTTTCATCTCTTGATTCTAAAGATGTAGTTATTATTAATATTTACACACTTCTGGCTTCTTCATGGCTACCTATGGCAAATTGGTCTCCTAATGAATACTCCCTCCGTCCTGAAACGTCCTTATACACAATTTTGTTGATACTTTTTTGAGCCAATTTCATTGACCATATTGTGAAAAACATAATTAAGAAAGGTTCCAAATTTTTTATCACTGGAATCAATGAAGAATACTGCACATGTTCATTGCCTCCTAAGTAAAATTAGCCACAAGGAAGCATTTTTTTGACCAAACTCAAAACAACATTATAAAAACATGACATTCAAAGTGGACAATCATTTGGGGATAGAGGGAGTAGGTTCCTAATAAACAATAAATAATGCTGACCCCCAAGTCCAAGCCTTTCCAAGTGTTTTTTTCCTGTGAAAAAAGTGCATGGGTGATACGCTGATGGCTCTTAATGCTGCCCATCGGATTACCATATGTGCCGTGCTATGGGCTGGTTTCGTTGGTGGTGCTTGGTGGCTGTATCATGCGGTTTCTTCACCCAGACGAGTGATTCAGAACCGTCCTGGCTTGATGGATGAGTTGCAGCTCACCGAATAATTAGCAGACAACTGGGAGAAGAAGCTCCAAGCAGCTGCCTTGCTATTTCATTGCGAAATCGAACCACCTCATGAGGCCTGATAAATGGGAGTTCGAACTGTATCAGTTCCTGATCGTGAAGCAAAC
Organism: Climacium dendroides; assembly: GCA_950106755.1. Lineage (NCBI taxonomy): Eukaryota > Viridiplantae > Streptophyta > Bryopsida > Hypnales > Climaciaceae > Climacium > Climacium dendroides. The sequence continues at coordinate 19,227,852 of OX467083.1, forward strand.
AGGTCGCTTCAACTTCCTCTTCACGGTAAGTTGACCGTAATTAAGAAGGCGCAAACATGATCCATACTATTCAGTAGTGCGTTCAAATCAATACTATTACTTACGGCTAATATCACTCGGAACAGTTATAAATACATCACTCGCTTGGATTTTTATTTCAGTGATTGATGAGGAGACCGGCTTAACAGTATGTTCTTAGATGTTAAGTTTCTGTATTTGATGGGACCGTCTGACGTACAATGAGTTAATACTTGAAACGTCAATTTCGTCAGTTTTGTTGAACTGGAGGAATTCCACGACTTCACTACTGTTTTGAACGCAAATCCATACCTGTCCTATTTTTCAGAGCTTTGGGAAGATGAATCTACCACAAATTCTGGGGCCCAGAATCGCGGAAATTAAACAAATTGACGTGGTTGGGTGCAGATACAGAACCGTCACATTTATTCAGCTCGCCAACATTGCAACTGCAGGAGCGAAGGTGTATGAAATTCGGAAGTACTTGACGGAACGGCAGCTTGTTCAGCGCCTCCCGTGCTGGCAAATCCACTTTTGAAAAGATCGCTCTCCATGTGGACTCGCAGCCTGGCACAGGGCCCGACAGCTAGTCGCACGAGAGTGATGCGCCACTGGACTTGCCCTCACTCTTACCGCAGGCCGGAACCGAAAATTCACTTTGATTGACTTTCCAGAATCCACCGACTAGACTACACTGCCCAGGACTGATACATACGTGGGCAATCGTTTGCAAGCGTGGTAGTCGTAGTGTTGAAATTCGATGAGATAAACACAACTCAAGGTGACCCTCATTAGGAAAGTAAGCATTCCAACCCGTACGTACGCCTGAGTGTCCATAATAAAGTGTCTGACTGCGTCATATTATATACATCGATCCTGGTTACTTGAATATTATGACTCGTTTAGTTGTGGGTGGTTTGGATGTGGCTTTTCTAACCTCAAATTCGTTCTTTTGGCAAAATCTCAATAGACAAACATGACATTCAAATGCTGAAAGCAATGCCTTCAAATACTCAGATGTGGACTAACTGCGGGACTAACTGAACCAAAGTCAAGACTTTCTGAAATTGGCGCGATTCTTGGTGTCAATTTTTGTTGTATTCATCTGCAAAACGATCTAAAAACTATGACGGGCATAGATTTTTGTTTCTGAAAATTGCGAAGTTGTGGAATTCCGCCATTTTCACGAAGTTCACCAGTCTTGGAGTTCTAGAATCTAGGATTCTTATTTAGATCTGAGATTTGAGAGGTGTGCCTGAAATCGCTCCAGATGGTCGGTTCCTAGTTGAGAAGCTAATCCTTTAATGTGCCGATGTTGTGGAGTTAAACGAAGAGAACCGATTTTACCAGGCTTATTTTATAATAGTGAATTCTGTGCAGGCGTTCGAACTCAGGCGCCAGGACACGGAAGTCCACGTCCTCGTCTGTGTGACTAAGGCAGACGAGGAGTATAGTAATTACCTCGATAAAGCTGAGAGCAAGGATATCACAGCTGCTCAGCTTTTCACTGAAAACTACAAGAGGAAACTTATGTCGGATTCCGCATCCGAGGCTGCTGGAGATGCTGTTCACTTGGCGTATACAAGTGCCAACATGCATGCCTGCTGCTTCAGGCTTTCACTAGAAGGCGAAAAAATTAAACTGGTTCGGAGCTAAACGTCAAAAACGTGGAATGGGTTAAAGAAGAGGTGCGTGGACAAACTATCGACTATCAACAGTTCTTCAGGGACTTTCTCCCGAGGCAATTGGAATTTTAACCCGCTCGAGACACTGCGGTCTGTATCATCCTCCCATACTTTCAGCATGCATGTATTGTGCGTTGCAGCGATTCTGTGCAACTTCGAAATGAGTTCACTGCCCTAATAAAATAGGATGGTCTAGCTAATTTTCGATCGATGTTGTAGATTGTGTTTCGTCATTACTATATTGAAGCAGAACGTAGGATTGGACAGGCTGGGTCATTCAAAGTTCATCCGTAGTCAGGATCGAGTATAAACTTAATAGCTTCGGTTCGTGTTTCAGAGTTGATTGTATAGCAGATGCTTTTTCTTCTACGGTGTACAAATTTTCGGGAAGTAAAATGTCTATAGTAATAATGCTGGTTGTGTACCCATGTTCCTATTGTAAGTGTAATGTGGTGATATATTATTGGCAATGCTGTAAGTTATGGAAGTTATGGGGTCGTTCTCTTGAAGGACTCTGATTCTGTGTTAGCTGAGCATCTATAACAATGTGGTCCGGTTTGAGAAAAACTGGGTGCCTGCTTCACCCACCTTGGGATTCACTCCGCTCAGTTTTCAACTGAGTAAGGCTCCTTCTGGAGAGCACACCGAGAAACTAGTTTTCATCAATAGATAAACATGTTATTAGTCCGGTTACATAATGTTAGATGCGTGTGGACCCATGTGAAATTTCCTTCGCTAACTTACATGGCATAAAGCATTCGCCATTCTAACAAGCAACTACATCCTTTCGTAGGGCAGATGCAAATCTACGAGAGGCTCCGTAGTTTATTTCACTATAATAGCAATAGCATATGCTAGGGACTAGGGCTCAGTCTTCAAGTAACACCAAACTAACAAACACTGTGCTGTACTGTACTTGTACATAAGAAACAACTCAAACTTTCTTAATTCATTGCAGATGTCGCTTGTGTTGACACAGTTGGCCTCCTCCCCTCGGGTCCAAATGACTGGAAGAGATCTGTAGACCAATTGCGACATAGCTGTTGGTCAGAACTCACTCACTTGAATAAACATCATTGTTTACAGCCACATCACCGCCTTGCAGTCTTCGAGTGGCAGTCTTTAATTTCCTCCTGCATGTGGGGGAAAGCTCAATGTTAAAACCTTCCTCGATCAGAATTTTCATGTTTTGACGTTTGAAGCGTTAATAATTAAATTCTAATTTCTCACTGACTTCAGATATACATAGTTTGACTTTCAAAATTCCATAAGAAATTCATTAGGAAACAAATACTTGGTTAGAAATAAACGATTTCAATTGGACAATCCACTAAAAGAAACTTGCACCTGTCATATTCACCACCAAATGCTATCAACTTAAATCACCACCAAATGGCGATAATCCATTACTTTGGCGCGGTTCAGGCTGCGCGGCCTGCAACCTAAATTTATACAGGCTGTCCTAGTTTGTGGCCTGAAATGAGACCTTTGTGAAGATATATGTCACAATTTTGGGTTTGTGGAATATCGCCAATTTTACGAAATTGAAGTTTAATGCTGATTTTAATAAATTGTAGGAAACAGGTGCGTCCACCTTATTGATACACTGGGATTTGGGAGCTGAGCTTGCGAGCTTTCTGGTCGTACTCGACAATGGAAGATGGAGGCAGGTGGTTGGTAGCAATCTTGTGTACAGTTGCAAATAGTGGGAACTTTTCCTCCCAGCCCCGTGCCTTCAACACTAGGAACACTTCGGCAGCTGTTAATACACCCTGTAAAATAGAGACGCCCAAAATCACGTTAAGATCAAGCGCGGTAATGTCTACATTTTCAAATGTTTCTGTGATATATTAGGCCATTACAAGAGCATTACAGGATCAACAGTACTCACTAGGGGTTCAAAATGCAGTATTTGCATTCCGCAATAAGAGGTGATTTTGTAAATTAAACTTTAACTACACCCAATCCTGAGCGCTAGTGTATTTCATGAGAATTGGGGGCTCAAATAAAAAGAAAGTAGAAATCTTGCTGTTGAAATCGTTCACTCTGAAACCCTCAATTGTATTGCCATAAGTAGTTGGAATGAGAGAAAACTGATTCGCCTAATTTACAATTCTTGAAAATAAATTTTGATTAAGAGCCTACTTGAAGTTTTTGACCTCCCAGTAACTCTGCCTCAAGCTCGTCAAAAGACCTGGTACAATATCACCATGAAGTAGCTCATCAGAATGAAAACTTCCTCCAAAAAGAACAAAGAAGATTCAAAAAAATTCTTTTAAAAATACACTAGAAGAAATTCGCCCTCTGAATCTTATGAGTGTATCAGCTTTTTGGAAAATAGATGGTCAAAAACTTGGGAACTGAAAGGAATTCAAGGACCAAATCTACAAAGTTTTCTCCTAATGGATATTATTGTGAAGGTAATATGCTCAGCACTAAGAGCATCACTTGTTCGCTCACCTCTTTCCACCGCTTCGTGCAAATGCCTCGGCAACTCTCCTGTTGCGCCCCCCAACTGCAAAAATATTTGAAAAACCGAAAGTACCCTGGTCAAATACTTCATGATTCGTAATGTGATTTCAACTAATTAACATTAACAACTGCAACGTATGCAGAAGGGGTAAGGTAACTATCATGGCACGGGGCCATCAATGGCCTGATAAGCACATTTCTATGTGTCTCTCAAATGATCCGCCTGAAGAGCGTGTCATTTCTGAGAACCTTCTCTTCATGATTCATAGAGGTCTCCCAATGGTCACAATGCTAATATGTATCACGGGGAGGCCTTCTTGTTATCACTACGGCCATAGGGAGACCTCTCCGTGTCATAAGGAAGGTTCTTTGAAGAGGAAGTTAAAAAATTATTCAAACAGTCTAAGATTACAAATACTGTCACTGGTATGCACATTGTTATTCGAGAAGTGGTCGAGAAAATTACAGCAAGTGGTGATGAGGTCAGCTATGCCGCAACTCTCAAAGAAGGTGGCATCACTAACAGTCGGAAAGAGCATCTTCGAAAAACAGATCATCTCGTTTAGCCCGATCCGAATAATAGCAGCCTGCACAGTACAACAGATACTGTAAATAACAGGCGACGACAAAGAATGCGAGAATAACGAGTGCAACATAAGCAGGACATTTTCGGAGATACAGTAAATTGACTAACGGAAGAGATTGAGAAAATAGACCTTGCTGTTGTTGCCCATCCCCAAGCCGTCCACAAATCCTGGGAAACGCGATAGTTCTCATTTTAAAGAGTTGAAATACTATTACTATTAGACTGACAGGGAGAGCAACAGGGAGAGTAACGGGGGAAATGACAGTTGAATAGAATAATCATGAGGAGACTTCCTAATTTATGTCATTAAATATTTTGAAAGCTCATGAACGAACTATTTCAACACTAACATACATAGAGAGGTTTCCCCATGAGTTGTATCATGCTTAAATTGCATCAAAAAAATCTTGGAATAGTCTAATTTACCAAAAACCATAATATTTGTGAAAAATTCATAATCCTCATATTGTGCTATGGAAGGGAGTTCATTTATCAGGAGGAAGCACTCCAGCATTCAGGTGGGAATTGATAATCACCTGCGGCAATTGCCACCACGTTTTTCAATGTACCACAGAGTTCAACTCCTTCAACATCATGTACCTACAAAAGCAATATACTCTTCAAGTCAACTCATCAAGAAGTATCTCTTTCGGCAATGTGATCAAATTGAGTCGTTACATCTGGCCTCATACGAAATCTGCAGAAGCCCTGACCAAGTCCACTCACAAACCAGGGTCAAGCACAATGCAGACTCCATCAAGCCGACGACTGTAGATTGTCCCTAGATTCAGTGATTGGGAACTTACAGCTGCAACTTGGAAATATGGAGTGCCAAAAGCTTGAACCCAAGAGCTTGCTGTTCTTGTGTCTGATCGGAAACCAACAGTTGCTTCACTGAACTGTTCCATGGCCACCTGAATGTATGCTTGCATTATAAGTGACGAGAGCTGACGAACTCACAACAATTCATTCATTTGCCAAAAATCCAGAGTCCTTGGTGATATGACAACCAGCTAAAACGAAATTAGCCGACGCTCTTTTGTCACAATTTCAAGAGTCCGCCTGGAGTTGAGGTAAAAGAATAACAGTTCCAACATTGACGCTTCCACCGACAGTATTGGCTAAGGTATCAATACCTCATTCGCAATATTTGCCCCCATAAGTACCGAACAGTCCACACCAAGATGCTCCGTTATTAGGTTCGACAGCAGAACTGGGCCCTCTGCTTTCACCTTTAATACCATACATGAAAATAGGATATCAAAATACATTATCGGCCATCTGGTTGTCAGTTCCAGACGAAAGAGTACCACCCATAATGAAGACGAAACCTGGATTCGATCTAGTTCAACAGACGTGCTACGAAAATGGCCATTTTCAATGTAACACAGCCTCACGGACGTCAAAGATATTTGAGAAAATAGCTAACTTTCCAATAATTGCAAATCTACAACAAATCTCATAAAACTCAGCATGGATCTCAACCATGAAGGAATAAAAGACAAAACCATAAAGAACTGTCAAAAAGAGGGAAGTCTCCACATACCTCCATTCCTTTTACGAGGGATATAGCCTTGGCATTAGAATTCACTTTGCCCTTCAGCTTCTTGCAAATGGATTCGATAAACTGATGCGGTGTACAGAAAACCAGCATAGTTGCATTCTTCACTGATTTCCCCACGCAAAATGTATCCACATTAGACCCAGATCTCTGCAACAAGGCTTCCTTTGGAAATCTGATGCACATGAGGCAAGAATTGATAAGAGCGACAAATTGCGAGGCTATCTTCCAAGGTTCCTTCCTTTCAAACGTCAATCAAGGTAAAGTGAAGATAAAACTGAAAATCGAGTCCTAAGTGCAGGCATATTTGCCACTCCATTAGCTTAAGGTTCCTCCCAAATATTGTCCCTTTCAAGCATCCATCGAAATGAAGTTGAGATAAAACTCTCGGATAAAACTATACTTCAAGGAATAAGTGCAGGCATATTTAGAGAATGTTACCTTGTTGATTCTACACTCTAAGACATTCACAAAGAGGCAAAACCCAAGCTACTAGCCAAAATACACAGGATGCAGGGCAGCTTCTGCTCAAGTAGAAAAGAGAAAGCACAAAGAGATTGTGAGACGAAAACCAGAGCTACCAGTATTCTCGAGACTTGCATCCGCAACAACATTCCAACCGAGGTTCACATTTGGCAGATACTTCACATTCTCCTGTCCTTCATTAAAACAGGGTTCAAAACATGGTTCATCAGAAGTCGGACACAGTGCGAAGATTAAGCTCTGAAGGACCAAGAGATCCAACTACAACCTTATGTTTTGCTTTGCAGTTTTGAGTAGGAACTTACTTTCCTTACTCAAATTCAACTTATTATTTGACACAAAACATGCAATGTGCCTCACCACTATAAACTTCAGCCCCATCCGAGTTATTGAATTATCACAATAGGATCAATCTGATTGGCCATTTTTATTAGCCATGAATCCTTGATCCTTGAGAGGTCAATATAATTGCGTAATTCTCGTGAGGAAGAAAAAGAACAATGATTTAGGGGATCTCTGAAAATGACAGTGTTCAAAAGGTTTATGACTCTAACATTCTTCCTGTTGATGACGTCGGTTAGCTTCTCTCCACTTGCCAAAGTCTCCTCAAAAACCCACATCCGTACTTCATCTGTCCAGTCCATTCACTCAACCCACTGTAATGTCGAAGTTGAAATGACACTTGCTCAGATTTGAAATGTCGAAGTTGTCGAATCAAATGTGTTTGTAGTGGGATATATTCTTAGTATACACATGGCAGAGAAAGCACAATTACAGAGTGGCCTCACAGAGGCTTAAGTGTATTAGAATCATGCAAAATTTCATACGAACTGCGCTAATTCACAATGCAACCAACCTGCATACCATGAAAGCATGATTGTGATCTGGCATTGGTCGCCACCAACTTGGCTGCGACACTGCCCCAATTCCCACTCCCAATGACGGAAATCCTTTCCTTCTGAGCATGATCCCCTCCATCGCCATGACCATTAGTAGATGGCATTCCCCATGTTGACATACAATGACGCTCATCGCTGACATAGCGAGCACTCGGGAGTACTGCTTCTGGCCCTGCAAGCAATTGATCCCAAGATCCTGTCAAGTCCCCATTCAATCATTTCTAGTCTACGAAATTCAAATATCTAGTGCTCCGTACTAAGCAAGAGCTCCCCGAAATGAAATACATTTACATGAAATAACATTCGACAGTACCCAAGTATACAGATTGCACCCATCCCGGAGCACGAAAAGAAGAAAAACATTGAAGAACTAGCTGACTTTGAAGCAATTCATTCCATTGTCAGGCTATCAGATGAGCTGACATGCAAACATGCCGACTAAGAGAGTTACTGCCAGCTTCCAGTCTCTGGATTTAAATCCAATAACCTATCATTGGAGTTCTCTTTGACACCGGACTAGGAAACGAATTTCCAGCAAAACATCAAGAAATCTGAAAATCGGACCATTTCTCAGGCAGAAGCTGCTTTCTCGAAAAATTAGAAAAGGACTTTCTAACTCAAAAGATAACTCGTTTCAAAATCCAGATACTGGAAGCCGGTGCTAATGCTCCAAAGACTGAACAAAAGAAAATAAGTGATTCTAACATGAGTCACACTTGCCATCGCAAGCAGAGCATGTTCACAACAGGAATATGGATTCCTTTTCTTAGCTCCGAGGGATTTCAGACAGAATGTGATGGCAAACATTGAAGACAAAGGATCGCATACCCTAAAAAACAAAGAAACAAGATCCCAACCCTAATTCCAAGCACCAGGCGTTGCAGTGTTTCAATGTCACATTCCGTCGAGCTAACACAATAGTACCCATACTGTCCCACCCCTAGAGCCCTGAATGAATTTGCCACAAGAGCCATTCATACCTGCTGCACCTACAACAGACTGGGGAACCCGGAATCCTCTCCTCACAGATCGGAGCTCACGCTCAATTCCATGTCCGCCCACGCCACTGCGCTTGAGATACTGCGCCAAAATGGAACCAGAAGGCAACCTCATGATGAATGGATCCGCCACAACAGTGAACAGCGAGTGAGAGCGGCACCGAACCTCAATTTAGAAGTTCATCCTAATGAGCCAGAATGGCGAAGGGAAGGAAATCGCAGCAGGCAATCGGTTTCAAAGCCTCGTCATCAGCATTTGGATCCAGGAGACGATGGAAAGGGAGTTCGAGCTGCCGTGTGAACAGGATTAGCCACGACAGGTGAAGGAGATTTAGGGTTTCCAGTTTCCGTCCAAGGTGTGCTTTAGTTGGGGAGGCAACTTACAAGGAAACGTGTTCGTTGTAGGAGTGTATTTGATTGAGCTCACGTGGTGGGGTGGGTGGCACGAGAATGGTGATTTGCCCTGCGGCGATGATGATTTCGTGACGGTCTTCGACATTGCTTTTAGCTCAAAGTGGCAACTGAGACCATTCTGCGGGGCGATTCAGGAGTTGAGCCGGACGTGTCAGACAATTGGGCTAAGGGGCTTGTCACAAAAATTTCTGGAAAATTTCTCTCGATTGGTTTAGCTGTACTGAGAAAAGAATAGATTCTTTCGGAATACAAAATCTGCTTGTTAAAATGAGGAATGCTTCATTCCATGTCAGCTACAAAAGGAAATCTCACATGGGGAACACGTATCTGACGGCATGTAACAGAACTGCTGAAGTCTTTATTGATTACAGTCTACTTTCTAGTTTGAACAAGATCGGCCATGTCTGATGAGTTGCTATGAAAATGATTCACACTTGGATGCTAACTTCTGACTTCACATCAACGTTGCAGAGCACCGATCGATCTACAAGAAAGCGTCCTTGTGCTGCGCGAGAAATTCATCGAGCGTGATGCCTTTGCGGCCCAACACATGCTCCAAGTCCGGCCCAACGTGACTGAAAGTACTATTGCGCCTGAAGGTGTCGAGCTCCACCATTACATCCGCTGTTTCATCTGCCTCCGCTTCACTGCCCGGGTGAAAACTCTTGATCATCTTCTTGTGCTCTTCCGGCGTCAGGTTCACATGCGTCACCTTCTTCCCAATTGCTTTGCTGATCTTCTCCGCCAGCAATGAATCCGTGATCGCCTCCTCTTCCAGATTGTACACCTTGAGAGGTCAAGCGTGATTTCACACAAAGTTATTGCCCTTCACACACCACAATGCCTCATAGGATTCTAAAAACACCAAAAGAATTGATCATTTGAGAGACTGGTGCCGGTAATATAGAAAAGTAGATCGATATCTTTTCGAGGAACACATCACACAACATGTAGGTCACATTCATGAGGAGTTGGGTCAGTGCCCCTTTCTTCACTCCAGAATGTTTTAATCCAAGCATGTTATGACAGGAATGACAGGAATAGAAATACTTTTCATTATTGTATGATTCTGCTGGGACTTGGAGGATCTTCGCAACAAATGCAGAATTTCCCAATGAACAACTCCAAAGGTGCTACTTGTGCTATTTATGAATGTGTATCTTTCGAGGGCACATGAAAAACAGAAATTTCGCACTTGTGAAAATTCACCACTCCTACCTTGTTGGCATGCTTCTCGGGATGCGTCATAGCCGCTGCAGCCACTGCAGCGATATCCGCCACCGCCACGCTCGTCCACACGCCATCTCCGGCGCTGCTCCAGAACTGGCCTGTGTTCTTGATGGACGGGGCCAACCACCTGGTGGCGTTCTCGTGGAACCAGGCGCCTCTCAGAACCGTGTAGGAGATTCCGGATTCTCTCAGCGCTTGCTCATTAACACGGTGGCTTAAGAGCTAGAGGTAGGGAACCATTTGCATGATTTGAAGAGTCGCCCATTCGCAATGCAAGCAACAACCAAACACAGGACTGGTAAGAAATGAGAATACCTTTCGGGACATTCTTAAACTGGCGTACGTGTATCTAGAAATAAGGTCTCAAAACTTGGGTCGTTACCAAGTTTTCTATAGATACGCATTCAACAACCAGAGCTTCATTTCAGAATAATTCGCATGATTTGTGAAATCCAGGCATAAGCTTTAGATACAATCATAGAACATTGGTGAAAGGCTATATCACAGTCAACGATACTTCCATTGCGGATCCAAGGAATTCAAGCGCAGTCAAGGCTTGTGATTGGTACCCTAACTCCACCAATACATAACTTCTTCATGCGGGATCCAAATAATAGAGCTTCCAGTGCGTGGGAATCCTCTTAGAAACCTGATTTCCATTCTAATGATGTAAACCACTGAAAGTGAAGAGAGTGGGCACCCTACCTTACTCGTACTGGGCATCTCTGGGAGCCCCACAGTTAGGCCAGACAGGTAGACGATGTGCTTGATGTTGCTCTTCTTGGCTGCTTGCAAGTAGGTCTGGAACAAGGCCCTTTGGGCCCGGTCCCCGATGTTTGGAATGATAATGTAAGCTATGTCGACGCCGGTGAAAGCCGAGATGGCGGATTCCAGGCTGTCGTTAAGAAGCACAGGCTCGCCTCCTTGAAATGTGAGCAAGGGTGATATCACGCAGCGTCACATGTCAGAAAACCTCAAATGAAAGGCAAAATTGGACTAGAGCATTACATGACATGATTGCCAAGTCTGACTGATATGGATCACAAGCGTTCAAATCTGCACTGTTAACGGATCTAAGGGTTAGAAAGTCCATAATCCTTAGAACGGTCACGGACTAAAACTCTCGTCTGACTACCCAAAGCAGCAGTGACAAGGTTGCCTCGGAAACTGAAAATGCCATTGTGATTTGCACCCAATACGTCGAAGATCAGCATTATTCAAACGAGCACAACACATGTCACATAAACCCTGAAGGGGACTGCCAAAAGCAAGGGCTGAGAAGCTCGTGAACACTCACCACTGGATGTGAGAGACGAAGCTACTTTGCTGGGAGAGCGCGCTCCTAATCGCACCGTGTACTTCCCTTCAGCAGCCTGCAGCAGCAGCTTGGCCGCCTCGCTGCCATTTCGGCTGGTCGCGGTAGTCACGAGAATGACAGGCTTCAAAGACATGGTCCCAGAGTTCCAGAGTACAAACCTCAAACAGAGTACTGATCTTCGGGCTTGTTAGTATGAAGGAGAATTCGACCCTCACTGAAGATAGCTGGCTTTTGAGGTGATTGAATCCGTCACGGCTTGTAGGAGAGTCGTACTGGGAATGCCAATTGGGGATGTGCCAATTGTGCATGTAAACTTAACCCTAGTGACTCACTTTTCACCACGCACGCACCACGTGCACTGCGAGATGCTCCGCACAGTACCAAGTCATGCTTAAGTAGAACCTTCTCAGGGCACAAGTGTGCAGGAGCGAACGAATCTCATGCACTCCCAAAATCTAGGGCACACTCTCGAAAGGAGTTGGCAAGCATTCTGAGCTTTTACCATTTCTGTTGCCTGCTTCGTGAGGAACTGCCTCACTTGCCAGCGACGTTGCTTCGTGAGGAACTGCCTTTCTTGCAGTGGCGTTGCTTCTCACAAAACTTCCATTTTGCCGAAGGTTTGGGGCAGGCTGAGGACTCACTTAGAGTGTCCATTAAAAATTACGTGGAACAAAACTTTGGACCCCTATATATTTTTTGAATTTTAAATTAAATTAAATTAAAAAATATGAATAAAAATTTATATTCAAAGTTTATATTTTGAATTATTGATATTATATTTGTTAATAATAATTAGTTATAAATTTTTGAAGTAAAAAGATACATTGTAGAACTGAAAAATAACTTTCACATCCCTATATTATATAAGAAAAAATTGTCTAAAAAATGAACAAATTTTTTTTAAAAATAACTCTCTATTGAAAACTCATTTTGAGCTGAGTATTGATGCAATGGTCATCTAAATGTGTTCTTTAAAAATATTTAAGTTAAAAAAACATGTCATTTTAGTGCATTTCTAACCTCTTCTAGAAATCATTCCATATTTTATTTGAGTTTGAAATTTTGGGAGTAGAATCCTATAGTCATTAGTAAATAATGTTCAAAATTTGAAGTTTAAATTATAATTTATTAGAAATCACTTGTTTTGCACGTGGGTTGTTGTAGTAGAACTAAGTACACTCCCCAAGGGGGCAAGCCCTAAACCAACACTTTTTGCAGCTACTGTATTTAGTTACTATTATTACAATAGTCAAATTTTTGTTGGCAAGTGAAAATAGGTTCCAACGCACCAAAGAATGCAACATTTGGATATTGTATACAAAAGTTATAAAAGGTTTTTTGAGTAGATGTTCTACAACCATTTCTTCAATATAGATACATATTGAGTTTGGAGATGTACATAGAGTGATGTTGTTAGTTTTATGTAAGGTCTAATTTTGTTTTTTGGATGTACCCACCTTATGAGAAGAATCATACAACCATAATTGTAAGGAAATGTTGCAAAGTACTACTCGAGTGTCACTAATCAATGGCTTACCATAAAGATCCATGATGGTAATTTGAACCATTTAGTTTTCTTTGCATAATGGAAATTACAATTGACATTTTGTGTTTTGTACAATCAACATTCATCTCTTAGACAATCTTAATCAAGCATACCAAATTTTAGTATAAAAAAACCAAAATTCCATTTTTAATGAATTTTTTAATTTAATTTTCATGATTGTATATGATGATTCATTGAAAAACATTGGTGATAAATTTTTGAGTTCAATTGTAGAGATGTAGAACAAACATCCACATGTACATGTTTCCTTCAACAAGCATCTCCAAAAAAGTTTCACAAGTCCCTCTATAGAGATTTCAATGTTGGTGTGATAATGTCTTAATTTTGAAAACTAGATATCTCTTTAGTGTAATTAGATTTTTCTATTTGATCCACACATTCTAACTAATTTTGTACATTTCAACAAATTTGGCAATTGTATGGAGCTATTATATATAGGTACTTTAGTAGTTCCAGAGATAGCTTAACCCTTAAAGCCTCGAGGCATATTTTAGGCAAAAATTGTGAAAATTGTCACTTTTTAGGGCAGTGAGAAAAAAAAATTTAAGTATTTTTTCAAAATTCAACCATACAAATTTGTACTAGACTACTATGGTAATGTGTGGAAAACATTTCAGAAACTTTGATCGCACGGATTGAAAGATTATAACGTTTGAAGTTAGCAAAAAAAGTGTTTTTTTGACCTTGCCCGATAGGGCTAGTAGCCTTTAACTCCTCCCAGAGTGAGATTTTTACACTACACATGGTTAGTTTTTTTAACATTTTCTTCTTATATCATGTAAGTTATATACCTGTCAAATTTTAGAAGTAGAGGAGTTTTGCAGAAGTTTTCAAAAGCTGCCCGAGCTACTAGAAAAGTTTAGGATAGTATAACTTTTGATCTTCGCACCTAATAGGAAAAAAAAATCAAATTCTCACTAAGGGGGCACATATTCAAACCTTGTGTCAAATTTCTTGAACAACCGTCCACTTGGATTTTCAATTGTTTGTTCAACAAACAATTGTCCTTTAGGGGTTAAGCTGGAGTTTTTAAAATTCACAATGATATGCAATTTTTATAAGTCATGTTGTGCCATATGCACATGTGCTACATGCATGTGGTATTTTTTTGTTCTTCAACTAAAAGGGGCTTCAATAATATTTGTATGTATATTTACAATGGCATACTATTATTGTTGATTTTATTTATATATTGGAATTCCACCCTTTTTTAGGTACACCACTTGAAAACATATATCTTATTCTAGTCTTAGGTTTTCAAAACATTTAGTGGATTGATATTGCATTTTAGATATCTATCGTGTAACGTGGCATGAAGGGCTATGCCACATTGAATGTAGTTTTATCCGACATGGATGGATGTTTGTATCAAGAAGTGTTAGAGCCATTGGCACTTCATTTGGGTTGGCACTTTATTTGGGTTGGCACTTTATTTGGGTTGGCACTTCATTTTTTAGTCAACTAGGATTTGGTTGATAGTAAAGACACTTCTCTTGGCTTGGCATTCTTTGCCAAGTCAAATCTTGTGAATGTTTGAGGAAGAATTGTTAGTATGATATAATTATGGTTTTGGTTTATAAATCCTCTTTCTCCATTCTACTTGCACTCTTAGATTTTTCCTTCAGAGGAGTGAGAGATAGCTTGCCTTGATGAGAGTGAGATTTTAAATGTAATCTTTGAGAAAGCATATGTGATGTACTCTAGATTGGATTTTTCTTTTTATACATAATGTTGATGATGGCTACTCAATGTATTGTATAGTGTTTTGTGCTTATACAACAAATTGAATGAAGATAATTGTATTGTAACTTGTGCTTATAATAGTCAAGTGCTAAACTTCACTACCACTTCACATTAGAGAAAATATGGAGCTTGTAAAGGGTTATTTGACTTTCAACAGTAGTATAAATACAAGAAAATAAAAAATAATCATTCTTAAAAAATATTTAAAAAATAAAAATTGCAATTTTGACATGGCACATTACATATGCTTTCTAAAAGATTACATTTAAGTGGTACATGATTTTTTATTTTTAAAATATATATTTTTATATTTTTAAATTATTTTTTTCACTTTTTGTTTTATTTCCATTGCTACAAAAAGTCAATCAGATCTCCACTGATTCCAAATTTTTCCCAATAACTAATTAACCCTGTAGTGACCGGTCGACCACTTTTTGGTTGATTTTTGGACTCTTGGTCTAATATTGTTCAAAATACGTTTGATCACAAAAATCTCAAAGAGAAACGCAATTAGAATGTCTTTGTGCGCTTCAAACAAAACCAATTTCAAGAGAATTGGAGCATTGATCAATTAGCTATGAGGTTGCAAACTCAAATGGCATGGGCCTTCAAATGGGAAGTGTTCAACAAAAATACAAAAAAATATCAACCAAATTGTGAGATTTTTTTGTAACTTGATGTCTTGACAAGGCATAAGTGTTGCTTTGTAATCTCATGAATGCCCAAAGTAAACTTATGCATCGGTATTTATATAGCGCAAATTCTAAAGGATCATTCAAGTCATTGATTTTTGAGAATTAAGGAAAGCAACTCAAACTCCAACAAGGCTCTAAAAGCAAACATGATTTTGAGGTACATTTCACTTTCTTCAATGTACCAAATCTGCACATTTTAGAAGGGTATTCGTTTTGATGATCATAGATGACCATTTTTTGTGAACTTCAAAAATTTGTAACTAATTTCACAAAGCTTGAAAAAATATGAAACGACTTGGGTTAGATGCCTATTCTACTTGTCTTTTGAGGAAAATGTACTAAAAAATATTTAAAGATGTTTCACTCTCCAAAATTCAATTTTAGCCTTGAAAAGGTTGATTTATAGACCTTCTACCTTATTTATAGCAATTTGTACCATTGGATGAGTTTGATTTTTTATTAGGTTGAAGAATCTCCCTTATGGAAACACCTTGTATGGTTTGATCTAAGACTACATCTTTAGAATGGCCACAAAATTCATTTTCTTAAAAAACTATGCCTACCCTCCAAATCAACCACGGTCACTAAAGGGTTAAGCTAGCAAAATATCATTCTAAGAATATAAAAATTATGTTGCATGCCATGTCAAAGTCAAACATGTCATTACTATTGATGTGTCGACTATGACAATTGTGTCTTGTCAAGCCCAAATCCTCACCTATTCACATATTTCCCTTCCTCCTATTGCCATCTTTCCATTGATTTCCTTCCTTCCCTGTTTCCCTTCCATGCCATTTTAACGAACTTTGCATTTTATTCCAACTTGCATTATCCTTTGTAAGTGACATTGTAGAGATTAAATTTTTGAATAATTTCTCTTTTTGTCTTTTCACATGCTTTTGTAATAAACAAGTTGTTTCCTTCTAGTTTTGAAGAGTCAAGTGGCTAAGCAATTCATATAAATGTAAAAAAGACTCAAGATAGATTTGGAAAGGGCAAATTGGGTGGATTGGAAGGGTGGTTATTAAACTTTGTGTCTGTTTAGATCCAATGTTGTATAAATTGTCATGCAACTCTTGAGGCTATATAGCTAGGTCCATTAGTCTTTTGTCTTCAATTCATATCAAAGATAAATTTGCATATATGACTCATTGGCAATTTGATGTTTAGTATATTCCTTCAATTTATTCCATTTTGTAAAGTGTTTGTGTGTAATTGTAAGATTGTGTTTATTGAAATTGTTTGTATATTATTAGTCGACTAATTTGTGTAAGATGTGGAGAAGCAAATTTCTTTGGAAATGGTCTAGAGTCAATCACTAAGCTTATTGTTAATTTGGAATTCTCTAATTGTTGTGAAAGCTTGATTTAATTTGAAGTAGCAAATTGATGGTATGTAAATTGATTGTTGTTAATATTGTCAAATTTGCGGTAGGTTTAGAGTTGATATGAGCAATTTTTGAATTGATGATTTTTATGGTGTTGCATTGTAAACACATACATGGTGTAAGAATACATATTTATATGTTGTTTTGATAAATTTAATTATAATAATATAAAAAAGACATCATTCTAAGTAGCTTCAAGGTGATATCTTCTCATTAGCACATGTGCCATCTATTTAAAAGGAGGGAATTGCCTGAGAGCTTCATTAATTTGATGTAGTTTTTCTTAGTTTTTCACCTTAGATTTTAGTATGTTGAAGTGGAGGATTTTTTCTAAGTTTCAAGATGAAAAGCCTCGATTGGAGCTTGAATTTGAATTGTCACAACTACTAAATCAATCTCTTTAATCGTTGAGTCTTGTCATGTAACATGAACGTCCTCAAGACAAAGCTGGGCCTTTTCAACCTCCAAAGCAATCTCGCATAGAACAACAATGGCACAAGAACTTTTAAAGTGACATTAAGGCATTAATGATCTTGTTTTAGGTTGGATGTGTTGAGCTCAGCAACCAAGATGTGACATTTAAAGGATATTTTGAGGGTTTAAATGATGATTAATACTATTATATGGTTAGGCTTATGAAAAAGAGTAGTGACCACCAACCGTTGGTTGAAGGGCCAGTTTAATCCTTTATCAAAAACAGATTGTGTTGATTACATTGCAACCATTATTAAACACATTCTCAAGTTTTTGCAAATGGAGTGAAGTTTCTTTTGAAACATTGTTTTTTTTACCTCTAATAGACTACTATTAGTTTTTTGTGTTCTATTTAAGAATGTTTTAAATTTTATTTTGTGTGTTTGAAGTTGAAAGATTGAAAAATAAAGATAGTTTGCCTTTTAGCTAAATTTTGAGGTCATTTGACTTTAAAATAAGGATAATGATAGGTTTGGAGGCCCACCCATTCTAAGGAGGGGTATAGACTAGTCCATGTGACTTTGGTATCTAGGAAATAACTTAGGAAGTTTTCCTAGGGTTTGGGTATATGGGTTTTCGGAGTTGGAAGGAGAGTTTTTTTTAAATTGATTTTAGAAAGAAAGATCTCATTGTATATGAAGAATTTTGCAATGAAAATTTAAAAATTTGTATATTATGATGTTTTGTTTTAAAGAGTCTTCACTTGCTTGATTTGAAGTTGTCATTTAAAAGTTGTGCTAATTTAAATAGAAGAACATTTGCTGCCTCTTATGAGAAGGGGCAAAGATTTCGACCAGCTATAGAAGACAAAAAAGTTTTTTTAATTTATAATGAGATTTTAAAGAAATGTAGAAAATTTTGTTGGCTATTTATGAAGTTATTACTTATCATATATGGAGTTATTATAAGAAAGTTGTAAGTGTCAAAATAAAAAGAGGTATGTTGTTCTTAGTTATAAGGGTTGAAACTTTGAATGGCCATAGAAGTTGAATACAGTATTAGAATGCTTTAAGATTTAGAGAAAAAGTAGAAATTTGTGATAGCTTTCCAAAGAAATATCACTCATTTCATTTGAACTCTTGAAGAAGCAGTGACATAAAACCAAAACTTGATTAAAGACTTGAATTTGGAGTTGAAGTTGGAGAAGAAGTTGAAGACTTGTGTGTTGTGTATTGTGGCTTGTAGCTTTTTTTTCATCGTAAATTTTTGTTGTTGCAAGTAGTATGAATTAAACCATTGCTTAACTTCATTTTGTGTTGTGGCAACAAAATGAAGTTCTTCACCTACATGGTCAAGACTTGCTCTGTTTTCATAGTAAAGCTAGGTTGGTAACTAGTAGATCGTGAATTTGAAAGTTTAGGAGCCATATTCATTGATGGTATTTCGTGGTATGCTGTTGGTTCTATCCATTCCGTATCCTGTGGTTTCTTATCCCTACCTTGACTTGTGAGCCAATTAGAACTAAAACAAGATAGGCCAACGGGGAGCAATTCCTCAATGGTATAGAAGATTCAACGTTCAAGACTGAAGATTTACACAACAATGTTTACTTTTATTCTTCAATCATTCTTAGTTGTAGCTAAGATTCCTGTAATTTCTTAAGACAAACATCTCTCAATATGACAACGGTTTTGTGGTGATGATTGCAAGATCAAAGAAGGAATCCAATTGTCCAAAATTGTTGGTTGTCGGTAGATAAATTTATTTCAGGTTTAATGTCAAATGGTTTAGGATAGGTTACGGTCTAATAATGTGTGTTGTTTTCCCATTGTGAATTTGTGATGTTAAGTTACTCGGTTTGTTTAGAAACTCTTATCATTAAAATGATAAATGAACAAGTAATCTATTAATATGTGCAATTTAAATGAATACTTGAATGTGTGAAAATGGTCAAATTATGTAAGTGACATTGACTAGATTTAGTAACAAGGTTTGAATTAAATTAGATGAATCGCATTTGTGTTAAAATGATTCAATTGGTCAAATATTGAGCTCTGTGGCCAATTGGCAAGCAAATAGAATATCAACTCTATTCTACTTTAAAAGTGATCCTAGACACCAAAATTATAGACAAATTCACCTTTTCCTAAAAAAATCCCTATACTAGTATTTTGGATTTTGTCTTAGCCTAAGAAAAATCCAACTAACAGACATCAATGTGAATAGATTATTGTATTTGACTTTTTGCCCACTTGCCTGAGCATCTAGTAATAAATTTAGTTGATTCCTTCTTTTGTCCATTATTTGGATGACACCTTAGTGACTAAATCTTGATTGTGGATAGGTTCTACAAGCATGAGGGTAAATGCAAGCATAGTTATATAGTATGCAAGGCACTAAAAGCATTTGACAAAGTAACATGCAATCGGAAAAACACAAGAATTTTTTATTTTCCACCTATAATAAATTTGGAAATTTTGAATCCATATTTGGAAACAGCTAAAGGTCCCAACCACTACTAGAGAGGTAGTCAAAACCAAGACAAAATCAACATATTTCTACTAAATTTTGACCAAATCTACATAAAAGCAATTTTTCTTCATCAAAATTGTTTTTTTGAACCTCATCAATACATTTTATGTTGGTTCAATGTAAATCAACATAATTTTGTTAAATTTTTAGGAATTTCAAGAATCTTATGAATTTTTCAAGAATTTTTTGGAATTTTTTGGAATCTTTTAGAATTTTTCTAAATCAATTGGAATCTTATATAGAGTGTGAATTTAGAAGTCAAATTTTAATCAAATTTTCAATGAATATAATTTGATTTTGAATTGATCTAAATTCCAATAATATTCTTTAAATACAATTCAAATTTTAAAATTTGATCAAAATTTTAATCAAATTCAACTTCAAATCAAATTGTGATTCAAATAATTTAATGAAAATTCAAACTTAGATTCAACTATGATCAATTCAAGTTCTAATGCAATTTTCATTCAACTTTCAATAGTGTACATGTAATTTGATTAGAGTTCAAATTTATGATATCATTTAATTTCTAACTTATGTTATAAAGCTTAATATAACAATTATACTTAGTGGATTTTAGAGATTTCACCAAGATGTTTAGATTGCCTGAAAACTAAGATTTTTCATAACTTTTTCAACACAACTCTCAATAGAATAAATCAAAGCTTCACATATACTCTAAACCATAATATTTGAAATAAAAATTAAATTCAAAGAAAGATAACAAGATTTCCTATTTTATAACAAAGTTTTATTAAAAATTGAGGTGATAGTAATTTGCTTGAAACCCATTTTGTTCCTCAAGATGACAGTAGTAAATTAGGGATTAAATTTTGATTTTTGTGTGTTGAATTATTTGAAATGTAAGTTCTAAGCTATTCAAAATTTGAACTATTCAAGCTTCTAAATTTGAAATGTTCAACAACTAAACTATTTAATTCTAAAATTTGACTAAACCATCTCTAAAAAAATGCTTGTCAGATTTTCAAAACAAGTTAGAGAAAATTGAAAACTTTACCACTAACTTCAGTATCAATCATTTCCAACAAGTTTCATGGAAATCAGACTTTCTATGAAGGAGATATGGGTCTCCAAAATCTCTTCACTTTGCAAAATGAAAATGAAAATGATTAAATAAGACTACCTCTACAAAAATGCTTGTCATATTTTCAAAACAAGTTAAAAGAATTTAAAAAATTTATCACTAAAATTAGACTTCAATATCAATCATTTCCACAAGTTTCATGGAAATCAGACCTACTATGAAGGAGATATGGGCCTCCAAAGTCTATTAACTTTGCAAAATATAAATGGATAAATAAAACAAATACATTTCTTTCAAATAAGAGACTCCAACCATGGTGAAATGGTTGGAGCCCATTGCATCCATCCAAGTGGTCTCGAGTTCAAATCCTGGTGGTAACTATAGTCCCACGTGGTGGGCATTCCCTTTTTTTCTTTAATTTTAAATTTTAGATTTGACCCAAGACAAAACCAACAGTCCCACATGGCAGGCAATCATTTTTTTAAATATAAAATATTGGATTTGACCAAGACAAAACCAATAAAGTTGTGTTGATAGTTGGTCCAAACCAAGAGTTCCTAACCAACAAGAAAAATCAACATTGTTGATTTTGTCTTCAATTGAACCAAATTCTTCTAGTAGTGAACCAATGTCTTTTTTTTAAATTGGACAATTAGCCAATTGGCTAATTTCTTATGTAGAATGTAGTAACAATTGCTTTCTACCCATTTTCTTTGGAGCATGTTGAGGCATTTTTTGGATGAATTTCAACAACATTGAGGCAAACACAAAACTTTACAAGAAATTAAGTAGAGGATCTACCAAACAGGCTATATTATGCATATTTTTCTAAGTTCATTAAATGGCTAAATAAATTCATGACAAAAGAGCCAAACAACAAATCCCAAGATAAAACACAATACACATTTCAAGTGTTAATAATAAAAAACAACTAACGCAAGGAAGAATGGGTTCTTTTATTCAATAAATCAAATTAAAACTTGAAAGTAACAACTATTGTTGTCGTCCACAAATACTCTTTGGACTTTGAAGTCCAAAACTATAAGTGAGGTCATAGAAACAAATAAGCATTTAGAAATACTTCTTGTCATGCTAAAGAAAATACACTTATACACCAACTAAACCATATTTCCTTTGCATATTTTTCCAATGAAAGGTGCTCTTCTAGAAGGGAAAAACTTGAAGTGTAAAAAAACTTTGGACAAACATCCCTACATATAAATCCAATTCATCCAAGTGCTTTGAAAGTTTGTTTTTGAATTTTCCCTTCACAAAATTGACCACTAAAAAAACTCACTCATCCTCTATGAATCCCACCATCATGATGGTGGTCAAATAAAAAAAATTCAAGTACTCCAAGAAAGAAAAATTCCTCAATATCAAGTTTGCGCCAAAAGTTTGCCATCAACAAGTAAGAGGGTTCACAATATATGGTGGTTGCATAGCCTCTTTTGAATTGTGCATCATGACATGCTTGAAAAAAAATGCTTAAGAATCCGAGTCATTTGCATTCATCATTGGTGGCACCCAATGCTCAACTTTGTTGGTATCCTTATATAGCTTTGGGCAGCAATAAATTGCCTTGATGATATTGAGATGACCCTCAAAGCTTTTTTCCACCCTTCTACCAACCAATATTGTGGATATACTATGCCCAATACATTCACAATGAACAGATGGAAACCAACTTGCTAACTCATCATATAGCTCATGTGCTACATCTACAAGGTGCAATGGAGGCAAAATTAAAATTACACTTCAAAACTAGACCTTTCAACATCACATTCAATAGATAATAGTTTAATATTTTACTTAATAAAAAACGATTACTCACACAAGAGTGACCAATCAATTGAGACCAAACCTTGAATATATAATTTTCACATCACAACAACTTAGATAATCCTAAACCAAACAAAAACAAACCCATGGTTCCTAGCCACTATGTGTCAACAACATAGGCTCATTGTCAATATAAATTGATTTGACCACTAAAGCCCTAAGTTTCATTTGATGTTGAAGATTCGACACCCAAGCATGAGGGGGCATGAATTGTTGAAGTTATGGCAATTACTCATTTTTGGGCAAGTGTGCACTTCTGTTTTATAAATCAATTTTTTTATACAAGATATTGAGCATGGTAGTACTAGTACAAATCATAGGAGGGAAATCCGTAGTTGATGGCTTGAGATCAAGTGGTTTGTAAGACAAAGCAAAACGGTAGCCGATAAACTATCAAGACTAACAACTCAACAAGAATCATTTGAAGTATTATTGATGAGGGCATCAATAAGCTAAGTAAGGGGCTATGTGAGTGAAACTTTCAAATTTTGACAATTTGCCATGTGTAGTGTAAAAATAAGCTAGTTGACATGTTGAATTCACATTATATTAAAAATACCAACTAATTGTCATAAAGAAAGAATTCAAACTTTGCAAATAACTAGATAGGAAGCAAAACAAATTGTCTTTATATCATTTGAAATTGAATAGCTGACTTCTTTTGGGGTAATATATGAGCAGACAATTTGTTAATGCACGCTCTCGTTTACTTGGTCTTTTTCTATTGTTGTCAAGTTGTTTTTGTCGCCTCTTATGTAAAGGTAAACTCCTTCAAGTTTGTAATGCAAAATGTCTTTTAAATAATCTATCTAGACTCTTGAGCTTTGGTGTTGGTGTAAATTTGACTTAAAATCTAGTGATTGGAAGTTTAATTGGTTGTACCTATTTTGTGTAAACTATTTGATTATATGAGAGAATTGTGTATTCTTTGTTGTAGGAGTATTTGTAACGATTTGCCTATTGTGTGGAAATTGACAAGTTCATTCATAGCTTGCAATTTAAGTTTCATGTGATTTAGAGGTAGAATTGTTTTGGTTGTGTAAGCTTGATTGGGTTGATCTAATTGGGTGTGTAAGTTTCCAATAAGGTGTGTGAGTTTGGAACTAGTTATCCAATTGTGGTAGTGTAATGGATGAGAGCAATTGTGTTTAGTTAGAATTCAATATCGGAAGTCTAGACAAATTGTAATGGAAATTGGGAGTGAATATGATGTTTAAGTACATATAGTAAATAAATTTGGGAGGCAAATTGATTGTGGGTAGATTGAATACGTCAATATTTGTGTAATCCATAGACAATTTGTCTACTTATGAATTGGCTTGTGTTTGAGTTAAAGTAAGTGAAATGTGGTAGAATCTCTAAAACTAGTGTAGATGCTTGGGTGAAGGACATGAATGACAAATTGCCGCATTAGTGTCTAGGATCTTGACTTCAACCAAGAGGTTGCTACAAGTCTTACGACCATGTAATTGTAAATACTAAGTTGGATGTATATATGGATAAATGGTGTTGTGTATTGAAGGGAAGTGAATGCTTAAATTTTGTTGGTATGTTTGACTATGACTCACTGATGTGAATTGATTGTGATTGAACTACATGCATGGTTGTGGTTGGAGAAGAAAGGTGCACGCACGAGACAACTTGTTAAACTAATTTGTACTCAGATTTGTATAATTCATTTAATTCTATATGTATGTGATTGTTTGATCCAATAATTTGTTTATTATTTGTATTAATGAATGTTGGTGTGATTGGTTTTGTCTTGGGAAGTGGAAATCTAGGAGCCTTAATTGTTGTGTTGTCTAAATTAGTTGTTTACAAGTCTAAGTCTTTAGCTAATTACTAGCGGTTGGCGCTTGCTATGCTACGCATTCATCATTAGAATTTCATTAGAATTTTTATGTATTAGATAGAGTGTAGAGCAAGAATTTCAAAAAATCTTCAGATAAAATTACTAAGATCTTCATATAATTTTTTTAATAAATAGGCATATATTGAAATAAACAATATAAATTTAATGAATGATGAATGAAATACATGCAATGATGAATATGGTAAAAGATACACATACATTAGAATGCATTAGAAATTTAATTCAATTGTTACAAACAATGGCAACCCAAATAGAAAACTTTAAAGGAAAAACTTGTAAATCTCAAAAGCTTTGTGAACAATTTAATTCAAAGCTCACAAAAGTACGAAATCATAGAAATGCAAAAGAAGTATAAAGCCAAGAAAAGCAATGGAATTGCTACTTTTATAATATCACCGTATTGATCCTCTTTAATATCACCTCAATTGCAATAACTATATTATTTCTATAATATCACTCTTTGTAGAAAGTGATATTACAGAGGTAATTGTGAACTACTATTCTATTTCAATAATATCACATTGTGTGAAAATATGATTTCTATGTATACATGATTGGAAATATTTTTATAAAATAATTAAAATAATTATTTTAAAGACTTATCAAAGTCATTATCATGCATTCTATTCAAATATATCAAATTTTTACTAATATGTGATATAATGAATGCGTAGCATAGCAAGCACGAGCCCCTAGTATTAATGGTAACATTTGTGATATTACAAAGGGACTTATGATTTTAGTAGTATGATTTGTGTTATGATGCCATACTGAATTAAGCCATTGATTTGAATAGATAGGATTGAGAAGAATGGACAATTTGATGAGTATTATAATTATAATTTATGAAGAAGTTCATAGTAAACAATTTGATTGATTAGCTATTATAGCTTGTGCTCTAGGTCATGGAAATAAGACCTTGGGTTTTGTAAGTTGAAAGCTAGACAAATTGCCTTGGTTCTAGTAATCCAATTCAATTGCAATTCATGAGTTAAATCTACAAGTTGTTTTACCCTTGTACATATTGTAGAAGATTTGGTTGTATCCAAATATTGAGAGAAATTGGAGATTAGTTGCATTAAGCCCAATTGTTATATACGGTTCAATAGTATTAAATAAAATTGACAAGTTGTCCTAAATACTTGGGCTGAGTATGTTTGTGTAGACAAAAATTTTAGCCAAAGATTAGTAGTTTTAGGAAAAATGAGCCTATTAGAGACCCCTTATTAGGAAAAAGTATAAATAAAGCTAGTTATAAAGTCAAAACACTTGTAATAGTGTAAATAGGGATATTCTAATTAGGATGAATGAAAAAAACAAAAACAAAAAACAAAAAACAATTTGGATGAATGGGGTGTATCCAAGTCACACATTTTCAAATGAGGTGTGACTAGCCACCTTTTTCATTATAAATTGGGAGTTTTTTCTATAATTGTGTCCGGATATTTTAAGAGAAGTTTGAGTATTTTGGATTGTTGTCTTGGATTTGGTGAGTTTTGTACAAATTTGTGAGAATTGTGAAAGATACAATTGGATCCTAGGTGCGTTGGGAAATCAAGAAGTTCAAATGATGGAACAATGCTGTGAATTGGTACACAATTTGTAGAGATTTGTCAAACTTTCCAAGCCGAAACTTAGTACTGTGACGTTGGCAAATTTGTGACTTCAAGATCAACACATCAATCTCAAAAATTTAGAATCAAATTGTGATATACAAACAAACTCGACATGCTTTGAATCGAATTTGATTCTAAAACAGGAGTACTCAGTGTTGATGTTGCAATTAATGTCAACAATCAATTCAAGAGCAACAAATTGGAATCAAGTGCTAGAAGCAACAAAGCAAGAGAGAACAAGGAATAGACCCTAGAGTACTATAAGTTTGCAACATCGATAATTTTCAAATACTAAATTCAAATCTATGATTACAATTTGTGATTTTGGTTGTTGTACTACGTTACAAGCATTAGATAAAGCCTGATTAGAGGGACAACATTAAAATTCTTGAGTGAAGGAGCAACGTCAATGAGAATTATAGATTGGAAGTAAGAGATTTTTGTGGCTGGGGTTCAGTGCGCAATTCATGGAGTGCTGAGAAATTTGAAACACAATCAATCATCTAAAAAAGAGAATTGGGATTTGACTCAATCAAATTAGCAATCAGAGAATCACAGGGAGTCAATAGGGGGACACATGTAGTATCGGTGACCTCACTCGCCATCACCGGAGAGAACAACGGGTTTCTTCATCTCGACCCCCTTCTCTGTCGCAAGTAACGAAAGGCAAGAACAGAAAACATCAAACCCTTATAGAGGTAGTTGAGCAACACCTTCAATTCTTTCAGCATTAAGATGTATGCATTCTTCTGCAGCGAATCCAGCTTGCCTTTTCATTGCGCCGCAGTGCCGCTTAGCTTGTCCGTTGTGACTTCCTTGCCCGTTCAAGCTTGCTTGCCGTTGTTGCCAACCGTTTGCAGCTTCACCTCCGTTGCTACTTACCGTTTGCAACCTCATCATGTGCAAGATAAAAATCATTGGAAGCATCAATAAAACCATCAGCACTTGAATTTCTATACACACTCTTTTGTTGATCTGATACTATCTTCTTTCAACATTCTTTAGTCATTGTTCAATTTACTGTTTACACTGTTACTTAGTCTTCTTGTTCTCACAATCTCTTACCATTTCACTTGTGCTTCTTTTGTTTTGTACTTGTGAGCTGTGTCTCCAGGATGGCATCCTTTTCTATGCATGAATTTATAGAGAACTCTAGGAATTTAAATAGTTGTGTAGCCTTTGCCCCAAATTTACAGCTCATGCTAGTGAATGTGAATTGTGAGGCATGTGGCATGGGCATGGAGAAGGTTAGGGATAGGAGAAAATTGGATGGTTTTTTTGGGGGGTGTAGGAGGAGAGCTTGTAGGAAAACAAAGTCAGCTAGATCAAGGACTTGGTTTGAGAAATCAAAACTCACTCTCAAACAAGCCTTGACTCTCATGTATTGTTGGTCCATTAAAAGTACTCAACAATTAGCACGTGTCCATGCAGAGGTTGGAGATAATCATACAACCGTGGATTGGTATAATTATTGTAGAAAGATTTGTGCAACAACAATGAATGATGAGGATGTAGAAAGAATTGGAGGAATTGGAAAAATTGTAGAAATTGATGAAAGCAAGTTTGGTAAAAGAAAATATAACCATGGTAGAAGAGTGGAAGGGCAATGGATATTTGGTGGAATTGAACGTGGTTCTAACAAGGTTTTTTTGACATGTGTTGCAGATCGAACAACACTAATATTGGAGGAAATAATTGTGAGATTTGTGGAGCCTGGCACTACTATTATTAGCGATTGTTGGCATGCTTATGGCATAGATCGCTTGCGTTTCTTGGGCTATTTCCATCAAACGGTTAACCATTCTTTACATTTTTGAGATTTAGATACATGCACGCATACTAATACTATTGAAGGGACGTTGTCGTGCTGGAAATGTTCACATTATATAAAAAATGTATATGCATATGATTTAGATAGATTTAAATGTTTATAAGATTATAAAGAAGATGACGTCAGTTGAGGTGGATTCAAGGTGACGCCTTCTCTCTCCGACTATATAGAGAAGGATTCACTTGAAAGGTTCATCTCATTTGATATTTTTCTTCTTCGTGTTTATTTTAGATTGTATCATGTCGAACTGGAGGGGTTTTTTTGAGTCTCAAGATGAAGGATCTCAACCGGAGTGTGAGTTTGCAATCCTCAAATTCTTGCAGATGGAGTGATATTTTGATTGGAACTCTAGTTTTTTACCTCTATTAGATGTGTGTTGGATTTTAGTTCTTCATTCCATATTTGGAATGAATTTCTATTATAGTCTTATGTTTGTGGAATAGTATGAGGGAAATATTCTAATAGTTTGCCTTCTAAGTAAACTTGAAGAGAATTTCCTTCAAAGATAAAGATAAAGAGACAGTTGTAGAGAGAGAAATAGAAGCTTTGGGAGTGAGTTAGGGGCTGACCCCACTTGTTTGGGGATTAGAATGAAGATAGAAAGAAGCTAGAGTGAAGATAAAGGGAAGTTAAAGTGAAGATAGAGTGAAGATAAAGGGAAGTTAGAGTGAAGATAGAGTGAAGAAAAAGGGGGGGTATTTTTTTTTTTCTCTTCCGTTGGGATTTAAGGAAGGCTCCGAATGTTGGGAGGCCTATGGGTTTTTTTGGTTTGGAAGGAGTTTTTCAATGAAATTTAGAGAAGTTATGTATCATGGTGTGTAGTTTCAAAAAAGATCTCACTTTCTTGATTTGAAGTTGTAAATCAAAAGTTGTGCTAGTTTGAGTGGAGGGGAATTTGTTGCCTTTGAAATTAAGAGGCAGAGATTTTGACCAGCCATAAAAGACGGACAGGTTCTTGGTTTGTAATGAAAATTAGAGGGTGTTTAAGAAATTGTGTTAGATTTCTATAAAGCTATCATTCGTTTTATTTGAAGCTTGTATGAGTGAGTTATGAGTGTGAGAGTGAAAGATGGTCTGCTGCCTTTTTTTTCTCAAGACCGAAACTTTGGATGGACGTAGAAGTTGGACAGAGTCTTAGAATTGTTTGAAAATTGGAGAAGAGGTAGAAATTTGTATTAGCTTTTCAAAAAGCTATCACTCATTTGATTTGGAGTTGTGAAGCAACGGTGGCACTTACCCAAAGTTCAGCTTGGAGTTTGGAGGAGTGTTGGAGTTTGGAGGAGTGTTGGAGTTTGGAGGAGTGTTGGAGTCTGGAGGAGTATTGAAGACTTGTGTATGTGTGTGTGTGTGGCTTGTGGCTTTGTAAACTTTGTTGTTGCGGGCAGCTTGGGTAACACCAACGCTAGCCTCATTTTGTGTTGTGGGTGACGAAGTGGGGTTAATGGCCCACATGGTTGAAACTTGCTTGTTCTCACGGTGAAAGCTTGTTTCTTAAAGCTAGTCACCGGGAGTTTGAAAGTTTAGGAGCCCATCATTCGGACGGTTCAGCTCGTGATTTGGCCGTCCCGTTTTACCCGTCCAAAGACTTGTTTCTTATCACACTACCCTTACCTTGGCCCATATAGAGCCAACCATACAGGATAGGCCAACGGGGACCAGTTTGAAGACAAAGTAGAAGATTCGACGCGACAACAATTTTCTTATTTCCTAGGCCATTTCTGGTTGCAGCCAGAATCACCGTGACTTCCCGAGGCAAACCGCTCTCTACACGACAACGTAGAGTGCAGTTAAATGTTTTTTACCACGCTATGACACAGTAAAGAAACACTATGACGGCTATTTTGTGGAATACCTTTGGTGGCGGAAATATGTTCAAGATGTTGGCTCAGCATTTTCTATTTTAGTACAACATATTGTACAATACCACCATATTAATGGTGGAGTTGAATAAAATACATGTTTTTCCATTTTTCTTGTAATTTTATTATAGTGTCAATGCCTTATAATTCCTATAATGCCATATGCTTGTAGGATAAAAACCATAAAAATTGCCTTCTCTTTTAGAAAAGATAAACATGTTCAAGTTGTTTTTTCGGCATATCTAAATTTTCAATGTTTTTAACATTTGTTTTTATAGGAGTATGTGAAAAAAATTGGAACTTTGACCACATAAATGATGGGATATTTGAACTGAAGGTGAATAACCAATTTTTTTCACCTTGCTAGAAAACATTCTATCATTTTTAGAGCTTTGAATCTAAGGTCAATTTTGTTAAAATGGCAGTATTCCATTAAAATGGCACAAAATGAAACCATTGAAAGAAGGTTGTCTATGCGAAGATTGTCCAAGGGGAATAGAAATGTATAAACTAGGTGTGATTTGAATATGCTAGACATAAAATTGGCTCATGTATGACCTTGTTACGGCACATTTATTCTCTTTTATAGAAGATATTCCATTAAAATACCATGCAAAATGGCATGTGGAATATCGCCATTTTATTGAAATTCCCCTTATCTTTATAAATCATAACTTCTGCACAATTCATTTTGATTTTATATTTATATCGATTACATTGACATATTTAGTTTAGAATGTAGGAACTAAATTCAACAAACGAACTATTTTTTACACATCACTAAGTTCTTATATAGGTATTGTATGTAATTTTTTAATGTGGAATATTAAGTGTGTAAATTACAAATAAGAAATTATAAGTGATACATGGTTATATTTCATACCATGTACTATGTATTAGATTCTACATTAAAAAATTTGCAGGGGGCAATAATATTTGGGGTGGAATAATTTTTTAGAGTACGTGTTTAATGCCCGTAAGAAAGAAATGTATAGAGAATGATACATCATTTTCTCAAAATTAACCATGAATTTGGAATAAAAGGCTTTCATTGCCTTGATAGGTATCTATATAAACTATTGAAGTCACTTAGAATTTGAAGAATCATTTATGAATTTTCACTCATTGTAGTTAGAGTAATACAATTATACCACCTTTAAACTAGGATTGAAGATTCAGAAATAAATAAAAATTCAACAATCCCATTTCTAAATAACAATTTAATTGGTCACATTTTTGTGGGAGCCAATTCTAAATCTTAGTGTGAAGCCGACATTAGAATGTTCAATACTTGAATAGTGCACTTGCACTTATGTATCATGTATGTACGAACAATAAATGTTGTGTAATTTTTTTATACTTGTTTGTTATCGTGTAATGTAGTGTCATTTTTTAGGGTTCAAAAGTTACACTCATTCTATTCATTAGTATATATTCTAGATGATTAGCAATAAATAGTTTAATGAAACCAAAATGCTTTGTATAGAGTGCAAATATACTTGTTTGGCTATAATACATTTGTACAAATATTTGGCACTTTATTTTGTAGTAACTTTAAGAAATGGTTAGAAAAAAAATTGACCAAAAGATAACCAATTGACCCAAGTCCTTTCATATTTTTTTGGACCTTTTCAGAGTTAGTTATCAAATATTGAAGTTGAAAGAGCATAGGGCTCTCAATTGATGCCCTAGTTGAAATGTACACAAGCAATACACTACTGAAGACTATGAAAAGAAACATGTGCAAATCTTGTACATATAAGATAGGGATCCATGATAGAACCCGTTCCATTTAAGAGCATCCTGCCTTAACAAGGAAAAATTCTAAAAGGAATGATTATATAATGAATCAGAACGTTTAAATTGCTTCATTATATAAAAGATGGCCTGTTGCTTTTCATTGGTCAGAAAATAGGCAAGCATGTTTGAAGGCTACAGGCGACCGGCACCCACGATGAACTAAATTGCGATGAAGTCCCTCCACCCCTCCAATGAAGTGCATCAGCATGGTAGGGTCGCCCGGCGATCCAGGGGGTGCCATACCTGAGGTCGCCAATACTACATTCTTTCCGTCGATAGGTGTCATTAGATTTTTAGAAACAATTTAGAGATCAAATTGACATCAAGCACTCGATTTGCATTGGTGTGCAATCTCTTGTAGCTAATTTCATAAATTTTCAAAGAATTGTAAATCAAAATTGGAATTGGAGGAGTCTTTGCTGCATTGTGGCGCCTAGCCTGGCTTCTTCACTAAACATCAAATTGTAAAGTATTGCTCAAATTTGTAGTCAGAGGGGGTTGTGTAGATCAAGATTGATTAATTGAATAAGAATCAAAACCAAATTTTAATAAATTTAGACAAATCAACCAACAATTTGCAATCGGAATTGAAAAAAAACAAGCATGACAGTTACAATGTTGTGAGGCTCTGACGGACTCAATTAGGGATTCAAATGCGCAGCTTAAGGTTGTGGCAGTGGTTAGAGGGCCATCTTGCACGTTTATAGGGATCAGAACCCACGATCTTAGGCCCTTGATTATTATTTTGCAAAATATATGTTTTTGGTCATAAATTCTCTAAGTTTGGACAATTTATAAATTGTTTCAATATTTTGTATGTGAAATTTAGAAATTAACCAATACTTGTGAAATTGGACAATTTGACCAAAAATTGGACAATTTGCCTTGAACATTTGACCAAAAATTGGACAATTTGCCTTGAACATTTGACCAAAAACGATTGAAGAAAAGCTTAAAGAGAAAGACAAAATTTAGGTATAACACCTAAACTCACCATACTTTGCATTAACTAGGACTATTTGACATAGAATTGATAGACTTAGTCATTTTGCATTAGATTTGCTCATGGCAAGCACTTACTGGACAAATTATCCCAAACACCTAAAAGGAATAATTAAGGAATTATGTGTATTATTTAAAAAGTATTATCTTGACATTTTGCTTAAGGATGATTGCAAGAAATGCTTGCCTGTTTTTGGACAAAAAGGCTTATTTAGGTGAGTACTGTGACTTCTGGAATAATTTTTTTTATTAAATATAATAAAATATGTAAAATTTTTAAAGCATTTAAAATAGAATGCCTCTAAAATTTCAAATCTAAAAAAATTTATCTCTAAAAGTTATGCACCAAAAAAGCACAATGGAAAACACCAAGAAAATATAGACTTTGAAGTTACATTTAAAAATTAAAAAAAATAAACTCAAAAAAATAAAATAAAATAAGGCATTTTTTCTAATTTAAAGATTCTCCTTTTCAAACAATTTTATCTTTGGGAAAAAATTGTATTGTCTACAGTTGCACAAAGGTAGTGCACTTTGAGCACATGTGGAAGGTGAACAGATTATTATTTTACAATAATCTTTGGCATGATTGTGTAACCTTAGTAGATGTCCCCATATACCAATTTTGAGCTTCACATTTGCATTTTTGGGTCGAAAATAGGACTCAAAACCCCCAAAATTGGCCAAGGTAGACACCCAATCAGGGGTTGTTTAAAAATAGTAAAATAAAAATTTTTAAATCCAAAAATTTACACAATGTTTAAAACTACTACATCTACTTTCATTTCAAATTTCATAGAAAATAGACCTACTATGCAAAAGTTATGAACAAAAAAACACTTGTCCATGGGAAGGGGACATCCAAATAGGACAAGTGTTTCTTGCAATCATCCTTAAGTGATAGTGCATATTGCATAAGATGATTTGACCGACTTGACTTATTGTCCAGACTATTTGCCCATTTTGTAGAATTCTAAGTAGGATTAGGACAACATTCATTGTGTCTTATACATTGGTAAAGGATTGAGAACAAAATTTCAATCCCTAGGAAGAAAAGTGTTAGTGTATTACAAGTCTAAAACCAAATATATTCCAGTTTAAAGTATGATTTATTTGAAAAGTGACATTACTCACATAAATGATAGACTAAATAAACCTTTCCCTGTAAGAACTCCTATACTTGTATTTTCTTGGGTTTTGAAAATTAAGCAAAACCTAGATTATAGTTTGTAATTGATGTATAAGTACAAGGAGGCTTATATGAATTCCTTGGTTTTAGGTTGTATACATTGACAAATCACTTGAAATTTGTGCAACAAAACAAATAGAGCTTACATTACACACTCATGCCTTGCATTTAGTTAGGAACAAATTATTTTAGGACTGAATTATTTTGTTATTCATCTAAGTAGTGATTAGGCTAATTAATTATTGAATGCCACATTTAACTACTTTTAAACTATTCATTGAATTCTAAAGAAAATGTCTAGAAATCTCTACATAATAACATCAGGAGATCTCCTGATGTTTTTGTAGATCTTCCAATGCTTTTTAAAAATCTCACGATGCTTTGTATTGATCTCTCGATGTTTTGCATTATCTTTGGATGATCAATTTTTTTTCTCTAGATGACCAATATTAATATTGGATTTTTAAAAGTCTAAAAGTAGTTCAATGTGGCATCTAACTATGACAAATTGCTGTGGTAACAAAAATCATTGTTAATTAAGGAACTCGTTTATGGACTATATGTATATGTATGCATTGGTCTAGGATTAGATCATGCATATGACAAATTGCGGTCAAACCTAACAAATTGCCTATAAATTCCCTTGGAATACTAGACAAAACAAGGACAACACTCACACATCCATAGCATTATGAAGGACTAGCTACCAAATTACACTTGTGGAATAAGAGTGTAACAAATTTTTGTTTGTAATTTATATAAATTAAAATACTATAATTCCCATTTAAATCTAAAATACAAGTGACTTTAGCCACAAAATGTTAGACTACATGACCATTCCCAAGATTTGAGAATCCCTATGCTATAGTCTTGAAATTTTGTGACAAAAATAAAATCTAGACTACAGTACTATCAATTAGGAAGGATAATGCACTTCTGGGATTAACTATACAATGCGAAGTGCAATTAGATTGCACTTTATATAATTCTACTTGTCATTCCCTAAATTTACCAATAGGAATAACAATGCACATCACTTATTCGAATATACCAAATGGAAATAACTCTACAACCAATACAATACCATATTGGAACTTGGATGAATATAATAACGAAGAGTTTAAGTGGGAAGACATATTTCAAGATGATAATTTAGTACCTACTATATCAAAATCTCTTGTCATATTTGATGGTATCAATATTACTTCTGAAACTAAATCCTTAAAGTTGGATCATGTTATTTTAATTTATATTCCAAACATGTTAAATGAAGGCGTATACAACTCTACATCAAGATTAGCAAATGTTTATTATGAGGGGCGCCTCTGTATGGAAAAAAGAACAAAAATAAAGCTGAAAGATTAAAGCATGGAAATTATAAAATATTAGTCATGGTTATTCTTCCAATGCAGGGATTAATGCCATTGGCAACATTGTTCCATATCACTCAAAGAAGGTATCTCTTCATCAAGAAAAGGCATTTAAAGACATTGGAGATGAAATTGCTAGTAATATATGGAAAACTGCAATGTCAACATTTGGTGCTGAAATTAATCATCACTTTCAACAACAAGCAAGCACAGTACAAGTCATATATATGTTGGTCTAGATGAAAGTCCAACAAATGTATGCCAACTACATTTTAGCAAAAATTCGTTTATAAAGCCTCATCTTGATCTTTTGAATATGGAATCGTCAATTATAACATGGTTTACATATGGAGATCCCTTGAATGGACAATTTCCCTTTCACCAATATTTATATAAATTTCAAACCAACAATGGAGCAGGTTTGTTTGTAAAAAGTGAAAAGTATATCCATGGGACCCTCCACTTTGATACAAGAGATAATCCAATAGAAAACTATACACTAGGACTTGCTTTAACAAATAAAAAGTGGTTGAAAACTAGAGTAGAACATCAATTGACAGCTCAAATAGATAGACCTACTGGAATTCCATTTAAAAAATATTGGTACACTATAAACTCCTCAAGATAGTCATGAACAATAGGCTTTTTGATTTTTTTGTACAAATTTGTATAGAAATTTTGGAAAAATGACAATATGCCTTGAGCAAACAATTGTATAATTAACACACACACACAAATATATATAAACATTTTATAATACATTGCATAATTAAAAATATCATTTCTCATACTAACTCTATGCACTACTACTCCCTCCACTTTAAAATAAGTCTCTTGACTTTGACAAATTATTCATTTTTTATGCTTCTTGCCGTATGTTTTATAGTTAAGCCAAAAGCTCTATCCAATTTATTTTGCTTCACTTAGCCTAAACTCATAAAAAAGCAACTTACCAATAAATGATTTACTAGTCATTACACTGTTTGATCTATTTCAAAAAAAGTACAATAAAATCCACTAGGAAGTTAAAAAAAATCTTTGGTCATTGTTAATTCACATTCTTAAGTTTAAATAATTAACTCTAACCAGAACTTCTACATCCAAATTTCAAACCTAAAAAGAGAAATTGAAAATCAAAGTGCAAAAAATTTACAAGCTAGCAAACATGCCTCAATATTTGAGTTTTTTAAAAGATTTAAATCAAGTGTAACTAAAGTGACTAATACCTCTAAGGGGCATGCCACATTAGTCACATCTAAGTAAATTTGCCACGACTTTTTTCTACAAAGTTGAAATTT
Source organism: Climacium dendroides (assembly GCA_950106755.1). NCBI lineage: Eukaryota > Viridiplantae > Streptophyta > Bryopsida > Hypnales > Climaciaceae > Climacium > Climacium dendroides. The sequence continues at coordinate 19,264,579 of OX467083.1, forward strand.
TGTAGAAATTGACCGATGTGATTGTTACTAGATGAAGCACCTATACAAAAGTTTTCAAAAGCATTGGACGCTTGTGGTTTTTTTCCGAATTATTTGACACATGTAACCCCTAATGGACCAAGACTATGTTTTCACCGAAACTACTCAAAAACTATCATTTCTAATACAAATAGAAAATTTCAGAAGAAAAAAAAGTTTTTGAAAAAATATAACTATAGGATCTTGTAGTTAATTAGTTTCAGTGTTTGTAGAAAAAATTTCAAAAATTTCCACCAAGTGGATTGCAAGATAACAATGTTTGAATTGACAAGTATTCTTATTTTGTCCTTGACAAAACTTGGGCAGTTGCACTTTACAAGGTCACATTTGGATGAAAAAATGCCCAAAATGGTTTCAAGTCTTTAAATTCATTTTTTAAGGCAATTCTTTTGCATGTTTGAAAATTTTCAGATCATTTGTAATTGTATAGTAGGTCTACTTCATTTACAAATTTTGGCTCCCAGGCAGTTTTCACTAGCAAGTTCCTAAACTTTAGTAAGGGGTGATTGCAAGAAACACTTGTACTATTTTCTGTCACTCGTTGTGGGTTGAGTTGTTTTTTGGCCATAACTTTTGTGTTTTAACTCCGAATGACTTAAGATTTACAAAGAAGGTACTCATGACTATCCTACAACTTCCTTGATTTTTTGGTAATTTTCAAAAATAATTTACTATCCAAAAATAGGCCCAAAATAAATGTCACACTTGCCAGTTTGGAGGTTTTTAGTACTTTTGAGTACCTTTTTCATATATCCTACATCAAGAAAATTATATGGAGTTCTTCCTTACATATAAATAAAACTTTTCACTGAAGGGTTTTTAAAAATAATTAATTTTGTGTGGTGTGGAAGTCTATGAAGAGAGCTTCCTTTGGCTTGCACTTTGAAACATATAAAATATTATTTTTGTAAGTTTTGTGGTGAATGACCATCTTCATAAAGTTCTTAAAAATGTCCACTTTTTATTTTTTTTATTTACTTATTTTTACTATTTTTAATTAATTTTTGAATCAAAGGTCCTATTTTCTTGAGATTTGGCACTTTTCAAGTTCTCCTACTTAGAGAATTTTCCTACACATTTCCTTTGGTGAAAACCTTCATTTTAGAGGTATATACATAAGTCATATCTTTAAGATTTTAAAAAAATTATTTTTCTAATTTTAAAGTACTCCTAAAGATTTCATGAGTACTATTGAAAAACGCAACAAATAGTACAAGTGTTTCTTGCAATCACCCTAAGCCATATCATGCTAAAAAATGAATCAATTTTCAAACTGCAAGTTGTGTTGGAATTGTAGTGAAGAGTACTTTATCACCATAACAAATATATATATGTGAAATTCAAAATTATACAACATTTTGGATGTTTTTTGTACACTATCTATCATTTAGTAGTATCACCTTTTGTCAAAATTTCTACTCACATTTGATTAGGCATGTTCAAAATGATTGTTTGTAGTTGTTGTAGATACACTTCATTCTATACCACTTGAATTGCTTGCATGATTTCTTGCTTATTTATTCTTCACCCCATTGCAAAAAATCTTTGACTATCTTCCAAAGGATGGTAGATATTGTATAAAAGAAATTCAAATTATGGTAAGATTTTGGATTTCACATTTTCGCTTGTTATGAAGTTGAAGTGCACTTCATTGAGATTCCAACACAATTTGTGGTTTCAAAATTGGTTTGTTTTTGAGCATGCTAGAGCTTCCTAAAGTTGTTGAACTTTGTAATGAAAACTGATTGAAAAATTTGCAAATGAAGTAAACCTTAATATACAACATATGGGAAAAAAATAATAAGTAGAAAAAAGTAGAAAATGATTCAAAACACTAAGTTGTTAAGAATTAAGATATATAATTGAAAAATGCCAATTCCAACAATTGTCATGTTGTAATAAACAATCCACATCCAATATTTTTATTTATTTTTCAATAATATTAAAAATTGAGTTAAATAAAGGACTTCAAAGCTGATTTTAGATTAGAGATTCCATAACTACTCTCAAACTAAGAATTGTCATAACTTTTGACTCATTCATCCAAATGGAATGGTTTAAAAGCTTCCCAAATATCTATAAATCTAAAGAACCAACTCCAATTTATTTTAAAAAAAAAGATTTTATATGATTTTTTGAGCCACCCATTAATCAATGAAATGACATATTATACAATAAATTTTTACCCATGTAATAAAAAATGATGCAAATTCTTGGGACTTAAAGCTACTACTTGAGCAATTCTTGTATGAAAATTTAATAGACAAAAAGTAAAAATTCAATTCGTAATGAGCTGCCCAAAACAAGGAAGGCAAGAATTTGGGGTGATTGGTTCAACTATGACTAATGCCCCTTAGGGGCATTAGTCACATTAGTCACAGCTCAGTAAATTTGCCACAACTTTTGTTGGAGCAATTGAAACTTCTTCAAAATTGGAACATGTGTTTGTTACTAGATGAGGCCCCTATGTGGAAGTTTTCAAAGGCATTGGATGCTTTTTGTATTTTTCACAATTATTTGATGTTTTTTTAATAAATATCCAAAAAAAATCAAAGTGGTGGTGATTTGTCTCATTTGTTATGTTGGGGCGCTTATTTGGAATTGGGTACATGTAATTAGATGTCTTGAGACCATTTCGAAATAGGGAAGTCAAGAAATTTTTTTTTAGTCATACAAAATCATAGTTTCTTATTTTCAAACATAGTTATTCAATCTTTGAAGCCCTTGCAACAACTCAGTGAGCATCCTTGAAGGATTTGTCAAGCAACATGACTCAATTAATAAAGCCCAACAAAAATCAACATAATGCTTGTAATTGTTGTTGTCAGTCTTTATAGAAACTGAAATTCGTCCTCTATTGGTGTTCGGGCACTTGATCCCCTCTGAGATGCTAGATCAAACGCTCTACTTGCTTGAGGTGACTGCAACTGGAACCCATGAAGGTTGTTTGCAATGTGAGGTGAGTAAAGTTGTCGTCCAAAGTAACCAAACTGTTGAAGGTAGTTGAAATGTAGAGGAATCATGCCAGCCGTTGCTTGAATGCCTGCGTATGTAAGGATTTTAACAAAAGAATTAGCAAAGTGCTTAAAATCGTAAGCAAACATGTATTGCAATTTGAAATTTCTATCATTAAATCATGTTGAATTGCACAATCTTAAAACAAACATACCAAATGGAAGCACACAAATAAACATTTCACTTTGAATGAATTTAAACCCTAATTCTTTGGTAGAAGGAAATTTAGGAGGAAAATGTGAATACATCAATCTTAGAAGTGACAAAGAAGAAGATCTTACCTCTTGGCAATGAATTTGACAAAATGTGGACGGGCTCCTCTTCGTTGCAGTGTTGCTGAGATTGTCCAAAAAAATCAAAGTGGGTGGTTGTGCCGTTTACTTCAGGTCGATGTAAATCTTCTTCTGTCTGAGATTTGAGTTGGAGAGGCTTCATCTCCATCCAAATTATTGTCTTGTTGAGAGAATTTTTGGGTGTGGTTTGGATAATCATCTTGACTAAAGAAAATTGGATTAGGGTCCGGTGATCTCACCCCTTCCAAATTTGGTGAATCCTCTACAATTGCACGTAAAAATATTGGTGGTGGAGCCATCGGTGCAAGAGACACTCGATTTGCAGTAGCCCAAGCTACTTCAGCACCATTTTCCCAAGCTTCTCTTGCAATAGTAGCTGCCAACCTTGCTTTGGCCACTTTACGAGCTTCTGTACGATCTCTCAACTTTTCCATCTCCTCATCCCATCTCATCTCAATGTACTCTCGAGCTTGATCGGAAAGATGAACTACCTCCGGCATTGTGAACAATGAAAGAATTGCTTGATCACGAAGTGTTTCTGCTTTCAAAGCATTTGCAGCTGCTAGGTCTTTTGTAGCTTGGGCTTATACACGGAGGGCATTTTCTTTCTGCTTCAGCACACGTTGGTCTTCTTTGGCGGCCTTGTTACCAATTGGACGAGCTTGTTTCCAAGGATTTGATGTATTTGTCGTTGGTGTCAAAACATGGTCGACATCTTCCTCCAGCAAGTCTTCGATATGAGCAGGTTCTACTTCAACAGCCTCGATTGTACGAGGTGGTCTCTGTGGTGCAGAAGGTGCTCGCTCTCCGGGAGTCTCCATCCACCGAGGGCACTCCTTAAGAAGTAATCAACAATGGAGAAAAACAAAAGATTGTTGTTTTGCATCTTTTGTTTTATAAAGCCCTAGAGCGTTTTGCAAAACATCGTCTAATGAAGTTCCCGATTCTCTAACACTATAGCAATGATTGTAAACGGAAATGAATTTGCTCACATCATGCTTGATCACACCCCACTTGGTCTCCAGAGATCTCTTCGGGTGCTCATCCACATCGCTCGGCCGATTTTGGTTGAAATGACGACTAACTCTATCCCAAAATGCTTCTTTGCGTTGTCCGTTGCCTTGAATCGGATCTTGTGAAATTTGCAAGACACTCCTACAAACTTGCCGCTCCTCATCATTGGAAAAATTCCTCTCCTTTCGAATTTGGGAACCTGGGGCACTTGTCGTCATTGTCAGAGAATCTAAACTTTCGGAGTACTATCCAGTGCTCAGCAAATAGTCGAAAAATGCAGAGCAGGGGCTCTTGTGTGAAGTGCCCTGAAAAATGCTGTTGATTACAACGGCCGCATTGGAGAGCCCTTTTTGAAAGAAGAACGTTACAAAGCCCGTTGGGACCGTCCCGGTGCTTGTTTCAGTGCCCCATTGGATTTGCTCTAATGATTTATAGTTTCTTATTGAAATGTGATGTTCAAAAATGGGGACCCTATTGTGGACCCATTTTCCCTCTAATCAACTATATTAAGAGGTTACATAAATTCCTAAAATAGTTGTGTGCATTCAAATAGTTTTTTAATTTTGCATTTGTAAAATAAAATTTATAATTTTAAAATGTCTTTTAATTTACTATCATAATTCATTATAGGCTCTTTAAAGAGCAACATGATATTGGTTAATATTTCCATTTACAATTGAAATTCAATCATTGAGTAGTTCCTAAATCTATATGACATACACATTCAATTATTTTCATATGAAAATTAACCTTCACCTAAAAATCTATACTTACAATTATGTTTTAGAAAAAAAAAAAGTTTGTAAACAACCATGCTTCAATATTGTCAAAATTATAAGGTATTATTGGAGGTGATTCATGATCTCTAAAAAAAACACAAATGTTTACAAATGAGGTCATTCTAAAATATTTTAAAATAGGTTTTGGAATTTTTATTACCTAAATAATGTACAAAGTATTATTTTTCTGTAAAGTGCATGCTTAATAAAAAATTTCCTAAAGCCACACTTCATAATTTATGCATTAGTATGTCATTTAATTGCCATGTTTGTATTTTCTATATGTACTTTGTAAATAAATATATCCAATATGAATTCCTAAATCTTTAATTTGAATTTACAAAATCCTCTCCAATATAAAGTAACTCAAAATCCTAATCCCTAAACCCACCGAAGTCCACTAAAAAATTCCCTACATTTTACAATGAATGTACATTGGACCCATGATGTACCAAATTGATGCTATCCCTAAATAGAATTCCCACTTATATTACAAAAAAATATCTTTTTACAAATTGGTCAAATGTTTCAACAAGTGGAAAAAGGGGAATTTCAAAATTTGACAAATGACAAACCCCCAATTGTTTTACAGAACAATCTTTGTTCCATGAACAAAGATGGTTCTAAAAATGACTATAAGTTGCTTTCTCCTATCTATTTCTGAAAAATAGAATTTCAAAAATGCCAACTCCGTGACTCCTACAAAGAACATTCCTCCTTTCTTGAGGAAAGGTGCTTAAAAAATTGCCAAGAACATGCTTTCTCCCTAACTATATCTAAAAACAATCAACAAAATGTAATATTTGATTTCAATTATTGAAAAGTTATTTTTGTAAGTAAAATATATATCTTTATTATATTATATCATAAGAGTTACAATCCATTTATATGGAGTGGAAGGTGAATAGTCACAATAGAATCCTAAACTAAAAGGATGTGACTTTCAGTTAACCTATAAGACGTAACTCTATAGTTAATCTAATCGTGAAGCTGACTAGGCTAATTAGACTATGTATTACCTATGTATCAACTACACTCCCCTTTCAGCTGAATGGTCTATTTAAGTTATAATTGTTGATGCTGAATTTTGAAGAAGATCAAATCACCGGCTTCATTGAAGAAACTGAGAGTTTATAATCACAAGCTAGTAAGTCCTATAGAAGTAACACAAGCACTGTGTTTAGGTTTCGACAAAGCCTTTGTTAAAACATCAGCCCACATTTTCTCAGTAGGAGTAAAGATAAATTTAACTTCATTTTGAGTTACTTTTTCTCGTAGAAAATGATATCTTAATTCAATGTGTTTTGAACGATTACGAAAGCTTGGATTTGCAGTTAGGGCGATGCAGGATTGATTGTCACAATATAAAGTTGTAGCTTTTAGAATTGGATAACCAATTTCAGCAAGTAGATGTCGAATCCAAATTAATTCTTTTGTTGTTGTTGTAGCTGCAATATATTCTGCTTCAGTGGATGACAATGCTATTGTAGATTGCTTCTTTGCGTACCATGAAATGGGACCATTGCCAAGGCTAAAATAATATCCAGAAGTAGATTTTTTTGAGTCTACATCCCCTCCCCAATCTGCATCAACCCAACCCTTAAAAGTAAATTCAAGAGTAGGTGGGAAGTCAGGAGTTTGAAAACAAATTCCACATAATTTAGTATGTTGAAGGTAGCGAAATATTTGCTTAACACCAGACCAATGTTGTGGACCAGGTTGGGCCATAAATTGAGAAAGAATATTAACGGAATAAGCCAAATTGGATCTTGTACATGTGACAAGATATTGAAGACTTCCGATTGATTGTGCATAGGGAATGGTACTCATAAAAGATTCTTCATTGGAGGTTTGAGGGGCCATAGTTTTGGAAAACTTCATTCCCAGGGCCATCGGAGTACTCGTTGGTTGCAGTTTTGCATGTTGAATTTAATTAATAAGTCAAATATGTATTTAGATTGGGATACGAATTATTGGGGAAAAAGTTTCGTAGTAATCTACCCCAACTTGTTGAGTAAAACCTCGGGCTACAAGGCGAGCTTTAAAGCGGTCTATAGTACCATCTACATTGTATTTTTGCCGGAAAAGCCATTTTGTACTAATTATTGATCGATTAGCTGGTTGTTCAACTAATGTCCAAGTTTTATTTTTGAAAAGAGAAGTATATTCCACTTGCATAGCTTATTGCCAATCAAAGGCTTCAGGACTTGCTATAGCTTTAGTCACTGTAGCTGGATCAGTTAGTTAAGCCATCAATGCATATGCATATGAGGCATCATCATGAAAGTGTGGGTTTTGCCAAGTGCCCTTATTGAGTCGAGTTGATCGTCGGAGAACTCGCAATGGGGGAGATTGGTGAGGGGAATAAGGATGGTAACGGAATGACTTATTATACTTTGGAGGAGTTGGTTGTCTTTGATTAGAAAGACTAGAGGAACTTGAAGATGTTGGGCTATCTTGTAAATTAGATTGGATTGGTGAATCAGGGGATAAGGTGTCAATACTTTGATATGAGATGATGGTTGTAGATCAATCTCATTTGGAGCTGAATCTGGAACCATATAAATATCAGGTTCATCTGTACTTGTTGGTTCTATTATTTTTGAAGGTTGACCTTAGAGTAATTTATCTTCGTGGAATATCACATCTCTACTAGAGAAGATTTTCTTGTCTGCTAATGAATAAAGTTTGTAACCTTTTATGCCTTGTGGTTCACCATAGCCAATAAAAACACACTTTCTTGCTTTATCATCTAATTTACATCTTTGCACATCAGTTATGTAAGAATATGTATAACAACCAAAAACTCATAAATGACTCAAGTCAGGCTTCAACCTAGTCCAAAACTCCATTGGAGTAATATTATCGAGTGTGGTTGTATAAGATAAATTTTGTAAGTAGCAAGAGATATTGACTGCCTTTGCCCAAAAAGTATTTGGTAGATTAGCTGCCTTAAGCATACTATGGGCCGACTCAATCAATGTTCGATTTTTACGCTCAGCAATACCATTTTGTGAAGGATGGTGAGGCACGGTAAAGTGACGTTTTATTCCATGATCTATGCATAAAGTATTGAATTGCTTAGAAGTAAACTCCCCACCATTATCAGATCGGAGTACTAAAATTTTGGATTGATTTTGATTTTCAACAAGGTTTTTATATAGTTGAAAATATATAAAAGTGTTAGATTTACTTTTAAAAATATATATATGAGTGTACCGAGAATACTCATCTATAAATATTAAAAAATAGACTGCTCCTCCCAAGGAAGTAGTTTGCATGGGTCCACATACATCGGTATGTATAAGGGCTAATATTTTAACAGCCCGTGTTGCTACTTCTTGTGGATAAGGCATTCGGTGATGCTTTCCAAATACACAGCCTTCACATAGTGGAATGCTACCTTGTAATTTAGGTAGACCAGTAACTAGCTCTCTTGTTTTCATGGTATTAAGAGAGGTTAAATTTAAGTGACCCGACCTATGATGCCACTTAATAGTATCAACATTTTGTTGAGTTACTGAAAAGGCATATGAAGCATGTTGTGTTGCTTCTATACCAACTCCGAGAGGATATTAAAAACCTTCTTTCAAGCACTGTATAATAAGTGTTGTATTTGAAGGTGAACGAGTTATTATTGTACATTTATCTTTTGTAATGTAGCTTTCATTTGTCCTGTTTGAGTTATTTGGGAGATTGATATTAGGTTCTTAGCCAACCCAAGCACATGTAAAATTTCATCAATGAACAATGGTTGATTGGATTGTAATTGAATGAGAACTGAACCAATGCCAACTGCTTGGTGAATACTATTGTCTCCTAAATAAATTGTTTTAGAATTTGTTAACTTAGAATAGCTTCTAAATAAATTCTTTAGTGGTGACATATGTTGGCTTGCACCAAAATTTAAATACCATTGAGATCCTGTATCAATGGCCACCGTAGTAAATAAATGTAATGGTTCTTCTGACATTGCAGTATTAAGTTGTGAATTTTGATTTTGATCTCGCTTTTTCTTTCGACATTCAATTGATTTATGTCCTTTCTTATAACAATAGTGACAAATTATGACTTGTGAAGTAGATCCATGTTGATCGTTTTGATGGTTATTTTGGAAAGGCCTTTTCTTAAATGGCTGATTTGTATTCTTATTTTTATTTTTATAAAATTTACCTTAGACATAGAAAGCACTGGATTTATTTAAATCCATTTTATCCATCATGGCATATTGTTGTACAATGTTAGAAAGTAGTTTTGTAAATGTGAGATCAGGTACACATCTTTGGGAGGTTATAAATGAATCCCATGAGTTTGGTAGAGCTGCTAGCAGTAAAGTGACTTGTTGAGAATCACTAAGTTGACAACCTGCTGTGGCAGCTTCTTACAACGTCGCTTGCCAATTTTCTAGAAAGATAAAAACATCATCATTATCTGTCATTTGCATGTGACATAATTTCTTATGCAAATGTACTTGAGATCCTTTATTGGATCTTTCATATATTTGCTTTAGTCTATCCCATACTTCTTTAGCCGAGCCAAGAGATTTGAGGGATATAATTTGTTTTTCACCATAGTGAAAAATAATGTCAAACCTAGCTTTTGAGTCTTTCAACTTCCAGGTTGAATGAGCAACAGGATTGCTTAATCCTAGATCTGCTTCTAAACCATCCACTAGTTGCCATAATTCAAATCTAATTAATAACATTTCGATCTTTGCGCTCCAAGTTGCATAATTTTTAGCACTTAAAGGAGGAATTATATAGGCTCTAGGAGCTGATGACGCCATTATTTATTTGACTTCAATGAAGGTTTATCTACCTTTACAGTTCACTTTAGATAGTTGGTATTATATTGGAATAATCTCCATCATCGAAAAATTGAGTATGCAGCTCATCGAATTGATCTACTGTAGATATATAATTTGCAGGTGAATTTGCAATCCCATATGGGATGATAGTTAGTTGAGGGTACTGTTCATCTTCATGTTGGTTTTCTTCTTCAAATACATGTTCAAATTCTTCAATAGGAATTTGGAAGAAACCATTTATGTCTTGCAGTTGATTTTCAACTTCTACTAACAAGTTGAATACGTCCTCATTAGAGCATTCAACTCTTGGTGTCGAGGGAAAGCACATGATTCCTGCTGTACATGCTCTGATACCATGTAAGTAAAATATATATCTTTATTATATTATATCATGAGAGTTACAATCCATTTATATGGAGTGGAAGGTGAATAATCACAATAGAATCCTAAACTAAAAGGATGTGACTTTCAGTTAATCCATAAGACGTAACTCTACAGTTAATCTAATTGTAATGGGGATTGCTATTATGTGAGCGGTGAGCGGTGAGCAGAAACAAATGAGTAATTTTGAAATATTTTTTCTGTGAAAAATGAATATACTAGTGCCTATGACCGTGAATTTTGACACATTCTTTAAGATGAAACCTATAACCGTGGGATGACCATCAGGGAATTTGTAGATCATTTTTATCCATCTCAGCCATTGGACTATATTGAATCCCTTGTCAGAGATGAAATTGAAGGAACAGATCTTGAAATGTTAGATAGTTTGGATACTCAAAACATTTACAGAAATAAAAAACATATATTAGGTACTAGACATGATACAATGGAGTAAGAAAAATATGTAAAACATATATAGTGTGCGTATATGAAAATCAAATCAAATCAAAGCCAAATCACATCCAAGTCTGACCAAGTCTAACCCATACCAAATCCAAATAAAAACAAATGCAAATCATAAAACTAATTGTAGATGCTAGAGCTAATGTCTTCGTCTTCAGAACTACCTTCGTTGGCCTCTACATCTACATATTGCATAACACGCCTATCATATGAGCGCTTGGATCGCCGTTTAGGTAGAGATGTCGAAGCTGCCATCACCATTGCCGCGTCTGCTGCATAGCAAGGAAGAAATAGGCTGGCTGATGGTGTAAACACCATAGGCATCAATGCAGCAGGAGATGAGGATAATGTTGGAGCTCTGCAAAGTAACTAAAGAATAAGAAATCAAGTTGAGACCATAAAATGTAAGAAATATAACAAATTCATAAGTAAGGGAAGAACTTACTCACAAGAAGGAACGCGGTTGAGTTTTAGCTTCTTCTCTACACGATCTCCCATGCCTCGCCGCACAGCTTTCCTCTTCTAAACTATAGAAGCAGGAATCGAGGTGGGGATGAGGGGTTCCAAAAGAGCCTTGAAGATCTCCGGGTCTTCCTCAAAGGCCAAAATGTGCTTGCTAAGAGATTGGCAAGCACAAATGGAAGCACCTGCCGTAGAAATTAACTGTTAAAACAAATATGATATGATTCTAAAATGCAAGATTAGATACTGAGAAAATTGTAGCAAAAAAAGAATGAAAGTAAGAAGTAACTTGTAGAGGTATTCCAATCCAATATAATATCTCCAACTTTGGAGAGAGCCTCAATATAGGACTTCACGAATTCTGAATTCTTCTCTCGAGGCCCTCGCCATGGAACACTCCTGTGCATGAGTTGTGAGTCAGAACTCACAAAGTTGTAGAAGTAGTCATGGTGTTCAAAATTCTCGCCAATGGAGAATCTGGATTGGACATTGCCACTCCACACAAATAATTGAATCCAAAAACGGGTGCACTGCCAAAAGAAAATGTTCACTAGTATATATAAGAAAATATAAATATAAAATATAAAATATAAAATAAGAAAATGAAAAAAGAATTAAAGAAAAAAACTAAATGGATGATAACTAAAAGAAGAGATAAAGATGACAATTACCGTAGTAGATGGATTCCGTGGAGAAGCCAACGGAAGATCATTCATGCCCCACCAATCACACTCCAAGCGGAAGTTGTAAGTCTCCGCACACTCCTCCACATCGATAAGAACATCGCGGTCATTTGGCTGGAAAAGGAAAAGTGCTACATCGTCATGCAGGTAAATCTCTGCAAATTCAAAGATGGTATCAATATACTTCTCCGGTCGAACATTCCAAGGTAATAACCGTACTAGGTACAGAAATCCCAGGCACTGGCAAGTTCTCTGGAATTTCTGCAATGAGCAAATCAATCCCAGTGTGCTTGCATTTGTCATTAGACACACGACGGGACCTCCCTGCTCCAACCTGGAAAAGAAATTTGAATTAGAAAATAAATTGGAACATCAATGACACAATTAGGAATAAGAAGTAAAAAAATTGTAATATCAATGAACTAGAAAAATAGAAGAAGGAAAAAATTGTAGATCAAGGTTTAATAAAAGTACCCGGGAGATGAAGTCATGCAGTTGGGTCCAAAGTGGAGGAGGACCATTTGGATCTCCTAAAGAATCCATGATGGAATGCACCGAGGCATTCTGAATGAATGACTCAGAAGAGGTAGCAAGAAGTGGTGCAGAAGACCTAGATACAATAGGCACGCGCTGCATGTGATTGTGCACTACGTTTCGACTGGTTTCCATGTAACTCGACCTTGCTGCATGTGAGTCCATAATAGGGGGAGAGTAACCAGAAACATCAACAGGTACAGAGATATCTGAAGAAGAAGGCAAAGGAACACCGTTGGTAGCAGCCACTTTTGCAAGTGCCTCTGCCACAGTCCTTTCAATAGCTGCAGCTTGCTCCTCTGCATCTCTAACTAACTTCTCCTTGTTCGCCTTTTCCTTGTCAACCTTCCTTAAGCGCTTCCTCTTTGAGGAAGTGTCATCTTCTGTTGTAGCATGAGGTGACTGTGAAAGGTCCAAGAATACAACCTCATCCTCAGTATCTGGATTTGGAGGTGGAGATATAGTGCAAACAATGCTATTGCGGAGCTCCACCTCTTCATCCGGAGTGAAGTTCACAGAGGCACTCCAAATACCAACCACCACCATGGAGATGAGTAGTAGAAAACTTCTTCAACTGCATGGGCATGAAGATGCAAAGATCTGAAGATGGCTGAATCCATGCTCCAAAGAATGGAGGGCAATTGTTATCTCTAAGTGCATTCTTAGGCATGAGTTCTCTCATTACATACCTACAACAGAAAAGCAGAAGAAAATGAGAATAGAAGTAAATAATTAGAGAAGAAAGTGAAGCAATTGCAAATGTGATACAAAACATAAGAAGTGTGTAGTGTATTGAGAATCAGTAAAATTCCCAACAAATGATGAAACAAAACACAAACCTGTAAAGTAGCCGCTTTATAGCAAGGTTTGTTGATGGGACATTGTCAAGCCTGGTACTCTTTAAAAAAGGAGGCTTGATGTTTGGATGAAGGAATGGTAAGAATGCTTTCTTCCACAACATAATACGCCACCTCTCAACATAATCTAAAGGCTTTAATAATCCAGGAGAGGCCTCCCAATTCACCAAGAGCTCGCCCCCCCTCACAAAGTTCTTCGAAATGCACAATAAACATTTCCTTGAGCTATGTAGTGACAAAGAAAGAGAAAATTAGATATAGAGTGGCATCGGTAAAAGTAAAGAACCAAATAGAATGACAACTATGTATTTAAATGAAAAGTGGAGGAAGTACCTGAGCCCAGAATGTAGCTCGGTTGAACCAAGTATCCAAGATGCTCTCTTTGACATCACCAACTGGGAAGCGAAAAGAGGCTCGAAGAATGGAGCCGGAGTTCCACAAGTGGAGCCAGCACACCTTGAAGCGTAGTTCAACTGCTGCAGTTGCTATCTTTTGCAACTTCTCAATTGTCATTTCAGTCTTCTTGAAGAGGCTGAAATGAAAATTGATCTATTTATGAAAGAGAACTAGAGTTAATAAAACCCGGATAAAGAAAATCATGAATGCGATGAAATTGAAGAAAAGAAAGATATGAGATAATAATGAATTTACCTCATCAAAGAAAGCCTTGCCATTCTTGGGGTTTGCAACGCGAGATACTTTACAAAGTCCTTGGCTTTTATGGCTTTCACCATAGTGTCTGTAGCCAATGCCATAGCATCCCAAACTCCCTCAGCTGATATCTTTTCAACTGGTGTCGTTCTATGATACTCAATGGCCGCATCATCAGAACACGAGATATATCTTGTTGAAAAAATAAAAAGCAAAGGAAATTTAGAATACAATGACAATAGCAAGAGATGAGAAATGTATTTTTAGACGATATAGTAAGAATAATGAATTAATAGAATCACTTACTCAATAAAGAAAAGAGATGAACACGTCAATTGTAAGAGGAAACCAGGTGGGACACGACTTCTTCACTTTGAGACATGTATTGAATTCCTCCTCGGTAAGCAGGTCCTTAAAATCATCAAGGTTAAGTCCACCATAGTACTGAATTCGTTGCAACTTAGCAGTTAAACTAGTTTTGACGTGATCGAGACTTGAAAAATAGAGTTGTTAGAGTGAACTAAACAACATATGAAATAGAGTATAAGTGAAATAAAGTCTAAATGAAAGAAATGTGCTCACCAATTGACATCGTGCATGCAATTGAGCAACAATGTTATACGTCCTTTGGGGTCGAGAACAATGCAAAACATGGAATAGTGCCATTGAAGATCATCGACATGTTGAACATTGATGTGGCGCTACCAAGCTGTGAACCTATGATTGCCATCCCACACAAAAAACATCTTCTCTCGGAATGCAGCATAGTTGGGATTAGACTGAAGTTGATTTTCAAAGCGCTCATTGACATCACACCAATGAGGGTCCCAAGAAGCTATGCGCTCCTCAGTGACATCCGTAGATGACATATGGTCATCAAAAATGGATATGTCATTAGGAATATTATGAGCTCAAGAAGTGCCCCCGAGTTTTGGTAGTGCAAGTCTAAATTAACTTGCCTAGACTTGCCTATAACATGGTACTCCAATTTGACTTGAAATGTCCATGTCTTGTGTGATGTACATAGCCTTTAGTGCTTGGTACTATTCAAAAAATATTTGGATAAATGGAGAGATGTACTTTATAGATTATTAATAAATTGCTCTCTACAACTCATTGCATCATTACTGGAAAAGGAGTCCTGTTTTCAACATGGAACAGAGTACGCTATTGAAAACAAGGATTCGATTCGGTTAGAATGAAAGATGAGTTGTCGAAAGATGAGCTGTTGCTGAGACCACGAGTCTGAAACTTGAAGAGAACATGAACTGTCTTTAACTTAAAGAGAACATGAGTCTGTAATTAAAGTGATTCAGTTGAATACTTTAGTATAGCTGATTATCAACAGAGTCACAGCTAGTTGTTAGAATTTAATGTGCATCACTATAGGCATGTGTTGCAAACAATTGAAATATAGTATTCAATTATGTTGAAAGCTTTCCTGGGAGTACTTGTGAGTACACTGTACGTGAGCTCTTCTAATTAAATACTACACAAGATGAGCCAACATTTTTGTATAGTTAGTTTCATGATGAAGCAAAGGAGTCTTGGACCAATGGCTGTTGAGCTTCATGTTCTAAACCATGATGATAATGAGCATCCATCTTGAGCGGAGATAGGGGAAAAATTTTGGTTATTTAATTTAGAAGTACAATTGAAGCAATTTAAAGGGGTCTCCAAGTTTCATTATAAGGGGCACTTCTTGAGCTCATAATTTTCCTAATGACATGGCACGGTCACCGTTGATGTAGCCCTCCGCAAATCGTTTTTCCAAGGTAGCGACATCAACCTCTTGAATTGGTCGGACTCTTGGAAGAGGACTCATCCTACAGAGGAGGACATAGAATCGACCCAATGGGATGCGCATACTATCGAGAACCTTCACAAAATCAGACTTTTGGTGAAGCCTCTTTGCTTGCTCTTCTGCCTTTGAGTCTCGCAGCCCGATTGGACATTTCGGAATAGTAGAATCCTCAGAATCAGAAAGTGACAAATCCTGGCATGCAATTAATGGCAATGCAAATCATGAGAAATAAAAAACTTGAACAAGGCACATACTTCATTAAAATCTATGTACAATAAAGATTTAATATCCAAAAAAAATGTATGCCCAAAGATTATGCCACATTCCCAAGAATTAAGAATGAAGAGAATTACCTAAATGACATCAAGAACTCTGAGTTGCTCTTCAGATTGAAGGCCTTCATGCTCAAGTTGCGAATGCGCGACAACCTACACAAAATTAGAAAACATTTGTAATTTGAGAAACAAGAAGCAACATGCGGTTTAGGTTTTGAAGAATACAAATTGAAGAGTGTAGGGGTTTGGGATCTTAGTCTTACTGTAGAGGAGCTAGCCATTCTATGTGCAAACCAAAGGTGGATTGGCTGAGGGTGAGTGGAATCAGGGTTGGGAGCATTCGGCGCCGAATGCTTGCTGGACAACAGGCGGGTGCAAATAGCTTGAGGGTGCAAACAATTGGAATAGCAAGCGGGTACAGGCGCAGGTCGACACGGACAATAGGCGGGTGTTGGAAGCATTCGGCGCCGAATGTTTGCTGGGACAGGTCGAGCGGTCGAGGGCAGCGGACAGTAGGCAGGCGCTGGGATAGGTCGAGCGGGCTGGGAGCATGCGGCGCCAAAGCTGCTGGGACAGGGACAGGTCGCCGAAGTTCGCCGGGACAGGTCAAGGGCAAAGGGGCAAAACCGTAGAGAAGGTGAAGATGGCGGTTTAGGGTTTACCTAAAAGAAAGTTCCGTTTTCAGTTTTCATTCCCCAAATTCCCCAAATTCCCCAAGCTCCGCGGGCGAAGCCACGAGAAGGAGGTTTTTTCAACCTAGTTCCCTCGGTCACCCATCCTTGAGCTATTCCTCTCTACCTTTGCTTAACTTCAATGTACTTAGCACCCTCCTACCACAGCTTCTAAACCTTGGAGATGTTGAAGACTTGAAAATTTAAGACTTTGTAAGATGAATGCAAGAATGACTTGTACTGCTTGGTGTCACAATTTGTTTGCTCAATCTTCATTCAATCACTACTTTTAGAGTATTAATGCAAACAAGTTGAAATTTGAAATGAAGGTGCATATGACTACTCCACACATAATTCATATTTTTCTTATGAAATAAAATAAAAATTACAAGTGTGACATATATAAATTAAAAGGAAACCTCGGTCATATGTTACACTTGTAATTTTTGGAGTTGGAAGTACTATGAATTTGGAGCTAAAATTTTGAGAGGATGCTACACCACTTGACCTAAGGATTTCTAAAAACGATAAAAACTCCTTGTTGTAGGCATCTACAAAGTATGAAATCAAACTAGACTATTATCTCATAGAAGAAAATTGTATTTTTGAGACTTCTTTCCCATGGAATTCTTAGCAAAGGCCATTTCTTATTGTAATTTTTACATTATAAAAAAAAATCGAAATAAAATTCCACCAAGTTACCTAGGGAGTTCGGCACCAAAGACTCATTGCAAGGCTTTTGTGAACCCCCCTCTCAATCTAGTGGGTGCATCCATAGGTCACTATGTGGACAAGAGTTTAAAAAACAAGATGGCAACAGGCTTGCCCTAAAGAAGGTTCGGCGCGAAAGCCTCATTTTAGGGGCTCATTTGAGCCTTCTCCTATAGTTGGTGGGTACAATTTGACGTGAAAGGTAGGGGACGGGCCTTCAAATTCATACTTAGGACATGCCAAATGAGGTAGTTTTCTTAATTTCATACTTGATACCCCTAAATTTGTGCTTAAGCCTCTTATTTTGAGAAAAAAAGAAGGTCAACATGTCGTTGATTGACGTTAGGCGGATTTCAAGCGGGCGAGAGGCTAATCGGATGGGCATGGATGGGTGGACGGGCGGGCGGCTTGTCAAACAGCTAGACAATCCTAGGCTAGCTCCAAAGAGGGTTCGGCGCTGAAGCCTCATCTAGGGGGTCCATTTGAGCCATGTCCTACAACTGGTGGGTACAACCTTACGTCAACGGGGGCAGACGAGAGTTCAAAACAACATGGCATCGGGCCCACTTCAAAGAGGGTTCGGCGCCGAATCCTCATTTTGGGGGCCCATTTGAGCCCTTTCTTGCAACTAGTGGGTACAACCTAACGTCAAAGGCGGGAGAAGAGAATTCAAAAAAAGATGGCAACGGGCCAGCCCCAAAGAGGGTTCGGCACCGAAGCCTCATTTTGGAGGCTTAGTTGAGCCCTCTCCTAGAGTTGGTGGATACAACCTAACGTTAAGGGGGGAGACAACAGTTCGAAACAAGATGGCAACGGGCCCGCCTCAAAGAAGGTTCAGCACCGAAGCTTCATTGTGAGGGCTCAAAAATCAAATAGTGAGCCTTGGTCCAAACACTCTAGTTTTATTGTAGACATTTGGCACATGTGAGCCGGCCTCCACTACTCGTGGGTGCTCTTCGATGTTGCGGAGGGGAAATGAAGCCCTATTCCGACTACGTGATTCATTCAATTTAGAAGAGGACCTTTAAGGCCTGTAGAAAGATCAAAAAATAGATGAAAGTGCAATGATGGAGTGACTTACTGCATCTAAAGCCTTTGAGGGTGTGCTTTGTGCACAATCGTCCAGATCTTCATCGCCTTGGTTGTTTTGTTGTAGCTTGTAGTCATGATTATTCCTGTCTTGATCGGTCTCTTGAAACTGCTCTCCACTTGTCTCCTCTATTTGCGCATACTCTGACACTAATGCCGCCTTCTGAAACATTGATCTAAGTATCGTCATTTTCGAGCTTCTAGTAACAAAATCCTATACCCCAATGACTTGGTATTAGACATATTAATGTTAATTCACCCTTATATTATACTTGCGACAGGAACTCGAGTAAACCATATTGCAATTGATGTCCAAGGGAGAGGATACGGCCGCAAGATGCAAAGAGTGCCTGAACGTTCTAGTGCACACGGAGGTAAATGAGCGCTTGGACCAAAATCCTCTTCTAGTTACTATTAATTCCACAATCAACATCGATATGCTCAAAACCTAAAGAATGATTTACAACAGACCACATTATTTTGTAGGACATCAAAGATATTTTTCAGCCAATGGATACTTACTTTGCTTTGTTTTTCACTTGACAACTCTTCTTCGGTCTCGCACTCAGACATGAATGGTTGATTGTCTTGCGATCCCGCAAATCCTGATATCTCGCCTTCCAATGGAAGAGTCTTAACAACTTCTTTCAACAAAGCACCTTGATACAAAAGTGTTCTAGTTGTACTAGTAAGGTCTATGCCTGAATGTTGAAGTTGTTGCCTAAACATTCTAGATTTATCTAGTTGCTTTCTAGATGTGGCTAGTTGCTTTCTAGATGAATAACGAAACCCACTCCTCCGCTTCTTCTTCCTATCTCCCTCCTGCATTTGACTCAATAGAACATCATTAAGTTCTCCACTATACTGTCTTCTATTGAGTTGGAGAATGTGGCAATGCCCTTACTACAGACGTTTCTCAATAACAAACAATTGAATTTGAAATACTCAATCACGGACTCTTTCTCCGTATGTCAATCTTTGTTAATACTACTAATCATCACGCACATCAAATCTCAATAGTCACTGAAGTGACATTTTCTACATCTTTATGCTCTCGATGGCCAACTGGTGGGTACAACCTTGTAAGCTTGATTTAGCGGCCATGACGATATTTCCAACAACCCTAAACATGCTCATTCAACGCTCTACTTCAAGTATGAAGTAAATTATGACTACTTGAATACTCCAATTAGATGTCTATACTTTTCAAGATTGTTTATTTTATTTAGATTGTCATATCTTTCATAAATAGAAAGGCTATCCTAGCAATCTAACTCTCACCGTCACTAAAATCTAGTGGGTCCCTATTACACTTACATCGCTGCCAGTTTATTGTCCTTGTAAATTTGAAATCCACCATAAATAAAAGTAATTCAAACTAACATCTACATTATGGTTCATTGTAATTCCCCAATGAAAGGCCTTTTTTCAAACATGTATTTTCTAATAATGGCAAATCTATATAATTGAACCAGCATCTGTTGATGCTATGGATTAGACTTCATTCACAATTCTATTGTATAATTATTTCATAACGCCAATACCCTTTATTATTATACTTACAGAATTACAAGCAACCTACATATCTGACACGTGCCGGCAACTTTTCAAAAATATATCATTTTCATCAATACATGACTCTTGTCATTTTTTCTAATTAAAACGTCTCTTAATCACCCTCTTTATTAATTCTATCTGTCTATGTCTTCATACAGTGATGTCTGCATAACCTCTTGCATCAAAATATACCTGCAGAACTCTTGGATTTAAATTCTATTCACAATTCCCATGTTGTCCGTGTCTTTCCTTTCTCCATTGCAATGGCTAATTCTCAAAATCCTCCCATGGTGCTAATTCATGTTGATGGCCAAGGATTCTTATTTCTTTTCAAGTAGGAGTTGATGGAAAGTGCACAGTCAGTGCTCTTCGTTTGCATCTTCGTTTTCAATTTCTAGAAGGATCTATGCATGTTGATGAGGAGGTCTTTGATGTTGATTTCGGAGAACTTCTTCACACTATAGGTCATGAGTCCTCTATGAATGATCAAGGTCAGTGTTGGATTCTGAAGTCGGGGACGTACCGAGTGTATGGATTGAAAGATCTTCTTCAAGGTGCATGCACTAAGATCCTCACCCCTAGGGTGTCATCTACATGCACCCTGCAAACACCTATGCTCCGAAAGGTTAAGATTGAGCCTTACAAACGTATCGTCCATCTCTTGAGTGATGATTCTGAAGATGCGCTCCCCAGTAGATTGCCGTCTTCCACTATTCCAATCTCCAATCCTACTGTAATATGTCACCCTTCGCATGACACAAATTCATTGCAAGGCAATCATCCAAGTACTTCTAGGCCTCCGATTCTGCCACGGATTAATGACTATGTGAGCATTGTTGATTGTCTCAAAAAATTAGCTGCAAGGAAAGGGTTGAAGTCCATCTTGTCTAAGGTAGACTTTACCAAAATAAAAACCGAGAAAGTGGAATTCCTTCCCCCTAGGTTTGATGGCAACGTGATGTTTGAGTTCCCCCGCCGGGGAAATATGCATCACAGTCACAAGCAAAGCTCCTTCATGGCATGGACAAACGCCACGATGGCCATGCTTGAACTCGCACCATCACCTCCAATATCAAAAATGACATGGGTTTAACATTTAGAATGTCTTCGTGCTTAGGTCATTTGCAATGTACTAACGCAACTTGCGATTATTTATCTCGTGTGCACCGATCCTCCCCAGCTAACGAAACCAAATGGCATGGAGTCTCCTCGTTCACCTTTGAAGTTGGATCTAACCCTCCAAAAGGTTCAACTATCGTGTGTAAAATCTGCAAGGTTTCTCCGTCATGCTTAGATGGGTGCTTGGCTAAGATTTATCATGTTCTTGGTCATGGAAATATGACTCGTACATGTGTGCACCTCAAAACCCATTGTCATCCTGTGAAGATTGGTGAATACAGGGATGTCGCTGAGAAGATAAAGAGCCTCATTGGTGAACAAGTAGAGAAGACTCCAACAGCAACTAATTCTGCCATTATCCTTGAAGTCAGCAAGGAATTCCTTGGTGAATTGCTTCTTTCTACAGATGGAGCAACGCAGAAGGAACTTACTCTTGATGAGCTCATACTGGTCTTTGATAAGTTCAAACACATGTCTTCCCCGAGTATTCGGAATCAAGTCACAACGTTTCGGTACTTGAGATGCTTTGGAGTCATGGACAGCATCACCAAACTTAGAGGGTCTAGCTATTGGGCATTTGTCCAGGAGAACAAATTTCTTGGCCAAGGGTCTGAGTCCCAACAAGATTTTTGTTTTCAAGATGTCTGAGATCGGGCCAGGAAGTGAAGTTGATCTCGTGACAAGAATGCAGCCGGGTGGAGATTTACAGAATGCATGGATGATGTTCGACCATATCAAGCGTGTAAAGGACTAGACTTCCATAGCCTACCATGTTTATGATGCTACCTATTGTCGGGTAATGACCATTGCAGTGTATGATATGCAGTTGGAAGATGTTGCCGCTCAAATCATCTTCTGAAAGAACTTGAATGCTGTTGTGGCCAAACACAACGTTTCTAACGTACAATTCAAGGGCTTCATGGCAGACAATGCGCAAGCAAACTGGAATGCAATTCGTATTGTATATGGTAGCGGTGATGCTTCAATTCCTATGGAGGACCAAGAACGTACTTGTTTGTTCCATTGGACCCAGTCATTGGAGAAACATACAAAGGCTGACATTCGGGCGGACCTGCAACGACAATATCGTCAAATGTGCATGCAATACAAGAATGCCAAGTCGTTAGCAAAGGCTGAGGAGCAGTACCTTGCTATCAGATCATGGTGGCTTTCCTCCGAGGCAACGACTGATGAAGGAGTCGTTCGTCTTGACCTATGGCTTGCTTTCTAGCACTTCCGCTATCGCCAATGGGGTGGTTTTATGGATTTGGTGAGTTCACACTTTGCTCCGGGCCTTTTTGCTTTTAGTTTTCTGTAAAGTTGTAACCTCACTCTAAATTATACTACCATTCATTTGACATTACAGGCCCTTTCCGAGGATGAGCTTGCTGAAATGCCCTCGTGCAATTTAGCGGAGACTGTACACAACAAATGGCTTCAACAGAGCGGTAAACAAGGTAATGACTTGTATGTGGCATTTGTTGATGATTACGTACGTGTTTTCATGCAAATGGTTGCCTACTACCAGTATTTGAATGGTGAGAGACCGGGTACTGGACCTAGAAAAGAAGAATTGTTGCTTCGAGTCACCCAATGAACCGCCCAACGTTCCGGCAACCTGAAATCGCTTCATCAAGCGCTTCGAAACATGCCTGGAGCTTCCGGTTTCTGCACTCACGAGCCTCATCTTCAAGGTGAGGAAGTATTTCTCTCCCTCAAGCACAAAGCAGATCTTCCTCCTAGGCCGAAGTTCGACTCTCATAGACCTGACAAGATTAGCATCTCTCGCCCTCGGGTACAAACGCGAGCAGGAGGTGCAATATTTTATGATCTCACTTCAGAGGATGATGCACAACAAGAAACAACTGAAGACCTGCATAATAATCCGGTTCAACTAGAAACACCTACTACAGTTCCAACCATGGAGCATGTGAAGGCTGTACAAGAAACAGTATGCAATGAGCATGAATGGTACATCGCGCGACTTTCAAAAGATGTCAGCGAAGGCTTGCTTTGCTCAACAGGCCATCACCAAGAAGAAATGTGTGGCACGAATTGTACAGGATGGAAAGAGTATGGCTGCACCAACTTACAACGGCATCATGTACAACAATAGGAAGAATAAACAAGAGCGCATGCAGTTCTTCTTCTGCAACGACGACATTGAGAGGTGCGTGAAGGGTACCCATCGTAAGTGGGTGGTTTCCAAACCTACAATTCCAGAAGTTTGGCCTGTCAAGATTGGCACCAATCTCACACAAAAGGAGATCCTAGACTTGGAGAACGCTGGTTTTCAATTGGCACCACGTTTGGAGCTCTCTCCAAGGAAGTTGTTCAGGGAAGAGGGGTCATTGGTGGACCTATCAGAGTATCCTACCCCGGAGTTCTCTAACGACTTTCCAAAGCGCAGATTCCGGAAGAACATCAAGTGGAATCCAAAGGCACCTTCAACGAAGCACACCAATTCCTGTGCATCTGCTCTTACTGTCATTGGGCAGATTTTGAAGGTTTCTATGGTACCAATTCCTGCCCTGGGTTGCATCATCACCTTTGAGTCCCGAAATGGTCTCAAAATTTCGCAATATTTAATTACGATTGGCCAATTTCCCAGTTGTTCATGCCCCTTCTTCAAAGACATGTCGAACAAATCATTGGGAAAGCGTGGACAATGGACAAATTGTAAGCATTTGTACTACATATTTCATGTAGTTTGTGGATTGAACAGTGAGATAGATGTTTTTATGCACGCTCCTAGTTTCAGCTTCAATGAAATTAAGCGTGTTATTCAGATGGTGCTACTTAAACAACCAGCAACTTAGAGATGCTATTGAGCCCGAGGGCTACATTGTACAATTCTCTTTTTAGATTGAATGAAACAGTGGTGAGACTAAAAGGGTCACCACGAAGTTGTTGTTGTACATTTTGACTACTCATTGAATCATCATTGACATTGAAAATTTCAAAGGTGTGTACATTTTTGTTCACATTTTGCTGCCATCCTACAGTAATAGTAGTCAAAAGTGCGTGAATAATTTCATTCCCACGGTCATAGGAGCACCCTTATTCAACGGTAATAGGTCCAAATAATTACTAAATTTGGACCTAAGCCTTTTTTATTTCTATTCCCACTAAATGTTCATTATTTTATTCTTTTTTCTGCTCTATGCTCTCCATTCACTGCTCTAGGCTCACCACTCACCGCTCTAGGCACGCAAACTAGCTTCGTCCTAATCGTAATGCTGACTAGGCTAATTAGACTATGTATTAACTATGTATCAACTACAATTTCTTATTCCACGCTGCTCCTTTTTTATGGAAGATGAGAATGTCAATGCACCTTAGAATGAGGAGGTACATTTCCCCCAAGCCTTAAAAAATTAGACCCATTCAAATTCCATTACCTTTCTTATTAAATTTGTCCTACCACTAATGCTTCATCTCTTTTCCTACAAGCCTCTCAATTTGTCACTCCAACTCATTATGTTTCTTATCATTTTTCATTTGTCATAAATATTATTCTAGCACCATCTTTGAAATTTTGTTTTTTGTATTCATTCAATGTCTGAGGAGTTGGTAGCATTAGGCATCATCATTTTCATTTAGATTCACGTAAGTTGATTTTGCTTTTGTCCACTTCTCTCATTTTTTGATTTTATAATTCTAGTGTTTGCAAGTACATGTACTCTACCTCCATGTTAGAGATGCATCAATTGCTGAGATCAATGTCAATGGTTTCAAACAAATTATATAGAGTTCTCCTCATTTTGAAAGGTTAATTTTTTTGTCCCCCATATTTGATGTTTTTCATCTCATTAGTAGTTACTTATTTTTGCACTATACATATTGGAAGTATAGTATCCTCTAACTATTCTAGAGTTCCAGATTATCCTCAATTCGAAGATAAAGAGGACCCTACAAAGATATCATACTTATTTTTGACTCAAAGATATTTATACCTCAATCATTGGAATAATAGATATGTAGGAAACAGTTAAATTTGGTATAACTTGCATATTACTATAAGAAACCTATGTTTCAAATGACAAATTTTAAGTATCACTCGAAATAGTTTCAAGGTGACACCTTCTCTCCAATATGATAAAACAAACTATAAAAAGGAGGGAACCACTCCACAACTTCATCAAGTTCATGTAGTTTACTTTATATTTTATTATAGATTTAATATGTCAAATTGGAGGGGTTGTTGTTAAGTTTCCAAATGAAGAGCCTCAACTAGAACATGAATTTGAGTTTCTTTTGTCACAGTTGCCAGATCAACTTCATATGCCACTTAATCTTGCATCGATACTTGAGCATTTGAAAAAAAAATTGGGCCTTTTTGATTGCTGGAACAACCTCACATGAAGCAATAATGACATAGATGGAGAATTTCATTGAAATGGTGATATTCCATGTGCCATTTTTACAGTGTGCCATTCCCATAGTTCAGATGGGGTGGTCTAAAATCTATTAGTGTCCTAGATTTCAAACCGCTCAGTCTGAACTATAAAATGTCAAAGTTACAGAATATTCACCATTTTAATGAAATTTCCCATATAGGGACTTTCAACACAATGTTTGAACATTGATTATTCTATTACAAGTTGGGTGTATTGAACTCGACAACAAAAAAATAATGTTTGAAGCCTGTTTTGAGGGTTTAAATGAAAATCAATATTATTGTATAGTAAAGCCTATAAAAAAAATCGTGGCCACCAACGATGGTTAAAAGGGTTAGTTAATCTTTTAATGAAGGTTGATTATACAAACTACATTGCAACTACTATGAAGCGCATCTTCAAATTCTTGTAAATGGAGTGATATTCTTTTTGAACTTTGTTTGTTATCTCAAATGGGCATTTGGCAAGCCTTAGTTTCTTTGTTTTTGTATTTAAAAGTGTTTTCAAATCTTAGTTTGAATATAAAAAGTTAAAAGAAAGAGAGACAAAGATAGACTACCTTTTATGGACTTCAATTGTTTTGTGGATAAATGAAAGGGATAGATAAAGTTGTGAGAAGCTCAAAAGGGGTAGCCAATAGGACTTAATGCCCATGTGGCTTAGGCATGGACAGATGTAGCTCTTTGAAGTAGGATAAGAAGTCAGGGCCTTCTTCTTCCTCCTTTAGACTTTAGAGTGTATTTTGGAAGGTGTGTGTATTTGGAGAGGGAAAACATTTTGTATATACTTTGGATTTCAATGAAGTTTTGTGAGAATATTTTTTTACTTTTGTATATTAAAAAATATATAAAATATGTTCTATTTGGAGTTGCGGTTTAAAAATTATACTTGATGAAATGAGGAAAGGTCAGCTACTTATGAGATTTGAGGATAGTAGTTTCAAGGGCTTATAGAAGTTTGGTTGTAATGTTTCTCATATTTGAGATTATTGAACTACATTTTGCTCAATATTTTAATAGCTTTATAAAAAGCTAAGGTGCATTTGGTTTAGAGTTTGTAAGCAATTTTGGTATTCATTTAAAGTTTGGTTACATTTTTGAGAAGATTTTTAAGGATTTGAGTTTTTGTACACAACCTATACATTTTGGTATATGATTTTACAATATTTATACATGGTCTATATAAGTTTGATACGTTCTACTTATGCATATTATATAAATATAACACATAATGTTTATATTATATTTGTACATGAGAAATATGAGTATTGGAATACTCTACCTGTATATATTATACAAGTATTGACATTGAATTATATGCATTTTTTTGTATTAAAGTTATATATGTTATACATATATATGTTATACATATATATATATACAATACTACATACTTTATTTTATATGAGATTTTATACAACAAACAACACCTTCATTTATCTTAAAGTGATAATACCTACCACTTTTATCATTACATTTCCTCATATCCTAAGCTAAATTTGCTTGTAGCTAGAAACTTGATGTTTTCTAAAAGCAAGGGCCTCTCTACCTGACAATGTCAAATATAACAACTCATATTTAATTTTATGTCAACAATTATGTCCAATGTAACATTGGACATTATTGTTGACATAAAAATACAAGTTGTTACATTCAATGTCACCTAAAATCCATCAGCTTAAACACCAAAAAACTCTAAATCTTATATCACATATTTAAGTATTGAATATTTTCATACTTTGTCATATATATAACATTATGAAGGACCTTTAAGCATGCCAAAAGTTCTTGTCTATCTTCGAGTTGAAGAGAAAATAAGATAATTGAATTGAGTGCTAACGCGAAGATATGTAGTTCTATTATTTATCTTTGAGCCGAAGATAAGTTGATCCACCTCAATATTCATCATAAACAATATATGTACTCAAGATTTCATGACTGCCTTTAGATTCATAGATTTGTGCTACTTTTTAGATCTAAAAAGCATCTTCAAGTCAAAAATAAATGTAATTAATAGATAAGCATGAGAGACGATCATTTTAAAAATAGTTATGTCAAGAGGGAATGATTGTATTTGATGTTATATAGTACTTGGATCTATCTTTGAACTGAGTTGAAGATATTGAGTTGGTCTAGAAGGTTCTTCATGAATGTATATTTTGTAATATTGTATTTTGACATTCTAAGTTCATATTCAATCAGTTTTTTAGAAGTACTAATCTTATTGTATATTTGATTTATATTTGACTCAAAGATAAATCTACAATCCTAGATTGTGGAATCATTATGTCGAAGTTCATGAAGATATTATATGTTTTTCAATAATTTGATAAATATTATATTATTTTGTGATTGTAGGTTTAGTTGTACTTGTGTTGACATCTTGGTTGACATCCCGATTGACATCAACTACATACATCAAATTTTATTACAATTGTACAGGAAATTTACCATGTGTACTAATGGACTATCCTCGCATTGAGGATACATCCAACTATTAATCTAATTTGTAACTTTCTTTGCAAAAAATAGACAATCTTGATATAAATGAGTTTATAGTTCCGATGCCAACTTTGCCATCCAATGTCACAGCTTGCGAGGGAATTTCTCTTGCTTCATTTGCAAGGGTGTTAAAGCTTGTGAGGGGATCCCAAGTACATCACTTGACAAATGAAACTAAAGTAGAGGTAGCAACATGAATTTTCCACATAGTTATAGAATAGATGTAGATTTTGTCATTGACATGGACGGGAAGTTGCTTGGTGACGACCGAGTTGCAATTCAAGTTATAGAGTTTCTATGCAATGCTAAAGTTTCATTGGCATAGATGTAGTCAATGCACTCCTAGCACATTTCAAGGATTTACCATAATGGTACCAGTTTGTATGATCATGATCAAATGCACATCTTCAAGATCACAGTGGATGCATCCTAGTAGTGTGTTTGAACTAGAATTTGTTCCTAAGAAAGCTCGTGAGAGAAGAAAGAACCTACCAATCTACCAAAGAAAGAAGTCCTTTTCACCGTACAGACAATTGTTGAGGTGTCTATTATGAATTGTTATCACGAGATCTACTTGCAAACATTTCCACACGGGCAAATTCAAGTGATTCAGTTGCTAATTCATGTTGACGGTGGAGTATATTGACGCAAGTCATGTTTGCTTGACGTGCACAAATAAATCCATCCGGATAGCAATGGAAAGGATATAGTCACCTTGGCATCTTATAAAGTTTGTTCCATTGTTTGGTGTGCCATCCATGGAGTATCAAAGGCTACCTATTTTAGGTACAAAGAGATGGCAAAGAATGATAAAAAATCCTTGGGGTATCATGATAACCTCAAAGTGAAGAAGCCTCAAACACACACTTTGCAAGCTATGGCCATTCTTTGATTATTGATGAAGAACGAAGCGGATCCAATGCTATACAAATTGAGGATCCTTGAGTCTAGGGAGAAAGTCCCTTCCATGGCCCTATTTAAAAAAAAGACAGTTTGTCACTAAAAATAGATACAACTAGGTATAAATTAATAATAATTAAAAAATCATGAAAAAAAACTCTAAAAATTGTCCATTTATAAAGACTTCATAGTGATCACATTTCACCAAAAACTGAAAGTCATAACCATCTTCAATATTCAAAAGTGCATGCGCAAGGGAGTCCTATTTGTACAAATATAGAGGCCATAAAATAATATATTTTTAAATTTTTTTTGGAGACACATGTCCCTCTATTGTAGAAATAGACCACAATTTTTTTTGTTTTGGATTATTAATTTTGGGTACTCCTCAATACTAAAACCTTCTTAATTTCAAAGTGTGACAAATTAAAAAATTGACTTTTAAATATAAAATGATTTTTTAAAATTTCCAAAAAATAAGGGATATGATTACAATTAAATTAACCATTTTCAATAAAAATTTCAGTTCATCAAATTCTACCATCAAAAATTCCAGCAAGAAACAATTGCATCATTCTGAATGTGATGCAAAATAGGACTAGATTTTCTTGCAATCATCCTAGTGCTTGCACTCCACATTTATGGGCACAAGAAATGTAATCCAACAAATTGAAAGAACACCCTGTGGGACAAAAGGTGCATAAAGATCTCTATTATAGAAACTACACATTCAATGTCTAAGATGCATCCCAATACGGTTCTAACCATAATCCATGATACAATGGATAATTTAAAGATTTTATCTTCTCATTGCTCTCACAAGAGCAAGGAAAATGATTATTTCATGAAAATGCCCATTGTTTTTATATGCATGATTCACTAATAGAAAATTGTGTCACGATCAACAAAGGCTAGCTGACATTTTTAAAAATTGTATTGTAGTGAACACAAATTTCTTAAAACTATATTGTAGGCAATATAGTTTTAAGAAAATGTCAACTAGCTTTTATTGACTGTGATACAATTTTTTTCTAATGATTGTTCACAATCATGGAGACATGCAATATGCACGGGGATATGTATACTATGACTTGAACATCTTTCAATAGACTACACCCATATTGTGGGATCTATTGCAAAATTGTTATGAGATTTGGAGTCATAACCCAAGCATTCATCTTGTCAACTCTTGTAAAGAGGTGATTGTTTTGAATTGTCAAAGGCTTTGTTAACATGCTCAAAGATTTGTATAAGACCTCTCTTAATACCCCTCCAAGAATTTGTTGAAGCTCAACCTCTTCCTCTAACATTGACTCTTCAACTTGACAATGCTTCAAACAACAACAAGAATCAATGGATCTTTGCAATCTCTTCTTTCCTTGTATACAAAACTATTTTCCGCAAGATATACATCAACTTCCTTACTGTTGGACACACTCACGAGGACATTGATGTTCTATTCAGTCAATGGAGTACTAAATTTAAAACAAATGACTATCCCAAATTTTCAAGGCTAATGAAGTTCTTCATGAATTGCAAAATGCAACCCATGACTCCTCATCTCATTGAAGAAGTTCTTGATTTTAAGAGATTTGTGAAAGGGTACTTATATACAGGTGATGATTCTTTATAGGGCCATTCTTAGGAACAATAGTTCAAGTTTTATAAGGGTTCCAATGGATGGCACTTGATGCAATACTAGATCCTTTGTATTGATATCAATTGGTTGTTAAAGGAAGGCGAGGGAATTTGTTTGAGGAAGGAGATAGGGTGATTGCAAGAAACACTTGTACTATTTGTTGCATTTTTCAATAGTACTCATGAAATCTTTAGGAGTACTTTAAAATTAGAAAAATAATTTTTAAAAAATCTTAAAGATATGACTTATGTATATACCTCTAAAATGAAGGTTTTCACCAAAGGAAATGTGTAGGAAAATTCTCTAAGTAGGAGAACTTGAAAAGTGCCAAATCTCAAGAAAATAGGACCTTTGATTCAAAAATTAATTAAAAATAGTAAAAATAAGTAAATAAAAAAAATAAAAAGTGGACATTTTTAAGAACTTTATGAAGATGGTCATTCACCACAAAACTTACAAAAATAATATTTTATATGTTTCAAAATGCAAGCCAAAGGAAGCTCTCTTCATAGACTTCCACACCACACAAAATTAATTATTTTTAAAAACCCTTCAGTGAAGAGTTGTATTTATATGTAAGGAAGAACTCCATATAATTTTCTTGATGTAGGGTATATGAAAAAGGTACTCAAAAGTACTAAAAACCTCCAAACTGGCAAGTGTGACATTTATTTTGGGCCTATTTTTGGATAGTAAATTATTTTTGAAAATTACCAAAAAATCAAGGAAGTTGTAGGATAGTCATGAGTACCTTCTTTGTAAATCTTAAGTCATTTGGAGTTAAAACACAAAAGTTATGGCCAAAAAACAACTCAGCCCGCAACGAGTGACAGAAAATAGTACAAGTGTTTCTTGCAATCACCCGATAGTAGATGGGCACCTCAAAGTACCAAGGGATAGTCACCTACCTTTAGTGCTGCACGAGGTGCTGCAATAAATACATTATTTTGATGAGGTTTGCAAGGGTTTCGATGGGTACATTGCTTTGTAGGGTACAATGACTAATCAAAACTTATCTGGAGAGTTTCAAAGTTAAAATGAGCTAATATAGAAATATAGGGAAGGTGTAAGAAGTGTTCTCAATGCACCATTTGTGGTGTGTAAAACACTGCGGAATAGATGATAAGGAGTTTTAGTAGTTGACAATTTTTTAAATATGTCTAAGAAAAAATATATAAATATTATTTGAAAAAAATAGGTTAGAAGGAGGAAGTAGATTTAATTTGAAATTTTTTTTAGTTCATTATATTGATTTTTTTATATTGTTTCAAAATTGGATGTTATGGATGTTCTGTAATAAAATATATTTTTATCTTTATATTATATTATGCATTTTTTAGCCTCTTAATTGTATTTTCATTGTCCATCATGTTAAGGTTAGGTGTACTTATATATTTTATGATGAGTAGTTTTGAAATTTTCTACCTAAATGTATGCCAAAGCATTTATTTTGATCTCATAGTTAATTACTTATTGTGAATGGTCTAAGTTCAAATCCTAACCCCTTCCTTGGAATGTCCTTCATTGCAAAAATGCCAAGCAATTTCTTATATTTGCAGATATTCATAATTCTCTTAGTATATTACAATCTCAATTTATTAAATTGTCTTAATTTAATGAACACTTTTGTATATTAAATTTTAAATCATGATTAAAATGAGATTTTACATTCTCTCATTTTAATGAATATGGTCTTTTTCTAAATAAAAGCTTTGGGTGTGTACATGAAGAATACAAATATACTTTCCTTTGGAGAGCCTTGTGGAAAAAGTGTAGTCCAAGTGCATTTGCATCAATAAGGATGCAAAACCCTAAACTAATACAACATTCGCTTTGTTGTTTCAACTGAACTTTTGTTTTGTAGAAGGTTTAAATCCAACAATGGCTTGTC
Organism: Climacium dendroides; assembly: GCA_950106755.1. NCBI lineage: Eukaryota > Viridiplantae > Streptophyta > Bryopsida > Hypnales > Climaciaceae > Climacium > Climacium dendroides. The sequence continues at coordinate 19,297,116 of OX467083.1, forward strand.
GAATCTACAAGACACAACATTGTTACATGTTAGTATTGCAAGTAGTGTCAACAAAAATATTAAAACTCTCTTGGGTCAAAACTAAAACCAAAACTTCAAACATCCATCACCATATCCCTGAAAACAACCACTCTAGTGCTCTTGAATAACAAATTAAGAGATTCGAGCACCAAACATCCATATCCTTCAAAACAACCAAACGAGTGTCGTAAAGATCTCAAGAGACTAGAAACACAACAAATCAAAGTCTTTTCCACCAAGTGCTCACATATTCCGTAAAAGGAGCTAGGAAGACAACAAATGTCTATGCTCACATGCCTCAAAACATCAATAAGGGAATTTATATTCATCATTACCATAAGAAAGACGCATTATTGCATCAAAAGCTAAACTTAACCATTTGCAGCAGTCTTCAATGGACAAGCTCTTAGATATAAATGTCATGCTTAAAAAATAAAAGTGAAAGTGGAGGTACCGCCTCCAAGAAAACTGAGGAGACAACCCTAATATTGGGTGACATAAAAGTCACTCTAGATGTTCTCATTGACCTCTTCTGCAATAGCATGGTGGCAAAGTTGCCACTCATTTTGTGAATGTGGAAACAACTTGGCAAAGTTTTTCTTAAAATTTTTAATTTCTTTGTATTAAATCACCACTCATTCAATTTTTTTGCCTTTTGGCTAAAAAGCGGCCAAAAAAATCACTAGTTCCAATTGAGCTCAGAGACTAAAGCAATAAATACTATAAAATTAAAAAAGCACAAAAGATAGGGGCAATTTTCTTACATCTATTCTTGGATAGGAGAATGAGTTGAGGAGGTTAATCATAACATTGGTTATTATCCAAGCAATGATCCTCCCGTTAAAAGGTATTTGCCTCCCTAGATCCATAGGAGTAAATTGCAGTATAATTTAATTATTAGAGTTGGTTGATGAGCCATATAGACAATTGTTCACTTTAGGGCTCTCTTTTTTAAGGATGGAAAAGGGACTAAAGACTCACTAATAAATAATGTTATGTAATTCACCTTGGCTGCAGACTTTAACACCTTGCATATAATATTTGTTGTACTTCTGAATAAGGCATGCACATGTAGTAGGGTAGGGAGCCCTATTGCTGTACCAACACCTATTGTTGCACACCTAAAGACCCTATGATTGCACATCAAACCTTGGAGAATTCATCCCCTTCATCATTTCATCAATCCTAGTTTTGTTCTTCTCTCGAGATTGCCCCTTCTTCCTTCAATGTAACCTAGTCATTTTAAACGTGAGTGCCATGTTGAATATTGTTTCAGTTTCGATACAAACATGTTTTGAAGGTACTTGCGTCAAAATAAATATTGAACAAATAGGTTTAGGTTTAGGTTTTGGTGAAATTCTTCATAAGTGCAATCAAATGGAAAGACAAATCTAGTGCATAATGGAATGTTGTAGGAACTATATGATTGTACTATGAAGAATTGAAGCAGGTCTCTAGGAGTGGGAGAATTTTTGTCATTTTTCATCAGTTATTAGGCAATAGAGTTGAGGTTTTCTAAATGTCAAAGGGAGCATCATTTTAGGAAGTATCTACAATTTTTCTTGTTTAGCCCTTTTGGTGTTTATAACGGTCTAATTTTGAAGCAACAACCTACTTTAAAGAACGATTGGCACTAATGTCACATTTAACTACTTCTCAGCTTTTAAAAGTCCAAAATTAATAATGGTCATCAAGAGATAATGCAAAACATTTAGAGATCTATACAAAACATCTAGAGGTCTATACAAACATCTAGAGGTCTATACAAACATCTAGAGATCTCACAATGTTTCATTCAAAACTCATTGAACAGTCTAAAAATAGTTAAATGTGGCATGCTTACTCACAAAGTAATTATAAATCAAGACATGATGGCATTATTGAGCAATCGTTTCTTTCAATCTAAATAAAAAAAAATCCAAACCTATTTTTCGAAAAAAAACAAGATTGGATTCTTGCACCCAGTCATTGCAAATTTTGAATCCTAACTCGTGTTGTATAGTTGCAGGACCTATCACGAATTCGAACATACATGGTGGAACCCTTGAAGACCTGTCGATCAATTTCCCCCATGCCTACGCAATCTCGCTTTGGAAGACGTATGAAAACCAGAAAAGTGCATGTTTTTTTACCTCATTGTTTCTCGACTGCGGCAAGAACAATGTGCACCTTTGTATATTCGTCACTGTTTTAGGATTAAAGCAACAAGTTTGAGCAACAGTGTAGTAATAACACGTACTCTCTCCTGGATTGGCTCTGCATTCCCTGAAGCATGGTGCATTTTTCAAATCATATATGCGACTGAAAGGTAGATTGAAGGCTCATGTTTATCTAGGCTCATATGACGACGAGTTGCAAATACCCGACTTGCATGAATGAGAACGATTTGTTTTCTTGTCTCCGCCGCTAGCTTGATTTTTCTTCCGATCAGTGTCGAAGCCCTTTCTGTAATTTTGTTCTGTTGTAGGATTTGATTTTTGCAATGGATTGGCATGCAAACGAGGGTGTGTTGATATAGTTTGAGGTAGAGTGTTGCTTCTTTGGTTTGGTGTCTATGTGTGCAGGGCATTATTTGTTTTGAATATGTGATCTTGTTACGAGTTGTTGTCCGAGATGAAGAAAAGAATGGTGTATTGATACTCTGATAAAAAAAAATTTAAAAAGTCTAAATGTGCAATAGTAGGGTCCATTGTGCAACCAAGGTGCTCTACAATACCGTTTACGGGAATTGTAATGGCCAAAATATATCCTTGTGTTGCTTTACATTTGTTGTTGAAATGTAGTTCTAAAATAGAATTTTGTAAATTGAAGTGTGAAGTAAATTCAGTTGGCTTAGTGGGTTTCATATTTTAGTTGGGTTGGTGGCTTGATACTCCAAATATGAACTAGCAAACCTTAAATGTACAATAATAGGGCTCCCTACCTTATTGTTTTCATGAGTCAACAAGGTGCAGTAGTTGAGAGCTTGTTGACAACTCCACTTGAAGTGGAAGTTCATCTTGGAAGGCCCAAGGCCATTTTCTGAACAAAAACCACTAAAAACTGCCATTTTTGTTGCATTCACCAATAAAAACAAAAAAAATACCTTTTTAAGAATCTAACTATAGGATCTTGTACTTTACTTGTTTGAAATCATGTGGTATGAAGTTTGACTATATAAATTGATAAATATTAGAATTCAAAGTCTTAAAAAAAATATTTTTGAACACTTTTCTAGCATGCAATTTCAAATGACTTTGATGGCCATTTGCAGAAATTTTTTGCACTATGAACTTTGAATTAAAAAAAATTTGTGTTGAATAATTGAGTTGAAAGTCTAAAAGAAAATTTATTTAAAAGAATCTTAATTTTCATTCTTTAAAAAAATTATTAAGTAGAAGTAGGTTGAAGATTGAAAGAAAAACTAAATCATTAATAGCTTTAAGATGGAATTGAAACACAATAATCCCAATGGTGAGATTTTCTTAGCAAGCAAAGTTAACTTTATTAAAAAATGCTTTTTGAATAATTGTGAAAATTGCATTAAAAAATGAATCCTATGAGTTATTTTTTCAAGAAGACGCTTAGATCGCTTGAAAAACAAGATTATTTATAACTTTCACATCATTAATCCAAATGAAATGAATCAAATCTTCAAATATAGAAAAAAAACATGATCTATAAGAAAAAAAATTTAATTTTAAGTTTTAAGTTTTTATGGATTTCTTTTTCTGCTCACTGAATGAAAATTTGGGCTTTTGGTGGTATAACTTTTGCTCCTCGGCATTGATTGAAATAAAAATTATTCCCGCAAAGCTAAAAAAAATTCTATCCTACAAGAAAGTTTTTAAAAGTTTCATTAAAAATTGAAGTCATAGGAACTTGCCCCAAATCCATTTTGTTCCCTTAAGGTAAGTACAATGGGTACAATGTATCATGCCAAAACAACAACTTCAATAAGTATCGATGATATTTGTGGCAAAAGGTCAATGAAGCCTCAAGGATCAGAGGTCACCATCCAAATGCAACAGGTTTTTTTTACTGTAGAACTTGTGTTCCTGGCATCATGCCATTGCATTATATTTGGAGGGACATCAGGGTAATATTTGTTTCTTTATGTCAGAACTGGCGACATATAGAAAAAAAAAACACTGTCCAAATGAGCGCTAATTAGTCCATCTTTTCATTGGCAAGTTCTACCGACTTTGCTACAAACTCCATGCATCAGTTCGCTGGAAGTGGTCACCAATCACTTGAGTACTCAAAATCTAATAAGCTTGCTTACCAAAATGCATCGTTTGCCACAGCAGCTCCCACTTAGAGATGTGTACGTACCCTGCAAGCTTCGAGATCCCAGGGCCTTGGCTGCTTTCAGAAAAGAGCTCATGAATGCTGGAAGGCAATGGAGTAGAACCCATGGACAGTACAGACGGCACGAGAGGTGATAATGAAGGCACAACGCATGAGAGGTCACGCTATTGTGAGGGCAGCCGAGCGAGGGCTGCAGCCACCAGTTCAAGGTGTTTGAAGCGAAAGAGGATGGCCACACCAACTCCACTGTTGCCTTCCGCAGCGACCCAGAATGCTACAACGACATGCATGGTCAAGAAATCCAAAGAAGTCTCGGTGGTGGAAAAGGTTATTAATGACTTCCAAGTGCCCCAAGGCTTATGATGGGGAGCTGCCACTATGCCGTTGCAGTCACTGCCACCCCAGTGGCACATCCAACTTCGCCAGGGGCGCCATCGGCTCTTATTGACGGGGTTCTTAGTCGGAGGCGCCGTTGCTGCTCTCGCAACCTTGCAACTTCTGGAATTTGAGGACCCTGACTTAAGGGAAAAGGTATGAATCTAAGCTTGCATATTTGCAATGACGACGCTTTACATGCATGTATCCAATTGGTCTCTTCATTGTGTATTTGTGCTCAAATTTAGTTCCACTTGTCTGAAATTTTCTAGGGTACTGATGTGAATGCAATCTGCAGATTTGTTGCTACACTTTTGGCACACCCATCCAAGGAGATTGGAATTACGCTAACGACATAAATAACCACTATTCTTCAAACTTCTACCATGTGATCATCGATGGGATATAATACCGGGCGTGCTTACACTTGTCAACAAGGTAAGACACTTGACATGTAAAATCATTTCGAAGGGAGCTCTGATGCATCCACCCTAATCGGGTATAAATCGTAAACAAGTTTGAAAGTTCCAATTTGTTAAGGAGTACTGTGGAAAATTTTCATATTTTGTTTTGGAGTTCAAAGAGCTCCGACAAGAATTGGTCTAGTTCATGACGGGTGTCCATACATATACCAATTCAAGACAAGCTCTTCCTCTTTCCATCATTAAAAACCAATCTAGTGCATCTCAACCGAGATCTGAACTACAGACATTTCCGCTTCGAGAGGAACACATGAAGTTACTTCTTGTTCTCCATCTTGTGTTCTTGAGAACACTTGAACCCACTTGAATGACCACAATCGGTTTTTTGACACATTTCAGTATGCCAAAGTCTGACATTCAAGTGCTGAAAGTTGAAATTTTCAAATGTTGGAATGGGTTTTAGTTGCTCTTAGTAAACCTAAAACCCTAGAGCTGAAAACTGAAAGAGATACAGATCTAGTTCCAGACAGGTGTTCTCAAGCTCCCCATGGAACCTAAACTGTGCATCTCCATATGCACACTTTGATTTACGGAAATTTGGCCAAAAACCGAATATGACGTAATGATTTCCTGATTGACTTATTTGACAACTTTTGGTTGGTGAAAGTGTCGCGCTGAATTGGTTACTTTGTTCCCAAGGACGGAGGAATTCTGATGGCAATTCATTAATCGTGCGTGTGCCTTGGCCATTGGTCATTCAGGCATCTGATAATTAATGGGCCTGATGATGAGCTCATTTCTGGTTAATTGAAACGAATTGACACTAATCAGTATTTTATTTTTTCCTCTTCAGATGGTATTTGCATACTTAGACCACCGGTTTAAATACAAGGAGTATGCGAAGGAATTCTCTTCCAAAAAATTTGCTGAAGGTGAGGCTCTTCATGTTGCCATCGGATTACCATGTGCCGTGCTATCGGCTGGATTCGTTGTTGGTGCTTGGTGGCTGTATCATGCGGTTTCTTCACCCAGACGAGTGATTCAGAACCCTCTTGGCTTGATGGATGAGCTGCAGCTCACCGAACAATTAGCAGACAACTGGGAGAAGAAGCTCCAAGCAGCTGCCTTGCTATTTAATTGCAACATCGAACCACCTCAAGTGGCCTGATAAATGGGAGTTCGAGCTGTATCAGTTCCTGATGAGGCATGTTCCTGACGTGTGCGGCTCCAGTTTCTTCTCAGAGGGTGTCAAGCAGGCTGCTTCAAATTCCCCCACAGTAAGTTGACATAAATAAAGGTGCCACACATCATCCATACAATTCACTACTGCGTTCAAATCAATACTATGACATTGCGACTAATACCACTCGAAACAGTTATAAATACATTCCTCGACTGGATTTTAAATCCAGTAATTGATGAGAAGGTTTAACTGCATGTAATTACATGGCAGTGGATTTAACTTTCTGCATTTGATGGAAGCTTTGACGTACAATGAGTTGATACTTGAAACGTCAATTTCGCGATTTTCGTCAGTTTGGTTAAATTCGCGTAATGCCACGACACTAGAACTGTTCTAGAACGCAAAACATTGTAAAACTAGCTGACTTTGAAGCAATTCATTCCAATGTTAGCCTATCCGATGAGCTGACATGCAAACATGCCGACTAAGAGAGCTATTGCCAGCTTCCAGTATCTGGATTGAAATCCAATAACTTGTCACTGGAGTTCTCTTAGGCACCGGATTAGGAAGCGAATTTCCAGCAAACCATCAAGAAATCTGAAAATCGGACCATTTCTCAGGCAGAAGCTGCTTTCTTGAAAAATTCTAGAAAAGGACTTTCTAACTCAAAAGAGAACTCGTTTCAAAATCCAGATACTGGAAGCCGGTGCTAATGCTCCAAAGACTGAACAAAAGGAAATAAGTGATTCTAACATGAGCCACACTTGCCATCGCAAAGCAGAGCATGTTCACAACAGGAATATGGATTCCTTTTCCTAGCTCCGAGGGATTTCAGACAGAATGTGATGGCAAACATTGAAGACAAAGGATCGCATACCCTAAAAAACAAAGAAACAAGATCCCAACCCTAATTCCAAGCACCAGGCGTTGCAGTATTTCAATGTCACATTCCGTCGAGCTAACACAATAGTACCCATACTGTCCCACCCCTAGAGCCCTGAATGAATTTGCCACAAGAGCCATTCATACCTGCTGCACCTACAACAGACTGGGGAACCCGGAATCCTCTCCTCACAGATCGGAGCTCACGCTCAATTCCATGGCCGCCCACGCCACTGCGCTTGAGATACTGCGCCAAAATGGAACCAGAAGGCAACCTCATGATGAATGGATCTGCCACAACAGTGAACAGCGACAGAGAGCGGCACCGAACCTCAATTTAGAAGTTCATCCTAATGAGCCAGAATGGCGAAGGGAAGGAAATCGCAGCAGGCAATCGGTTTCAAAGCCTCGTCATCAGCATTTAGATCCAGGAGACGATGCAAAGGGAGTTTGAGCTGCCAAGTGAACAGGATTAGCCACGACAGGTGAAGGAGATTTAGGGTTTCGAGTTTCCGTCCAAGGTGTGTTTTAGTTGGGGAGGCAACTTACAAGGAAACGTGTTCGTTGTAGGAGTATATTTGAATGAGCTCATGTGGTGGGGTGTGGGTGGCACGAGAATGGTGATTTGCCCTGCGGCGATGATGATTTCGTGACGGTGGAAGATTGGGAGTCTTCGACATTGCTTTCAGCTCAAAGTGGCAACTGAGACTATTCTGCGGGGCGATTCAGGAGTTGAGCCGGACGTGTGAGACATTTGGGCTAAGGAGCTTGTCACAAAAATTTCTGGAAAATTTCTCGCGATTGGTTTAGCTGTACTGAGAAAAGAATAGATTCTTTCGGAATACAAAATCTGCTTGTTAAAATGAGGAATGCTTCATTCCATGTCAGCTACAAAAGGAAATCTCACATGGGGAACACGTATCTGACGGCATGTAACAGAACTGCTGAAGTCTTTATTGATTACAGTCTACTTTCTAGTTTATTGAACAAGATCGGCCATGTCTGATGAGTTGCTATGAAAATGATTCACTTGGATGCTAACTTCTGACTTCACATCAACGTTGCAGAGCACCGATCGATCTACAAGAAAGCGTCCTTGTGCTGCGCGAGAAATTCATCGAGCGTGATGCCTTTGCGGCCCAACACATGCTCCAAGTCCGGCCCAACGTGACTGAAAGTACTATTGCGCCTGAAGGTGTCGAGCTCCACCATTACATCCGCTGTTTCATCTGCCTCCGCTTCACTGCCCGGGTGAAAACTCTTGATCATCTTCTTGTGCTCTTCCGGCGTCAGGTTCACATGCGTCACCTTCTTCCCAATTGCTTTGCTGATCTTCTCCGCCAGCAATGAATCCGTGATCGACTCCTCTTCCAGATTGTACACCTTGAGAGGTCAAGCGTGATTTCACACGAAGTTATTGCCCGTCACACATCACAATGCCTCATAGGATTCTAAAAACACCAAAAGAATTGATCATTTGAGAGACTGGTGCCGGTAATATAGAAAAGTAGATCGATATCATTTCGAGGAACACATCACACAACATGTAGGTCACATTCATGAGGAGTTGGGTCAGTGCCCCTTTCTTCACTCCAGAATGTTTTAATCCAAGCATGTTATCACAGGAATGACAAGAATAGAAATACTTTTCAATGTTGTATGATCCGGCTGGGACTTGGAGGATCTTCGCAAGGAATGCAGAATTTCCCAATGAACAACTCCAAAGGTGCTACTTGTGCTATTTATACATGTGTATCTTTCGAGGGCACATGAAAAACAGAAATTTCGCACTTGTGAAAATTCACCACTCCTACCTTGTTGGCATGCTTCTCGGGATGCGTCATCGCCGCTGCAGCCACTGCAGCGATATCCGCCACCGCCACGCTCGTCCACACGCCATCTCCGGCGCTGCTCCAGAACTGGCCTGTGTTCTTGATGGACGGGGCCAACCACTGGGTGGCGTTCTCGTGGAACCAGGCGCCTCTCAGAACCGTGTAGGAAATTCCGGATTCTCTCAGCGCTTGCTCATTAACACGGTGGCTTAAGAGCTAGGGGTAGGGAACCATTTGCATGGTTTGAAGAGTCGCCCATTTGCGATGCAAGCAACCACCAAACACAGGACTGGTAAGAAATGAGAATACCTTTCGGGACATTCTTAAACTGGCGTGCGTGTATCTAGAAATGAGGTCTCAAAACTTGGGTCGTTACCAAGTTTTCTATAGATACGCATTCAACAACCAGAGCTTCATTTCAGAATAATTCGCATGATTTGTGAAATCCAGGCATAAGCTTTAGATACAATCATAGAACATTGGTGAAAGGCTATATCACAGTCAACGATACTTCCATTGCAGATCCAAGGAATTCAAGCGCAGTCAAGGCTCGTGATTGGTACCCTAACTCCACCAATACATAACTTCTTCATGCGGGATCCAAATAATAGAGCTTCCAGTGCGTTGGAATCCTCTTGGAAATCACATTTCCATTCTAATGATGTAAACCACTGAAAGTGAAGAGAGTGGGCACCCTACCTTACTCGTACTGGGCATCTCTGGGAGCCCCACAGTTAGGCCAGACAGGTAGACGATGTGCTTGATGTTGCTCTTCTTGGCTGCTTGCAAGTAGGTCTGGAACAAGGCCCTTTGGGCACGGTCCCCGATGTTCGGAATGATAATGTAAGCTATGTCGACGCCGGTGAAAGCCGAGATGGCGGATTCCAGGCTGTCGTTAAGAAGCACAGGCTCGCCTCCTTGAAATGTGAGCAAGGGTGATGTCACACAGCGTCACATGTCAGAAAACCTCAAATGAAAGGCAAAATTGGACTAGAGCATTACATGACATGATTGCCAAGTCTGACTGATGGATCACAAGCGTTCAAATCTGCACTGTTAACGGATCCAAGGGTTAGAAAGTCCATAATCCTTAGAACGGTCACGGACTAAAACTCTCGTCTGACTACCCAATGCAGCAGTGACAAGGTTGCCTCGGAAACTGAAAATGCCATTGTGATTTGCACCCAATACGTCGAAGATCAGCATTATTCAAACGAGCACAACACATGTCACATAAACCCTGAAGGGGACTGCCAAAAACAAGGGCTGAGACACTCGTGAACACTCACCACTGGATGTGAGAGACGAAGCTACTTTGCTGGGAGAGCGCGCTCCTAATCGCACCGTGTACTTCCCTTCAGCAGCCTGCAGCAGCAGCTTGGCCGCCTCGCTGCCATTACGGCTGGTCGCGGGAGTCACGAGAATGACAGGCTTCAAAGACATGGTCCCAGAGTTCCAGAGTACAAACCTCAAACAGAGTACTGATCTTCGGGCTTGTTAGTATGAAGGAGAACTCGGAATGAATTCCAAACCCTCACTGAAGATAGGTGGGTTTTGAGGTGACCGAATCCGTCACGGTCAAACCAAGTCACACCGCAAGATGCTGCGCACAGTCAAACCAAGTCAGCAAGTTAAAGAACCTTCTCAGGGCACGCTCTCGAAGTGCTGCTGGAGTTGTCATGAAAAACAAAGGCCAGTCTCCAGTACCCTCCTGGACGTCCCGTCCGCCCACGTTCCCGACCAGGAGGGTCCAGTAGGTGCCATTAGCGCGGGGAGGTCCGGCTTGGAGCAACCTGCAGCCTCTTTATGGTGGAACGATTTACCATGGATTTATTATTACTGGCTGGTTCACCTCCTTGCAACTCGGTGGAGCTTGTCCCTTCATGCAAGGTAAAACAGCCCATTACAGACCAAAGACCGATTGTGGACTCCTAGAAATGACCCCATTATGGTTTTCTTCTAGTGGATCATGGCTTTCTTTTGGTCAATCAAATCTGGGCCACAATCAATGTATTAGCTAACTGGAATGGAGTGATTAGTGACCACAATAGGAACTTTCAACTTTTTAGTGTTTATTCATTGTAGAAAGTGATTTTTTCAAGCCTTCTATGTTAGAAAATATTGAAATTGCAATAGGTGAGTCCATACTTTTTGTTGGTTTTGGGGTAGTCTATAGACTCTTTTAGGCCATGATGGGCAAAGCACTTCAAAAATTCCTAACAAATTCACACTCTGTCAAAAAAATATAATTTCAATTGCTCTCACCATTTCTATCACTTGTCTTTGTGTGGGAAAAAATTTAAAAAATTTAGCAATGACATGAGAGCAAACCCCCCATTTGGTCCGTAATGGGCTGTTTTACCTTATTTAGAGGGTTGTTGGTGAGGGTCTAGCCCCCAGCTTTGTAATTTTGCAGTGCGCAGATTGGAACCTAGAAGGTCGGTTAGCCATCTAGGTTGAATGTTTTTCTTCAATGGAGCCCCCCACCCAACCGAAATTGGACCTCCAAGCAAGTAATGGAGACTGCCTCTAAAGCCATTATGTGTTCTTTCTATTTATGTTGCTTGCTTTGTGAGAAAGTGCTTCATGTGCGAGTGACATTGCTTCATACAAAGGTTCCATTTTGTCCAAGGTTTAGGACACTCTCCAAACTGCCACTTTTTGTGGCTATTGTGCCTCATTACTATTATTAAGTTGGTGAAATCTTCATATTTTCTTGTTGGCAAGTGAATGGAGGTTTCAACACTTCAAAGAATGCAACATTTGGATATTATATGCAAAAGTTATGAAAGTTTTCTTTTGGTAGATGTTTTACAACCATTTCTTCAACATAGATATATATTGAATTTGGAAATGTACACTCTTATGATGACAATTTGAAGTAAGGTCTAATTTTTAGTGTACCCCATTATGCGTACAACGAGAATTATACGGAAATGCTTGATTGTATCAAGGTCTATCCACACTTGGTCTTAGCTGGGTTGTTAGGCAGCAATATTACTTGAACAATTTATAGCGCATTTGCACTTGCGTTGCTTGGTATTCACCGAACCAACATGGCGGGTGATGTGGCATCGAGGTAAGAGTAGTATGAAGACTATTAAATTATCTACAAACTCTGGTCCACCACTGCCAAAATCACTTGTAATTAAAGCTTTTGAATCTCCCAAAAATGTGGATTTTAGGAAGTGCACACATGTCTTAGTTGAAGGGACCTCGGATGGACAATCAGGAAAGACTAATGGCTTTCATCCAAAGAGCACCACAGCATGAATTGAAGAGACACACAAATTTTGAACTTAGGGATGAATAGAAGCTTTTTATGTACATATGGGGTGGTAGTAAGTAAAACAAACCATGTGGGATATTTGAATGAGAATTAGGAGGACCTCAACCACTCATAGTTAAGTCAAAAGCAAAAGCAAGAATTATATTTGAAGTAGAATTTTAGACCTCATTTAGGCATAGTAGAATAATTTTTTTCAAAAAATCTTGAACTAATAAAAGTTGATAAATCAAGTTAAATTTCATCTCCAAAAATTAGTTTATAACTTTGATCCTCTAATAAAAAGTTAGGAACAAAAGTCAGAGAAAATGTTTGAAAATGTACAAGAAAATGTCCATTTCAACCATGCTGAGAAATTTGATCATAACTTTTGATTGAAGACTCAAAATTACAAACGGATTTTTGTAGATGGAAGTTAACTTGATTTATCAACTTCTATTAGTTCAAGGTATTTTGAAAAAATTAATAATACTATGTCTAAATGAGGTCTGAAATTCTACTTCAAACATAAATCCTTTGTTTTGACAATGAGCGGTGAAGCTCTCATTTTCAAATTATCCCATAACTTTTGAAGTTTCACAATGGTCAATTGATTTCAATATAAAAATGACGTTCCCTCCCCACAGTTCAACGAATGTTCATGAAGCAATCCCTTCAGTTAGCCATTAATTTTTTTTGGAAGATGCTCAAAGTACATTGATATTGAAGTATTCTTCATTTTGCAAAGATGGATGAATCAGGGCTCTGGAGAGCAGAAATTAACTTCTGTGAAGGTTTTTGAATGTTATATTTTCATATTTGAATGCTGGATAAATTCTTTAGAATCAATTTTCACGGAACCAACGCAATAAATGCGTCATGCTCGTCTTTGTGGAGAGTATTATCTTTTAAGAACCAATGTTACCAAACGCCAAGTGGGGACGGAACATCAGTCTGGTGTATAGTACACCAATGACTCAACACATTTATTATATGTGGTATTTTGTTTCATTTTTCTTGGCAGTGCAAAAAAGTGATCTTCAATGAATGGAGTGATGAAGTTGTTTATATACATATACATGAATGAATTTATATATTCATCCAAATTAGGTACACTCATAAAAAACAATGTAAGAAAATGGAGGATTTTTCATGTCTAGAAAAATAGGACTTGGCCTTCAATTTGACATGGAAATTATCAGAATTGATGTCACCTACAATTTGTCATAATCAATAGGCCAAAAACATCTTAAAATCCATAGAAATATGCCTTGTTTTTCCTTTAACATAGTAGAAAAGTGGTTTTCCAAACTCTTTATAATGTAGCATGTGGATGCTACATAAGCGCCATGTGGGCAAGGAAAGCCACATGGGAATTTTTTTCATCCAGATGGTCTATGATATAGCACTTGACATGGCACAAGGAAAAGTGACATGGTAATCAACAAAGGTGATATAGCATGCCTAATTAATAAACTTTCATGCCATTTAAGAATTTTAATAGTGTTTTTTGAAACCTCAACTTAGACATCTAGACATTAATTATTGCATACTATATCTATAGGACACATTCAACAATAAATAATTATTTAAAATTAAATTAAAAAATGAACAAGAAAAATTGTTGAATTCAACAAGCATTAAAGAAAACTTACCATGATACCATCTACCACCAAGAGAAATTTTGATGTCAAAATGCAAGAATTCCTTCATTGAAAGTTAGGTGAGGATGAAGGATGGAGAAGATGTATATATATTTTGAAATCCATCCTTTGTCCAAAAGATATGGGATAATTTGAACACAAGAGCTTGACTTCTAAACATGTGGACGTTGTTTTAGATATATAGTTGTCATTTTAGACATCTAATTGTCATTTCAAACATTTTACATTTAACAAAATTCTTACTTTCTCTTTTCATCCATGATGCACACTCATTTTTATTTTTTTTGCAAAACATGCCATGTGGTGGCCTTCCCTTCAATTTTCACATGTGATTAGCCTTTTACCTTAAACCACAATAATTTTCACTAACTTATCCATAGTCAATTTGGATCTACTCGTTGAGGTGACGTGGCAATATATGGATAAAGGAAAAAATACTAAGTATGTGTTCAAAAAATGCTCTTACAAACCTTCAAAGATTTGTTTCATTCTAATGATATTTTAATTCTTTCTACCATCACTACAACAAAAGCAGTGTTTTATGACTGCAAAATATGACTGCAGTGAGTCGTAAAATCAAAAAATACGACTCACGCAGAAATCACTGTAGATGACTTGGAATATGACTGACTCCAGTTGTTTAGAAGCAGTCGCTTCAGACATCAATCATATTGGCAGTCATATTTTCCGAGGGGCATAAATATCCATTTTTAGCTATAGTATGCCAACATGGCGTATACTTTGACTTTCCTAGGGGAATCTTGACTTTTTCTTGAATTGCTCGGGCAAACAAAAAAATCCTACGTGGAATATGACTATGGTCAGTCATATTTTTGAATGACGTAGAATATGACTGCGGTCAGTCATATTTTTGGATGACGTGGAATATGACTGCGGTCAATCATATTTTTGGATGACGTGGAATATAACTGCGGTCAGTCATATTTTTTGGATGACATGGAATATGACTGCGGTTAGTCATATTTTTTGATGACATGGAATATGACTGTAGTGAGTCATATTTTTTGATGACATGAAATATGACTGTAGTCAATCATATTTTTGGATGACATGGAATATGACTGTAGTCAATCATATTTTTTGATGGCATGGAATATGACTGTAGTGAGTCATATTTTTTTATGACATGGAATATGACTACAGTGAGTCATATTTTTTGATGGCATGGAATATGACTAAGGTAAGTTATATTTTGCAGTAATGTAGAATACGACTCTCGTCAGTCATATTTTATGGAATATGACTTCTATAAGTCATATTTTTGGCTTCATGAAGTTGCAAGTAGCTTCCAATGTCTTTGTTTCAACTTTTGATGCCTGCATATACAATCAAAGAAATGAGAGGTTAGTTTTTAGTGATTGAACAACAAAGCTTAACTTTCAAAGATTTACAATCAACACAAAATATGTAACTCAAGTTTAGGATAGGAAGAATAAGATTGATGATGGAAGAAAAAAAAAAATATAAGTACTAAGAGATAACAAGAATCAAAAGTTAAAATGCAATAAGGAATAAGAAGCAACAACTAAGCAATAACTAAGACACAATAAGAAATAAGAAGCAACACAAAACAAGAAACAACAATTAAGACACAGTATGAGGCAACAATTAAGACATAAGAACAAATAAAAAACAACAACTAAGATACAAGAAGAAACAAGAAGCACCAACTAAGACATGACAAAAAACAACAAGAAATGAGAGTATAGATGCAACAAGAAGAAATAAGAGGTTGGAACTACAAAACAAGAGGAAACAAAAAAACAAGAACTAGGAAGAAGAAAGAGTTCAAATACAAGAGAAAGAAAGAATTTAGATGCAACAATAAGAAACAAGAAGCATGAACTAGAGAACAACAAGAAACAAATATTAAGATGCAACAAAAAGCAACAACAAGTGAGAGCTAAGAGACAATAAAAAGTAAGGAAAAAGAGCCACAAGAAGTGACGGCTAGGGTTTCAAAACCCTAAAAAAATGACGGCTAGGGTATCAAAACCCTAAAAAAATAGTGGCTAGGATTCAAAATCCAAAAAAGTAGGTGACTAGGATTTCAAAATTTTAAACAATGACTTCTCTATATTTTTTTGGAATTGCCCAAATTTTTCTTGAATTGCCCAAAACAAAAAAAATCACTATTATATGAAAATATTAGTGATAATATGACTCAATGTTCCCAAACATGTTCCCAACGTTCCCAAACATGTTCCCTACGTTCCCTATGAAGTACTTTGGTATTCCTAATGGCCGTATAGTATACGCTTGTGAAGTACAAGGCGTAAAAATAATTGGCACTCATATTTTGCAGTCATATTTCTCCCCAAAGTGTTGGCCTTCAAGAATATGACTGCAAGCAGTCGCTAGTCATCCTCAGTCATAATTTTGCAGTCATAAAACACTGCCATTGTTGTAGTGCATTCCCTTAAGATGAAAATGTCACCACCTGAAATTAGACATGTTTCCATTCAATGTTTGATTGCATTGGCTAAAGAATGCACATCTATGCAAAAAGTAAACTCAAATAAGTGAGCGAACAAAGACACAAAAGCAAAGGAAGATAAAAACCCTAATCAACCGGAAAGAATAATGAACATATAGAGAGTGAAAAAAAATTCACATAAAAGGGTACACTTCATATGAAGATATTCGAATCACATTTTATTCATCCACAATCAAAATAATACAACTATGTACATCATTCAGGTCTACACGCATCCTAAGTGAAAAAAGAAATTAAAAAAAATAGAGTTCATAAGGTTTTCATAATTTTTCAGATTTTTATTATGAATTTTTTAATTAAAGATTACAATAACTACGAATTTTTTAATTGAAGATTTTGTTCTACCCATACTTCTTGTAAGTTTATAGACCTTCCTATATATTTTCCAATCAAGGGCTAGTTGCAAAATCCTAAAGCTAGTTGCTTGATAGTGTATATTTTATAGGAGTGCAAATCTCCATAATGCATATGAGATTTTTAACACTTATGGAAGTAACACTATTGGAGGGCTAATTGTAATAAGACTTGACTAGTGTCACATAGTAGTAAGAATACTTGATGATAGTGTGGGCAACAATTTATGGGCAAGCTTGCATTCAAGATTTTCTACAATGAAAAGAACCTTCATTTATGGGCAAAAAAGAGTCCCCTACCTTGAAGTTCAAGAATGTGATGGAGTTTGTAGGCTTGAAAGGAAAAAATATAATCTTGAAAGAATAAGCAACAAACAAGGAAATGTCACCTTCTTCATGAAGATAAAAATATCCTCTCATATAGTTTCTTTCAACATCTAATGCTATTAATAAATAACAAATAAATATTTAATCTTCTAAAAATTAGGATTATTCTATTAATATTTTGCAATATATTTTTTTGACCCTAAAAAAAAATTTACAAGACTAATTTTCAAAAAATTTGGCATATATTTTCAATATTGATTTTTTTTGCCAACCTTGAATACCAAGGTATAATAGTCATTTTTAAGATTATAAATCATTAGATGTTTTTTTGAGTCTCTAAGAAACTATTTGGAGGCTGTTATCTACAACAAAGTAGTTAAATTACAAAATAGTTTTTAAATATTTAAAAATATTTAAAAATATTAAATTCAAATAATATTTTTAAAAATATTATTCAACATAGCAATTGCTTGGCCACGTTAGATTACTATTGTGGCTAAGTTTCCACATTCTAGGAATCCCAAAGAATTCATAGTTTTGTTGAGTAGATGAATCTCATCGCAAATTATAGACTTCAAAAGTTTAAATCCCAAAGGTTTGGGAAGCCCAATTTTGGATGCAATATGGTGTTTTTTTGTATTTGATATATAAGGTTTATAAATTGAAGTACATACAAGTGGTGGGCCCCGTAACTCATGGTACTCGCAATTTGAATCATTATTGCACCTCATACATACCTCACAGTCAAATTCAAAATGGTCATGTAATCTACTTGTTAGGTGTCATATTTAATATTTAAACTTGTGGTAATGTTTAGATTATGTTATGACAACCAAGTGAAAGTTTCTAGTCACTGCCTTTCAACTTTTGTTGGTACATTTTGTTCATTATTCTATAGTGTATGGTTGTTGTGGCTAGCTCTCAAAGTCCTTCACATTTATTTCTCATTAGCTCCTTTCACACTTGGGTTGAGGTCTTAATTAGAAGTCCTTCACATATATTTTTCTTTGGCCCCTTTGAGACCTATTTTGAGGTTTAGATTCGTGTTCTATGGTTGTGTACTCTCATTTTCTACTTTTTAATTAAAATGGGATTGCAAAGCAAAGTTTTTAATTGATGAATTATCATCACAATGGTCATTATCTATATTTTCATATTATAGTGCATACATTGTATTCTAAGAGTCAAATACAACATTGTGCTTTATAGACCACAAAGAGTTATAATGGATACATCTCACCATTGCCATATCATACATTTTAGACAAGTGGGGCAACAAAATGGCCCCCAAATACACAAAATTAGTCACTGACTACTAATCAAGGTAAACACCCACAACCATTTCTAAATCCATTCTTCACAAATGGACTTCTACTAAAAGTACCCCCAAAAGTGCAATTAAACTTGTTGGCATACTTAATTGTAATTTGTTGACTATTGATTATCTAGATTTTGATTTTATTACCAAACTAAGTGACAATTTTAGTGGCCTAGAGAGAGTCCCCTTTGAAAATTCATAGCAATTACATATGACTTATTCAAATTTTTATTTTTATTTTTGAAAATTGATGATTTTCAATTGCTAATACTACAAAAATATTTTTCTTGAAAAAAGTACCTCCAACTAAGTATGCTAAATTGCTTATTTTGACATGTTGGGTGTTTTTACTTTACAGACAAGTTGATTTCTCAACTTGTCTGAAAGGAATTGAAGCACCTAAATCAACTAAGCTCCCAAGCCTACCGACTTTAATGAGACAGCTCTTTAGTGACCAAAAGCTCAACCAAAAGCTCTTTGCATGATGCACAAAAAAATAACATGAATGAGCAATTCTTTGTACTTCTACCTGAAAATTAAAAAGTGCTGCGGTATGTTAGAGCATCCCCACCCCCACTCGCCCAACTTGGCCGGAGGAGGTTTGGGCAGGGCTGGGAGCCCGGGACTGCCCCACTGTGGCACTGGCCCTTTTTTTAAAAGCACCGAGCTCGCTCAAATACCTCTGGGGTACGTCAGGTGCCAGTGAGCAAGGCTTTTTTTTGTGGAGCCCGGAGTTGACAAAGAGGTGAGCATTTTGCATTCAAGCCACAGTCAAAACACCGCTCAGTCATCCAACAGCAAAATATTAGCTTAGAACATCGCCACCGTGGGCCAGCCAAATGCCCACGGCAGGCTTCCTCTGGCGTGCTCGGTCGATGCTCCGAGGACGGGGACTCCTAGGTAGTCCACTGTGGCCCCGTCTGGAGGGGATTGGGAGCCCGGCACTTTTGGTCAGAGGGGGCAATTGATGCAATCGAGTTTAATTAGCCCTGCAAGCTCATTAACTCAGTCATTAAGTTTAATTAGATTTTTTTGCCATGGTGAATGACTAAGCTAATATTTTGTTGTTGGGTGACTGAGCGGTGTTTTGACCGTGGCTTGAATGCAAAATGCTCACCTCTTTGTCAACTCCGGGCTCCAAAAAAAAAAGCCTTGCTCACTGGCACCTGATGTACCCCGGAGGTATTTGAGCGAACCCGGTGCTTTTAAAAAAAGGGCCAGTGCCATAGTGGGGCAGTCCCAAGCTCCCAGCGCCGTCCAAACCTCCCCCAGCCAAGTTGAGCGAGTGGAGGTGGGGATGCTCTTAGTCATTCACCATGGCAAAAAAATCTAATTAAACTTAATAACTGAGTTAATGAGCTTGCAGGGCTAATTAAACTCGATTACATCAATTGCCCCCTCTGACCAGAAGTGCCGGATTTCCAATCCCCTCCAAACCAGGCCACAGTGGACTACCTAGGAGTCCCTGTCCCCGGAGCATCGACTGAGCACGTCAAAGGGAGCCTGCCGTGGGCATTTGGCCGGCCCACGGTGGCGATGCTCTCACAATGCCAATGTCAAATTTTGAAACTGATGTGTCAAGTTTCAATGGTCGAAAATAGAATAAGGTCCTGCACTCCTTACAAATTTAGTTTTTAGTTAAAATTCCCTAAAATTTCAAAAGTACAACCATTAACAATTCATCCTGAAGTTCAGATGATAGTCTTGAAATTTAAAGCAAAGGACTTCGACTATTACGGTCTTTCTGAAAGCTTCAAATCAGCAACTCCAAAAGTTCAATATAGGACAAACACATCAACATCTTTACAAGCATGTACGACGACTCAATTTTGTAGATTCCGTTATAAAATCAAATTCGGAAAAAACAAATTTTGATTATCAGTTCAAAAGGCCACAATTCTGAATTGAAATTGTGTCCAGTACTGACAATAATAGTCATAGATATGAGGACATAGCTGGCAAAGTAGGATATGCACCCACACACAGAAATTGGAGGCAACATGAGCTTCACGATGAAACAAAAGCGAAGGGCGGACGAAACCCTAATCAAACGGAAGGAATGTCAAAGATACAGAGACGAAGCAGAGCTTCACACCAAAGACTACAAATGAAGAAATTCGCATCGGATTCTTATTCATCCACAATCAAAGGAATACAACTATGTACATCATTCAGAGCTACAAGCACCCTGGGAAAAAATATTGAACCCAGAAAAAATAATCAAATCCGAGCACACAGCCTCGAGTGCGCTACGCCGCTACCCCGCCACATCGATCAAAATTCCCTTTCAGGGAGCTGAAAACGCGCTCTAGAAGGGGATGGCGCTGGCGACACGCGGGTACACTACGCGGTTGGGGTGGTGCAACAAACGGCGCGCCTTCTGCTTGCGGAAGCAATACAGAGCGGCACCCAGCGGCCACTCCACCACGGCGGTGATGAGGAACGCTACAACCCCAAGCGTGGGTCCGACGATTTTGCAGTGGCAAGGGTTCTGCCGCGTCCCGCACTGCACGCACAACGGAATCGCCATCGATCGCTCACGCGCTCCCAATCAATCAAAAGAATGCCTGGAATTCGAATTGCTGGCCGATCGAAGAGCTTGAAATCTCAATGCGAAAAGAGTGGAGTGTGAAGTCCCTGCGACTTGCGCAGAAAGCGAAACTGAAGCTCGCTCGATCAAATGCGCGAAACTGGAATGCGAGGACTGTGAAACGGAAGAGAATTGTTTGAATGTCAACTAACTCAACTTACTGCGGACTGCCTGTGATACTGCTTTGATCAGAATGGTTGACGCATTTATATGGTGGCGGGAAATGAGATGATTGAATCTATGGAGTACACGTGTTGCATTGAGGGGTGTCGAGGGGTGGTTGACACGTGTCATACGGCCCTCTTGTCAAGCCAGCGGATTGGATTTGACCTCCGTCTGGCTGACGCTGTCTTTTGCCCAGCTGGCAGAGATATTTTTCCCATTTTTCTAAAGGGCGCTTTACAGTGGGGAGTGCCGTGCACGCATTCCCATCCAAGGGGCGGTGAAAAGAGAGGGTGTAAAACTGTAAATTTCAACAGTTCATATTATTATCCGAATGAAGATAACGAATATTCCCCAACATTCTTGAGTACCGGTAAGGGTGCCGACCCATTCCCAACCACTTAACCCCTTGACCCACAAATGCCGCGGTGGACTTTTTTTGTCCAATGAATGACAAGGAATTCTTCTATGTAGGATAGAAATGCAACTATTCATCCTTAGAATTACGGGAAAGGGAAAATCTTATTTAGTAGTTTGATTCCCAATGAATATTTTTGTTTTTTTTAAACTAGATGATGTCACACGGTTCCAAAAGGGTTGATTTTCACAGTCACCAACCTGGCGTTTAAAGGATAATGCCTCAATCCTTTTTTGAATTTTTCAACATTTTGGCTTATGTTTTAATACACAAATATCATTTAACACAATTTCATAAAATTGGTCATTTAAGAAGGTTGTCTTCTCTAGATTCACGTATTACATTGAATGAATGAAATCTTAGTTGGACTAAATAATACTTGAAATCCCTCCGTTCATAGTTTAAAATATGGATGTCGGAGCGCTTAAGGGTTAAGCAATTATGCATAGTTGGAGTGTAGGTTTTTTGAGTGTGGAATTTTTTTCATGTACAAAAATAGAGCTTGGAAGGACTACATATTTTTCTAGAATTTTATTACATAAAACATAATTACTATGAATTTTTTAGTGGAAGGTTCTCTTCGATCTATAATAGTGATATAGACCTTTCTATTTTTTCCATAAGCTAATCGCAAAATTGACCAAGGGTTGGTTGCAAAATTGACAGCCTTGCAGCGAATCATAATGTACCACAACTGCTCCTCAAATTGTGCTACAATTTTATAGAAAAAAAGAAGCCTATAGATTGCAAATGGGTTAGCTACTATAGTGAGAATATTTTGTGGTTCACAAATCATGGGCATGATTGCATTAAAGATTTTTTAGAGTAAAATGAGTCTTGATTCATAGAAAAGAAAGGATCCTATGTCTTAAAGTTCAATAATGTTTTGCATAATTTGTTGATTGAAATGAAAAAATATAATCCTATAGGAATGATCAAAGAACAAATTAACTTCACATTCCTAGTAAGGTTTAAATATCCTCATTGCTCCCTTTTAACATTTTATCACTTATTTTGAAGATTATAAAATCTATGAGAACAAATTACAAACATCAAGATTAAGATTAACCTTTACATATCTAGGAAGCCTAATTTTGATTGCATCATATTTTTTGGGGGTGTACTTGACATAAAGGGTTCATACATTGAGTAGTGACAAAAGTTTATCTTTGTAGTGTGACAAACCCAATAATATATGGCACTTCTAATTTAAATCATCATTATAATTGCACCTACAATATGTCTCATAAGCTTCAAAACGGTCACCAATTTTACAAGTAAGGTGCTACATTTGAGCTTGACAAGGTTTAAATCATAATATGACAACCAAATGAAAGTTATTAGTTGTGTTTAAGATACGGTTGGGTACTATATTTTGTAGTATATTGTTGTTTTAGCTAGCTATCAAGGACTCCTTTACATTCATTTCTCTTTAATTAGCTTCTTTGAGGTTTTCACTAGGATTTCTACCCTATTCTATAATCTTATTATCCAATTTTAACTTGCAATGGGATTTTAAAGCAAAGTTGCTCAATTTTTTATTATCAATCTAATGGCATCTAACTTTCCATATTTTAGTACATACATTGTACTAAGAGTAAGAGATGGTAATGTAGGAAGTCGAGAAAGTGTGCTTTTAAAGGTTGATTATAGTTTGGGGGAAGCTAAATTTCTTGAAATATTTTTCAATAAATTTTCATTTAAAGAAAAATGGAATTAACGTCTAATGTTTGTTAACCTACACTAAATTAGTTACAAATTTTAGAAGTTGAAACACAATTGTCACTAAGAGTATCCATCTTCTCAAGTCTTTCAAAGTCTAATATGTTTTAGGACCTTCCACCTTACCTATATATTGTTCCTCACAAACCAAATAGAGTTGAAAGGTATAACCTACCTACCATATGCCATACTATATGGTGGGGTAGCAAAATGACCCCTACATACACATAATTGGTTAGTCCCTAACTGTGAACTATTCAATTCTTGGCTTGTTTGGAAGTAGTTAAGGTAGAGTATCCCATTCCAACCCAAACTCCCATTGCCAACATTTAGGAAAAATCCCATAAATGTTGTTTGCATTGAAAAATATAAATAAAGGAATTAATTGCTTATTATAGGGAGTTCATTGTATGAATTGAGGATAAGATGTATCTGAAATGTGCAAAGTCTATGCTTAACCACACATTGTCATCAATCCACTCTTAGTTAGCTTCAAATCAATGCGAATCAATTCATTATGGCAATAGAAGTTAGTAGCTAGTTAGCTTCAAATCATTGCAAATCAATTAATTATGGCAATAGAAGTTAGTAGTTGGTAATGAGGTCATTATAGGCTCAAATGGGTTGCAGAAGGCAACACCCTTCTGTAAATTTTTCAAAAATCACACAAAGTCTAAAAATTATTTTTTCAAGTGTAACGTTGTCTCTCATTGCTTATCTACCACTAAAATTTATTCCCACATTTTCCAGATAGCATTATCATACTACACTAGTCATTCTGCCCATAACGGGATACCTTGGTTTACTTTACATGAGCTACGCGCACAAGCTTACCGACTTCAATGAGACAGCTCTGTCGTGACCAAGAACCCTTGGATGATCCTCGAAAAAATAACTCAGCCATTTTTTGTGCTTGAACCTAAAATAATAAAAAGTAGTATAGTATATTAAATGCCAATGCAGCATTTTGAAGCTGATGTGTGAAGAGTTTCATAGAGAATATGGTCCCTCAGTCCTTTCACTTATACTCGGAGTAATTCACTAGAATTTCAAAAATTTGTAAGCTATGAAATTCACCCTGAAGATCAAATTTCAGTCTTGAAGCTTGAAGTTCAAGACTTCGACTATTACGGTCTTCCAGAATGCTTCAATTCGACAACAAAAAGTACAATATAAGTTAGGACAAACACAACATCTTCAGAAGCATACATGATAGGTTAATTTTGTAAATTATGCCTCAAAATCAAATCCAGAAGACCATAAATTTGACTGTGAATTCAGAATGCCATTCCGAATTTGCATTGTGTCCAGTAATGAGAATCAAGGTCATGGACAAGAGGGGACGAAGCTACCGAAATAAACATTGCACCAATACACAGACATTGGAAGACTTCATGAGCTTTCACCAAGAAACAGAAGGCGCGGAACAGAAAAACCCTAATCCATCGAAAGGAATATTGGAAATACAGGGAAAGAGCAGAGTACATCAAAGGCTTCAAATGAAGAGATACGCATCAGAATAATTTTATTCATCCACAATCAGAAGAATACAATGTGTACAGATATGTACATCGTTCGGGGTTACACGCACCCTGAGCGATAAAATCAATTGAACCCAGAAAAAATAAACTCCAAGCGCACTTCCTTTAAGTACGTGCGCTCCGCCGCAAGTACGCGCCGCATGGATCAATCAAAACTCCGTTCGGGAGCTGAAACAGCACTCTAGAAGGGGATGGCGCTGGCGACGCGCGGGTACACCACGCGGTTGGGGTGGTGCAACAAACGGCGCGCCTTCTGCTTGCGGAAGCAATACAGAGCGGCGCCCAACGGCCACTCCACCACGGCGGTGATGAGGAACGCTACAACCCCAAGCGTGGGTCCGACGATTTTGCAGTGGCAAGGGTTCTGCCGCGTCCCGCACTGCACGCACAAAGGAATCGCCATCGATTGCTCAGGATCTCGCTATATATCAAAAGAATGCTTGGATCTTCTTGCTGAACCCTCGCCCGATCACCAAGTTTGAGATTCCAATGCAAAAAGATTGGAATGTGAAGTCCCAAGAGATTGCGAAATTGAAGTTCGATCGATCAAACGCGCCGAGGACTGTGAATCGGAAGAGAAATGTTTGAATGTTTGCTACTGTGGGCTGTCTGTGGGCTACTGATTTGGATGGAACGGTCTGAGGAGATGGGTTTATACGGGGGCGTAGAACGAGATTGAAATAAATCTGTTGTGTACACGTGTCGCATTGGAGGCCCATTGACACGTGTCGTGCGGGATGGCTTTCTGGACTTGGCGGGTGAGTACGACTTATCTTTTTGGTGATGTCTTTTCTCCAGCTGGCAGTGGCTTCTTTATTTCAATTTTTTTCAATTTTGTAAAGGCCTCTTTACACGTGAATGAGAGCTGGACTTTAAAAAAAATTCACAATTACTGAGGGTGAGTGACGAAAAGGTAGGATGTCAATTATAGCCAACAAGGTTTGATTCACGTGGGCACAGTCACAAGAAAAGTAAAAGTAATTTTGTAATTTTTTAAAACCAAAAATAACTCAAAAGTTCATACCTTTCACACTATGTGTTGAAACAAAGTTTGTGCACCCTTCCTTGCTAAGGGCTTTCCGAGGGTACCAAGCACACAACTTGGGAATGCCCAAGCCAAAAGATTTCAATGTAACAAAACAAACGAACGAACAACCTATCTCAATGGATACACATGAACTGCAATCTAGTAGGTTTGAGTAGGCCAAGGTGAACATACCCCTCACGAAGCGATAAGTTAATGATAAATTATGAAATCTTCCCTTAGCCTTGGTGCAATAGAAGATAAAGTAGAACAACTAGTGTGGTCAATTGATCCCATAGTGGACACCTAGGAAATGATTCCATCAAGGTTTCTTTTTCAATATGTGAGATGTATAAATAGTTTGTCTTCATCCCATTCTTCAAACATTCTAGTGCTTGTGAAACTATGTTAAAGAGTATGATTAAGATTATTAGCAAAATTCATCATAAATTGGTATTTAAAAGTTGGAATTTGATTATATTTTAAAATGGATGCTGAATTATTTTCCTTTAAATAATTTTCAACTTACCAATGTTGAACTTGATAGGCACCTACTATAGACTCAATGCCAAACAATTAAAGCACCAAATGACCCTACAAACATGGAAACAATGAATTGAAAATTTTTTATTTCATTTTCTTTGTTATAGTCATGAAGTGCTTTACATCCATATTAGACATAAATGAAACATGTAAAATATGAATGATCACTTATATATTCATCCATATATGTACATACATTCATCCAAAATAAAGTGGTACTCTCTATATCTTTTGTAGCATTTTAATAATTTCATCCATTGTGAAAGTGGCGATATCTCACCAAATATTTTCTAAATTCTTAAAATATCTTTTTATAGTGAAAAAGTGAACATAACATTCTTATCCTTTCTCTACCTCATTGTCCATGCTCTTTACTCTAAGTGGCTCAAGCTCAATGATTACATTTTTGAAAGAATGGCTCTTCTTGTAAACCATTCATCACCATAAGTACATACATGCTTCCAATAGTTGCATCATATGAAACTACTCTTTCAATTTAAAAATGCTATGGTGGACAAAGTGTCCTAACACAATTACTACAAGTCAACAACTTCAAAATACTATATAACCAACATTGGTCCTCTCCAAACTAAGAAGGGAGTATAAAGCTTTGCTAGATGCTTGAGATGGATGTATCTACTAATTTAAGAATTGTGGTTGGTTGAGAAGCTTTATAAGACACTTTTGTTCAATGTAGGGATTGCTTTTCAAGGATGCAAAAGGAACCCCTACCTCATTGGTAAACTCATTGTTATAATGACATAAAAATAAATAAAAAACACTACTAGAAAATTTCATTTTTTTGTTGTTTTGGTCGCGTTGATCCGGTCAAAATCTGACAGAAATCTGTTGGAATCAACAGATTTCTGTCAGATTTTGACCGGATCAACGCGACCAAAACAACAGAAAAACGAAATTTTCTAGTAGTGAAAGGTGCTATCCTTTAAATTATAAGGATATTAAAATTAAGTTACACTAGACACCAAGTGCCATGTTAAGACTCACTTTTAATCTTTTAACATTGTTAACAAGCCTAAACCATTTCCCCTTGGAGATTGGGATAATCCCTCTTGGGAACCTTGGAAAATAATTTAGTTTAAATTTGTACAAAGTTATGGGTTGGCTAAGAATTTGCAATACTAGGATCTCCCACTTCGGGGGGAGTGACAGGACCCTTGCCCAAACGGTGGTTACCCCCTAATGAGTAATGATCAAGGGGGGGTTTGCAAAATGGACCAAAACTGATAAAAACTTGAGCAACTTTTTTGCTCATTTTTTTGATTGATCAGATCGACTAGAACCATAGGATCTTGAAGTTCATATTGAGGGTGAGCACCTAAAAAAATTCAAATTATTTGATGCACAGTTTAGTAGATATTTAATTTTGAAGTTTTATTTGGGTCAATGGAAAAACAA
Source organism: Climacium dendroides (assembly GCA_950106755.1). NCBI lineage: Eukaryota > Viridiplantae > Streptophyta > Bryopsida > Hypnales > Climaciaceae > Climacium > Climacium dendroides. Next base: position 19,324,982 of record OX467083.1, read on the forward strand.
GGCAATACATTTTGAAGGAGCATATCTTTGTGAGAATATTTTGAAATGATGAATTTTTATGCTTAATGAAAGACAAGAGTTGAAAATGCTCATGTAAAATTTCACAATATTTTGAGCATTTTCAATTCATGGTGGAGCTTGCAATGCATGGTGGTCATTGAAATGAGAATAGAATTTGTAAGAAAAACAAGAATGGGACACTTGTCTTCTCCTTGAACTTCATGAATCTTCCCTTTTTGAGGAGGATTTGACTTTTTGAGGTTGGCAAACTTTTCAATCCATGTCTAAACTAAATCCAAAAACTAAGTTGTGAACTACACTCTACCACTCAGCTTTAAGAAATTCCACTAGGTGGAGTTGAATTCATAATTTGATGAAACTATGGCTATTGAATCATCATATCTCTATATTTTTTGGTCTTGTGAGAATTTGGGTCTCTACTTTAGAGCATTGCGATCTTTGGGGGAGGTGCCATGTAGTTGTGTGGAGTTGAAAGTGTAGGACTCACTAAAGTAACTACACCTAAAATCGTCCCCTAGTTTTGAAGGAAAATTGAATAGGGAGGATACCCCAAAAGGAATTTATTAGAAGGACAAGTGTAAGGTGGAGTTGGAAGGCTATTTGAATAGTGTGCAATTCTATTTATAGAAATATGAAGGTGATGATCTTACAAGTGGTTGATTTGGGGTACACTTTCTATTGTTTTAACTTCTTCTCTATGACATCTTTGATACTACTACACTAAAATTGGTAAATAGTGTTGGGTGATAATTAGTGTTGTTCCCTATTTTTTACCTCCAACACTATTTTTCAACTTATGTGTAAATAGTGTTGGGGCACTTAATTGTTGTCATAAAAATTTGTCCTTTCCCTGCAAAACTGTAATTTTTGCCCCCCACCGTAAAAATTAGTCTCTTCCCTGCAAAATTGTAATTATTGCCTCCCGCCGTGAAAATCTATCCCTTTCCAAGAAAACTGTAATTTTTGCCTCCCACTGCGAAAATCTGTCCCTTCCCTACAAAACTGTAATTTTAGCCTTCCGTCATGAAAATTTGTCCTTTCTCTGCAAAATTGTAATTTTTGCCTTCCGCCGTGAAAATCTATCCTTTTCCTAGAAAACTGTAATTTACTATAGAGCTAAAATAGTGTTAGAATGGGGTAATTTTCATCTAACACTAACCTTGCAAATCACAATTAGTGTTAGTGTTGACAATTAGTGTTGCCAACACTATTTACCAATTTTAGTGTAGTGTCATTTCTTCATGTGCATCAATTGAATTTTGGCATCACCTACATGACAATTTTAACATTATACCCCTTGCTTCTTTGAAAACTTTTAAATTATTCACAATGCATCCAAAATTGACCAATGTGAATTGACCCCCTTACTTGTCCCTCTAAAGTCATTCTAGGGGTGCATGTAAAAAAAGACCTCCTAATTTGTGTTTGATTAATTTATCTTCTACACCTCTCCTCAATAATATGGAGCCTCTGATTGCAAATATGAATTCAAAATTTTCAAATTTTATCATGAGTGGCAAATAAAAAATTTCATCATCTTCCCTTTGGAATGAGCAAGGAGTCAATTCATCCTAGCTTGAAATTTACAAAACCACTTGCATTTTGATGCATAGTCCTTCACCAATGTGCATGTTATATACTAGAGAGTAGGCAAAGGTTTGCAAATTTTGCAGAATAGTGAGCCTTGAGGTGAGCCTATAGGGTGAGTTAGTCTATAGAATTTGCACACCCCTACTTACTTTGTGGCGTTAAAACTAAGGGAGGCATATTCAACAATTTATACCATATAATACACCGTATAAAATTTTATACATAAACAACATCATCTTCCTATGGTTTAAAAATATTGTATGTGAGTATTTAATGCGTATCAAAAGCAAAAATATTCTCTTTGCATAATCAGTAGCTCTATGGGGCTGCTAATGAGCCTTGTACACACTCACTAGCCTTAACAACTATGCATTTATGGGTTAAAGTAGAGCCACCCATCACTAACCAACACCCCATGGGCATTCAGTTGGATGGCAAAAATGTAGTAGAGGTTGGGACTAATTTTCAAACATAAGTTCTTAATTTCCTACCATCGATTCCTCCATTCTATTCTTGATACATCTTCTTGGTTTGAAGTGCCAAAGTGAATAAGATGTAGTCTCTTAAATGAGTGGATTTGGAATAGTTTACACAATGGACATGAGTTTGACACAACTTTTGCCTTCCAAAATTCACAATAAATTCACTTCAACTGATAAAATTACAAAACTTTTGACAACCTTCCTCATTTCTATCTCCACATGTGAAAATATTTTCTTTGCCTTCCTGTACTCCACATCATGTCTGCAGTTGCTTACTCGGTCAGTACCCAAAGCCCCAAACCCATCACCAAGTTCTCACACATAACGTGGCAGTCAAGACAAAACATCTACGTCAGGGTGCAAGCAGGTGTCGACACCTGGCTCGTCAACGTGTCGAGCTGTTGGCGCTCCACTTCGCAACATAAAACGCTCCCGCCTTCCAAACATTCTCATCACTCATCTAGTCTGCCCACCTTCTACATTGTCAAACTTTTCCACACATTTCCATCTCCACACATTTCTACATTTGTCAATCTTTGTCTGTCCAGTTCTAGAGATTCAATCAATTTTCCTGCCTCAGTTGGAATCGATCGGGCAAGGATTTCGGTAATCCTCAGAGGAGATCGAGCCATTTTTCTTTGATTGCGAGTGCGTGAGCGATCGATGGCGATTCCTTTGTGCGTGCAGTGCGGGACGCGGCAGAATCCTTGCCACTGCAAAATCGTCGGACCCACGCTTGGGGTTGTAGCGTTCCTCATCACCGCCGTGGTGGAGTGGCCTTTGGGCGCCGCTCTGTATTGCTTCCGTAAGCAGAAGGCGCGCCGTTTGTTGCACCACCCCAACCGCGTGGTGTACCCGCGCGTCGCCAGCGCCATCCCCTTCTAGAGGGCAGCAGATTCTGTCGAAGAAATTTTGATCAATGCGGAGCATACTTACGGCGGAGCGCACTCAAATTATGGCTGTGCGCTCGTAGTTGATTCTTTTTGCTGGGTGAAATCATTTTCGCCCAGGGTGCGATTAGCCCAACATGATGTACATAGTTGTACTTTTACGATTAAGGATGAATAAAATCCGATGTGAATTTCTTCATGCAAAGTGTCTGATGTGAACTTCTACTCTTGGATTCTCAGTACTGTGTTCCTTTATTAGGGTTTTCTCATTCCGTGCCCTTTGTTTCTTGGTGAAAGATCATGCTGCGGCTGTGTGTTGGTGCATTATTCACTTTGCTTAGCTATGTCCCCTCCTATCTATGACCTTGATTTTCATCTTTGGACACTATACTTTCGGAATGACGCTTTGAGCTTATTATCAAATTTTGGTCTTAAATTTCTGAATTTGATTTTAGAACATAATCTACAAACCTGAACTGTCATATATGCTTACCTGAACTGTCATATATGCTTCTGAAGATGTTGTATACTGTAGTTTTTGGTGGTGTTGATTTGAAGCATTCTGAATGACCGTAGCAGTCGGGAGTCTTGAACTTCAAACTTCAAGACTGCAATTTGACGTTCAAGATGCATTTTCAATGCAACCCTTGCATACCTCCGAAATTGTAGGTGATTGTAAGTGAAATTGTAAGGATTTAAGCACCATTACTCTCTTTTCGACTATTGGAACTCTTGACACATCAGCTTCAAAATGTTGCGAAGACATTGTAACATACCGTAGTACTTTTTAATTTGCAATCGGGTATAAGCACGAAAGTCGGTCATGTTTTTTCGTGGATCATGCAGGACGGTTCGGTCAGCACAGATCTGTCTCATTGAAGTGGGTAAGCTTGTGAGTCTAGCCGATTTACATCATTTTAGAATACAATGTATGCACTGAAAAACAAGATATACACTTTGGGATTGATAATTCAACAATTAGCAACTATGCTTTGAAATTTCATCTCGGGTTAAAAGTGGAAAATGAAAGTACAAAATAGGACATCCCAATCAAGACCTCAATCTAGGTTTCAAAGGAGCTGAAGAAAAATAAAAGTGAAATAAAAGTGAAAGACTTTGATTGCTACCTAAACAACCACGCACCACATTATAAATGCAAACCACACATCACATTATAAGGAGCAAAAGATGCGAATTAAAGTTTGAGTGCAACTAGCAACTCTCAATTGGATGTCATATTATGACCTAAACTTTATCATGCATAAATAAGGCACCTTGTAAGTAGAATACATAAACATTTTGAAGCTTGTGGAATGTGCAATAATGACTCAAATGGATTCCTAAAATCACAATGTAAGACTTTTGTCACTAGCGTATACCTCAATTTATAAACCTTTTATGTTAAATACACAAGAAACACTATATGGCGTCCAAAATTGAGCTTCCTAGACCTTTAACCACTAAGCACCTAAGAGCAAATTCAGTGAAATTTAGGCCTATGCAAATTAATTCCATTCAAACTTTCTCCTAGTAAGAAATACACATAATTCAACCATACTAGTTGGTAGTCAAGAGAGACCTTGAGGTGTGGGAAAAAGGACATGTCCTTTACCATACCACTCAAAAGATTATAATAGTCAAACACAAATGTTTTTTAAATTGGAGAGGCTAGATTTGGTTGCTAGGGTGCTCAGTAGTTAAAGATTAAATTAATGAAATCTACAATTTGTTCTCATAGATTTATAATCTTCAAAATGATTGTTAGGTATTGAAAGGGAATAGTGAGGATATTTTAACTTCATAAGGAAAGTGAAGTTTACATGTTCCTTGTTCATTCCTTTAAGACTACATTTCCTCCTTTCAAGTCCAAAAACATAACCATATCATTCTTGAAATCCAAGCTTCCTTAGCTTCCCACAAATCAAAGCTACTTTCATTGAAGAAATCTTGATTTCAAGCTTGTTAATGAATTGTAAACCGCAGTATCACAAATCATTCTTGAGACTATGACATTGTTAAATACCCCTCGTTATTGAAGAATGTTAGATCCTAAGCAGTTCTTAAGCATAGGCTATCTGTCTTCACTTGGACAATGGTATAAACTTTTATTTATACGGATGAGGTTAAAATTTACACCTCACATTTCCACCGGGCAGTGTGAATGCCTTCCCATCTCGTTTAGACAATTGAAAAAACAAAAAACTGGCACCTGGACAAAAGACATCGTGAAAGGCTCCAAGGTGACAGAACATTCAAATTCAATCCACCGGCTAGAGCAGGCAGCCTTTCGCATGACACGTGTTAACTACACCGCGATGAGACACGTGTATTCTATACTCAGTCCCCGCCACCAAATAAATTCATCTTCTCAGTCTAGTCTTTTCAAATCAGTACAGCCACAGACAACCCACAGTAGTAGACATTCTTACATTTTCGCTCTTCCGATTCACAGGCCTTGCATTATAATTCCCTCGCATTTGATCGAGCAAGCTTCAATTTCGCAATCTCTTTTAGTCTTCACATTCCACTCTTTTCGCATTGAGATTTCAAGCTATCCGATCGGACGAGGATTCAGCATTCGAATTCCAAGACATTCCCTTGATTGCGTGAGCGATCTATGGCGATTCCATTGTGCGTGCAGTGCGGGACGCGGCAGAACCCTTGCCACTGCAAAATCGTCGGACCCACGCTTGGGTCCTCATCACCGCCGTGGTGGAGTGGCCGTTGGGTGCCGCTCTGTATTGCTTCCGCAAGCAGAAGGCGCGCCGTTTGTTGCACCACCCCAACCGCGTGGTGTACCCGCGCGTCGCCAGCGCCATCCCCTTCTAGAGCGCAACTTCAGCTCCCCAAGAGGGAGTTTTGATCGATGCGGCAATTTGGGTCCTGCAGAGCGCACTTAAGCCTCTGCGCTTGGAGTTGATTATTTTTTCTGGGTTCAATTGATTTTATTGCCCAGGGTGCGTGTAGCCCCGAATGATGTATATAGTTGTAATATTTCGATTGTGGATGAATAAAATGTGATCCGAATTTCTTCATATGAACTAAGCCTCTGCTCGGATGTGAAAACTTTGCTCCTTCTCTGTATGTTCATTATTCCTTCCAGTTCATTAGGGTTTCCGCATTTGTTTCTTCACGGTTATCATGTTGCTGCGAATGTCTGTGTTGGTGCATCGCGCACTTTGCTAGCTGGGCTCCCTCCCTCCAGCCTTCGACCTTCATTATCAGTGCCGGACGCAATGCAAATCTTATCAAGTGGCATTTTTGAACTTACAATCGAACCTTGATCTTTCTGAATTTGATTTTGGAACATAATCTGGAGAATTTAACTATGAACTATTATGTAGGATGTCAAAGATCATGTAGTGTTCATCCTGTTTTGTTTTTTAATGGTTGGTTTGAAGCATTCTGAATGACTGTAGTAGTCAAAGTTTTGAACTTCAAACTTCATCACTTGAATTTGACCGTTAAGATTCATTTCATTAGTATAAAAAATGTCTTTATGAACTATACATTAGCACAAGAGCCCCTCAAGAATTGACATGCCAAGCTATTTATTTAAAGCTAAAGATGACCTAAGTACACAAAATATGTACATAATTGTGTCGCTATCTTGTATGAATTTCATCAAGTGCACGTGAACTTGTCAAAATAAAGAATTCATTATAGTACCTAATGAGTTCATTATAGTACACAAAAAGTACCTAATGGCTTATTGTCCAATAAGAGGCATTTCATTGTACAAACATTATGAGCATCAAGTACCCATGATCTTTTTAAAATAAAGAATTCATTATTAGTACTAAAGACTCAAATGACAAGAAGTACCTAATGTCTTGTTGTCCAATAAGAAGCATTTCATTGTGGAAACATGATAAGTCATTAGTACTTACTTGCACCAAATTTGTCCTTCTCCATATAAAGAATTTCTTCAATGTACTTAGGATTTGAATGACAAGAAGTACCTAATGTACCATTGTCCAATAAAAGGCACGCAATTTTATAAACATCATGATGTCAAAAATGGATGGAAATAGGGAAAAAATATCATTCTTTCCTTGACAAGTACACATTTAAATCCAATTAAGGTCTCCAATCAAGGCCATTTTAGAGGTCTCTTTGAGGGCACAAATTTCTTCTAATGTCAATAGGCCAATCCAATTTTGTCCATTGCCTAATTTTTCTCCTACTTTTGGCCCTAATCTCATTTGTTCAATCCTAGAAAAATATTCAAATCCCTTTAAGATTTTGACAAAATTAGTGCATTAATGCTAAATGGGTAACATGAATACTTGATTGGTGGGAACTTAAGTGACAATAGATACATGAAAATGTAGTTATGGGGCATCACGAGTAAAATGAACCCACAAAGGGGCCTTATAATGTACATCTAAAGTTACTTATAGTTTAAGAAAGCCATTAAAGAACAATTATATTGCTTGGGACAATCTTCTATCTTAGTGATTGATGATCCAAAACACTTAGGGCCACTTCACACTATGACCCAAAACACTTAGGGCCACTTCACACTATGACCAAAGGTCGAGAGGCTATAGGTTTCCACCAATCAAATTTCAAGAAACCAAGAATTTGGCCTCTCAACCCTTCACACTAAATGGCACAAGTCCAAAGGCCAACACCCTCCAACTACCTACATGGCAATGAATTGCTTACATGGCAATGGACTCTCAATGGAAGTTTGGGTCAATTAAAAATGAAAATCCAAACTATGGCCGAGAAGCCGTCAACTTATGGCAAGATCTCAACCGTTAGATTGCTAAGAGATTGGATTTTGTTTTGGCCTTTGGAAGTTTCACACTATGGCCATTCAAGTTGAGAGGATATGGGAGTGCATTGCCAAGGGTTTGAACTTTAGACTTAGCCTTTGAAGACTTCACACTATAGCCGACCGAAGGCTCCAATTTGTGTTATTTATTGCCTATTTATTACTCATTTTTTTGAACTCTCAACAAAGTTTGGCCACTCAATCCCATGGCCTCTTGACTTGGACGGCCATAGTGTGAAGTGCCCCTTACTTCATCTGGCAGTAAGAGTATATCCAATGCGGTACTAGAAAGAACACTGTAACAGTCTCAACGGGCTTTATAACGTTCAAGTGTAAAAAGTAGCTCCCCAATGCAAACATTATAACCAACGGTATTTTCCAGGGCTCTTCAAAAAACAACCCCGCCTTGACAACTTCAAGTGCCGTATACAGTGTCTCCATTGGAGATGCTCTAATACTCATTGAATGGTAGAGCTATTGGGCTAGCATTGTCAACACAGTGCTGGCATGGTTTTGCTCCTGCTTATGGTGATGCGTTCTTCTCACTTTGCATGAACTTCCCGCCGTGGCCTAAGCAATTGGTGCCTCTTTTGGACTCTAAGCAACCAATGATTCTAAATTAATTAATTTTTATTTGAGCTGATTCCTGAACGTATGAACTAAGCTTATTCTAGATTCTTGGTCCGGTAAACTAGATTATACTTCTGTGTTTGATTGCTGCAAATTACTTGTTGGTCTGATTGGTATAGAGTCATACTATTTCTTCGTCCAATTGCTGTAGAATTAGAGAATTATATTTCTTCAAATTACTTTAGAGTATTCAAACTTAGCTATCATTACAAGATAATGATAGTTTGATTTAGCTTTCCCACTACGAAGAGTAACACCTAGCTTGCCATCATAACCAATTTTTTTTTTTCATTTTTTACAAAGTGCCTAAATGGCAATATAAAATGTTATAGTGGTACTTGAACTTGCAACATACATCCACATATTGGATAGAAAATATCACATTAGCATATATCATGTATCCATAATTTTGTTTTCATCCACAAAACACTGATTTCATCCAAGATTTCTTTTTAGTTTTAAATTTTCTAACAAAAAACTTCATGATTTGTTGTCACTTTGTAGCCAAGTTATTTTTTTCTAATGCAATCTAGCACCAAAAAGTCAGAGAAAAAAGAAAGCCCTAATCGTAACACCAATAAGAAAACTTTGAACTTGCTGACGAGGCTTTGTGGAAGCTCGGTGTGAGTTTTGGAAGATCGGTGTGAGTTGTGGAAGCTGTGCGTGAGCTATGGAAGATTTGCAGCAATTGACGCTTTTACTTTGTACATAGTTGGAAGATTTGAGTCTCTAAGCGCCATACTGTATCTTAATGATCGAGCTAAGCTACAGTGATTCTCGATCTGAGCTAAGCTGTGTTGATTCTCAATTTCTCGGTGCAGTTTGAGAGTCAAATCGATGCCCGAATCTGAATACTAAGTTCACTTGGCCTGAGTTGATCAATTTGAAATCTGAAATCTCAGTGATCTGATTTTCTAAGTTTGAATACTAAGCTTGTGAGTATGTCCTAGTGTCCTTGTGCTTTGTAATGATGTGTCCTTTTCAAACACACACATAGGATAATTCTTATTGGCAAGACCCCTCTCTATTTTTTTGTTGCTTGTTCTACATGGTGGCTTGAATGCCACCTTGTAGAATAATCATTGTGGATTAGACACATGAAGAAACTTAAAGCCCATTTTTGGGTCCATTCCATTATTAATGTGTTCATGGGATAATTATAATTCCACTTTATAGGTGGTTTTGTAATTTTAGGGAAGATCACTTCAAAAATTTGCAAAAATTACAATTATAATTCCACTTGGGATTGATTGTTGAAACAAGTGCACAACCTCAAACCTCTGAAAAATATGTATCCTTTTTGAAATTGACCCCAAGAAATTTATATTCCAAATCAAGGGGATAAAGTAATAGCTTCTAAGATTGTACATGCTTTCAAATTGCCCACCTCCTCAAATGTACATTATGTGTACATGTTGCTTTTTCATAACCTTCAACAATGTACAAATTGTGTACATTTTAGGAGGTGGGCAATTTTAGAGCCCTATGCCATTTCAACTTCAAAATTTTATAACTAAACCCAAAAAATTCCAAAAAATATGAACAGACTTGGGTTACATGGCAATTCCACTTGTCTTCACAGCAGCACTTACTGAAAATTTCAAGAAGCTTTGCCTCCCCAAAATTCAGTTTCAGCTCTTAGGTGGGCGATTTACGGACCCGTTACCTTAACATTCTTATCTACCTCAAGTCCACAACGTCATTTCCTTGTGCATTGAGCATTTGGTGGCAGACTGGAAGATAGTCAGAACCGGAACTGATGGCATTCAATGGAGAACTTCAGCCTTTCAATTCCATGTGTCAAAGTTACCTGCTCCCAGACTCTGACCAATTTCTATACGGCAGGGCGAGGGTTCAGAAAGGGGTCACAGTACGGTCCAGTTACTTGGGGTATTGCTGCAATTTGGCCAGGAGTTCCCCCCAGGGCCTTAACTTATATTATCGTGAAGAGAGGTTCCATTTGGTGCTCACAGTTGCACGCTGGCTTCGGAAACTAAGCTTAGACTTGGACTGAAATTGTGAGTGGCGCCACCGTCTATTGAGAAGACAACCATTCCCAGATTGTGAGCATGGAGAGTTGCTGTGCGAGTTGTGCGCATGTGATTCTGGTGCCCCCGCCTGCATTCGGTCACTGTATCTCGTTCTTCTACTTGGCACCGCGCCTCGTGCACCTCGGAGTGCGAGTCACCTTCCTCATGGTGGAAGGGCTGGTCCCCCGATTGCAAAACGAGCCCTTGTTCGCAGCCCATTGGAGCCAGATCCAACAAGAGAACATCGAGGTTGTGGCGGTGAAGGATGGATTCTCCCAGCTGGGAAACCGACAGGGTTTTTTCACCATGCTTCAGGAATCGTCGGAGCCGCAGCTCGTGGCTGCGTACAGTGGCGCCGTGGCTGTGTTGATGGCGAGCACGAGGTTCCCAGCTCCGTGCTGCATCATCGCCGACATGCTCATGGGGTGGACTCAAGAGGTCGCGGCCAAGTTCAACATCCCGAGCTTCATATTGCATAATTCATCGGCGGCCAACTTGTCACTTATGCTGCATGTACACACTCATACCTCGAATCTCTTATTGGAACAACTCATGCAATGTTCTGCACTGATTCTGGTGATGTCAACTTTCGCCCCATCTGAAGTCTTAGCTTCGCAAATCGGGCATTTGGAAACCATGAATCCTGGGTAACCCGGGCCATGGTGTGGAGGTGCAGGTTCCTACTTTGATCGCCGAAGGCAGGTTGCCGCTGACAGCGAGCAATCAAGAGAAGCCAGTGCACATCCCGGGCTTCAAGGTCCCCTTGCGGACCTCCGAGCTCCCGGATGACCTGCATCCCGGAGCGCTCGTCTCGGGCGCAGACAAAATCTTTCTGCGCACCTCTTGGAGAGTCAAGCAGGCCCCCGTCGTCCTCGTCAACACGTTCCGCGAGCTCGAAGAGGATGTGTTCGAGGCATTGGACGCACTACACGCCAACGCTGCGATGCAGGTGACGTGCACCACCTCTCTCGATGACTTAGACTTTATAGGAAATTTCTAACAGTAGGTGATTTCCCTGCACTGCAACGCCCGGATCTCGATGTATGGGCTTCGCTGCTGGGAAATCGAATGCATTTCCTAGTGATACTCGCAGTTCCTTGTGAGGCTCTGAATGTGACAATTGTGAAACCTTCCTTTTCTACGCACCCAGGTGAGTTGCAATGAGCAAGTAAGTTTGAATAGTGATTCAATTTTGAGGCACAGTCAGGGAATTGTGTGAGTCACAGGGAAACTTATATGAGGCCGTGGTTGTTGCTCATTGAGAGATCTCTCCATAGTGCCAATTTAAGGCAACGATGTCACTCTCTTGTCGGCCAGCACAGGAAGGAGGTTATAACCCATAGCCCTTCCATCAAAAGTACGAATCTGGACACCCAAGATTCAATAAGATGACTTCGCATGGTGTCCGAAAACCTTCGCGAGCCTCCCGGATCGTGAAGGTAACCTAGTCCATCGGAACCTCCAATCAAATGATGTTTTATGTGATAAATTTGATGTCGAGTTCCTTGTTTACATCAAGAGATTGACATCCCAGCTAGAGCCCGATGGCTGGATGTGACGTACCTGTCCAGATATATCCCATGTGTACATAATTGACCGAAACCAGAGTTTCAGATGCCCGAGGTGATCCCAGTGGGACCGTTGCTGCCCTCACCTTTATTCTTCAAGTCAGTCGACAAGACGGAGACCAACGAGGCAAACGAGAGCATCATGCGGTTCTTGGACAAGCATCCACCCCAGACTGTTGTCTACGTATCCTTCGGGTCAGTGCCACTGAAGAACATGGAGAAGCTGTTCGAGGAGGCGGCGCTAGGTCTTGAGGCCAGTGGGCAGCCGTTTCTGTGGGCAGAGGCCACTGTGAATAACCCCAACGCCACGTCTCTCGCACAGAGTCTTCCTCCAGGTAGCGTTTTCTTTTTTCAATATTTTGTTTAGGGTTTAGGGTTTCGAGAAGTTTGCATACCTGTAGTAGTTTTGTTGTTTTGGTGTCTACAATGCAGTTTCTGGTGATTTTTAACAAATTTCACAAGAATCTACCTGTATAATCACATTCTAGCTAGTTTGGAAGTTTTTTCGACACCCAAAGACATGGTCGAAACCTGGCCAAATTTAGCCAGAAAAGGAACCATTGCCAGAACGAAAACTACACTCCGAAGTCCATCTAGTGCGGGTCCCTACAACAATTATCTTGTATCCACCATTTCAGAGCCTAATGGTTTGACGACACGAGAATGAACACTTCAATGATAGGTAGGGTACCCACCTTATTTCAGAGCCTGTGCCAAGTAGACAGAAGAGCGTGATGCACAGAAATGTGAGCTGGTAGTACTTGATGTGTGGTTTTAGGGTTTGTGGAGCGCACCAAGGAGAGGGGCATGATTCTGAACACTTGCGCTCCGCAGCTGCGCATTCTGCAACACCCTGCTACAGGCGCGTTTCTGTCGCATTGTGGCTGGAACTCGGTTATCGAGAGCATTGCGAGCGGGGTGCCGATTCTCGCGTCACCTCTCCGCGCAGAGCAGAAAATGAACGTCAGGTCCGACCTCGTCACCCCAATTATTAATTCCTACTCTTCCGTTCAACGGCATGCATGTTTTTCCTCAATTTGAAGGTCATATTCACGTCTCAAATGTTTTTCCTCAATTTGAAGGTGAATTCCTCTCTTTTTTTCATATTTTCACGAAATTTCGGATTGACGGAATGTTTCGAAATGAAGCAAAAATTTGAGGTTTTCTTGACTTTGATTGTGGCAATTTGCAATTGTAATTGAAGCGATGTACGTAGGACATCAGAAATTGAAGTTAAACCCCATTTTTCGGTTCTCTTGTGGTTAGTGGTGCATCGGTACCAAGAAAGGCAATTTCTATAATTTACAGCTTGTTCCTAAAAATTGCTGAATTTCCATCAGTAAGCTTACCCCCAAACGCTCCGGAGTCCATACCGTTTAATGATGAACATAGTACTTCCGCGAAGCAATGTTCCGCCCAAATAACTTTTCTCAGTTATCGGATTTCTGGAAGATAACCGTCGTGTACGAACTATTCGATGAAATTGAGCTGACTAATACGTTACGAAGACAAAGCAGACACGTGTAATAAGTGAAGACCAGATTTAGGTGTTTCAGTGTTAATCTACTAAACCTCAGGAACAAGAGCCTTCGAATTCCGTGGCGTTTGAGCAACTGCCTCTTTCCAGGTTCATGGTGGACGTTGCAAAAGGGGCGGTGGAGTTCAAACGTAGTAACGAGTCGGAGCAAGTCATCCCGGGAGACGAAGTGGAGAGAATGGTGAGACTCGTCATGCAAGAAGAAGGCGGGAAGCTCCTGCGATCCAATTTGGAATATTTGAAGCAATCTGCACTGAAGAACACGGCGTCCTTGGAGAACTTGAAGACGTTCCTTGCATTGTGCGGGAGCCAGTTCAATCCTGGCCCTGCAACGTCGAAACCCTAATTCTTCTCGTCGTCTCCAAGGTCTTGCCGCAGACATATTTTCAGTTCGCCTTCTCAAAACGGTTATTTAAGTATGAGACTGAGGCTGCCCACTCTAACAACGCCACCATCATGCACCATGAATGCTACAATGCTACGACTGCAATCTGGGTAGAAAATAGTAAACCAGCTCATTATAGGGAGGAGACATACCACAAACACTTACGGAATGACCCATTGAAGTCTTGCATCAACCCATGATTGATTTTTTTCATTAAATGAGATTTGAGCTACGTTAGGTTGAGTTAGTGGCTACAATTTATGTCTTGTAGGATTGTGATGGAGTGGTTGGGGACTTCAATAAGGTCTTTGACCTTTTGAGTGAGAAAATGATTTTTTTAGGCCTTGACATATTTAGGAAATATTGTGTTTCTTGTAGGATAATAAGATGCCTATTATAAGTACACTTATTCATTTATTAGTTTTGGAGTAGTTTAGATATTTTTTTAGGTCAATTGGGGAGCATCCTTTACAAATTTATAATAAATTCATATTTTGTTAAAACTTTAAAAAATATTATTTCAATTGTTTTTTCCATTTTTCCATTTGTCTTCATATTAAGATTATTTTTGAAAATGTAGAATAAATAATCAAACCCCTATCCTACAAACAATGATAACAATCTTAATTGATAAATTTAAAAGATTATTTTGAAAGTTTTTTCATTTTCAAAATAGATAGAATTGTCAAGAATGTCCCCATTTTTCAATAGTTGGATATTTTGCCACATTTTGGATGAAATAATGACATTTCAATCACGCTTTATTTAGACATATTTGTTGATGTCAGTAGGATGATTTTGCCACATTTTTGGATGAATGAATAATATTTCATCATTACTTCACATTGCATATAACTTATGGATGTAAATAGTTGCATCACTCTATTTAAGTTTGAAATTTATTTCATTTTTTTTACAAAAGATCAATAAAAGAAATTGACTTCGCTAAATACTTATTCAAAGCTTATACATTACAACCTTTTCAAAATTGGCGTACTAGAATATCTTGTTCACTTGCCACACCATCATCATTGCATGACTATCATTAATAGGCAATACATTCAAATTCCATCATTGTAAAGGATAAAATTGCCCATCATTGTAAAAGGATAAAATTACCCATCATTGTAAAAGTGATCAAATTAATCACTTAATCCTAAAAGTCCCAAGGCCTTTTTTCCATCAATCAAAGGGTTCATAGTGTTTTTTGATATCCTATTTTCATGTATAGTAAAAGGCAAAGGGCAAAGTTATACTATCGAGTCTAATAACAAAGCATTTGAGGGTGGACTATTTGATACTTATGACAAAAAATATTGCAAATGAGGTATTAATACCTTAGCTATTAAGCAATGACCAATTTGCTTCTTTTAGCAAATCATACCACTCACAAAGCAAAATTTCATGATCAACAAGATATTGTACCATGTCACAATATCAATAAATTTTTTTTTTGTTAGGCAACCCATTCCATTCCCTAATGTAGTGGGATGCCTCAATTCAAGGGCATTATGGTACTAGGCCTAGGGCTCCGGTTCCCACCCTTGTCCTTAGGGCAGTGCTATTACAAGCTAGAAATGTCCTTAAACTAGGGCTTTCCACTATACGATAGTATTGGTGGAAGCATCAATGTTGGAATTGTTATTGCGGATTCTTGAAATTGTGAAAAAAGAGCGTTAGCTAATTTTGTTTTAGTTGGTTGTCATATCACCAAGGATTCTGGATTTTTGCCAAATAAATGAATTGTTGTGAGTCCATCAGTCACTTATAATGTAAGCATACATTCAAATGGCCATGGAACAATTCAATGAAGCAACTGTTGGTTTCCGATCAGACACAAGAATAGCAAACTCTTGGGATCAATCTTTTGGCACTCCATATTTCCAAGTTGCAAGTGTAAGTTCCCAATCACTGAACTAGGGATATATATTCAACTACAATCATCATCTTGATGGAGTCTACATTGCACTTGTCATGGTTTGTGAGTGGACTTAGTCAGTAGGGCTTCTTCAGATTTCGTACTAGGCCAAATGTAACAACTCAATTTGATCGCATTGCTGAAAGAGATACTTGTTGGTGAGTGAACTTGACGAAGCATATATCGTATTGCTTTTGTAGGTACATGATGTTGAAGGAGTTGAACTTTGTACTACATTGAAAAACGTGGTGGCAATTGTTGCAAGAAATCATCAATTCCCACTGAATGTTGGAGTGTCTAACTTTCTTATGGTACATAAGCGAGTCCTAAGCAAGTCCACTCATGTAGCACTATTGCTTGATTCTTACACTTGTTTAGGCACTATTTACAAATTGTATGTCATTGCAAGCGTAAAGAAAGATCATGGCATCAAAATTTAGAATGATTAATTAATACAAATAGTCTTGAGGAAGGCAATAAAATAAGGTGTTTCTTGAAGCCGATGAAGGTTGAAGGTGATGAAGAGGGGTCCTCTTTTGTAGATCCCATCTTAGCAGCATAGTTAGAGGTCTTTGATAGAATAATGCCTCGAACTTGTAATTAGTTTCAAAAACCATATGGCCTTAGCAATGAAGGTCCGAACCCTAAAAAACTTAAGATAGGGGTGCACCTCGAGGAAAAGGATGTAGAAGCCTTGTTTGGCCTCTATAAGGTTGTTACCATTACATCAAGTCTAGACGGATGTGATGGTGACAAAAAATTAGGATCCAACCCCAATGTTTGTTATAATGGAATATTTTAACAATTTGAATGGAATATTATAAAATTCTCTAAAAAAATGACATACACTAAGCTAATATGTTGAATAGTAGTGGTACATTTGATTTTCCATCCATAATTGTCAAAACATAGTAAAAAAAAGTCCAACTTTTTAGAATTTAGGATGTAGGGTTAGAGTTGTTAGGTTTCTGTCTATTTAAAGTTAGAATTGTCAAGATTTTGACGTGTCATAATGTGATGTGACATTATGTCGTAAAACCTCCAAGTCACATCAGAATAGACAACCTTGGACCTCTACATCAATAGAAGTGGATACAAATATGATTGACTTGAGAATGAATGTTTGATTTGGGAGAATACATGATTTATCATCAACAAAATGTACTCTTGAATAATATAGGCCTATCGAGAAGGCTGAGGTGCATGACATTATTTACAAGAGTGAAGGCCAAGAAGGTAAATTGGTGTGCTTTTGCCAAATGGACTTAGCACAACAAGATCAAGAGATCAAGATGAACAATAGCAAGGATGAGGCTCAAGATGTCCATCACAAAGTTTAGACCCTATGGTATGTCAATTGTTATCATGTGGTTATTGTTGTTTCATGGGTTTGAACATTAATTACAATTTATCGCATCATTACGATGCATTACTTCGCATCGTTATTGCATTACAATGCATTATTTGCAACTGCATCATAACGATGCAAAATAATGCATCATAACGATGCAAAATAATGCATCATAATGATGCAATAAATTGTAATTAATGTACAAACCCATGAAACTACAATAATCACATGATAACTATTGACAAATCGTAGGATTAAACTTTGTGATGTCGTCCCATCACCAAAAGAAGGGATTCCAAGAAGTAGATTTAAAGAAAATTGTTTTATAATCTTCACTTATACAAGACCATCTAGTGACCTAAGATCTTGTGTCCTAATCTAGTAAAAATGATGAGTTTTAAAAATGAATGGCAAATGACCTTATGCCCTTAAAGACCATTTAAGCAGTAGTCCAAATTTCCAAAATTTTGAAGGTTCACTATAAAATAAAACTTAGAACAATGATTTAATGAAGACTTTAAAAAAAACTTGTAAAACATGATTTATAGATCATATCCATATAGTTTGGTCTACTATTAAGGCCATATTTGTTAAAATGAGACAATCAATAGTCTCATATTATCTTCAGCTTTATACTCAAATGATAATAAGAGTTTGATATTGAATTTTTTTTAATGAATTGAGACTTTAATATATTAATATATTCACAAACCTTTAATTTTGCAAAGGTTGATATGTTCATAAATTTTTGTCCTTTCAAGATTTTTGACTAGCCACCTTGGTCATAACATCACAAAGTTTAAACCTTATGGTTTGTCAACAGTTATCATGTGGTTATCATTGTTTCATGGGTTCGCATGTTAATTACAATTTATCGCATCATTACAATGCATTACTTCGCATTATTATCGCATTGTTACAATGCATTACTTGCAACTGTATCGTAACGGTGCGAAGTAATGCATCGTAATGATGCAATAAATTGTAATTAACATGCAAACTCATGAAACAACAATAACCACATGATAATTGTTGACAAACCGTAAGGTCTAAACTTTGTGATGAAATCTTGTCCTTTCAAGATTTAAGTGTATTGTGTAAATGCAGTAATGTTCTAATGATTGATTTCGAGACAACAAATGTCATCATCTCAAATAACAAGGCATCTTGAACTCATGATGTTTTGATGTTGAAACAAGTGATTGATTGCATTCATAGTGTTCATTACTTTCTCAAGGTTAAAAGATTATTGTTTCAATGGTACTTTGTTCCAATATTGAATCAATATCAAACCAATATTGATCAAATTTAACTTGTCAAAGTACCATTTTTATACTAATCAAATGTATAATTTATTGGTATTTCTTTAATGTTATTTCAAGTAGCATTGAATCAATACCAAGTCATATGTTGATCAAAGTGAACTTGTCAAAGTACCATTTTTGTATTGATCCAATGTATAATTTGTTGGTATTGCTTTAATGTTGCTTTTAAATATCATTGGTTCAATACAACTTCAACATTGAAACAATGGCTTATTATAAAAATTCTCAAATTGATATGATTGACATTGGTTCAACACTATTTCAATGTTCATACAATGAGTACAAAAATATTCAAAATCCAAAAGTAAAAGAGGGTATGAAATGGATGTTGCCATCACCTTGGCAGTACTTGCAACCTAAAACTACTAAGTTGCCTCCCTATAGCCACTGCTATATACATTATTCACCTACTGTACTAATTTTTAATGCCCAATTGTTTTATGCATGCATGAAAATTTCCAATGCCCAATTGTACACATGCTAATTCTTAATGTCCAACTATTGTATGCATGCTAATTCCCAATGCCCAATGCTAAGGAACTCCCAATGCCCAACTACTTCATGCTAACTTCCAAGGCCCAATTGCTTAAGCACACTATGAAATTTAGAAAGCTCTATGACCCTGAAACTTGAATTGCTATACAATGTGGATTTTAGATGTTCCTAAAACTTAAACTGCAAATGTTTCTAAATCTTTACTATCCAATCTAAACCTTCTACAATTTGTAGCTCAAAGCTAGAATGCTAGTTCATCATATTCAATGTGAACCTCTCTATGAATGTCGGGAGTGTCTGAAACATGGTCTACCTCATCAAAATCATCATTTTGAACTATTATAATTCGTTGCATATTTGGGCAGTCCCTGTACACACGTGCCTCTGCTGCCTTCATCATATTCACCTCTTTATCCATGTCCAATGGATTAAGTCTCTGTTCTAGCATTGCCGATTCAAGCTATATACACAAACAAGTGTAGAAGGTCAAAATACAATCAAGTGTGGAAGGTCAAAACACAAACAAGTGTGGAAAGTCTAAACAATTTTCTATTAATATAAAATTTTGATAACATTTTAATAGAAAGTTAAATTTCACATTTTGATTATACTATTTAGACTTCAAAACAGTTATCTATTACATTTTAACAAACAAGTATCCATTAAAACAACATTTTGATAGCAAAATAGTTATCCATAGAGCAACATTAAACTATAAATCATTAATCCATAACCTAACCCTAAACTTCAAAATTGGATAAGAACATGATTTACCACATGAAGTAAGAACCCTGCAAGGCTTAAAGTTAGTTGCACAGGCTTGAATTTATTATACTTCTTCCCTTGGAGCACTCGAGCTATTGCTCCATGAATAGCATCAGAGCCATAAGGATCAATTGATCCATCTTCAAGAATAGAAATCCTCCACTTATCCTCTAAATAGCCAATTATCAACCCATCCCAAACCAAGACACTCAAGCAGTTAGTAAGCCGGCCAAGACATTGAAACATTTCAAGAGTGCAAATCCAGATTCCAAAATTTCCAATAACATACAAATGAAACATTGAACTACAAAGTGAGGTAAAATGAACATCTCAAAAGCTTCAAATGAATACATCCAATGCACTCATTAGTCTTTTCCCTAATCACTAACTCAAGAAAAGGTAATCCAACAAAGTTATCACTCAAATTGAGAATTAAAATCTTTGGTAGAAACATAATTAGTTACAAGGGACTAATAAGCCGCATGTTCTTCTTTTAGGGACATAATTGGTGTTCAAAATGGTATTATATGTATAAACAATAACAATTAGTAAACCAAGATGCTGAAATAATTAAATCAAGACACTGAAATAACTAAACCAAGACACTGAAACAATTAAATTAAGACAAGATGCTGAAATAATTAAACTAAATCACTAAGACAACTAACAAACCAAGACACTAAAATAGTTAAACTACAAGCTTGCACATATTAAAATCAATAACATTCAAAGTTATTACCTCTTCGAAGCTCTTCAAGTGTTGTAAACCATTGAGCCAACTCTTCTACCTCTTCATCATTAGGGCGTGGACATCCCAACAATCTATACAGTTCAACTCTTGCCCTGGTAGTTATGGAACCTCGATAGTCACGAAGATTTTTTGTTACAATGTGTTGAAAACCATTTGGTTTACACCACTCCACCATGAAAGACTCACGAGCGCTTGCATTGTCACTTGCATTGAATGATGCAAGGATGGCCTCAATCATCACCTCATCAGTCGGGTACAAAGTAGCAACTGCTAATGTTCCCAAAAAGAGTTTTGTGACAATATCGATGAGATTTTTCTGCAAAAATCAACCATCACAAAGTTAGTTGAAACTAATTACTAATTGATGAAACTACCATTAAAACACCACAAATTTAAGAAAGATTTCAATAACATAAGTAATAATTCTACAAAGTGATAAAATTACAAGTTGTAAGTTTACCTTGACAAGTTCTTCTAAACAACACGGGATTTTATCCTTGAGCTTCTCTAATGCAAGCTCAAGAGAAGAAGTCAACGAATGTGTTTGCTTTCTCAAGGTTTTGACCTCTTTTTGCAAGTACAAAAACTGTAGCCTCTCTCCTGCACTAAGAGGAGCATTGTGCATAGTTGAAGGAGGCACGATTGGTGGTGCATCTTGAGCTGTAAGTGGTACGCTAGTTTGTTGAGGAAGTGGACTAGTTGGAGTGTGGGGCTGTCTTTCCAAAGGTTGTCGATATAGTTGTGCCTCTTCTACAATTGAAGAGGCAACATGTTGACGTGGTCCAACGGATCTGTGGGCATGGGAAGGACCAACAAGCCTCACACGTCGTACAACTTGCTTGTCAATCCCTTTACTCCTGATGAAGAGGTTTGCACAAACACGCTTGGCTCCAGTTGGAGTTGCTTGACTAAGTCTAGGAGGCATTTTGACCTGCAAAATATGGATACAATTTCAGTCATTTCAAAGCTATATATTGGAGTATAAAAAACTTAACAGGTAGTAACTATCTACACAACATGATTGATCAAAGTATCGGTAATCAAAGTCTCCGCACTCTTTAAGAAGCCTCTCTTTAAACTCCAAACAAACAAGCTTGAAATCAATGCCTCTCCTCTCCCAACAGTTTGCCAACAAACTTGGAAAACGTTCAAAAGAATAACTAAACTAGAAATTGGAGGAACAAAAAAGAACGGGTTTACGGATTGAACAGGTTTGTACCTGAGATGGATTGCTAGAAGAAAGCAACAACTTCTTGAGTTCTTTGGCTATGTGATGATCATCAAATCTGTACAGACACAAAAATTTGCTTTCAACATGCATCTACATCATTGCATGCTAAAACAAGACGCAAGACAAAAAACAAAAAACTTATTACATTGAACCAGAAAGCTCACAAGGATGATTGAAGTTATACTCTCCCGCATTCTCCTTCTCCTCTGGTGTCAATCTGTTGTAGAACGAGTTACAAAGGAATCTGTACAAAAATGACTTGTTATTTAAATACTAAGCACAAGCATTCAACACAAGTACACGCACAAACTAAGCACATGAACTAAGTACAAGTATAAACTAAGCACAATCATTTAGCGCAAGCATTGAAATTAAACAACACAAGCATTGAAGAAACTCACATGATGCGTCATTGTTGAACCATCCCTCGGGCATCCTCTCTGGCCATGGCTTGGATACTCATGTGTACTCTTCCGTAAGGCTTGGATCCCTCCTACCAACCAAAAGCGCAACATTGATCACAACGTCCCTTGGAGCAATGTTCCAACATTGAAACTATAGAGACAAAGTCGATCGGCTTCTGATGATGTGAATGGTGTGGAAGGGTAGCTACTAGAAGTATGGAACACTGCACTATTGTAGTGCCTTGAAAGTTCTTCCAATACGTACTTAGTTACTCACGTACTCGAATGACTCAATCGGTGATGATGCGTGCGCTACACTGTCGTCATTCTAGGATCGAACACACCTTCACACGAGCAATGCAATGCAAACAAATTAGCAAACTAATCATGTACATGGAGTAGTCGATTGTTAATTATCTTGAGGACATAATCAGCGCAATGGAATTTTCAAGTACCGTACTACTCAAGAGACACAAAGAAGTGAGTAGTGGCTCAATTAAGGTCGATTACCTAACACGAAAGCATCCTCCGTGAGTTTGCTGGTGAAGGATGCAAATGCCTGCAGTTCCGCAACACGGAGAAAAACATCAAATGTACAATTGAAGCGCCATTGAAGCGCAAATTGAACTGCACAAATGAAGCACACAAATGAAGTGCAAAAATGAAGCGCCATTGAAGCGAGAGTAACGACGAAGATTGAGAACCGTCAATACATGCCTAATACCTGAGAACAGAAACTACCCTAGCCGTCACATCTGCGCCAGCCACGTTCCTACTAGTAAAACATCAAATTACTCAGAAGTAACGTACTACTAGTAGTGGGCCATCCATTCATCCATCCAATCGTAGAGAAGAACTGAAGTGTATACGAAGTATAGTTGTGTGATGGCGAGGAGCCTTGAATCACTCGACGTTAGTGTATTTCAGGTATTTTTCTTCGGAGCCTTTGTTTTTGTATTGCTCGTTAATCTTGAGTTCATGTTTGTCGTAGCTTTGTTTCTAAATTGTAGCTGTTGCAGAGAATTGAAGAAGTATGCGCGGACTTCGACTGATGAGTTGAGGCCCATGCACCGAATCAGAGAGCTCCCATTTGTTCACGCTCTCGCTCTCATCACTCATTTCAGGTAATTTTCATGGCGATGTTGGGTGCTGCAAGTTTGCAAGTCGATCTTTCATCACCAGTCCCTGTAATCATTAAGAGCTTCAGCGGTGTCACAGGCCGCGGACACCTTGCATAGAGCTAGTCAAACAAAAGCCTAACCTCTGCGGATTCTACATTTTAGATTGAATGCTAATCGATGAATACTTCTCAATATTCATTTTCCTGGAGTACAAATGAATAGAGTTCAGCAAGTGACGCAACCTATTGCGAGACCAATTGTGAAATTATCACTCACTAAGTGTGATCTTGACATTCGCCTTGTGCAGGCTTTTTAATAGTTCTGGACTAAATCGCTGATGTGCACATACTACAACTGCAGCCAACTGAAACTAAAATTGAAGGCGGGACTGGGGAAAGAGGAGTTTGCTTAGATTCTACACAAATGTGACATTCCATAGCCAGCTACTGCCACACCGTATCTTTTGCCTGAGGACGAGGCCCTCTACTGGGGAACCAAGGGGGAAGCAATCGCAGACTGCGTAGGACTCTTACACACCCACACCCACACCACTTACATTAGTACGTAGAGTTCCTTTGGCTTCATTGCTTCGTTTTTAAGTAATTCGTCAAATTGAAAGAGCTTAATCAAATTAATTAATCAAATTTTGTGTGTCTATCCACTTCTGGAGAGTGAAAGAGGAGGTATGTTTGAGTAATGGATTCTCAATACTATATCATTCTTTATTGAATTTAATGAATGTCGTTGAGAAGCTCCAAGATTGGAGCAAACTGCAATATGGATGTGGCATTTGCTGTTGAACTACAGCTGTTAGTTGCTAAGATTTGAGAAGATGTTCTTTGCATTATTGTATACAGATTTTATTAGAATGGAAAGGACAACTTTGCGTTGCTCCCGGTGTGGAGCAACAAATTTCATCAACATGGCAGGTTTAATGGGCCACATGAAGAATAGCAGCTGTCGCATACTAGGGCAAATGGAATCTGTTCCTTTATTATTGGTGCCTCCTATCAAGTCACCATTGTCATTATCACCTCCAATCAGCTCTCATGCTATAGTAGATGAACAAGATGAAAATTTGGATTCACTTGAAATGTTATATCAACTTGAAATGGTAAAAGAAACACCTGAGGCCCTTCAGTATGATGCCACATTTGAAATCATTCGATTTTTCCGTTCTTGTAACAACAATGAAGGACTTTCAAACAAAGACATAGATTGCTTATTGAGTATCTTGTGGCACCAAGAATTTGATACAAGGAAGTTGACCATTTGCACATCTTCAGACATCAAACGATATGAGGAACAACTCTACTCTGAAGAAGATGTAAGTACTTTGCTTTTTTATGTTTGTTGTATTTTTATTTGGAGATTGAAAATCTTGAAGATTTCAGATGTTGACTCAATAATTATCAAGTTTTTGTATTGAAATGTAGGGTTGGCAATCTTACACATTGAGCCAAAAGGAAAATGAAGAACCAGTTGTTTTTCAATTCAAAGATCCAATGGTGGCATTAACCAACTTATTTTCATCTCCGGAAGTTGCTGAGGACTTTAAGCTTCAACCATCTATCGTAAGAAATGAATTTGGAGAACGTGTCTATAGCTCTTTGGATACTTGTGAGTGGTGGGAAGAAATGCAGGTAAATACGTACAATCAAGTTTAAGTTACAACTTGTTATGTTATATTTTGTATTGGAAGTATTTGATTATTGATATATTATTCTACTAAAAGAATTGCATTGTTGATTGTCAGATTCATATCAACTTAACATGTGAGGGAGCTATCATAACACCAATAATATTCTATAGTGATCAGACCACATTGTCCAACAACAGACGAGTTCTAGGGCATCCAATAGTGATGTCCATTGGAAACATCTCTTGTCATATCAGGGAATTAGATGAAGGTCATACTTTGATTGGACTTCTTCCTATATTCTCAGGTGAGTCTAATCACTTATATTCTTTCTACCATATGTTCTATTTAATCATATTGCAATTATAGTGACTTTCCAAATGTGTGCATGTAACAAATTACTCTTTTGTCGTAAATCAGACATGGATGTATCCCAAGATCGAAAATTGGAGATGTTCCAAGAATGCCTAGAAACTATTTTTCAACCACTAAAAGTTGCAAGTCATGAGGGTGTGGTTCTTATTGATCCTTTTGGAACCCCACAATTTGTATTCCCTCTTCTCTATGCTTATGCATGTGATCACCCCGAGGGATGCAAGGTGTGTAAATTTTTTCTATTTTTTCTCCTGTGTTGTTTGACATCAATTCTATTTTGTCTGTTGTGTTGCTTTTGCATCCTGTTTGGTTTAGTTTGAGGAGTTTAGAAAATATCAATTCCTTTGTTTATATTTTTGGATGGGAGAGAAGTTTGTGGAAGGAGAATTGTGGGGATGAAATGCGCTCATTCCTTGATATTATCAATGATGGCGGGGCTGGATGAAAGGGATTTGAGGAGGAAGAATCTTACTCTTATGATGTAATATCTTAATGCAGATCTCATGTACATTTGATACAAATAGAAGTTCATCTCCATATAGCAATTGTATGTGTGGCAAAGATGATTTGAGTAATGTAAATTTGACATTTCGATCAAGAACAGAAGAGAAGATGAAAGAGATATATTGTGCCATAACAACTGAAAACTTGCCACGAGGAGAATCCAAGAAAATATCAAAATCTTGGTCAGTACACCCTATAGAGGTAAGCATCACTTACCTATATTCTTGCATGTCAGTGTCATATTCTAATGTTGTGTAGAAAAAACTAGCAAAAGAATTTTCTCAAATTAATGTTTATATGGGCAAAAAAATTGTAGTTCCAATCAGATCTTGTTTCTAATCAAATGCATATACAGTTGTTCACCAAAGAGGTGGTCTAAATCTTTCTCAATTTGCATGAGCTCTGAGTCTTAGATGTTAACACCCAAACTTATTGGAAATAGTTTTACCTATGAGCACATGTAAAGTAATTCAGTTTTGTAGCCTTTGCCTCCGTTTTCTAATATGTTTTCACTTGATATGTTTGCAGTGTGCATTTTGGAACTTCAATGGTGGTGATACAAGATTAGGGAACCCATATTTGGCAATTCATGTTGATATTTTACACCAGAGTGATGTTGGCATATTCAAAATGCTTGTTGACATCATCCGAGAGATGGTTCCGCCAACCACTCTTATTCAACTTGATCAACGTTTGTTTCATATTCGTGATAAGTGTCGCTATCCAAGTTTTAGGATTCCAGGAAGTGCTAAAGGAGGCTATTTTACATCAAATGCTAACTATGTAGGCTTTGAACATAGAGCTATAATGCAAGTGTTGATGTTTTGTTTGATTGGACTCTATGATTTGAGCATCATTGAAGTCTTTGCATTGTTTATGGATTGGTATTCTTTAGCATGTCGCAGCATTGAGCATACTGATGGAAGTCTTCTTCAAATGAAAACTTCAATGAACAGGTGAATAACTCTATGAACTCAAATTTTACCGCATTCCTATTGTACTTTGTATTGAATGTGTATTTGTTATATGTTACTTGTAAACTTAATATTATCAAAATGCATGTGTGTATTAACATATTGCTTTTTTTAGGGTGGTGAGTGCAATGAAAAGATCAAATTTGAGTGACTGGCAAAGATCTGCTTTCAACACCATCAAAATACATATGATGAGCCATTTTGATCCTTACATTCGTCGATCTAGTTTGCCATGGGAATATTCTACAAACATGTTTGAACACATGCACATTGCCCTCATGAAAAAAGCTTACAGAAGAAGTAATAAGAGAAATGCATCCCTCCAAATTATAAAGCACAATAGACGATTGGAAATGTTGAGGACAGTGGGCAAACATCTTCAAGGATTTGAGAACATACAAGTTCAAAGAGAGACAATACTTGATAAGGTTTGTGAACTTCCATTTGACATGATTGCATAGTTGTCTTCAATTTATGTTGATATTTGAAGCTATCAATACTAAATAATTTGATTCTAATTAAATAATTCTTTCTTTTGGCAGACAGTGACTTTCGGAATGAACGTCATATCTAGTGCTTATGTCAACATTCACAGGTCTTGGTTGATTCAAGATGCACGTGATGTATCTCAAACACCTAGAACAACTATGAGTGACATCCGAATGGGGAGAGGATTTGATGTTGCCACTTTACCAAAAAAGGTGCAATATCTTTTTCATCATCAATCAGAGGTTCCAAACTACTTGTCACATGCTCTTCGAAGCTTTGAGTTGGAGAGAGGTATTCGATTGCCTCAGGTGAGTACAACTTAGCACATATGATGAATTTTCAAATCATCTATATGTAAATTGTATGAACTTAATTAAACTTAAATTGTATTTGACTTGAACTTCTTTTTAATTGTAGGTGCCTCAGGTGAATACAACTTTGCACATATGACTAATATTCAAATCATCTATATATGAATTGTATGAACTTAATTAAACTTAAATTGTATTTGACTTGAACTTCTTTTTAATTGTAGGTGCCTCAGGTGAATACAACTTTACACATATGACTAATATTCAAATCATCTATATATGAATTGTATGAACTTAATTAAACTTAAATTGTATTTGATTTAAACTTCTTTTTACTTGTAGGTGTTTGGAGTGTCAAAGATACTAGCAATCCCAGGAGGCTCGGGAGGACGCTATGGCGAGTCACCTCAATATATACGAGCTTCAAATTCATTCCATGGACGCCCATGGTACAGTAGTGTTGCACTTAAGATGGAAAGTTCAAGTGAGCCAGAAATTACTTGGTATGGTGAGGTGCATCTTCTTATGCATTTTTCAGTTTTAGATTTAGCACTTGTAAAGTGTTATTGTGAACTTGATGAGGATGATTTGGAAAGAATATTGAAGTGTGTAGAGTTATCATGGTCTATTCCACATGATTATACAAGGGCCCAAGTGAAAAGAGCAAAACGACCTGAGTACATAGTAATAGAAGCATCAAAAGTATTGAGAGTAGTGCATGTTGTGCCACATTTTGGACAAAGTGGACACTTTTTTGTAAACAAGTGGAAATTTTAGTTGAAACAATGTTGATGAAAGTAGAAATTGAAACTATGTTGAAACAACATGCATTGCAACAATGACCATTTTCTATCTAGTATTGAAGTAATGTTGATGGAAATAGAAGTTGAAGTATTGTTGACACAATGTACATTGCAACGATAATGCATCAAGCTTAATTTAATATACATTGAGAACAATTATTTTTTCAATATTGATGTAATGCCATTTTAATCTCAATTGAAACAATTGATTAGTTCAAAATCATCAAAGTATTTGTTGTTGCAATATCATATTGAAATAATGTTAGTAGAGCAACAAAACAATACTAGAACAATACTACTTCAATTGGACAACTTTCTTAATATTGTAACAATGTCACAACAATGAGGGGGTAAATTTGTGATGATATCTCCATTGTAATTAAGGGAGAGAGAATTATTCTCTTTATGCAAATATGAATATATCTTTTGGGCATCAATAGAAGAAGATATAATTATTCCATCCAGCTTTAGGTTGTAAAGAAGTTGTGGAAGTTGTCTTGCTAATAAAACACTTGGAAGTGAATAAAGATTATATCAAAAACATAATATAAGAATAAAAAACACCTTCATCCAACCAAAATATTGTCAATTTTTGTTAATTCCTAAAGAATTTTGACTATATTTTCACCAAAAATGCTCCAAAATTGCCATCTCTTGTACAAGTACCAAATTTTCGAAAAAATAACATTTTTGGACACATCTAATCAATAGACCTTATATTACTTTGGTCTAAAAAAACATGAAAAAAATTTCAGAAATTTTCACTATGTAGATTGCAGGATATGAGCATTTGAAGTAACAAAAATCATTTTTTTGTCCTTGCAAAAAATTGGGCAATTGCACTTCACAAGGTTAGATCATTATGAAAAAAATTCCAAAATGGTGGTTACTCTTTGGATTCATTCTTCAAGGCAATTTGGCTAGATGCTTGAAAATTTTCAAATCATTTTGAATTGTACAACATATAGGAAAAAAAATAGAAAGTAGAAAGAAGTAGAAAATGATTCAAAATACTCGAGAAAATACTAAATTGTTAATAATTTATTTATGGAATTGAGAAAAGCCAATCCCAATGGTTGTAATGTTGTAATAAACCATTTATACCTAATGTTTTTATTTTTTTCCAAAAATATTGAAAATTGAGTTAAATAAAGGACTAACTTCAAAGTTTATATTAGAGTATAGATTCCATAACTATCCACAAACTACCCACAACTAAAACTCCTCATAACTTTCATCTTATTAATCAAAATGGAATGATTCAAAGATTTCTACCTATATATAAATCTAAAGAACCAATTTCAAATTTTTATTTTTTTTAAAAGTGTTTTTTAAAGAAGTTTTTTTTCTGCCCAAACTGCCCACTAAATGTTGAAAATTATATATCATACAATAACTTTTTAACCATGTAGTCAAAAGTTATGAAAATTGTTGGACGTTAAAGCTATTCTTCAAGTACATGTTGTGTGAAAATTTCAATGAAAAAAATAATTCCATTTGTATTGAGCTACCCAAAATTGCTATGTTGCCAAAAAAACACCGTTTGGTTCTTTAAGGGTTAAATTGATGTCATTCATGCTTCAAAATTGGGGATATAAATATACACATAACTTTGCAAATTAGGATTATACCACATTAAACTACTTCTAGACTTTTGAAAGTCCATAATTAATAACGGTCATCAAGAAGAAAAGAAACAATCATCATGAAATAATGCAAAACACAACAATGCTAGTATGTGAGCCTAGAAATGTGAACCTACAAGCCTTGAGTTTAGGTGTAAGTAAGTACTTTACAACTATTGAAGGTTTCTATAACATGCATATTTATAATATTAATATTTTATAACTATAGAAGGTGCTTATGATATAGGTACCTAGAATATAAATATCCTATAACCATAAAAGGCACCTATAACATAAACACCTATAATATAATTAGACACCTATAATATAAACATCATATAACCATGTAAGGTGATAATAAAATAGGTACCTACAACATATTTCTATAATATAGGCACCAGGGTTGTCATAACGGGCGAACCGGACTGGACGGACAGATGAACCGGACTGGACGGACAGGCGAACCAGATGGGCAAACCGGACCAGATGGACAGACAGTCCATACGGCTTTAATTTTGAGAGTTTTGCACCTTGATGATCCCGTCCGCGCCCTGACCGTGCCCTAACGATCCCGTCTACGTCCCGTCGGTCCCGATGTCCATGTCCTGACGATCCCGTCCACGCCCTAACGATCCCGTCTGCGCCCTGAGTACAGCATCCACGCCCTGTCGGGCAAATCGGACGGACGAATCGAACAGACGGGCGAACTAGATGTCCGTCCACTATGAAAAGTCTGATAGGCACCGACAATATAAATATCCTATAACTATGGAAGGTACCTATAAGGGTCCCATCCTACTTGTAACATATAGAAATAGTAGGCACAAAGAACTAGTATTTGCAAACTTGGCCTTCAAACATGAATAGTTGATAGTTGTTAAACTGAGCCCAAATTTACATAGCAAGGTTTGGTGTTTGTCAAATGATCTACTATAATTACTTATCATCAAGTTGTCGTGTACAACTCGATGTACAATTCGTATCACTTCAATTTATCCCAAAACATATCAATGATGATTGTTAAATGACATTGAATCCATACTTTTCCAATCATCATCTTTGACTCCGCGCTTTTCCAATTGTCCTCGCGATCTACAATCTATTTTGCACACTCGCAAACTTTCATCGATCGCAATTTGTTTCATTTGCTCCTTGATTTCTTTACTTGCAGTCAAATTGCATTCTTGCTTAATCGATTTGCATGGTATGCTCATTTGTTGCAATTTTTGGATTCTTTGTTTTTGACTCTAGCATTCTTCTCTTTCAATTTATAAATTCTTTTCTTTCAATTATTGTATTCTCTTGCATCACTTGCTCACGTTCACTTTGTAGCTTGCAATCATTTACTCTTGCTTACATTCCTTCTCACTCCCCTTCATATTTCTACAATCTTTGTAAAATTCTATTGTAGATTTTCTTGCATTCAATAGAATGAAAACTGCAACAGCATCAGGCGCTATGAGACTCCCAAGAATCTGATCAGAGTACAGAAAGTGAGTTCAAGAATATATTAAATTGTTAAATATGTTGTACAAATAGAGTAATATACTCATTAACAAGGGTTTGTGATCCTTAGTGTACAAAGAGTTGTGACTCTAAGAGAGACTCTAAATAAAAGAGACTTATACTATAAGTATGTATAAAAAAACCTTTTTATTAATATACTTTCACTTTATATGAGTTTTCTCCTTCTCTCTCAATTCTAACATGGTATCAGATCACCATGTGTTATCGTCAAATCACGCGTCAAATTCCTCCTATTGAATGTTCAAGTGAGGATTCTATAATTTACTAATCTTTGACTTAAAAGAGCTGAAATTGAAAATGCTCTTCAATTAACTAATGCAACCTTTAACAAATGCATTTTTCCAAGTACCTTTAGATGATTTTTCAATTCAAGAATATGACCAACCTCTGGAATTTGCAGAAAATGCATATGGAATTAGCATCACAAAGTTCCCCTGTCATGAATTGTCAATAGTAATCGTATGATTATCGTCAGGCATTGTTTTCATATTACATTCCTTCATTTGGAAATATTGTTACAATATGAAATTGTCATTCATGATTATAGTATAGTTTAGGTATATCATTCATATTTGAGTCTAAAGTGTTAAAGTTGCACGATAACTATACTTGACAAAATATGCACGATTTCAGTGGTTTAGTGATGGGCTACTAACTTCGTGCAACATTTGTACTTATTTAAGACATATGAAGTTAGTGCAATAATCACACAACATCAAGTCCATGCATAGTTATTGCACTAACATTGCATTTTTTTATCTCTTACAATTTTAGTACTAAGTCAATTGAAAAACACGAATTGTATTCAAAGTAAAAATTCAGACCTCATTTAAGCATAGTAGAAGAATTGTTTTTGAAAAATTTTGAACTAAGAAAAGTTGGAAAATTAAGCCATATTTCATCTCCAAAAATCCGTTTGACATTTCAAGTCTCCAATTAAAAGTTATAAACAAATTTCAGAGAGGTGTTGGAAGGGAATTTTTTTTGACAATTTCTAATGCTTCTCTGAAATTTGTTCATAACTTTTGATTGAAGACTTGAAATGTCAAACGGATTTTTGGAGATGAGACATGGCGTAATTTACCACTTTTTCTTAGTTCAAAGTTTTTCAAAAACAGTTACTCTACTGTGCCTAAATGTGGTTCAAAATTATGGTTTTAACACAATTCCTGCATTTTCAAGTTGACAATGAGTGGTCAACCAAGCTTCTCATCTTTAAGTTATCCCATATGCTTTGAGTGGTCATGACAAACAATGAATTTTAGTATAAAAAGGATCTCTCCACTCTCCAGTCTCACCAAGTGCCATTGGAGTGAATCTATCATTATGTTGTCAAATTTCTTGTTAGCCTAGTCATGGATTTAATTCAAACATTTGGTACGATTGTACATTTCTATCACTACATCATCAAGTTTCTTGTTGGTCTAGTCATGGATTTAGTTCAACATTTGGTGCAATTATATAGATGTAAATTATAATTTATTAGATTATACTAATCAGTTAATAAACAGAATGAAATAAATTTAAGTGAAAAAATTACTGCTAATTAGAAGGGTGACCAACAGTTTAACATTGACAATACTTTTTCAAACATTGATAACATTTAATAAGAGTTACTCTAGTACAAATAACAATAACGCTGTTGTCATGAATTTTTCGTGTACTTTAACGTAGATAAAATGCACGACAAAGATAATAGTTTTTTGTGCATAATTTGTGTCATTAATGCACTTGTGGTTATCGTACAGAGGTCACATAGTTAATACAGATGACAAAATAGTGCCACTTCTTTGCAGTAATCGTGTACATTGTAACGATGCGATAACTTACAAATTAACGTACGCACCCATGAAACAATAGAAATTGTATGGTAATTGCTAACAATTCGTTGGGCCAAAACTTTGAGATGAGAAACACTCCAATAGCTTACATTGAAGCAATAAACAATTTCAATGAAACAAATCCAGAATTCTTTCCTGAAGATTTCATAGAAGAATGTGAAATACAAACAATTCTGAGAAAAGGTTATTAAAAATGATAACTCATAAAATTGACATTAGTTATGTCACTAAATTTGATGGATCTTATTTCAACATATGGAAATATAGGTTAACCCTCATTTTCAAAGTAGAAAAATTATGGCCTATAATAAGTGGAGAACAACACTTACCGGTAGTACGAACAATAGCAGAAATAACTATTGGCACTAGAAGAAAAACATGTCCGGCACAACCGGTTACTATGCAACTAGTGTCCTATACGACTATCCTATAATTGTACATCTCAAACTTAAGGATAGACGGATTGTTAACAATTATCGTGTAGTTATCGTTGTTTCATGGGTTCGTACCATAATCACATTGACTCAGTGTATTTTTACACACTGATTCAGTGCGTAAAAATACACTGAGTCAATGCGATTATGGTACGAACCCATGAAACAACGATAACTACACGATAATTGTTGCCATATCGTAGGGTCTAATCTTTGTGATGTAAGACCTCTCTATTAGCACCAAATTTAATGTAATTATTTTATGTTGTTTTACTTCCTTGATACATTATTTTAGTTGCAAAGTAGTCAATCTATAGTTGCAAAAAATGACTAAGAAACAACAAGGAAAAGATTGCAATTGTAAAATGACCATAGTTGTTTCTTAGTCGTTTTCTAATCGTTTTTAGGTCACTTTCTAATTATACACTAGTTGTTTCTTAGTCGTTTCCTATAGTACTAGAAAATTCAACTTTTTTGTTGATTTGGTTGCATAGATTTGATTCATTTTTCTATTGGTTTGGAGAGTAATTTGTTGATTTGAATGGAAATCAATAGAAAAGTGAACCAAATGAATGCGACCAAATCAACAAAAAAATTGAATTTTCTAGTAGTGAAGCTAATCATTTTCTAGTCACTTTTAAATTGTTAACACTAATTGTTTCTTAGTCGTTTTCTAGTTGTTTCCTAGTTGCTTCTAAACTTCATTCTCATTTGTCTTATATCAGTTGTAAAGAGTACCATTAAATTGGACATATAAGACTTGTAAGATGTAGTCTTCTATGATGAATTCTGTTGATTTAATTTTCAAATTTTTCAAATTTTTAGATTTCTATAGAGTATAGATTTCTACAATTTGTAGAAATAAAAAAATATTTAAAATCCAAGAAATTTTAAAATCTACAAAATTGTAAGGTTTCCCAAACCAATGAAATCTATTAAATACCAATATTTGAATTTTTGAAATCTAGGAAGAAGGTAGACCTGAAATTTTAAAATCTATAAAAGTTTAGATTTGAAATTCTAAAATCTAAAAAAAGTTAGTTTTGAAATTTTGCAATCTACAAATCATTGTGATTAACAATTTAAAATCTATAAATATACAAGTTGCAAACAAGTTGTAGATGAGTCATAAATGAGGCATGACTTTTGCAATTGGTATACCTTTTTCCTAAATTTTAGGGTGTCCACTGCGACTAAAGGTCTCCAAATTATCACCAATCGCAAATTAGTCACAAATGTCCTATACAACTGAAAAACCAATTGTATAGTGTAGTTGCAAAACCCCTCATTTTCTTTTAGTGTCGAACTTCTACTTTGCCTTCTTTAGGTGCAAGAAGTATAAGTTTGTGGGAAGATCAATATGCATTAGCATTGACTATAATAAACAACCACCTTGAAAATTCAATCAATTTCCTTATTCAATCCTATAAAACTTTTCATTCAACATGGTAAGAATTGAGTAAAATATTTGAATTCCAAGACATAATGACAAAAAGACATTTGAAAGACAAATTACTAAATATGAAAATGAAAGAAAATTCAAGTGTTATTAAACACATCCATAACTTTAGAGCCCATCTGGAGCAACTTCTAGCAACTAATTTAGTAGTACCAAATGATGAAACTATAATTATATTAATGAAGAGTCTTCCTCAAAGTTATCAATCCTTTATTTGTTATTTGAGAAGACAAGTTAGAATTACTTTACAATCTTTAATCATAGATTTGATTGAAGAAGAAACTTTCATCAAAGATATGAGTTCAACAGTTGAAAACACATCAACACTATAAGTTGGAAAGAAAATTTTCTATAAATGTATGAAACCTTACTTTAATAAGAACTTTAAGAAAATTTCAGATTCAAAAGGAGAGAGTAGTGGCTCCAAACCTTATGAAAAGAAGAATTTTCCAATTGAAAAGAAGTGTTTTTATTGCAAAAAATCCGGACATCTTATTAGAGATTGCAAAATCAAAATTGCTGTAGAGGAAGCAAATAACAAGAAACAAACAAATCTTATTATAACAAATAATAAACTTTATGTAGTAGCATCATCGACTAAAGAAAAAAATTATTCTACCCAGTATGTGGATTAAAGGGCAACTCAACATATGTGCCATCAAAGAGAAGGATTTATAAATTACATTAAATGTAATGATCAACAATTAGTTTACCTAGGTGATAACTCCACATCATATATCATTCAAGGATATGGTGATGTTAATGTAAAATTGTCAAATGGGGATGAAAAATTCATACTTAATATTTTACATATTTTTGGCAAGGGGAAGACACTGTCCACGTTTTAGCAACCCACGTGCGGCGGAAAAAGTAATACATGTAATACATGTAATACATCTTAAAATTTAATTTAAAAAAGAAAAAAATTATGGATAGATTTTACTACTTTAAAAGTTTATGTTTTGAATTATTGGTATTTTTTTATGCTAATAGTAATTAATTATAAATTTTTTAAGAAAAAAGATACACCATAAAGTTGAAAATAACTTTCACACCTCTATATTATATAAGAAAAAAATTTGAAAAATAAAAAATAAATTCTATAAAATAGCTTTCTATTGAAAGTTTATTTTGGTTGAATATTGATGCAATAGTCATCTTCATGTGAGCTCTATAAATATTTTAGTTGGAGAACATGCCATTTTAGTTCATTTTTCAACCCTTTTTAGATAACATATCTTATGTTATTTGGAATTGAAATTTTTGTCAATAGAAACCTTTAGTCATTGTTAAACAAAGCTTGAAATTTTAGGATGAAATTATAGTTTATTCAAAAGTAAATAGGGGGTCAAAAAATCACTCTTCCACACGTGGGTACCTCAAATGTAGTGAGAGTGTCTTCCCCGTGATTTTTGCCTTAGCAAAGAATTTGTTTTCAACAAAGCAACTTGACAAGGCAGGTGGTGAGATTCGTATTAAAGATGGAGTATCCATTCTTATAAACAAACTAGGTCAAACAATAGCAACTTACATACTTAATCTAAAAATATATGAATTAGGTGAGACTATTACAAGTATACAATATGCTTTAGAAATTCCAACTACCACAACATTAAATAAAGTTGATTTATGGCATTTAAGGCTAGGCAATATAAATCAACAAAGATTAGAATAAATACAAGTTATCTAAAAAGGAATAGAACCTTTTGATGAAAAACAAGTCAATTATGCCAATCATGCATAGAAGGCAAACAACATAAAGAAAAGTTTTCTAAATAAGGTGCAAGACATGCTACAAAATATTAGAATTATGTTCATTCAGATGTATTGGTCCAATGCAAGTTGCTACTCATACAAGTTATCTTTATTTTATTACTTTTATTGATGATTTAACAAGATTGTGTCATATTTATTTAATGAAAAATAAATTTGAAGCATTTGCTAAATTTCAACTATATAAGAGCTATGTAGAAAAGCAAATACATCATAAAATAAGGATTTTAAAACTGACCAAGGTAGTGAGTACTTGTCTTTTGAATTCAATAATTTTTGCCAAAAACAAATCATCAAACAAGAGATGACCACAACCTACACACCACAACAAAATGGTATGTCAGAACGCAAAAATAGAACATTAGTGGGAACAATTTTTTTAATGTCATCTTATACAAAATTATTAAAAGTATTTTGGAAAGAAACCCTCCATACAACAAATTATCTCCAAAACAGGAGTCCTACTAAGGCAATACTAACAAATTCTACACCTTTTGGACTATGATATGGCAGACAACCTAACATATCCTACCTTAAAATTTTTGAATACGAAGCACATGTTCTTATTCCAAAAGAGCAAAGATGAAAATTAGATTCCCATTTCTATGAAGCAATTTTCTTAGGCTATAGTGAAGAAGCTAAAGCTTACTCAAACTAAAAGGTTGATAATATTCAGAGATGTCATTTTTGATGAAGTTTTTGTTAAAATTCCTAAAGAGCGTTTATTACAAGAAGACAATGAGACAAAGATTTTGTTAGATCCTACTATATTTAATATACAACCTACCTTAAGAAATCAAAATGATACATCTTAAATTCAAAAATTACCTCAGCCCTCTAATTAAGTACAATTACTATTTCAACAACAATCTCCAATTCAACAAAGTACATGAAGTCTACAAGGCCCATCATTATCTACCTTGTTACACCAAAATATTCAATCAATTGACAATGATTAAATTAGTAATTTAACAAATAGTCTTTAAAAATTATCCTTAGATTCAAATCCAGTTGTTGAATTACCTCAAGAAGTTGAAGTCACTTTTGCCTTTAAATCACTATATGTACTTCCAAATTTTTTGGCTAGACTTGCAAGAAAAATAAAGTCCACAAGAAGATTACTTGAGTCAATTGCTGGACAAGCATCTACAAAAAGATCCAAGAAACATCAAGTCATTGTTGTTCATTTTACTTTAGATCCTCCTCAAACATTACAAGAAGCCTTGTCTAGGGTTGATTTTCACCAATGGCAAACAACCAATCAAGCTAAATTTGATTCTTTGGAAAAGAATAAAATCTCGAAATTCACACCTTTATTCCCAAAACCTATCAACTCAAAATGGGTTTTTAAGACTAAAATCAAGGTTGATAGAACCTTAGATAAATACTAAGTACGTTTAGTGGCTTGTGGCTTCACACAAATACAAAGAACTGACTATATGGAGACCTTTTTCACTTGTTGTTGAACTTAATTCCATTAAAGTATTATTTGCCCTTACTACTCAATATAATTTTAAAATCCATCAATTGGATGTCAAAACTACTTTCTTAAATGGTTTCATTGTAGAAAACATTTAGATGACTATACTTGAAGGTTTTACAATACCTTCTAATTCAAATCTAGTTTGTAAACTTAACAAATCATTATATGGACTAAAATAGTCTTCACAAGCTTGGTATCAACATTTAAATTAGTATCTTATACTCCACAAATTTCAAAGACTAGAATCAAATGTAAGTATTTACATCAAAAGAGAAGCTGATCACAATTTTATAACTCTTATAGTTTATGTTGATGATTGTATATTAATAAGTAATCAACTAATTCTTATTCAACATATTAAATCTATACTATAAATGGAGTTTGATATGTTTGATGAAAGTGATCTACATTACACTTTTGACAATGCTATTATTAGGAATGGAAATGAAGGTTGGACAATAATACATCAACAAAATATCTTACTTCTAAACTTAAGGAATATAATATGTTAAATTGAAATATTATCAATACACCTATGTAATCAAGAATTTGTTTGTACAAGGAAGAACCTATTTCATCACCTCAAAATCAACATCTTTACTTTCAAATAGTTGGCAACCTTATACATGCCATTGTTAATACTAAACCTCATTGTGCTTATACAATTAGTTGCTTAGCTCAATATCTTTTAGTCCCAGCTAAATCACATATTCAAACACTTAAGAGAGCATTAAAATATATCAAAGGAACTCTACCCTTTGGCATACGCTACCAAAAATCAGCCCAAGGTGACATTCTCCATGGCTATTCTAATCTTGATTGGGCTAGCTATAAAGACACATGCCACTCCACCTCCAATTATTGTTTGCTCTTGGCCAGTGGCATTATCTCCTGGAACAACAAGAAACAATAGTTAGTTGCTCTTTCTTATACACAATTAGAGTATATGGCATTGGCAAAAGCCACAATTGAAGCAAATTGGTCAAGGAAATTATTTAAAGAATTTGGTTTCCCACAACATAATCCTACCCCTATATATTGTGATAGTCAAAGTGCTATTGCTTTGACAAATAATCCTAAATACCATTCTTGTTCTAAACACATTGATACACAATATCATTTTACACATGAACAGGTTCTTGCCAAAGATATTGAACTCATGTTTATTTCTATAGTTGATATGCCTACAGATATTCTAACTAAGTCTTTACCACGTGATAAACATATACATTGTATGACTAGACTTGGAATGTGTCAACTTCCACAAAATATAGTTTTTAAAGCTTTTATGACTTACATACCTTCTAATCAACTCTTCTTATTTGGGAGTTTTCCACATCTTGAGGCTTCTTTGAGCGGGAGACATTACCTACTACAAGCATATAAAATATCAAACACCCCTTAAGGATCAGTTGACTTGACTACTTTTACAAGTCAATATAAGGCAAATACAACAAAGAAACAAACAATGAAGCCAAATCAATCATGTAAAGATTGCAATAACATGTGGATACTAAATCAGCATAAGCAAAAAAACAAATAGCAAAATATTCAAAGTGTTGTCCATTAATCAAATATGTAACTAAGTTGTCCAACTTATCAAAACAACTGAATAACATCAACAAAATAAAACTCCAAGGTGCTTCACAATACCTAGTGGTAAATGGAAATGAAGAATCATTACAAAACATTTGAGCCCTGTAGAAGGTTGTTAAAAAGATTTTTTGACCGTTATTAGTAGTTTTCAGAAGTGCACTATTCCCTTGTACACACTCAATTTGAAAGACAGGCAGTGCACGATCGGGCTCAAGAATGGACCGTCTAGATGAAATCACAAATCCTACTAGCCTCACAAGTTCGGAATTCCTAAACCATACTGACAATAGTTGATTCACTTCTACACATCACATTCAATTTAAATAGATTTTTCCCAACTTTTTTTAGTCCAAAGTTTTTTGAAAAAAATTCTTCTATTATGACTAAATGAGGTCTGAAATTCTACATACACATAATTTTGACATTTTAACAATAAGCGGTTTAGCACTCATTTTCAAATTATCCCATATCCTTTGAGGATTCATGGTGAAAATTCAATTTCAATATAAAAATGACATCTCCAACTTTCACTCCCTTAAATGTTTCCTACTCAATTCTTTTATAGGTCTACCAAAATTATTTTTTGGATGGGTTAAATGACATTGAAATTTTGATTCAAAGGATTTTTATGGTGTTTGACATATCATCTTAATGTTTCTTTGAATATTTGTTTAGTTGGTCTGACATTTAAAAGGGAAAAAAATGTAAACCATATGTCTATTGCCACTGACAGTCCTAGCATGTGGGGAATTAAAGAACCATAGGTTTTTGAACTTTCCAAAGTTGTGTTGACACAAGTAGTGCCAACTCAGACATGTATGGACAGTCAACGGGCTGGCACTCTAAATCATTCCAACCCCTCCAAATTAGCAGCCCTCTTGTGGCCTCATTTTTTTCTAATGAAATAATCTGAAGCAGAGTAACAAGATGATCCTAGCAACTCATCATAATTAGCTCATTGACTCTGTAGAGCTTACCAACTCCAAATAATGTTACTCCAACTTCTATTGCACATGTTAAAGGAGCAACATCAAAGAAATTGGCTTTCTTGTTATAAAAATAGATGTTAAAATCAATGTGCAATTGAACAAAATGAAGAAGATTAAACATAATGAAGACAATATAATACAAAATTTTAGTCCTCTTTCTCGATTTGAAATCTATTCTTACTTTGAACAAGGTTGCAATCGTTCAAGCTTCAAAGGACCAATATCAAGTGTATAAGGATTTCAATTGTCCTTGACTCTAGTAGATCACTACTTCTACAAACACCAAGAGCTCTACAAGTGCAAGTTAAATCATCATAAATAAAAACTAGAGTATAAAAATAAGGGACAAAATGTTGGATTTCAACCAATTCACCATTGAAGCAAATATAAACAAAGTTCTCCACTATTTTTAATTCCTTAGTTTTCCATACCAATCCCTGTAGCTCACCACTCACACAAACATCAAGAGCTAGGACCCCACAAAAAATGTATCTAGCATGTCTCAAAATGGGAGATAGATCATTGTAAGTTTGAAGACGAAATGAATAGAGCTATGCAAGTTGGAAGACAAAACAACATAGCTCCACAAGGTCACAACTCAAAACGACAATTAAGCAATCCATTTACAATGCCTCCACAACTCGCTTCTTAGATCATTGGTTCTCTCCAATAGCTATCTATTACCTTTCAGCAATTCACTATGGCACTATATCAAATCATCGTTCTAGTTGCATTAGCTTTCCAACTTCATAGGTTGAGCAATCATCACTTTCACAACTCACATGGGCGCAACGTGAATAAGGCATAGAGAGGGAAGAAGAAGACCATTTTTGATGAATGCCTTAAGACCTTCATCTTAACAAATGAAAGTCAATATAGTATACTAATGGGAGTGTTAGATATATTGTACAAACAGAGTAGTATACTAATTAACAAGGGGTTGTGATTCTTAGTCTATAGAGAGTTGTGACTCTAAGAGATTCTAAATAAAATGGACTTACACTATAAATATGTATGGAAAAACTTTTTATTAATATACTTTCACTTTACATGAGTTTTCTCCTTCTTTCTCAATTCTAACATAAACTAGGGTATACATTCTATTAAACAAGAATCTAATTGGAACATGTACATTTCAAAAAAATCCTACTTATAGAATCATAGATAGATGTTCTGAATGCAAATGTTCAAAACATTATTAAAGATCAAGGCTTCGGCATACACATGATCTTGTTGCTTTTTATTTGAGATTCTTACATAGAAGATTCATGTTTCCACTTCCCAGTAAGGACCTTTGAATTTCTTGTTATTGAAGATTTAAATTGAGCATTGAAAGAGTGAATTTCATCAACTCAAGTGAAGTATGTCATAGTTTATTGAAGGAAAAAGATTGCCTTAATCAAATACCAATACAATAGTTTTAAATATGAAGGAATTTGATCTCTTAACCTTGTAAGGTCATAGACCCCCATGATCAAGGTAGTTACCAAAATTCTCCAATTATTGGACTAGTAGGTATAGTCAACATTGAAGTCATCCAATGGACCATTGTGGTCCGCTATGACCTTATTGGGTTAACATAAAGGAATTTAGTCACATAAACGAGTCATTTCAATGAAAATTAAAAATTTGGGAATTGAAGTATATGGGGATTCTCACCAATATTGATAGACATGCCCCACCTTACAAGCTTTACGGCAAACACCTTTTCTATCCTTGGCAATGACATACACAATAACACTTCAACATGTCTTTGCTAGCCAAATTAAATTTAAGAAATTGGCACTCAATTTGAAATAATTATGCCGCCCAAAATGAAGGAACCCAACAAGAGTTTTGAAAATGAATTTAGGGTTACACATGTGTGAGAACAAGAGCCATAGTTAACACTGATTCTTTGATGTAAACGCAATTCTCTTGGTGGTAATATGGAATGGAATTTGATAAATTTAACCTTGGTGAAAAGAGAGATTTTGCTAATTGCAAAATATCAAATCCTAACAAAGGTTCTTGAGTTCTTGAATTCTCAATGTGAGTAGATGATGTAGCTTTTTAAAAACTCTTATGGTGGACCTTATTATTCACGTAATAACTTACTTAGGTGGCCAAGGACCCTAATATAGGTACCTATAATATACAACCTAGGCTCCTAGGTTCAAGATGTTAAGCTCACATGCTAGCAACTGTGATGCAAGACATCAGGAGATCTATACAATCATCAAGAAATCTTTGGATGTTTTGTCCAAAATTCATTGAATAGTCCAAAAGTAGTTAAATGTGGCATGATTGGTATAAATAAATGTTTCAAAATCTACCTCCTATAAAGTATTAACTCCTTGAAGCCAAAATCTATTGCCAATTAGTCAAACATCATGTTCAATATGAATGTAGCCTATTAGATTGTGTTCAAATATCAATCCTATATTTTATTACTTGAATTATATTGCTTTGAGAATTTTCAATTTTTTTTTATGAAAAATTATAATTGTCAGTAGTTTTTTTGTAAAACTCAAAAATAAATAATTTAAACCAGAAAAAACAATAAAAATTATTTGAAATTTTTTCAAGAGGTACAAGTAGGAATTGAGATTAGTGTTAAAAATTTTCA
This sequence comes from Climacium dendroides, assembly GCA_950106755.1. NCBI lineage: Eukaryota > Viridiplantae > Streptophyta > Bryopsida > Hypnales > Climaciaceae > Climacium > Climacium dendroides. The sequence continues at coordinate 19,368,689 of OX467083.1, forward strand.
ATTGGTTATATTACTTTTTATACCCAAAATAGTCACAACAAAGACCTTAAAGCCAAATTTAGCTATCAAACCAAATTTATCCTTTTATTCATTTAATGTATAAAATTTTGATATTTATTGATAATGGAAAATCTTATTTTCTTATTTTTGTTTCTTTTTTCAAAAAAATTGATGGAAAAATATAGTTATTATATTTTTTAAATTAGAAGAGGAAATAAAATTATATTAATTCTAATATATATTAGAATAATTTGGAATTTTTTTTTATCATAAATGAAGGTTAGAATGAAAAAATTAATTTCATAATTTAATTCTAAAATTCATTTAAAAAATATGAATAAAAAAGTACATTATATTGTGTTATTTGGATTATAATAGATGGAGCTTGTAATTGCAATAATTTTTTCAATTTTTCAATTTTTTCAAAATTTAAAGATGAAGTAGGAAAAGATCTTGAAAATCTTCATTTTCTTATTTTAAATAAAATATCAAAAAAATTATATTAAAAATTACAATCAAAGTTGACTAAGGTGCATTTACTTTTTAGATGTGTAGATCTTAAGGGAATAAAGTAGTAAAATATTGCTAATTTAAAAAAATTGATGTTAATTAAATTTGATTCTACTTAACAATATAGGTCGCTAATTATTGGCATTGGTAAGAATGTATTCTATTGGCTCTACATTCACTAGATGTCAGGTGGTTTGGAGCCTCACAAGCTTGGTGCTAGCAAGTGGTGGGGTCATTCAAGAAAGAAACAAAAGTAGAAATAATGAATATAATGTGAAGACCACAAATCTAAACATTGTCAGCTTACCACAAATTTATAGTCAAAGATCAAAGGTAAGGAAGCTTTTGCATTCACAAAAGCTACATGTGAAGAAATTTGAATACAACTTTATTTAAATAGCAAACCAATGCTATATGGATAGAGCCTCTTGAAGCATAGCTATTAGTTTCATTTGTATTAAGAAAGAAAATTAAAAATCTCTTCATCTTTTCTAATTGTTTTAAAAAACAAAAACAAAAACTTGAATTTGCTCTTTTCTTATAAAAAATAATTAAAATAAACAAACTATGAAACAAAAGAAATTTAATTTTTTTAAACTAACAACTTTTTGGTGCCTAAAATTGAGTATAAAGGTCTAGAATGTAGAGCATGCATGAATGTATATTTCAAAATGTCAATTTTGGAAGATGCCAAAGTATTCAAAGTAGGATGCTAAATCCATTCTACGGAGTGGGATTGTGGGACAAGTAGGGTGAAATCGCAAGTTCTCTAAGGTAAAAGTAAATGCTTGCCTTCTATTTTGTGCCTTGTTTAGGATATGTTCTTGACCACTCCTAGCTAATTTAGGAACTCTTGTTGCAAATATGAATTCAAAATTTGCAATTTTTTTCAAGTGTGAAAAATAAAAAATTGTTGTGTTTTGCCCTACTAGTCCCATGAAGTGGGACAAGTTTCATGTCTTATGTATTCGAATATCACCAATTTCTTGAAATTGACATTGTATTGAAATAGAAAAATGTGATTTGTACTATATTTATTTGAAAAATGATTGAGTAAAAAAAGAGACCATCAATTTTGATTCCAACAAGGAGGGACAAGAGAGAGTTAAGGTAAATGTACCAATTGTCAACCACTACCCATACCCAATATGTAGGGGACATTATTTTTAACTGAAGTTTGGAATGTATTTTTATCACTTTTTCAAGGTTGGGACTAATAAGATCATGACACATGTCCTAAAGTAATGAGCAACAAAGTAAGAAGTAGTGAGTGGAAAGTAGTTCTTGAAGGATCAGAATTGGAAGACTTTAAACATTGGCTACGGGCTCCAAATACTTATTGGCTCCCAAAATTCATAGTATGTTTAATTTCAACAATACAATTACAAAAGTTTGCAATCCCCATATTTCCTATCTTTCTACATGGGGAAAAATTGTCGCACCTTTAACTATTGATAATCTACTACAAAACCCCTTAAGTGATCTGGTATGGGTACATTTACCTTAAGGTAGAAGGCTCAGAAAGCGCTCATCTAAGGAAAAAAAGACCATTGTACACAAATGGGTGGACCCAAATTTTTTTTACATTTTTGTAGAAGAAAGAGAAGTGAAGAATAAAACAATGAAAATTTTAAGTTTAATTTTCTGACTTGAAATGAATAAGATATGATTTTTCAAAGTCAAAGGTGCATAGGTCCCTATTAATGTTCATAGGTGCAATTGTAATCAATCAAAACATGCCATTGAATGGAGCCAGTGAGTTTAAGAATGATCCTAACCATGCCTTTAAATGGAATCAATGAGTTTAAGAATGATCCACTCTACGTTACCATTCAATTCACTCCCAATTGTAAATCAAAATTTATTGCAACTGCTAAATACCCCAGGGTTTCCTCACATAGTTTCAAATCCCATTCAAAGTACTGTAACTTTTGCATATGATGTCCAAATTCAATAAAATTTGTTGGAAAATTTGCGTTCTCTCTTCTAGTTTGTGTGGTTAAATTTTCAAATCAATACAAGATGTACTGATTTTTTGGAAGCCAATGAAAGCTCATAGGTTCAAATTGAGTCTACAAAACTGCATTTGATGGCTGCAACTTTAGGGGCTTGTATCTCCTTCATCCAATGTTAGTTTTCAATAAAATTTGTTGGATTATGTTTCCCTTGAAGTCTAGTTATTGTGGTAAGATTTTCATGTCAATCCAAGTTGTTTTGAATGTTTGGGAGCAATTCGAAGTTTAAAATCTTGACATTTTTGGATTACAGTGAACTTCGGCGGCTTGTTTCTTCTTCATACAATGTCCATTTCTAATAATTTTTTTGGAAAAGTTTCACATACTAGTCTAGTTTGCGTGGTTAAAATTTCACATCAATCCAAGAAGTTATGAGTGACTGAGAAACATTTAAGTAGGAGGTTTAGCCTCAAATGCATTTTTTGCAATTTTTCTTGCTTTTTTTTTACATTTCAAAGTCATTTTGTAAACCTCACCAAATTTAGGTCTTTATTATGAGTAAAATCACACATGATGATGAACCATGTCACCTGCTCAATAGCCTAAAATCACACACATGGGTTGGCAGTTTCTCACCACATGAAGTCATTTCCATTTTTACATCCCATGTGCATCCCATGTGCACTGTTTTGGGCACTTGTGTAGGGGCAGTTCTTAATGTCCGAACTGTTTTCGAGCCTCCTCCTATAGTAAGAAACTGAGACCTGTTCCAGTTGGAAAAACTTGAGCCACCGACTGTTCCTAAGCCAGCTGTTCTTTTCAACCTCGGATTTGAAAAAGAAGATCCTGGACGAGTTGGTCACTTGGCCATCTGAGGATGGAGCGCCGCAGCAAAGCCAAAACTCGGTCGGTTCCAACGACTTTACAATCACAGGAAGCCGTTCTCAAATCCCTTGAATCTCCCCTTTCAAGCGCTTTCCTCCTCAAAACCTGCCGCAACTTGTAGCAAGACAAAATTGTCTCATTGCAAATATGGTAGCCGACGCTCTTGCAGGAGCACAAATAAAGCAACCAAAACAAGCATCGAGTCTACAGTAGTGTAACGAGCCTCTTGCGGAGGCGTTTTTGCCCCCCCCCCTTTACCGCCGGGGAAACGCAGGAACCTTTTATTTGCTACGAGTTAAAGAATGATGGCAAACCTCAGCTTTAAGAGCATCACCACTGGGCCTAATGGCTCAGTTTGAAAACAGGATGAACCATCACCCCAGGAAGTCCCACCCCAGGCAGTCCTTGTCGGGAAAGAGGTCGTTTTCAGGCCACGCATGGGATTGCGAAAGGAGCTAGTTTTCAAGCCCGAATGCCAACTCGCCTTGCAAATTGGATGACCTCTTCAAGCCCAAGAGTCGTTTTTTTGGTTGTGAAGATTTGCGAAATTGTTGTTGTTAGTACGGTTGTAAGGATCAAACTCCCTGTTGCAGTTGTAACAAGATGGGGCAACAGTCGCTCCTGCTTTGTGATCCGTTTGGCCGATCTGTGATAGCCTTACTGCTGGTACTTGGCAATGTCTGCTTTGTACAAGTCAGCGGCACCTATATGTACTGGTCGAGTGAACATAAGTTTCAATGACTTGAAATCCTCTGCTCTATAAAGTACGCAATTTGGCAGCAGTAGAGGGTAGTGTACGTTGCTGATGATCAGTTTTCGAAATTCCTTTTTCTTGGCAAACAGATGAAGAGAATTTGGCAGTGCCCCTGTACGTGTACGTGGGAGAGTAGAGTGACTGAGCGATCGAGTGAGTCTGGACGGCCCATTGGAGTGCCTATTAGTGAATAGTTTAGGATTCTAACCCAGACTCGAGAATCGTAGAACTCACACTGTCGGTTAAGCCATGTCTGCAACTTGCAAGTCAGAGTTTCACTCTGTGTTTTCAATGGGTTTTGTGTTTCCAGTGTAATTTAAGAATGCACTTGTTTGATTGCAGTGGACGCTCTTCAGGCAATCTTTACAGCTTGGAAAGATACCCCGGATCTGAGCAGGAACCTGGTTGGCTGGAGTACAACGCAAGTGTATCCTTGCTATAGTCTGACCTATGGAGAAACGATTCCCAGTTGGCGAGGAGTACAGTGCTTCAATTATGACCGGACTGTTGATTCAAATGGTACCATCTGGTACATCTCTATAGTTGGCTTGTAAGCAATTTTTATTCTCTCTCTATACTGTTCTATTTTATGATTTTATTCAATTTGCTAGTTTGTTGTGCGGCCATTGAATAGGGCTAGGATGATAAGCACCTTAAAGAAATGTCAGGTTACGAAGCAAGGGTCCCTTGAACTTGCACCAATTAAGACGTCAATGTGTTCCTTACATTTGTGGACATTCTTGACATTGGCACCTTAACCCTTAAAGTCTGAGGACTTTTTTCATTAGAAACCACTCAAAATTGCCAGTTGTATTGCAAAAAAGATTAGTATTTTTTTTTTCATATCTAACCTTGAGATCTTGCACTAGACTAGTATGGAAATGTGGAAAAGAAATTTCGTAAACTTTTACCTCGTAGATTGTAAGATACTATTTTGCATTTATAGTGAAGAAATTGGGATCTTGAGCACTTTCCTTGATTAGATTATTTGACTTTGAATTTTCTTAACTTAACTTTTTTTGCACTATACATTTTGATTTAAAAAAAATTTAGGTTGAAAATTTGCATTGAAAGTCTAGGAAAAAAAATACTTGATTTTCATTGTTTAAAAAATTGTTAAATGGGCAATTTTGTTAAAATGGCTAAATTCCACCAATTTGGTAGTTTTTACAGTTCAGAGTGGGCAGTCTTAAGTATACAAATGTCCTAGATGTCTAACATCTATACCATTTTTAGATGTATGAAATCTACATATATGATAGATGTCACTTTTATAATTCAGATCATACAATCTGAAATCTATAATAGTTGTAGATTTCTTAAATCTATAAAAGTCCAAGATCCTTGAAAACTATAACTATCACTTTTACAATTCAGAGCGGGCAATCTGAAAATGGCACATGGAATGCTGTGATTTTAACGAAATTTTCCATTTAAGTAGAAGTTGGTACAAGATTGAAGGAAAAACTAAATTGTTAATAGCTCTTCTAAAGATGGAATTGAGACATACTAATCTCAATAGTGAGATTGTTTTAGCAAGCATGTAATTGTATGTAATTTTATTTCTTAAAATTATAAAAATTTAATTCAAAAACGAATTCAGTATCTTATTTTTTCAAGAAGTTTTTAGAAGCTCCATAGTTTTCACATCACTAATCCAATTGAAATGAATCAAAGCTTTCTATGTAGAAAAAATATAGTCATCATATTAAATTAAAAAATAGACAAATGTTGATTAATATTGCTAGCCAATTCATTTTCAATTACAAAGATGTTTGTGATTCATTTAAAAGTCCAAAATTAGTTAAATATAGGCTATAATATATTGAAGCCGGAATTAAACTATTTTAACAAAAAATTGATGTTCTTTGAAATTAAGAGCCTTGAATTGTAAAACATTAAGAGTCTTAGTTTTTTGAGAGAAGAAGTGCCACAATTTAGTGCTCTCAATTGCTAATATAATGAAATTGACGTTCTAACCCCTAGTCCTAGTATTGTTTCATGCTATCCTTGAATAATGAATGGTACATGATGATAGTTAATCAAGTCACTTTTGATAGTGATTTGTGTGAAATGAGTTGATATGTGTGAAATGCCTCCACGCAGGTCTATATCCAATGCATCCATTGTTGGCACTTTACCACCATTCATTGGAAACTTGACGTGGTTGATTACATTGTAAGTTCCTTAGAGCTAACCATTTAAGTATTGGAAAAGAACATCTCTAGTTAAAGTCAATTTTCTTATATTCCTAGTATTTCATGCGTCATTTTGCCATCTACATTAGCTTGATATGATAATATGTATATGTGTATAAAAACTAGGATTTTCATCCCATTACCCTTCTTGGCTCTTTAGATAAACCATTTCAATAGAATATGCCAAGGTGCCCATTCCCATGAAATTATGCTAGTTTAACAAAATTGAAGTCAATTTTGCTAAATCAAAAAATATGTATTAGCTAAGTTACAATATGCAAAGCTATTGACCATTAACAATACTTCTCAACCTTTGTTAGGTGGTAACGATGATCTTAAAATTAGAAACCTGCACCAATGTTCCCCACCTGAATTATCTTCCAGCTAACATTCATATTCTTTGATGTTTCCAGAGAATTGACAGGAAATCCTAACCTCACTGGTCCACTTCCTCAAGAACTACAAAATTTATCGTTAAATGTTTTGTAAGTTTACCAACTGCTCCCAATGTTAGCAACATCAATTATCATTTGGATTGAGTTTAATTTGCAGCCAATAAGATGTATATCATTGTCCACTATTTTGACCCGGCTCTCAAATAATACTAGCTGATTATACTTGAATATATGTGTAGGGATGTTCATGACAATGGTTTCAGCGGAACCATTCCAAACTGGGAGACTCCATGGAATCTCTTGCAATTGTGAGTTTCCTCTCATTCTTGAAGAGCCTGTAAAATTATGCTTCAGTTTCTGATGATTTCAATTTCGTTAAATTGACGGTATTTCACCTACTTCGGCATCTTTGAGAACTTGCGTTCTGAAACATAAATTTATAATACTTATCGTACATTTCAGGGTAATTATGTCTCAAACTTTTGGGCTAGAATTGTGCCAATTCAACGAAATAGACGAATTTTTATCATCCCAATGACATTCTGTTTTAATGTTCTAATTCCTTTGTTCTAAATATTGAACAGGGATCTGAGTGGCAATCAGTTCGTTGGACCATTTCCGTTTACCCAGTTGAGCACCATGCATTACCTCCAAGTACTCAGCATTGGTAACAATAGACTAACGGGACCGATTCCGTCACACGCTTTCACGAATAAGACGGAACTAGAAAAACTGTAAGTCGGTTGGGTATCTTCCTCTGAATCAATGTCTAATTGGTGATGAGTGTAGGCACTGGTTTCAGATTAGTACAATGCGGGTACAAAGCTTTGCCACTTCAACTGAGAATATCTATAATTCAATGGAAATTTCCTTTTCTATATTTGCACACACAAGTATGTTGAGTTTGTGTCCCACTGGAACATGTACGTGATGGATTCTGTTGATTCCTGGCAGGGACATATCTAACAATCAGTTCACTGGGGAGCTGCCAGACCTATCTCCGATGCAGAAATTGACTTATTTGTAAGCTTTACCTGTCTTCCTAATCAAGTTACACCGTCTGAAGAAATTAATTTGCTGAAACCTATTCTAATCTGCTGCCTGGAGAGTAGCCGTTGTTCGACTTGGGTTAAGGACTCGAGGTATGTGATACTTCTAACTGCTTTAATTTCTGGTGATAATGCAGGGACGTCTCTGGGAATGGATTTGTGGGGTCGTTTCCAGGTCTTAGAAATTATTCCGCCCTACAGACTGTGTGAGTATTGATGATGTCTGAGGCATCCCTATCCATTCTTCATTTGTAAATTATCGAATTAAAGGTTATGATCATTCAGAAATTGTATTGAAACTGCACAAGATAGTGAGCGCAAACATTGTTCGTAGTTCCTTTGAATCTCATATTTGTGAAATGGCGAATTTCAGTGAAATCACCCATCTGAAACCTAGCTTGAATGTATGCATGTCCTAGTTTTCAGGTTATGGCCACTAGCTTGAATGTCACAATATTGATGCTTTGAAACGTTTCCCTTATAACAAACAGGGATAATTCGGCATGTGTCTCAATATCTTGGCTCACGGCTGGCATGTGTGGATTTGAAACAGGAATTTGGCCAGAAACAATTTCTCCTGGACAGGGAATTTACAGGATACCTTCAATCTGAATGCCAGAGTGACTAAGCTAGACCTGTCTGGCAATAATCTATCTGGTGGTCTTCCATCCTGGAGTTCCACAAACCCTGGCACTATTGAAGAACTGTAAGTTGCAACCCCTGTTCCACGTAACCTAAATGCTTACTTGGAACAATATTGCTTTAGCTGGGGTTCATAAACAGTCGATCATATGATTTGCACACGACATATTTGACTTCAGTCGATATAAATGTCAATTTGTTAAATTGATGGAATTCCAATACTTCGTCACACATGTTCTGAAACACAAATCCATACTCTTCCTGGATTAGATTGGAGACCTTTATGTACATACATGTCACAGATTTTGGCGCTGGAATTGCGCCACTTTATCGAAATTGACGTTTATAACAATCCTCAGGATATATTTACGTTCGAGGATTATGCTTGAGTAACACGTATTATGAAATTATACCAATCCATGCAAACCTAGGGTAAAATTGTTCACCATGTTAGAAATGCAGGTACCTGCAAGACAACAGTCTTTCAGGAGGACTCGACCTTATCCGGATGAATGAACTGCAATTACTGCTCAGAAGGTCGGATTCCGATTCAACCAGAAAGCTAAGGGTGCTGAGTTTGAGCAATAACAAAATCTCTTATGTAAGATATGATGCATTCTCCATCGTGGACGTCATCGCTGTCATCAGGTACGTAATCCCAGATCCTTGGCCTTCCAGTGTTACAAGTGACACTATAGTTGATCTATGTACTTCTCAAATAATGCAGTTTCCATTGGCTGAGCAGGAGTGGATATATAATTACAAATAACCCTGCTGGTCAATAGAGCCCTCAAATCCATTATCACAGTCATCACTTGGAACATTCTTTCAAAATCAAAGGAGAACTAGGTATTAATTTAATAAGATGTGGTTACTATTTGCAATAGTTACTTCTGAGTCCTGAGCTTTGTGTCGATAAATTAAATTTGCAGACTAGATGGGAATCCGTATTGTGATCACTATGACTCTAAAAATGATGGCCAGAGATCCTTCTGTAATCCAACCAGCTTTGCAAATCCAGGTCAGTATTCATTTGGCTGGCGTTTTCCCCTGAGCTTTTGTATTTCAGAAATAAATGTGTGTTTGTGCAACTTGGTTTAGGGATTAAGGATTATGTGAATGATATGATTTAGAGGATCCTTTTCTATTATTTGGTGTATTCAGAATTCTTAAGTCACTGTTATTGTGCAGCAAAAACAAACAACCGCAAGGTCATCATCACTGCTGTCACGACCAGTGTGATTTCGATGATACTGATACTGGCAGTTGTTGTGGGAGCTATACTTTATAAAAACAGGAGATACAAAAAGTATCTGCAAGTCCAGTTCAACAAGAGTGAGTACTCAGGAGCCCTGAATATTCCTATATTAGCCTTGTTCATGGACACTTTCTCACAATGAGTACCTTGAATTTCTTTGGTGCGAACTCAATTTTGTTCTATGCTCTGCAGAATTTGAAGAGTATGATATCAAGCCCACCATATTCTCCTACAATGAGATTAAGACGGCCACACGAGACTTTCACGACGATATGAAGCTGGGTCAGGGTGGCTATGGCGCAGTTTACAAGGTACTAAACGCCACTATTAACGTTAATTCCATGACCCATTTTGACATTTACTTTAGCTTGTTGTGCCGTTAGAACTGCGAAAGAATATAAAAGTTGCATTCCATCCACATCATTGTGCACAACTTAGCTAGCTAATCCCACCGTTATATCAATCTGTTCACTGAGATGTGAGTCAATATTTGAAACATAATTGCTGTAAATTTGGGATTCTGTGCAATACATTCTGAGCATCTCTTGCATCACTGCAGGGTATCCTTCCAAATGGACACGTGGTGGCTGTGAAGCAGTTGTTCGTCAAAACTTCACAGGGCTTCGATGAATTCTTAAACGAAGTTGTCCTTATCACTGGAATGAAGCACAGAAACTTGGTGAGCCTGAAAGGATGTTGCCTTCGTGAACACCAAAGGCTACTGGTTTACGAGTATGTGGATAACTTCGACGTCGACCAAATTTTACTTGGTATGTTTGGGAATCATCCACCACGAGTCATTCTGATCGTAGTTCCGACATTTCAATTTCCCTGAAATCATCTTCAAAGACACCAATGGCATATTGTTGTTTACATCCATTCGTATTTGAATCTAGATACTTAACTATTTACTAAGTTCGTCATCATGTACATTACGACAGGAACAACAAGGCAGGTGGTCAGTTGGGCTCTGCGGCTAAAGATTTGTTTGGGGATTGCGCATGGTTTGCATTATCTGCATGCGTTGGCACATCCAAGAGTCATCCATCGGGACATCAAGGCGAGCAACGTTCTGTTAGATAAGAATATGGAACCCAAGATTGCGGACTTTGGTTTGGCTCTGTTATTCCCGGACGAGCAAAGCCATATCATGACTGTTCATGTTGCCGGAACAAAGCAAGCACCACCCCTTTTCTTAAAAGCAATTCCAACTTTCAGTACTAGGAAAGTAGGAATGATTCATGTTTTCGTATTCACTCCTTCGATCTGTTGTCCTTAGAATAATGTTTCTCCAATATTCTATCCTCATTGATTATTGTGCAAATGATCAACTTTGCAGAGGGTACTTGGCACCAGAGTATGCTTCCCTTGGACAACTGAGCGACAAAGTGGATGTCTACAGCTTTGGAGTGTTGTGTTTGGAGATTATCAGTGGTCGACGGAACATTGATAATTCATATGATCCAGACCAAGTGTACCTCTCCAAATGGGTATGATCAGTCTTCGCCTCTGTTGAGCTACATAGCTTTCCAGTCACCCTGTGGCTCAAAGTTCCACTTTTGACAACCAGACCCTGTGACTCAATGTTCCACTTTTGACAACTGCGAAATTTATTCGCGCATTCACTGCGGTAAAACGTAACGTAGAGTTCCTTCATATTCATGTAATTTAATGATGTCGAAGGAAAGAGTAACATTCTTATTCTTCAACCGGAAAAATCGACTCCCCCATTTCGCCCTGCATCACGTGCTCAACTAACTAAAACATTGGCGCAGTGATCCGTCAAGCAGCGAAAAAATGAATAAAGATTACGGGAGCCGGTTGGTGTGGGTGGGTGGAAATCGTAGCTTAGGGGTGCACAATGTTGTGATGAAATACAATTTGCATGAGTTTGCATATCTGTGGACACAAGCTAAGAACGTCAATTCGTTGCATTGGCGGTATTCTAGCTAGTACTTCGGTACTTTCTCATCTGTTCTAGATTTTAGACTGTTCGTTAATATACATTTTGTACGTAGATTTCACAATTTTTGGTGCCGGATCGGAATTGTAGCAATGTAATGATTTGAAATTGCCTATTAGTGACATCAATTAATTTTAGAATTATGATTAGAATACCCCATTTTAGCGGAATTGTCCTAACTTCTTGATGATCTGACACTCCGCAGGCCTGGATCCTCCACAAGCAAGACCGACTTCTCGACCTCGTCGACCCGAAGCTCCACTTGACTGACGACGAAGTCCGCGACGTCCAACGCGTCATCAACGTGTGCCTCCTGTGCATCCAAATCGCATCTGAGAAGCGGCCTTCCATGGCTCGCATTGCCTCAATCCTGCAGAGCGACACTGAGTCGGAAGTGCTGGTGCTAGGCGAGGGGATGACTGAGCCAGCCTACAATCCTGGAACCCAGTCACAACGAGGATCCGTGGAGTACATGAACAGTTGTAGTACCAGTGGCCTAGACAGCGTCACTGAGGAAGGGAAGCTTATCCGGTAAAAGCGTACTACCAGGGCCACTGCAGGCCTCTACATGTAACTTCGGATGATCTCAGTATTGCTGTGGAGCTCAGTCAGATCCGAGCCAGGTAGTTTGCAGAGTAGGGAGCGTCGTACCTCAGAAATCCAGACATTCATCACATCTAGTTCAGCCCGGTCCATTTCAATTACACGAATTATAGAAAGTGACGAAAACAACTTACAGTCTTAGTCCGATTCAGGGTTGATCGATGAAGTTGGTTTTTTTTTTTTTAAACATAGGTGCACCTAAAACTGAACTGTGCAAATTTTAGCTGTTAGCAAATCAAAATTCAATATGTGTCCTTCAAGTGCGTCAGTGAATCAAAGTTAAACATGTGTAAGACACAATAATGGAACTCTAGGGACACTTTAAGGGCACTCTATGGGACAAGGATTAGGTACAGGGACAATTTTGGGTGTTTCTACCTTAGTACAAGTGTGAGAAACAACAAGTGCAATTGAAACTAATTTTTTTTGACAAAGTATGATTTCACTGGGAATTTCTGAAGTGTTTAATCCAAGAGAGTCTGTAGACTACCTTAAAACCAACAAAATTTGAATCTATAATGCTCATCTCACTACCTAATGCAATCAAAATATTTTCTATTATAGAAGGCCAAAAAAGTCAATTTTTACAATGAACTTCACACTGAAAAATCAAAATTTCTTAATGAGGTCAATGTTCACTCAATTGCTGTCATGTAAGACATGCATTGTGGCCCACATCTCACATACTCAAAAAAACCCCACAATGGGTCATTTCCTAGGTGACCGCAATGGGCTGTTTTACCTTAGTCAAAATTCAAAATTTATGAAAATTGTTGGATCTTAAAAGCTATTTCTTCGATACATTTTCTGTGAAAATTTCAAATAAATTTTTTTTAATTTGTAGTGAGCTACCCAAAACCACTATATTGCTAAAAAAATGCAGTTTGATCCTATAGGAGTTAATCTAAAATACTACTACCTCTGTCTCAAAATGATCTTCTTGTTAGACAAATGTTCTAGATTGAGGTTAAAAATAACATTTTAAAAATCAATTTTGTACTATAAATAAAGTTTGGTGTACTCCTAGCATTCTAAAAACTTTGAGTTTTAGAGCCCTTTCCAAAGTGTAGTTTTAGAATATTAAAAAGTAGATTTTTTGAGGCATTTTCAAAGAGAACCAATGGTCAATTGTTTTTTTTGAAAAACCATAGCTTTCACATCTTATGCATCCTTCTTCTTTGAGGGCTTTTCAATGATATCAAAAATGCATCCAAGGAGTGCAAGACTTATGGCTTTTTAAATCTCAACATATCAAACAAACAAAAGTACAAAACAATACAAAAAAATTAAATTAAATTATAGATGACAAGCTTACCATAAAATCATGACCCATCCTTAAATGACTTATTAACCTTGGCCCTTCATTCCGTACCTTAAAATAGTCCGTTTTGTTTTGTTTGTTATGGTGAGATTTCTTACTTCTTAGACCACGTGTCCCCTAGTGACGTTCTTGGTACCATCATAAAGGTCTCTATGAGAAGGGGTGCATGGACCTTGTTTCATGGCATTCCAACTCATAGAAGAAAATACTAAATTTCAAATTTTTTATGAATTAGAAAATTAGAAAATAACTTTTTTTTTTTACTATGATTGTGACAACCGGCAACGGCACAAGACACACTAATGCACATTATGTTAGAGTTGCTATCCATGGATTTGGTACGCATGATGGAGCTGCCTACAAATGCAAGGGTGCAAAAGATGGCATTCAAAAAATGGGACATTTAGAAACAAAGGGGGGTAAGTTGCCTAAATCTTGTTCACTGCTTTGCTAGATACAATAGGGTATGAATCTCATTGTCAAGCTCTAGATATTTACAATCAACAAAACTTCATATTCATTACAACTAAGGTAGAAACATTCAATTCCGTCCATGTACCTAATCCTTGTCTCATAGAGTGCCCTTAAAGTGTCCCTAGAGTTCCATTAATGTGTCTTACACATTTTTAACTTTGATCGTTGACGCACTTGAAGGACACATATTGAATTTTGATTTGCTAACAGCTAAAATTTGCACAGTTCAGTTTTAGGTGCACCTATGGGACAGTTCCAATGGTCTAGAGACCCGCCACTTTGAAAAATCATAAAAATTACATATCACATCGGAAAAATCTAATTTTCTTTTAATATTCATGATTTTCTCTTGCTAATACTACAAAAATATTTTTTTAGAAAAATATGCCTCTAGTTATGCTGAATTGCTTAAAGTAACGATTTTGGGTGTTTCTACCTTAATGTGGGAAAAAAATTGAAAAAATTTCAACAACAAGATGATGTCAAACTCCTCATTCTGACCACAATGGGCTGGTTTGCCTTACATGGTTAAAAGTTATTGTATGATATTCAATTTCCTTTCAATTACAGGTAGCCCGGGATTCCATCAGAGCAAGGAAGGAATGAGCAAAGTTTGAGGCAAGTGGGGGCAGAAAGTTGGATACAGTACTCAAATACACAGTGCTCAGAGCATCTCCACTGTTAAACAATGTTATAGACACAACTGAACTACTGCATAGTCAGAGAGCCTATTCTTTCTAAAATTTTGATCCAATGTCGAGGCAGGCGCTACTTGATTTTCAAGTTATGCAATACAACAAATCCAACCTCCCACATGCCAAATTTCTCAATTTTGCTATGGACAATATTTGCCACATCAAAGCATTAAGGTAGAACTACCCATTACCACCAATTACCCAATTCCCCCACCTATAGCTTCCTCCCATTTCCGTCACTGGTCCATCTTGTTACCACAATCTTACTAATCCATGATCATGATGGCAATGCACTCGGGAGTGGACACATCAGCTCACGCTTCAACAATGGTCTGATCATGCTTCAACAAGGGTCTACTCATGCTTCAACAAGGGTCTACTCACAGTTTTACATTTCAGATTTGAAAAATCACAAAAAATTCAATTCTAGTTGGAATGTCTTCATTCTTTTTGCAATTGAATTCTCTCAAACAATTCAATCTCTGGAAAATATGAGAGCTCATAAATAGCTTCTCCAAAGTACCTGGATAATAAATCTGTATGGTAATGGGTAGTTCTACCTTATAGCAACTTGTGCAAGCTACTCCCAACATGTGCAAAAGATGCTCCCCAATACACATGCCAATTTGCCACCATGGCCAAAATATATTGCATGGATAAACATTTAGCTTGCTTATTGTTGTTGCATTGGAGTTTGGCACAATGCACTTGCCCCAATAAGACTATGCCACTACGGACGATTATAGTGCTACAATAAACTTCATTTGTTGAGAAAATATCATATGTTGTCAAGATGCAAATTATTTTGTTATGTAAAAATACTTATTATTGTTATTTTAATTGGATTTGATTGAGCTCACTAGAAGAAAATGAATAGGGAAGAAAAAAGATGGGCAATGAGATCTACAAATTAATGGAAAGATGATGCTTGTTAATTTATCGTTGATATATTGCATCTTATTACAACTTAGAAGGATAGGTAGCATGTTGGTTGTACAACTTTCATTCATTATTTCCCTAGTAATACCCAACCACAAGCCATCCATGCCACTCAACGAGTCTTGATCTAGACATGGTCATAGAAGCTTAATCAACCAACCAAGTTTACAACTTGGCAACTAATTTTGATTTTATGAGGTTTTTGTCACCTCCTATTTTCTAATTTTTTTTTTTGAGATAGTTTCACATTTCATTTAGCTTTCAATTGGATAAATTGTTCAAACAAAAATACAAAAAGTGGATCTTTTATTTCCCTTTTGAAGGATTATAACTCCACTTAGGAGATGTGTCAAATGACACTCAAAAGTACCAATACCATTACTTTGCTAGGATTAGGTCTAAAGTCATTTTTGAACTTTTAAAGCTCTAAATTATTCTGATGCTATCATTTTTAAAATAAATTTAAGGATGAATAGTATTGCAATGCATCCCTTTAATACATTGGAAAAAAAATTCTTAGGTAAAATCCTCAAAAGGACATAAATCACCAACCATAAGACTAGATTAAATATCTATATAACAATATATAGCACTTTAAAAGGATATTTTATCCAAAATTTTTATACTTCTCAAGCATAAAACTATTAAAAAAAGATTTCTAATGATTAAATCATAGTCATAAAATAGTATAAATTTTTAATTTATATATAGCCCTTGAAGTGAATAATATATATATATTTTTTATTTAACACAATCCTCACTCAAAGTGTCAATTAAAAACTATATATGAACAAAACTTTGGATCCCCTATTTATTTTTTGAATTTTAAATAAAATAAAATGAAAAAATATGAATAGATTTTTCTACTTTGAAAGTTTATGTTTTGAATTATTGATATTTTTATTTTTTAATAATAATTAGTTATAAATTTTCGAAGTAAAAAAGATACATTGAAGAACTGAAAAATGATTTTCACACCCCTATATTATATAAGAAAAAATTGTCTAAAAAATAAACAAAAAACTCCTAAAAATAACTCTCTAATGAAAGCTCATTTTGAGTTGAATATTGATGCAATGGTCATCTAAATGTGTTCTCTAAAAATATTTGAGTTAAAAAAACATGCCATTTTAGTGCATTTTTAACCTCTTCTAGAAACCATTCCATATTTTATTTGAGTTTGAAATTTTGGGAGTAGAATCCTATAGTCATTAGTAAACAATTCTCAAAATTTGAAGTTAAAATTATAATTTATTGAAACCACTTGTTTGCACATAGTTTGTTGTAGTAGAACTAAGTGCACTCCTTGAGACACAATCATCATTTATATTATTTTAATATCAAAAAAGACATTCACATGTTTTTACTTCTAAATATTATAGAAAATGAAAAAATATTCAAATTATAGAAAAAGAGTCTTTTTTTACTCTATAATATGATTCTATACACACATGATTTTTTTGGATTCGATCACATCATTATTCATTAGAAATTAGACTCCTTTTCTACCATTGAAAAACTAATAAGTTGACATCTAAACTTTAATTGGAATTATAGTAAAGAATTTTTTATTTTTTGATAAATAAAAAAATATTAAATTTTAACATGATTTGAAGTACTAGTTAAAAAAGACTAAACTACCTATAATTCATAGATTAGCTTTAAAAAATAATAGCTCAAAAGAAGTTACATTGCAGGTTTTACTACGTCTAATCTTTTTTGGGGTACCTTTGAGTGCAATTTGATCCAAATATGGATTGAATTTAAGGGAAAAAAAGAATAGTCAATGGAAGAAATTTGGTCCATCTATAGTATGGTACTAAAATTCACTTGTTTAGATGGATAAGGTGGAGGATAAGATGTGACCTTATTCTATGACATTTTTTTTGGGTTCTTTGTAAGTTTGGAGAGACATACACCTTTAAGAAAAAGGTATGCTGAGAAGGAAATGCATAGAATTCTTTTTTGAGTAGGAGAACTAGAAAAGTGTAAAATCTCATGAAAATAGATGTTGTGATTGTAGTTTTACATTTTCATTTGTAAAAAATAAGATTTAAAAAAAATTTAAAAATTAAACATTTGGGAAGAATTTGTAGTGATGAGATTTCATCAAAAGATTGATCTTAGAACTGTCTTCATTGTTCAAAAATTGCGTACAATAGGAGTGTTGTTTGCACTAATACAGAGGATACAAAATAATATATTTTAAAATTCCCTTTGGCACAAATATGCTTTTCTACTATGCAAATAGACCATGAACATTTCAATTGTAGATCATTAAGTTTGGGGACTCCTGACGTAGTAAAAAATCCTAAACCTTATACTGTGAGAAATAAACAAAAATGATTTTAAAATATAAATTGATTTTTTTCAATTTTAAAAAATCATGTATTTGATAACCATAAAGTTAGACATTTCAACTAAAAATTTCAAGTTCATGAGTGTGAGTACTTATTTACCCACCTATGGTAAATAGCTTCTACAACGGGTTCTTTCTAGTTTGTTTTAGTTTTAATTGCTAGCAAGTTTCTAAATGTTGTCCACTAAGCCTTTCAAGCAATGCACTCATTTCTAAATGCCTAAGTGTACTCAATGTGACCCTAAACCAACAAATACAACTTTGAAATGCAAACGGTTTAATAATTTGACAATGGACTAAGCCATTGTGGTTTTTTCGTGCATGTGAAGTTAGACCAAAACTAATGATATCAAATAATAGAAAATTTTCTGCCCATTCTAAAACTATAAAGCTTGTTCCAATCCGACTTTCCTAGCAAAAGTTATGGGTAGATGAAGTTTGATTGCTAATCAGTACATCAAACTTCATCCACAATTTTAACCTAATTCCCTAATTCAAACTAATTTGAAACTTTTAAGATGTGTTTGAGATTATTGTTTCTATCTAAATCTAGAGTTTGGTTTTAATTGAATACTTCTACTGAGATTTCATCCAAACTTAGTCTAAAACTTCATCCTTTTATATCTTATGTTGTTTTTAGTCTTTTCTTGAGTGTAAAGTACCTATGGTCTCTATTACTCTCTTTTTCAGAAAACTATGGAACTAATTTCTTATTTTAATCTAACTTCTAAGTTCTTCCTTAAGCTTCCTTGGTTTTTAAAGTCTTGGTTTAGCTTCTGTCAATTTACTATTTTTAGCAATTTGGTATTTTTTCTTGTAGAAATTAATTATAAATTTTCAAATTGGTAAGACACTTACTAATTGGTCCTTCCTACCAAAAGTTATTGATGAATGAAGTTTGACTACTAATCGTTTTTTCAAACTTCATCCATTAATCTCTCTTAATTTACAATTTGAAATTGACTTTTTCTTTCACTTATGGACTCTAGGTTTTGACCTCTTTCTAATTTTTGCAACTTATTCAAGAGTTGGAAGTTCTAACTAGCTTTCATCTGGTTTTAGCTCTAAACTTCATCCATTGATAACTTCTTTGTTTTAAATCAAATTCATAAGTGTGAGAACTTTCGAAAACCTCTAGACTAATTCTACAACATTTTAAATCTAAAACTATCCTTGCTATTTTGACTTGAGGTTATAGTTCGGCCACTATGTTTTAACAAGCAACTTTAGAAATTAATAGCAATAGGTAATATTATGTGCTTACCTCGGGAGGGACATTGTTTTGTAAGTTGTTTATTATATCTTCCCATTCCATGGTGTTTGCCATGGTTGAGTGGTTTTACAATTTTTGCTCACCACTTGGAAGTTGTTGTTTAATACAAGTAAAATGTGGATTCCTAACTACTTCCTTCTTTTTCTTCTATTTCCTTTCTTTCTCTTCAACACTATTCAATCTACATTATTGCATTCCAAAAGTTGATCATGAAATTATACAATAATTGTCTCAAGTTTTTAAACAATAATTGACTTTTGATACCCCCTATCCTTCTATCTAATTTCTAATGGTTCAATTGAAAGTATTTCTTACGGGATTCTTCCTAAATCTTATCAACTTCCAAATTCCTCTTTTAAATTCTAATTTACCTCTTCATCTCTCTCATTTGGAACTTGAGTTGTGAGAGTTCTACTATTGAGATGTGGGAGTGGTGAGTTGTGAGAAGGTGCTAATTCTCTATTCTATTCTTCTAATTTGTGGTTTTGGGCAATAAAAAGATGTTGGTTGATGACTAGTCTCTTCTACTTCTACTTCTACTTCTACTTCTTACTTTTCCTCTTCCCTTCTAATCTATTTCCTAGTTCCTAAAAGACAACTTCTATATGCTAATATTTTTTGTCAAAGTTTTTTTTAGAGTTTTAAGTGACGACAACAACAAAAAGAAGGACCAAATCACACCAGTTCAGTTGCTCAGGTTCAGTCTGTCTAGTTCGATCGCTCGAATTCAGCCTAGTTTTTGACTATTACTAATTTTTGAGAACTAAGCAAGGAGTTTTGATACTCTATATTGGATGCTAAACTTAGATTTCCAAAACTAATATTTTTGAAGCTAAACTTGGAGAGGTGGTAACAACTACTATTTTTTATAGGGGGGATTTTCTAAGATTTATGAGTTCAAAGCTTTGTTGTATTTTCTAAAAATCACAAAAATATGAAAACAACTATAGGACATAAGATCAAAGCTTTGCCGTCATAGGAAATTTTAAGACAATTTTTAACACATGTGTTTAAAGCTCCGTTGTGATTTTTATCACCCCAAATTCTAAACAATTTCTGACATACAAAGTCAAAGCTTTGCCATCCCAAATGGGACGTCAAAAACTAGGGACAATAACTCAACACAACCCTTTTTAGTATGATCACACAAGAACGTAGACGGGGTTAGTACAACACAAAAACAACTAACATATATGTTAGTACAAAACATGGAAGCCGTCTTAACACAACTAGTGTTAGTATAAATGAGTTAGTAAACCAAAACACTCAAAATAAAACACCAGATCTTCCCTAAGCAGCATTGTCAGTCATAAAGGAAGAATTTTCTAGGATTAGTACCAATGTTAGAAGAATATACAAAACTACAACAAAAACAAACAAACTAGTACACCAAAACATCAACAATACACACAACAAGTTAGTAAGCTTTGAAGGGATACCAAAGTCCTTCAAAACTCAAACAAAGACACATGGAAGCTTAAAATGCTCCAAAAACAAACATTTGCAACTTTGAGTCAAACTTGGCCAAAAAGTCCATGTTAATGGACCAACGTATTGATGTGCCAAAATGATGGCTACAAAGGGTGAAAAGAGAGGAGAATGGGTGCCCATTTATACCCTTCTAAGGGCACCCTCCTCCTCTCATTTTGTTGAAGTAAACTTATCAATTAGGATTTTCATCCTAGTTCTACCAATTATGACTTTTTACGCTGGTTCATTTTTTAACTTTTGGAGATTAACTTCAAATCACACTTGAATTGCACCATTGGCTTCAAAATTCCATTTTTAGTTTAAAGGCACCCCACCCCTTTTTCATACACTAAAAACTCAACAAATTCTAGGGCCAACTTATTGACTAAAAAGGGTAAAAACCCAACTTTTCAAGGTTGAGTTTTTTGAGAATAATAACTAGATTAGGGTCTCTAGTAGGTGTGTGGAAGTAAGAAAAGACCTAATTTAGACCTCATTCCAATGTCATATGCTCCCAGACTGCTGGTCAAGTCCACTGTAATCTTTTAATTTTGTTGGTCTTTGAAGAATCTTTTTAATTCGGACACTTTTAACTATCAAAATGTCTTGAAACTTGTTGAAGTGTCTTATCAACATAAAAAAAAGTTATTCTAATTTTTAGTGAGATTTTATTGCAACTTGGATAATTTCTATGAATTTTCCATTGTAGGTTAAAGTGGTTGACCGTTCAGAATGGCATCTTTTGAGTATCAAAAAATTCCAAAACTTTTTGTAGAACCTCCCATGGAATCCCACAAAGGATGTATAAGCCCATCTCTGAACTCTACACAATTATCAAAGGAGAATAAATCCCCCACCATCCTTTAATTATTAAGTTTTAGTGAAACATCATCTTTTGGCCATACATTCCTTCCACTGGTCCGTTGTGCATTTTCCCAACCTGTAGGTTAACAATTGGAGGTTCTACAAAAAAATAGGAATTGAATGGGAATTTGAAACCTATCCGTGAAGTTGGACTCTAGGGTTCTCCCTAAGTTCTCTCAAATCAATTTTAGCCGTTTACTATCACATGCATGGTAGGTTAGGCCATTTTGGACAATTCTACTAAAGGTTGGTAAATATCGTGATTTTGTGGTTTCTAACCTATTTACAAGCAAGATTTGGATCTACTTAGATAAAAACACTCAAAATATGACCAAATACTATATTGGCATGTAACATACCTATTTTGATTTTACACTCTTTTTTGGCCTTTTTGTACTATTTTCTACACTATATTCTTCAAAAATTATAGAGAATTATAATCCCCTCATTGTGATGGTAAATAAGATTGGTCTTTCTTGCAATGACCCTTAGAAAATATCATATCTAATATTTGGTATGATTATGTATTGAATTGTCATATTTCTAAAAAACTATAGAACTTGTATTTCGGAATTTCTATATGTGAATTATTCTTGTTGAGCCAAAAAAAAGGTTAGTTGCCACCAAATTTAAGGACATAGTTTTTGATCGCATATAGAATGTTTTTTAGAATGTATCTAGTTTTGAGATTTGGTATGTCGAGTGTGTATTGAATTTTGGCTTTATATAAACCTTTAGAACTCTTAGTTTAGAATAAAGAAGTGAAAAATATGAACTTAGAAGTAAAAGGGCACCTACGAGTTGCCACTGAATTTTGGAGAGGGGAACTTCAATTGACTATAAAAATTGGACAATAAGAAATTTGGCTCTAAAAGTTGGAGAAGTTATAGGAATTTTTGTTAGATTTTTGAAAAGCTTTTATATTCTTGATGTGGAGTTTTAACCCCTAAAGGACCAAATGGCATTTTTTGGCAATATAGCAATTTTGGACAACTCACTACAAATGGAATTTTTTTTCTTTAAAATTTTTACACATCATGTATCCAAAGAGTAGCTTTAAGGACCAATGATTTTCATAAATTTTGACTACATGGTTAAAAAATTATTGTATAATATGTAGTTTTCATTTCTTAGCAGACAATCCAAGCAACAAATAAAACTTCTTTAAAAATTACTTTTAAAAAAAATAAAAATATGAAATTTGTTCTCTAGATTTATATAAACATAGAAAGCTTTGAATCATTCCATTTTGATTAACCCTTAAAGGTCCCACCAAACACCATTTTTGGCATCATAGCGATTTTGGGCATTTCACTACAAATGGAATTTTTATTTCTTTTCTTTGAAAATTTCACACAACATGTGCCCAAGGAGTAACTTAAAGGCACAACAATTTTCATAACTTTTGACTATATGGTTAAAAAATTATTGCATGATATGTAATTTTCAACATTTGGCGGGCAACTTGGGGAGCCCAAAAAACTTCTTCAAAAATCACTTCTTTAAAAAAACAACTGAAATTGGTTTTCTACATTTATATATGGAAAGATTTGAATTATTATATTTCATTTATTATTTATAGAAAGATTTGAATCATTTCATTTCAACTAATGAGATGAAAGTTATGAGGAGTTTTAGTTTGTAGGTATAGTATCTAGAGATTCCATATCTACCCACAAACTAAAACTCCTCATAACTTTCATCTCATTAATTGAAATGAAATGATTCAAATCTTTCTATAAATAAATGTAGAGAACCAAATTCAAATTTTTATTTTAAAAAAAAGTGAATTTAAAAGAAGTTTTAAATGCCCAAGCTGCCTGCCAAATGTTGAAAATTACATATCATGCAATTTACATATCATGCAATTTACATATCATGCAATTTACATATCATGCAATTACACATATTGTGTAAAATTCTCAAAGAAAAGATATAAAAATTTCATTTGTAGTAAGTTGCCTAAAATCACTATGATGCCAAAAAATGATGTTTGGACCTTTAGGGGTTAATGGGATGAAAGTTATGAGGAATTTTAATTGTAGGTAGTTTGTTGGTAGTTATGGAATGTGTACCCTAAAATAAACTTTGAAGTCCTTTATGCAATGCAATTTTCAATATTTTTGAAAAAAAAATAGGTTTATATTGTTTATTACAACATTACAACCATAATATTGGCATTTTTCAATTCCATAAGTGAATTGTTAACAATTTAGTATTTTGAATCATTGTCTACTTCTTTCTACTTACTGTTTTTTTCCTATATGTTGTACAATTCCAAATGATTTGAAAATTTTCAAGCATGTAGCCAACTTGCCTTAAAGAATGAATCCAAAGAATTACAAACATTTTGGACATTTTTTCAAAATGATCTGACCTTGTGAAGTGCAACTATGCACTTTTTCACAAAGCTTAAAAAAGGATTTTTGTCACATCAAATGCTAATGTCTTGTATTCTACATAGTGGAAATTTCTGAAATTTTTTCCACATCTTTTCAAATCAAAGTACTACAAGATCCTATGGTTAGATGAGTCCAATTTTTTTTTCTAAAGTTCAATACTTGTGCTAGAAATGGCAAGTTTTGGAGCATTTTTGGTGAAAACATAGTCAAAAATCCTTAAAGAAGTTGTAACACTCGTTTGAGTGCTAGTTACACTTTCAAGGGATTTTATATGACTTGAACATGACTTACATGACTCTTATGTGAATACATGGTATTATACTTGACTTATATGACCCCTACTCATAATATATGTGAGTACAAGTACGACTTAGTTCATATACATTATATTTATATAGATATATTGTGTTCTATTTGTCACATGAGTATTGATGTACATCTATCAGTATTTGCTTTATACAAAGTAATGTTTGTATATATGCAGAGAACATTCCCTAAACTTCTATTTTCATGTGATTATGGGTTCTTTTGTGTCCAAAGACAAATCTACTTACAAATCTACTCAATGTTTTTCCAAGGCAAGCGCTTTCTATTTGGCATTGCACCATTAATGATGCCCTTAGAGCATTTCCACTATGACCTATAAGTGTGATCATGACAATAAAGAGCAAGGCCTATTTCAAATTAATTCCCCATTATAGAGGTAGACATGGGCAAAAAACGACTAGGCTCCCTAGTTTTGATTTATTTTGCACTATCTTTCAAGACTTGAAAGGGCCTTGGCCACACCAAATTTCTAACAAATTTAATAGTTGCACAATCTTTGCAAAAGTGTTTGGAAGCTATTCAAGCTAAGGTATGTTAACTCCAATATTCTCCAAGCATTGATGAAATTCTTAAATTGTCCTTTGATGTGTTAACATACATGGGAGGTTGTCTTTTGTAGATGTATACTTCATTGGAAGGTCCATGTAGGTGTGTAGAAGATGTGACTAGCCTTGAAATTTCAAAGTCTACTAAGAGCCTAGTATAGAAGCACCTTTTGCACTATGCACCCATGTAGTCTGCATTTGCAACAATATTTTCCCTAACATGACAAGTCAAGGTATGGCTTGGCCATTTACTTGCCAAATAAATAGTTGTAATCAAGCTTGCCAAACCTAGTATCTTGTGTTTGCCTAGGGTACAATGATGATGCTCTTAGCCAAGACAATAACGAATTGGGGATTTATTTGAATTCTGGTTAGTTTAGGCTTCATACTTTGGCAATTCAAGATTAGATAGAATTTCTAAGTTTGCCTTACTTATGGGATACCAAACTTTTGAAATATAAATCCCTAATTGTGACCAAATCTTTCATGACTTGCTCAATTTATGAATAAGTTGTCACAATGTTGTTCAATCATACATTTATCCTTCAATGAAGTAATGAAGCTACTTACATCCATGGTTCAAGATGTGCTAGATCATACGTGAAATACTATTTAAACCCCTAGGACTAAGGTGTTTTTTATCCACAAATTGCTTCAAAATACTTTCTTTTTAAAACAAAGCTAAAATCTTCATTTGTATTTTTTCATTAAGAAATCTAGCCATATGTTCTTTTAGTTAACTTGTTAGAGTACACCTTCCTAAAATTTCTAAGTAAAAAACTCTTAATTACCAATTGCAAGATCATGATGTTTGAATTTCAAAAAGAAATATTTTCAACTCTTAATTCCCAAATAGTTAAGTTTCATCTTTCAAATTCTTTGTCCAAAAATGTATACATCCTATATTAATATCACTTTCATCTCTTCATAATATGTTGAAGAAATAAGTTGGGAATACATATAAATAAATTTAAAAAGAATTTTATATTCATGTTTGAAATAAGTAGTAAATAGAAAGAGGTAGAGTATGGCTAAAAAAATTAAATTGTTAAGAATTTAGGTATAGAATTGAAAATTTTCAATCCTAATGGTTGTAATGTTGCAATTATACTTTACATCCTATGCTTTAATTTTTTTCCCAAAATATGAAAATTGTGTATGATTGTTTTAGATAGCTCTCAAAGTTTGTTACATTTATCTCTCATTAGCTCCTTTGAGATTTGGATTGAGGCCTTGATTAGGATTCTTTCACATATACTCCCTTTGTCTTAAAATAAATCTAAGGTTTCTTGGAAATGGGTAGATTAATGCAAGAATTGCTCCTATTTTAAAAGAATTGCATAATTACTGTAGATTCTAGTGAATCCCACTAGGCGTGAAAGAATGGAAGTCAACATTGAAGCACCACATGTTGAAAAAAGGCAACGAAATTGACAAATTTTCCTCCTTTGGGAACTATTCTAGCGCTATTAATTTGGATCATTTTGATTTGAACAACATTGATGTAGTGAAGTTTGATAGCATCTTTTGTATTTAATTCTAACAATGTCATGTGATTCAACTCCAAAAATTTCTCAACAAGAGATTTGTTACTAACAAGTTGATATATAGTTGAAGATTGTATCCATAACCTTTGGTTGGTTAGAGGTTGCCTTTCAATTCCTTTTTGTAGGGATCAAATTGCTATATAGTCTCTAGAAGGTCATATTTGCAGATTCTTCTTGCTTCAAACTATTCAAACAAACTTCAGTTATGGGCAATTTTGTTAAAATGGCGGTATTCGTGTAGAATGGCATTCTCGATGGTATTACCTTCCATTAAAATGGCATTGACAACACAACATTCCATTAGAATGGCACACGGAGTATGAAAAATGGCAAAAAATCACGGCCATTTTAAGGAAATTACCCATAGTTGTTGTCAATTAAGCAGTGGAGAGCCGATTTCTAATTTAATTTGGGACAAGTATATTTGAAAAACCCACATTTATTTTAGGATAGAGGGAGTATTTTTCTTTGGCCCCTTTGACACTTGGTGTAAGGTCTTACTAGATTAGAGTCCCATGGTTTCTATTAAGGTGGGAGCACCCAAAACCAATAATGTACCCAATGGTGTCACTTTCTACACGTGGTAGCCATTTTAGAACTTAAATGTAGGTAAACTATAGATAGCTTATTGTTTGTTGACCAAAGTGATAAGCTATTCATAGTCGACATACATATAGATTTTAGAATCATTGCCTTAGAGCAGACCCACAACAACTCAGCAAAGCAGCACTCTAAATGGTCTGATCCGTTGATCTTCTCTGCTACAGAAAGGTCCTCAGTCCGTTGAGTTGCTTTGCTGAGTTGCTGTGGGGCTGCTCTTACCTAGAAAGTGTTGCCATTGAATACACTGTTGGTTTTGGGTGCTCCTACCATATTTCCATGTTTTAGTGCATACATTATATTCCAAGAATCGAATACAGAGCCGTGCTTCACAGACCCAAAAGAGCCGTACCACCATTTCCATGCCCACGTTCCGGACAAATGGCGCAGCAAAATGTTATTAAAATGTTACTCCATGTGCTGAAATAGATGGTCACAACAATCTGCACGATAGGCGGCGCCGTTTTAGAACGGGATCACAGTTAGGTGCACTTCCCTGACGTACTGCTGCAATCTGGGCAATGCGATTTGAAGTTCCTCTGAGGACCTTATTGTCTTAAACAGAGGGAGGTCTAGTGCTCAGAGTTGCACGCACGGGACTGGCATTGAAATTGGGAGTGGCGACACCGTTTATTGATCGACAAGGCAACCCCTTACCAGATTCTGAGCATGGAGAGTTGCTGTGCGAGTTGTGCGCATGTGATTCTGGTGCCCCGGCCTGCATTCGGTCACTGTATCTCGTTCTTCTACTTGGCACCGCGCCTCGTGCACCTCGGAGTGCGAGTCACCTTCCTCATGGTGGAAGGGCTGATCCCCCGATTACAAAACGAGCCCTTGTTCGCAGCCCATTGGAGCCAGATTCAACAAGAGAACATCGAGGTCGTGGCGGTGAAGGATGGATTCTCCCATCTGGGGAGCTGGTCGGCGCTTTTCAACATGCTTCTGGAATCGTCGGAGCCGCAGCTCGTGGCTGTGTACAGCGACGCCGTGGCTGCGTTGATGGCGAGCATGAGGTTCCCAGCTCCGTGCTGCATCATCTCCGATATGCTCATGGGGTGGACTCAAGAGGTCGCGGCCAAGTTCAACATCCCGAGCTTCATATTGCATACTCAATCGGCGGCCAACTTGTCACTTATGCTGCACGTAAACATTCATACCTCGAATCTCTTATTGGAGCAACTCACGCAATGTTCTGAACTGATTCTGGTTATTTCAACTTTCGCCTTATCTGAAGTCTTAGTTTCGCAAATCGGGCATTCGAACACCATGAATCCTGGGTAACCCGGGGCCATGGTGTGGAGGTGCAGGTTCCTACTTTGATCGCCGAAGGCAGGTTGCCGCTGACAGCGAGCAATCAAGAGAAGCCAGTGCACATCCCGGGCTTCAAGGTCCCCTTGCGGACCTCCGAGCTCCCGGATGACCTGCATCCAGGAGCGCTCGTCCCGGACGCGGATAAAATCTTTCTGCGCACCTCTTGGAGAGTCAAGCAGGCCCCCGTCGTCCTCGTCAACACGTTCCGCGAGCTCGAAGAGGATGTGTTCGAGGCATTGGACGCACTACACGCCAACGTTGCGATGCAGGTGACGTGCACCACCTCTCTCGATGACTTAGACTTTATAGAAAATTCCTAACAGTAGGTGATTTCCCTGCACTGCAACGCCCGGATCTCGATGTATGGGCTTCGCTGCTGGGAAATCGAATGCATTTCCTAGTGATACTCGCAGTTCCTTGTGAGGCTCTGAATGTGACAATTGTGAAACCTTCCTTTTCTACGCACCCAGGTGAGTTGCAATGAGCAAGTAAGTTTGAATAGTGATTCAATTTTGAGGCACAGTCAGGGAATTGTGTGAGTCACAGGGAAACTTATATGAGGCCGTGGTTGTTGCTCATTGAGAGATCTCTCCATAGTGCCAATCTGAGGTTTTTAAGGCAACGATGTCACTCTCTTGTCGGCCAGCACAGGAAGGAGGTTATAACCCATAGCCCTTCCATCAAAAGTACAAATCTGGACACCCAAGATTCAATAAGATGACTTCGCATGGTGTCCGAAAACCTTCGCGAGCCTCCCGGATCGTGAAGGTAACCTAGTCCATCGAAACCTCCAATCAAATGATGTTTTATGTGATAAATTTGATGTCGAGTTTCTTGTTTACATCAAGAGATTGACATCCCAGCTGGAGCCCGATGGCTAGATGTGACGTACCTGTCCAGATATATCCCATGTGTACATAATTGACCGAAACCAGAGTTTCAGATGCCCAAGGTGATTCCAGTGGGACCGTTGCTGCCCTCACCTTTATTCTCCAAGTCAGTCGACAAGACGGAGACCAACGAGGCAGACGAGAGCATCATGCGGTTCTTGGACAAGCATCCACCCCAAACTGTCATCTACATTGCCTTCGGGTCAGTGGCACTGGAGAACATGGAGAAGCTGTACGAGGAGGCGGCGCTAGGTCTGGAGGCCAGTGGGCAGCCGTTTCTGTGGGCAGAGGCCTCTATGAATGTCCCCAATTCCACGTCTCTCGCACGGAGTCTTCCTCCAGGTAGCGTTTTCTTTTTTCAATATTTTTGCATACCTGTAATAGTTCTGTTGTTTTGGTGTCTACAATGCAGTTTCTGGTGATTTTTAACAAATTTCACAAGAATCTACCTGTATAATCACATTCTAGCTAGTTTGGAAGTTTTTTCGACACCCCAAAACATGGTCGAAACCTGGCCAAATTTAGCCAGAAAAGGAACCATTGCCAGAACGAAAACGACACTCCGAAGTCCATCTAGTACGGGTCCCTACAACAATTATCTTGTATCCACTATTTTAGAGCCTAATGGTTTGACGACACCAGAATGAACACTTCAATGACAGGTAGGGTGCCCACCTTATTTCAGAGCCTGTGCCAAGTAGACAGAAGAGCGTGATGCACAGAAATGTGAGCTGGTAGTACTTGATGTGTGGTTTCAGGGTTTGTGGAGCGCACCAAGGAGAGGGGCATGATTCTGAACACTTGCGCTCCGCAGCTGCGCATTCTGCAACACCCTGCTACAGGCGCGTTTCTGTCGCATTGTGGCTGGAACTCGGTTATCGAGAGCATTGCGGGCGGGGTGCCGATTCTCCCGTCACCTCTCCGCGCAGAGCAGAAAATGAACGTCAGGTCCGACCTCCTCACCCCAATTATTAATTCCTACTCTTCCGTTCAACGGCATGCATGTTTTTCCTCAATTTGAAGGTCATATTCACCTCTCTTTTTTTCATATTTTCACGAATTTTGGATTGATAAATTGTTTCGAAATGAAGCAAAAATTGGAAGTTTTCTTGACTTTGATTGTGGAAATTTGCAATTGCAATTGAAGCGATGTAGGGCATCGGAAATTGAAGTTAAACCCTACTTTTCGGTTTTCTTGTGGTCAGTGGTGCATCAGTACACACCTCAAGCAAGTAAGGCAATTGCTATGATTTACAACCGTTCCTCAAAATTTCTTAATCCTAAAACTCCATCAGCAGCTTACCCCCAAGCGCTCCGGAGTCCATACCGTTTAATGATGAACATAGTACTTCCGCGAAGCAATGTTCCGCCCAAATAACTTTTCTCAGTTATCGGATTTCTGGAAGATAACCGTCGTGTACGAACTATTCGATGAAATTGAGCTGACTAATACGTTACGAAGACAAAGCAGACACGTGTAATAAGTGAAGACCAGATTTAGGTGTTTCAGTGTTAATCTACTAAACCTCAGGAACAAGAGCCTTCGAATTCCGTGGCGTTTGAACAACTGCCTCTTTCCAGGTTCATGGTGGACGTTGCAAAAGTGGCGGTGGAGTTCAAACGCAGTAACGAGTCGGAGAAGTTCATCCCGAGAGACGAAGTGGAGAGAGTGGTGAGACTCGTCATGCAAGAAGAAGGCGGGAAGCTCCTGCGATCCAATTTGGAATATTTGAAGCAATCTGCACTGAAGAATACAGCGTCCTTGGAGAACTTGAAGACGTTCCTTGCATTGTGCGGGAGCCAGTGCAATCCCCGCCCTGAAATGCCGAAACCCTAATTCTTCTCGTCGTCTCCAAGGTCTTGCCGCAGACATATTTTACACAAATTAAATGGTTATTTCAAGAATGGGTGGATAATTAGGCTGCCCAATCTAAAAATGCCACCATTTTGCACACCACAAACGTTACAACGCCACAACTACAACTCAAGTTGAATAAGGTAAACTAGCTCATTAAATTGTTACAACTACATTAAATAGGGGTTTAAGGGGACCCATACTAATAAATCAACAGCACACACTATACATATCTTCCTTTGCTGTACAACAATAGTTATTGAAGTGTCTAGGGGCTTTACATCATGTTTCAAACATCTTCAGTTTTTCACAATAAGCTCCTTTAATTTTTCAGTCTTCTTAATACTCCTATTCAATGTACAACTAGGGTTAAATAAGGTAAACTAGTTCATTTCCTTATAGAAGATCAATAGTAGACACTTAGAAAATGACTCATCCAAGTCTTACATCAACCATGATAGACTTTTTTCAATAAATGAGATTTGGGTTATATTAGGTGGAGGTAGTGTTGATAATCCATGTCTTCAATGATTTAGTAATTACATGAAGAACTTCCATTCCTTTGAGTAGAAATTCATTATAGGAAAGGGCTTTTTAGGCCTTCATGTGATGGACTAGTTAATGAATATATTTTTTGTTGGTTTGAGTGTAGTCTTGGGACTCTTGTGAACTAATTGAGAAACACACTTCAATACCTTGTAAAGAAGATATAATTTCAATTGTTGCTTTTATTTTTTACATTTGTCTTTATGTAAATTTTTCTTAAAAACTTTCAACAATGCAAACAAGGCAAATCAATCATTCTTCTTATCAATAGGTTGGTTTATCTTAGTATGCTTTTGTAGTAAATTGACTAGTGGTTGGTGCTTGCTATGCTACACATTCACCGTTAGAATTTCATTAGAATTTTTATATATTAGATAGAATGCAAAGCAAGAATTTCAATAAATCTTTGGATAAAATTTACTAAAATCTTCATATAATTTTTTTTTATAAATAAGCATATACTGAAATAAACAATAGAAATTTAATGAATGATGAATATAGTACATGCAATGATGAATACAGTAAAAGATATACATACATGCATTAGAAGGCATTAGAAATTTGACTCAATTTTTACAAACAATGGCAACCGAAATAGAAGAATTTAAAGGAAAAACTTGTAAATCTCAAAAGCTTCGTGAACAAGATATACATACATGCATTAGAAGGCATTAGAAATTTGACTCAATTGTCACAAACAATGACAACCGAAATAGAAGAATTTAAAGGAAAAACTTGTAAATCTCAAAAGCTTCGTGAACAATTTTATTGTTGTGAAATATAAAATTTGTTCAATCTAATAAATTTTTCAAATCATTTGGTAGTAACAATAGAAAATTGAAATCAAAAGCTCAAATCTCACAAAAGCACAAAATCATAGAAATCCAAAAGAAGTAAAAATCCAAGAAAAGCAATGGATTTGCTACCTTTATAATATCACCATATTGATCCTCTTAAATATCACCCCAATTGCAATGACTATATTATTTCTATAATGTCACCTTTTGTATAAAGTGATATTACAAAGGTGGTTGTGAACTACTATTCTATTTCAGTAATATCACATATTTACTAATATTTTCACATAGAAATCATAATTTCACATATTTACTAATATTTTCACATAGAAATCATAATTTCACATATTTACTAATATGTGATACAATGAATGCGTAGCATAGCAAGCACAAGCCCCTAGTATTAATGGTAGCATTTGTGATATTACAGAGGGACTTGTGATTTTAGTAGTATGATTAGACCATACCAAATGACCATTTTAGTATAGTGGTTGAATTAAAGATAGTATAGACATCCAGGTAGACATCCCATTCACCAAGTACTAATTCTTTAGCATGCACTAACTAATTTGTTCCAAGAATTTGTAATTGATGTGAGCTTTGTTTTGTGCACAATCCAAAAATAAATTTTACTTGGTCGTTGACATATTTTATAACTTTTGACTACATGATAAAAAAGTTATTATATAAAATGTAGTTTTTGTTGGTCTCCAAGCAACTCAAAAAAATAACTTTTTGAAGAAATAAAAATTTGGACTTGGTTTCCTAGATTTGTATATATGTGGAAAGCTTTGAAGTATAGTTTATTTTGATTGACAACATGAAAGTTATGAGGAGGTTTAGTTTACGGGCAATTATGGAGGTTCTACTCTAATCCTAACTTTGAAGTCCTTTATTTAAGTCAATTTTCAATATTTTAAAAATAAAATAAATTGTTGGATGTAGATTCATTATTACAACATTGCAACCATTGGAATTGGCATTTTTCAATTCCATAGTAGTATTCCTTAACAATTTAGTATTTTAAATTAAATCATATCTATTTTATTCTACTTATTATTTTTTTCAAACATGACTATGAAATATTTTTTGTTGAATTTTTAAAATATATTTCCAACTTATTTTTTCAACATATTATAAAGAGAAACAAGTTGTAGGATATACACATTTTTGTATAAATTTTTTGAAAGATGAAACCTAACCATTTAGAAAGAGTTCAAAATACTTCTTTTAAAATTCAAGCATCATGATCTTGGAATTGGAAAGGTTTCTTATATTGTGAAATTTTGGGAGGATGTACTCTAATAAGTTAACTAAAGAATTTTATGGTTGAAATTGTTAATGAATAAATATAAATGTAGATTTCAGCCTTGCTTTGGGTTTGATTATTTTAAAGCAATTTTGGGCCAAAAAACATTGAATTGCTTTAGGGATTAATGTCTTTACATTGTAGGGTGATTTAGAGTAAGCTAAATTCTATACTTGCTTCTAAAAATTTTCATGAGTGAACTTGACATCATTTATTTATGAAATATAAATGATCAAAATCCTCATTTTCGTGTAGAGCAAAAATTTTACTCTAAAAGGTGAGCAAGTATAGATTTCAGACTGTGCAGTTTAAACCATAAAAGTGCCAGAGTTTGTAGAATGGCACCATTTTAACGAATTCCTCAATTTCAATTTTGCACGGTTGAAGCTTCAAAAAAAAATTCACTTTTCATTGTTGAATAACATATCAAAATACACAATTTTTGACAATGTTTTCTTGAACCCTTGGTCCTTCATGGATCAATGTTCACTTACACTAAAAAGAGTTGCATTTCTTTTTCTCTCACAAAATGTCTCAACATGTCACAACTATTGTCACACTTTGTGTTCCATATGATGGTCTTGGTTAATCCTATAAAAACATTATGGACCTCAAAGATCCAATGGGTGACTTCATTGCTAACTATAGAAACAAAGAACCAACATGTCACAACTATTGTCACACTTTGTGTTCCATATGATGGTCTTGGTTAATCCTATAAAAACATTGTGGACCTCAAAGATCCAATGGGTGACTTCATTGCTAACTATAGAAACAAAGAACCAACATGTCACAACTATTGTCACACTTTGTGTTCCATATGATGGTCTTGGTTAATCCTATAAAAACATTGTGGACCTCAAAGATCCAATGGGTGACTTCATTGCTAACTATAGAAACAAAGAACGCACCTATTGATTCAATAATGAGAGTAATTGGGTGATCACCTTCATCATGATTGGAGGGCTATGTCCTTCCAAGGTTAAATTAAAGCAATCCATGCATTCATCCATACACTCCAAATTAAATCTAAATCCCAATGGAACTACAAAGAATCTTCATCTACAAATGTTGATGCTTATATTTTGCAACAAGTCTCACAAATAAAGTAAAAACTAGTTGCGAAGCACTTATCATCTAAGGCCACCAACATCCCTATATCCAAATTGAAACATATCCATCGCAAGAATTCATCCATATTTTTTAATCAATTTATTCCAAAGTTTGTGGATCACAAACACACTGGAGTACTAGAATGATGGCCTCCGGGCACCCCGGAAT
This sequence comes from Climacium dendroides, assembly GCA_950106755.1. Lineage (NCBI taxonomy): Eukaryota > Viridiplantae > Streptophyta > Bryopsida > Hypnales > Climaciaceae > Climacium > Climacium dendroides. The sequence continues at coordinate 19,403,706 of OX467083.1, forward strand.
AGTGTCTGAGGATGATGCCCAAGGCCTACATTGGGACCAAGCTAGTGCTAACATGATCCTTAGTCACCATGCTACGATAATATTCCTTGGTGCTCAAAGACCACCCTTTCTACCTCTCTACCAGTGGAATGGATCACTGGTGATTCCATGGAATCGAGTATCAACCAGAAAACAAAAGTAGCACACCAGTTGTTTCCCTTCAGAACGTTGAAGTTGTGATTTCCTACATCCAATCAACAGAGGCTTAGGAGGTGTTCGAAACGCTTTTCTCTATCTCATCTCTGAAATCCAGTGTGTGGGCAAGCTTGGTACTAGCTGCTGACACGTACAATGGTTGTGTGGATTTCATTCACACTATTCACGAAGTAGTTTAAAATCTAAAGTCTGGATATGGTGAGCACCCAACAATCCCGTTGCCAATGCAAAGCGCATGGTTTGCAACTTTAGTTCTGACTAATAAATCCCGATTACTTTCAGCTGTAGGGTAGATCCGACCTTCTGAGATGGAGAAATTAATGCAGTTTCTGTATTCGTTTCCCACGTACTATGAGTGCTGTCCATTTTGGTGTGGGGTTGGAAGCAAACCAGCTAGCTCTGAATTCAGAGCCAGTCTTGAAAAGGATTGTTAAAGTAAGTTGTTGCTATTTCCATCTTTTTAGAATGGTCAAATTTCAAGGGACTAGTTAAGGATGTTTGCAAGGTACACTGCACCGAAAGTCACAATGTACCGATGTGTCCCGGAGTTCAAAACTTTGAAAATTTCCCCTCGACATGTGAAAATTGAACTTGGGATGGTTCAATTCCTTGATCGATGAATGTCGTTGGTACTTTAGATACATAGCTTGTACTGAAAATTATTGTTCACCCCAGTTTCAATTTCCACAGACCAAGTGTAGCTAGGTTTCCAAAGTTTCCAACTCTCATGACAAAAAAAACATGTGTCCTGTAACGTGAAAGCACTCTTGAATTGCCACGAGTTCTTCCAAGCCTCCACATAAAACACCAATCCTACGTTTATGAGCTCTGAGCGCGTGTACAGTATGTCATGATTTTGACACTCTGGAGCTTGTCGATTTACCGAATTTGCCCATTCTGTCGATCTCTGACTGGAGCTAGCTGCGCTTTGGACAATCCGGGAAAGACTGACGGACTTCGAGCAAGCACGCCATAGAAATTTCAAACCCCATGACTAGCTCTATCTACTTTTGTGTGGCTCCATAATGCAAGGAAAGCAGAAAAAGTACCGTACCAAGTTCCAAGACTTCCGGGTACAAGCTCTACCACGTCACATATATCCAGCTCATTCGGAATCCCGACCTAGTTACAATCGGTACATGGTCCCATGAGACCATGTACCCTAGCTTGCTCTACATTTTCGACTCACACAGAGGTTCAAAGCCAAGCTAGCTGGTCTATCTACAATTCTGCAGAACTTTTCTCAATCAAACAGAACGAGTTAGGTACGGTTACGCTATCTAAGCTTAGCAAGTGCACTGTACTTGGCATTTGACGAGCCTGCATGCAGGACGGACGCTGAGGCGTACGCTTACTTCCTACGCGCACCGGTGTCGATGGTTCACTGCAAGTATCACCACCGTCCGACTGATCGAGTGGCCGGCCTCGAAAGTTTTCTCGAGTATTCTAAAGCGCATTTTATAATCCAGATCACGATAATTTTGAGTGGGTCAAATGATATCTATCCATTCTGGCCTTAACTTATATGATCCTCCGTCTTGTGATGACCACCAGAATTGGTCCAGGACTCTAGTACTCTACGACCAGTGTCTATTGGAAACTCATGGAACTTGTCTGTCCTCATGGCCACCGAAAGGTCCTCCAAAATTCCTTGTCCACCACTTTGGGTACGTCTCCAAGGCCGGGGAGTTGCAAAGGCGGGGGTTACATCATTCCATACAGATATCGAAAAATGACAATAATCATGAATTCGTCGTGTTTATGTGACTTGAAATCAGAAGAGAATTCTACTTATCTTAGAAATGGCCGCAAAGGTATTATGGGCAATTTCATTAAAATGGCGGTGATTTTTTTGCCATTTTCCATACTCCGTGTGCCATTCTAATGGAATGTAGTGCCATTCTACAGGAATACCGCCATTTTAACGAAATTGCCCATTATTTCATTTTACCACGCTGCGAAACCAACAATCGAGTCGAGATTGAGCCGGTACAGCAGAGAGTTGCAAAGGGGTTACGTACATCATTCCAAACGGATATGTATCGAAAAATGACAATAATCACATTCATCTTTTTTATAACTTGAAATCGTCCGGAAGAGAATTTTATTTTATCTTAGAAATGGCCGCAAAGGCATTTCATTCTACCACGCTGCGAAACCAACAATCGATCGAGTCGAGATTGAGCCAGTACAGCAGAGAGTTGCAAAGGGGTTACGTACATCATTCCAAACGGATATGTATCGAAAAATGACAATAATCACATTCGTCTTTTTCATAACTTGAAATCGTCCGGAAGAGAATTTTATTTTATCTTAGAAATGGCCGCAAAGGCATTTCATTCTACCACGCTGCGAAACCAACAATCGAGTCGAGATTGAGCCAGTACAGCAGAGAGTTGCAAAGGGGTTACGTACATCATTCCAAACGGATATGTATCGAAAAATGACAATAATCACATTCGTCTTTTTCATAACTTGAAATCGTCCGGAAGAGAATTTTATTTTATCTTAGAAATGGCCGCAAAGGCATTTCATTCTACCACGTTGCGAAACCAACAATCGAGTCAAGATTGAGCCAGTACAGCACGTTGTCAAAGTCAATTGCAAAAGACAAGATCGATTGAGTCACGAGATAAATCTGTTTCCTTGCGAACGTTTGGCAAAACTTGGTAATTTCAACGTGCGACTATGCACAAGGGTGGTTTTTCCTTTACTAACTAAAAAGATCTCAGGTAGGTATTGAATAGTTTGCAAAACATTACCATTTTAATATCTTGTACCGTACGTGAAGTGAGGTCAGATTCGTTAGAGAGGTACACCGTTTAAGTGGAATTTCCACATCAGATTTTGACAAGTGCACGTCACCTTGTACCAACTACTCTTGTGGCATTTTTTTTACAACCAAAGGATTTAATTTCATGTCAAATTTGACCTTCACGTAGGGTAATTGCTACTGCTGAGAGAGTTTCAATGTTACAATCTCTCCTATTAAAATAGGTGGTTTGTTTGGTTTGTTTGGTTTGTCACGTCGAGATCTCCCGGATCGTGCGTCCCCTGGTCGCGTGCTTGGTACCGTTGGAAAGCCCTCAGTGAGGAGGGGTGCACCGGCTTGGTTTCGTGGCGTTCCAACTCACGGTGTGAAAGTCATGTATTTTTTAGTTGTTTTTGGTTCTTAAAAAATTAGAAAATTACTTTTACTTTTGTTTTGATTGTAGCAACGCCACAGGGTACTCTAGTCTTCAATAATGAAATTGTTTACATTGATAAGTATGTAAATTGTCGATAGAACATCATCAATTCATTCAAACTTTGAAGGTGCTTTTGGCAATTTCAAAAAAAAATCCAAAATACTTTTTCAAAATCTCAACCGGGATCTCAACTTTACGATATATTGCCACAAGTAAAATCCTTGGAGATTAAGAAGAAAAAAACCTACTAAAGGATATGCACCTCCAATCTTCATTGCCCAAATGCAATACAAGTTTACATTTTAGACTAAGAAGTGACAATAAAACCTACATATTGATGACACAAGATGTACACAAACAAAAGATGAGGGTCAAGGAGAGCAGATTCATACAATGTCCAAATCAATATGTATGCTAAAGAATGTTGAAATCTTTTTTCACATGTCAATGGGGTGTAGTAGGAAAATAATTATATATTTTATAATAGTAAAGATGTTCAATTACTATAGACTATTGTCAATTATGGGTGCATTAACCCCTAAACACACAAAGTCTTCTCCAAAATTGACAATTTGAGAAAAATAGTCGTACAATTTTATTTGGAAGTTAGAATATTTTGGAATTGGTATACAGTAAAAAGTTGTAGATTTTGAATTTTAGATTCCATCCATATGGTTAGATTCACCAATGCTATCACCAATATTTCTTTATAGATTTGGAAAGGGAAATTTTAAAATTCCTTCTAAATTCGACTACAAGCAAAATATTTTCATTTTTTGAATAAAATTTGTTGGAATGGATTTGAACTGAAGTTCTCTTGACATGCTGATCTAAGCAATAATGAGAAAGAAACAAGAATATCAATTTGTACATCGTCCAAAAAGTGGATGTTGACATAGTTAAAGGTTAACTCCAAAGTGACATTCAATATCCAGGGTTCAAAAACATCATTGCTTTTGAAGCTCTATAGGTCTAGATATCTTCAAGTTATACAATTCTCAACCGTACAATCTTGTAGTGTATATGTTTTAGATGATATGTATAAAATTTGAAGTCATTTGGCTATATAGATTGCAAGATTATAATGTTTTAGTGTCAAAAATAGATGCTGAAATTTTCCCAAAAACACATTTGGAGGTGAAATTTGTTTCCTAAACCTACTCAAATGAAAAAAATTTACACTACAAAATGATTCAAAACTAGTATACAAACACATTGGTGAATTTTTTTCATTCAATTGACTCATTGTGTCTGAAAAACAGCTTTGAAATGTCAAAAAACAGCAAGAAAAATTGCAAGAAACATATCTAAGGCTGAACCTACTACTACTAGAATGCTTCTCACTCACTCATTACTTCTTGGATTCACATGAGATTTTTGCCTCACAAACTTGACTAGTATGCGCAACTTTTCCAAAAAGAATTACTGAAAATGGACTTTGTATGAAGAAGAAATAGGCTGCCGAAGTTCACTCTACTCCCAAAATGCTAGGATGTTGATCTTCGAACTGTCTGCTCCCAAACATTCACAACAACTTGAATTGACATGAAAATTTTACCACACAATAACTAGACTTCAAGGGGAACAAAATTTAACAAATTTTATTGAAAATGAATGTTTTATAAAAGAGATCCAAGCCCCCAAAGTTGCATCCCTAAATGCAGTTTGGTGAACTCAAATTGAAGCTATGAACTTCAATTGGCCCCAAAAAACTTAGTACATCTTGGATTGATCTAAAATATTTGCCACACAAACTAGAGGGGAGAACACAACTTTCCTGACAAGTTTTATTGAATTTGGACCTTGGATGCAAAAGTTACAACACTTTGAACTGGACTTCGAATTGTGTGAGGACACTTTCTGTCCTCTTTGTCATTTTGGGGTTAAGGATGTCAACATACATTAGTTATTGAACCAATTTCCATATAATAAATCATACTAGAAAGAAAACAACCAACTACACTATACATATAATATTGTTAACCAACCTAGACCATTCTCCCTTTGAGATTCCAAGGGATAATGCCTTCTTAGATCCTCGGGAGTGAATTTAGTTTAATTTGCAGAGAGCCATTGGTCAATTGGAAAGTTGTAACGCTCGCCTTTCTTTGGCTGACGGAGAGGTGGTCATGCTATGGGCTCCCACTTTCTGGGGGAATAAAAGGGACCCCAACGAAGATTAATAATGTTATGCTCCAATTGACTTTGTCCCTGTAGCATTGGCACCGACTTTAGGAGTAAGGTACAATACCTACTCCCACTTCCCCCTCCCCCTCCCATGTAGCTTTTGGTGATGCAAAGCCTCCTCTCCTCTCCTCTCCTCTCGCTCTCCCGGTCCCAAGCTAAGAAGGTTTGGAGTGCACATGAGCCTTACCGCCATAGCTAGCGATCAACCACCAGTCTACGACGTTCCGGTACCCCAGTTTCGTGGAGCAGCAGCTTGGGAAGGAGAGCTGCCATGAGAGAGATTCAAAGGGGGAACTGGAGGTCGGAGATCGAGGAAGACAACTGAAACTGAAGAAGCCCTGCTACAAGTTAAGGTAGATGCTGCTCCTGTGACGTCCTGGAAAGCCCACAGCATTGATTGGTGCCTGCGTCTCTGAAAACGGAGAAAGCGTCCACAGCTGCATGCGCTCACCAGACCATGTCTTAACGTCTTCCTCTTTAAATGACGCGGAGGCTGAAAAGTGGCCGATGGATGACTTTGGACTGTTCACTTGCAGAAACAAAGAATGTAGTCTTACTAGTTCATTAATTGTCCAGAGCATTTTGGTGACTACCTTGGTCGGGGACTGTGTCCTTTGAAGGGTTCACTTGGTTTAAGACTATGCTACTAAATTTGGAGAAAGAATCAACCAATTGGATGTACTGGACTAGGTACTAACTAAGGTAGGGACACCTATGATTGCCACAACTCCAAATCCGCCGTCACCCTACAATCAAAAGCTCTTGGAACTGTTGGAAGGACGTCCAAGGTAGTCACCAAAATTCTTTAGATGATTAGTAGACTAGTGGGCGCATTCTTTGTTTCTATAGGTAAGAGACTTTTTTTTAGGTTTACAATGTCCTTACATGGTTAGCCCTAGAAGGACGTTGTGGATAATAAGTGTTCATTAGATGTCAAAGAATCCTTCTATGCAAAACAAGAAGTTTGTACAAATTTTTATCCCTGAAATTTCATGTAAAAAAAAGGATGGACTTGCACAATAGTTTGACCTCCAATGAGTGTTCTTGGTTTTTATTAACTAAAATGATTCATATGGTACTACAAATGTTAATATTTTGAAATGACCAATCCGTCCTTTCGGGATTAAACAATGGATATATATTGCATAAGGGGAGTCATAGTAGTAAAGACCCTCTTTTGACTTTGTCATTGAGTTTGTTGAAGGTTCTTCCCCTATCGATTGAAAAGTTTCCATACACGTTTTTTTTAATGAGTTGGGGAGAAAGAACACTTACCTACTACACCAATTCAATTGAAAATTCTTGAATTTTTGAAAAACTCAATTGCTATGTATGTGGCCATTGAAGTCTTGTTTAGGCATTGTTAGTAAATTTGAGTAGAAACAAAAGTAAAGTCATTTATTTGACTTCTGTTTGTTCACCCTTCTTTGTTTACATTGGACAAACCTTCTCACCTACTCTCTAGTGACTTTGAGGGTAAATGATGATGTAATGTAGCAACTTAATTTATATTGTATTACCATTGCATAATGATCGAGCAAGTACTAAATGATTGCAAATTTAATTGGCTTGATTGTACTACTAATGAAGCAAAAATAATTGGAGGAACAATATGAAATTTCCAATGCTTTAGCTTTTGTCCTAGTAAAAAAAATTTCAATATACAATTTAACATTGACCTACCCTCCTTGCTCTTGTCCTTGGAATAAACATGTTTTCACCTTGGAAAAATGTTGAAATGCATTATTTATACCACTAGTGAGTAAATTTGAACATTTTGAATTCATATTTGGAATCAAGCACTCCAAATGAATTTGGTATTGTTGATATATATAAAATCAATTAACATCAAAATAGATGGCAAAATTTTCATTTACCCCTATACAAGTGAAAAAAATAAGATGAAAAGGAGGTTAATTCCCTGTGACACTTGTATGCATGTAAAAATGAGTTGGATCCTCAAAAAACTTCTAGTTGAATTTGTAAACTCAATTGAATATGATAATGAGTCATAATAGTCTATTAAATTACTATTTATTTATAAATAAGTAGTAATATTGTACATTTGGCAATTTGTATCAATATTAAAATGTCAACCAATCAAAGGTACCATCACAATAAATTTAATGATGGAATTTGCTAGCCTAGTAGGAGGTGCTCTAATCCACTGATAGTTTTCACTCAAGCCACACTATACAACACTCAAGGTGAGAACATTTGCATAATCAACAATAATAGCCATTGAGTACATATACTCTTCTTTCTTGGATCTTATTCCAAGTACGTAAAGGGACTCCAATGTGCTTTAGCACTTTAAGACACTAAAAATCACTTTAGGACACTAAAGATCGATCAATACAATCCAAGGCAATTATGTTCAGACTAGTTAGCCCATCTTTTGCCATCAATATCTAAGATTTTAGTGTATCTTATTGGTCCAAATGTAGTGATTAGTTCCTATAAATTTTTTTTGTAGGCATTCATGATTATGGTTGCAATTTTTTTGGTACATAGTGATGATAATGCGTGCGCACACATGTAAGTACCTCCCCCACTCCCAAACTTTTTGAACTTTCGTAACTATTGCATAGAGTCACTGAAAAGCCAGTTCTTTCATGCATTGGAACCCCCTTCCAGTGACCAACTCTTTAAAAAAGGAAAAAAAACACACGTACAAAAGCCTGAATGATGCGTTCCATGATGCAAAAAAATATCCCCAAAGTGCCGCTTTTCCGGTGTCCCCACGCCCACTCCTGAAGGACGGACTCTATCACTGACTGGCTTCCAGATTTTCTAAATGAAAACTGAACTCACTGAGCCAACAGTGAAGCTCCGACACTGATGGAGCGCATATGTGGACGCATATTCCACTGGCACTTCAGGAATATTCTCCATCGCCTGGAATATTTTTTTCGTCTATATGTCCCTCACTCCATCAGACAAAGCTGCGGATTCAGCCCTTTTGGGATTCATTTCATGGACGTTACGAGCAAGACCGCAAGGAAGCCAGACAGATAAAATCCTTCACTTTCTCATGACAGAACTGAACTGTAGTGAATCGGAATCTTCTGAGCGAGGAGGGGGAGCTACCACGTTGCGGAGATGTACTGGTCCATTTTCTCACTTTGGGAACACGTGAAAAGACCTTCATGGATGCAGTTGTAAGACAGAGAGAGAGAGAGAGAAAAAAAACTCAATGTTCTGTTTGTCCCGACCGATTCTGAAGCAGTCAGTGTTGATACGTAACAAACCTTGTATATAAATCCATACCAAACCTTGCATAAAATCCATCGTAAAGCTTTGTACACCAGTCACACCCATAGCGAAACTTGTATAGCAGTAACATCCATAGCCAAGCTTGTAGAAATTCCATAGCCAAGCTTGTTTAACTTAAAATTCTATTGCAAAGCTTGTATAATTTCCGTAGACGAGATTGTAGAAAGTCGAGAAACCAAGCTTGGAGTGTAAAACTGATAGCAGGCTCTTGCACTTGTCGCCCCTTTGCTCCTCCGATTTTAGTGCCGCCGCCCTCGCCCCGCTGCGCTGGTTGGCTGGAGCTGTCACTTCTGCGCCGTTCCGGGCCCGTTTCCGACCGTCCGTGGGGTGCCTCGTGGCGCTGGCTTTTCGGCGGGGCCAGAAAAAACTTTGGAGTCTGTGTATCCCAGTGTCCCCTGCCCTTGCAGAAGATTGGTCAGTGACGCGGTGCTGATGTGTTTGGGAGTGGAGTTGACGTGATTAGCAGAACCTTAGTATTCTTCAACACCAAGGTATTTTGCCTACTCTTGATGGTGCGCAAGTGGTATTGTCGTTAGCATAGTACAGTAATATCTTTCAGAACACATTGTGTGTGTGTGTGTGTGTGTGTGATCTACTGGTTTTGTGGATCTCGGAGACAAGTTTTGTGGTTGCAAGGGTTGGTGGTCCAGGTACAGTGTAAGGATTCGTAATAGTTTTCTTCGTCTCGGGAGGGTTGGGGTGTGATGTTGCGTCCTGGTGGGTAAATCTAGTGTTTGTAATATTTATGGTGTGTGACTTTCGGCGTTGACTTTAAGTGATTGCTTTGGTCGTGTTCGTCTAAATGGCGATGTTGCAATGCGATGTGGAAGTGCTCAAGCTCTCAAAACGGGACTTGTGCAGATCTGCAGTTGCAGTCAGGCGACGGAAATTGCGTTACTTTCTTTAGAGAATCTGCCATTGGAACGAGTGTTTGGTTTAGTGTATTGTTGTTTTCGGGTAGGTCTTGGAGTCGCGGCGCCGCTCAAATTGGTCTCAATGTCGGGAAAATCGTGTAAGCTCTTCAAGGAGCTTCAAACTTGTTCGTGTCCTCTGTTTGGTTTGAACGACAAGTGAGTGTAGTTTGGACTGCGAGCTTGAGTATGTACGCTTGACTTTCCCGACGACCTTGCCGTGCAGAGCTTTAGTCACCTCTCTGCTGCTTCGTTACTTAGCTTCGTTGCTACGCGCTAGCTTTCTGGCTTTTTTTTGTCGTGAATTCTCGTTTCCTGGACATCTTCGTTTAGTAGGAGAGGCGAAGAGAATCGAAATCAGAAACGCTTGTATACAACGTTATCGACGACTCTAGATTGTATCAGGCACTTGTAATGCGTGAAAATTTGATGGGTTTTTCGTCAAGTCGTGGATTTTTTTACATCGCTGTTAGCCACCCCAATTTTGGGAACCCACAAATGCTTCGTGATTGTGTAAGGAAGGAGACAGTGTAAAATGGAAGGAGACAGTGTAAAATGGAATGAGACCCGCTATTAGATGTGATTTGCCTCTGGCCACTTCTTAGAAGCGAACTGGACAGAATTTTGTTACATACCCTGTTTTGAGTTTTCCTCTCCAAAGGAACATTGTCCACGTCTTTATACACTGAAATTGGCGTTGAATATTGCGTGTGATTGCTATCTTGCAGGACTCTAAGTGCGGCGCTCAGTTACTCGTCGATTGCAGTAAAAGCTCTAGGAGCATGAGTTGAGCGACATTTCAGTCTCTAATTCTTTTAACCACAAGAATTGGCGTTCGAACAACGATTGCACAAGCTGAGCATCTCTTCAAGACTTTGGGGAGTCTCTTTGGATCCGTGAGCATGAGGCTCGACAGTAGCAACGCCACGGTGACGGTGGCGTCCCCGGCTTCCGAGAGCCTGTGGGGGGTGGGTCTGTTACAATCGCGTGAGAGATCATCGTCCCTAGGGTTTCAGGGGAGAATCGGTGACAGAGAAGAGGGGCGCAGTCGACAACAAGGAAGAGAGAAAGACAGGAAGAGGGAGGGGTTCAAGATTTTCAGTCGAGATTTGCGTTCACAACAATCTCCTCCTGTTGCAGCGCTGACCTCAGCTCCTTCTCCTCCAGCTTTCAGCTTGGCCCCGCCTCCAACTTTCACCGTCGGATATGCCCTCACTTCGAAGAAAACGAAGAGCTTCATTCAACCGAAGCTGGAGGAACATGCCAGGTACTGGATGCAGCGTAGCAGAGTAAGAGGAGCTAGTCCCTATTATTGATTTTGCCAAATTATTGTAGGCAAATGAAAGAGAATTCAAACGGACCAAAGAATGTCTCATGTGGATATTGCATGCGAAAATTACAAAGGGTCAAAGTTTCGTGGGTAGAACCCTAAAATTGCCTCTTGATCAAATGTAGACTTGGTGTGTATCCTGTTTATCAGTAGGTACTATTCGTGTGAGATTTTAGGGTAGCACGTTTGGGTCACGGACTTAATGGGTGGCCCTACTGACCTTCTAAGCTTTTGTAATGTTTTGATATTCTCAGCGAACCATTAGTGATGTACCTTGTGTGGGATTTTTTGTTGGGCAGATTGAAGGGGATCTCACTCGTGGCAATCGATTGCAGCGTGCCGCTGACTGAGCAAGGACCCTTTGACGTCCTTCTACATAAGGTTAGCGCTCTGTCACTCTTGTTCCATGTGGCACGGATTTCGATGTAATTGGAACGTGTTTTCCTTTTGAGGAACATTCTTTGTTCGTTTATTCCTTGGTTTGGATAGATTGCTTGTTCTGATGCATATTCTAGTGGAAAGGTCTACAGGAAACATTCCTCCTAGAAAACGCAGCCGTGTTTAACCTAACGAATTTTGTCGCATTTAAGACCATTGTCTCTCGTAATCTGTTGGTAATTTTGCTTTCTTACAAGAACATGGACATTGGTATGTTTGACCGACAGTTCACAGGGAAGGAGTGGCGCCAATCGTTGCAGGTGAGAGTTTAAAAGATCTGAGAGAGAGGGAAGGGTACCTAGATTAGCTCCGGTCTTCTGCTTAGAATTAGACGTTTTGGAAGGCCCAAAGGATGCTAGCTCCTCTGTTGTCAATGTCTAAAATTTTGAATAAATAACGAAGTATGAATTCCTCAAGAGGTTTATCACAGTTTTGACACTAATAGTATTGGTTTTATACACGATTGAGAGCAGAGATAAGTTACTATCAGCAAATGGAGAGAGTTGTGAAGGTGATTCTAGCCACACAATACTGTCAGGGTGTGTAATTTTTTCCAATTTTTTTTCAATTCCAATTTTTTGTTTGCCATGGTCCTTGTGAAGAGCCCGAACTGAGATGGCAAGGATTGTGAAGGTCATATGTTTGTAAGTCAGGTTGTCACATCTGCACCTTCACTTTCCCCGTGCAATTACTGTGGAAGAAGAATCCGTGGTGTTCAATTATTCTCTAGGTTGGAGTACCTCGAAATACTGAAGAGATCTTCCACAGTCTGAAGGGTTTGAATCGTGTGGACCGCAATCTTTATAATTATCATGGTCCACAGTGATTGCACGGAAATGTGTGGTGTAGTGAATCAACGATTTGGATACTTTGAACTCTAATGGTTTTACAATGGGCAAGTGATTGCACAGAAATTAGTATAATGAACCGACAACAAAGATGGTTTGAACCTTGAATGGTGTTACAACTGTCAAGGTTTACTGCCGCAATGTTTGTTTTTATTATGTTTTTGAGAGGGGAAGGTTTTTTCTTCTAGTGTTTGTCACATTGGGGGGTCTTCCCCTGCTTGCGCGTGGCAGGTTTTGAGACTTTGGTGGTGCTTGCAGGACTACAAGAGAAAGTATCCGGATGTGGTGGTGCTAGACCCTCCTGAAGCGATTTTGCAATTACGGAATCGACAGTCCATGCTCCAAGATGTGGCTGAGCTAGACATGAGCAGCTCGGGAGGTGAGCTTGGATTGACCTTTTTGCTTACGGGATTGCGTCAAGTTATGGTTATGGAGGAATCAAAAGAGTAACTGTACTGTGGCAAGACCATTTATTTCAATCTGTTTTCACCACCTGTTTGCAGGGTACAAATGAACCAACAAATCCTCAGATACCTCTTTTGATTCCCGGGTAGGTTGTGTGCAGTCTCACCAGAGCCGCCTTTTAGATCACCTTGCATCTGCATGCTTCAACCATTTGTATGATTTTTGAGTCTGTGTGGTGGCTGGTTCTCAGGATTTGTTGGAGTTCCCAGACAACTGGTGGTTACTGGCGATGCAACGTCTATTCCTGCCTCTGTCTCTGCCGCTGGCCTCAAGCTTCCATTAGGTCAGTGTCGTTCAATTTGAAGACTAAACTTTAAACCCTAAACTTCGAACTCTAGTGATTTCAACCATTGTTGGGATTCACACCCCTCACATCTTTACTAGAAAGTCTAGTCACGTTACAATTTGACAAAATTTCTGTTAGAATCTGCCTTAAATGACGTTACAATTGGTAGGGTTTAACGCAGCCCTAGAGGCTTTCTGTTGTTTTTTTTGTTTTATTTCTGGGGCTATCAGCGAATTAGCATGATTTGTAACACTTTGTGTGTTTTTGTGCAGTAGCGAAGCCATTGGTGTCAGATGGATCTGCGAAGGCACATGAAATGTCTTTGGCGTACGACAAATCCTGTTTGAACCAATTGGATCCACCTCTAATGCTGCAAGAGTTTGTTAATCATGGTAATCCATTTCTTCCCTTCATTGTGACTTTATTCTCATTCAGTTGATCAGACTTTGTAAAATGTCAAGTCATACGAGAGGCAAACTTGAGTTCCAAAAATATTTGTCGCGCTTCTAATCCCATGCCTGAGAAAGCAGAGCAATTAAATGTTTCAAGAACCTTTGTGTTCTTGATAATGGTCATTCGGTGAACCCGGCCAAGCGTTGGTGTGACCTATGGCCGTTTTTATAACGAAGTTTTCATCATGGAGAGATTATGCGCATCATTTGAGAATTTGTAGACAATCTTTTAGACCCTATTTGGGATCATCTTTAATTTTAGTTTTTGCACTTCTGACAAATTGTGTTATTGCAGGGGGAGTACTGTTCAAAACCTACGTAGTCGGGGATCATGTCAGGGTAGTCCGGAGGTTTTCCTTGCCGGATGTGCATGAAGGGGAGACATTTCGGAATGGTGTAATGCCTTTCCCAAGAGTATCCTGTGCATCTGAATCTGCTGAGAATGCTGATTTGGACCCTCAAGCAGCTGGTATATTTGTTTCTCACTCTCCTAAATCTCTCTTTGAATATTCCCGATCTTTATCTTAGATTCAAATACCGCCCTCCCAAACTCGTGGCTGCATTAAAATTGTTGCCAAAGTCTGTAACACCAATCAACGCATTTTTCTGGTTAAAAAACATATAAATGGTGTTACAACTGGCAGGGTTTAATGCATTGACATTTGGGGAAGGGGTTCCCTTCAAGAACTTCTTGGTTTATAAAGATCCATGAATTTGCCATTGTCATCCAAATTTTGATGTTAAATGCATTGTTTGCCAAAGTCTGTAACACCAATCAACGCATTTTTCTGTTAAAAAACCCATAGAAATGGTGTTACAACTGCTAGGGTTTAATGCAACGACATTTTGGGAAGGGGTTTCCTCCCAGAACTTCTTGGTTAATAAAGAACCATGAATTTGCTATTGTCATCCAAATTTTGATGTTAAATGCATTGTTTGTTTGCACAGCCTTGCCACCCCGCCGGCTGCTAGAAAGCCTTTCCAAAGAGCTTCGCCAGAGACTGGTAGATTCTCTATACCTCTCCATAATTGTTGTCCTTGTCAAGGATCTGTGTCACTTACGAAACCTGTATGCAAAGCATTTCTGTCAATTACTTCCCAGGTCAATTACTTCCCAGGTCAAGTACTTCCCAGGTCAATTACTTCCCATTTCTGTCCCTTCTGTCAATTACTACCCAGGTATACCAAGCTGTTTCCAAATTGTGCTTCACTTTCTAAGCTGAATGTGAAGGCACTTCGCACTTGACGTTTATGGCATACTTCATATTGGTGTTTTTCATCCTACAACCATTCCAATGCCACGTTGGGCAATGGTACAATTTGACACCTCTAATTTGAAACTCGTGGTGGATTTGATCAGGGTCTTCAACTGTTTAATATGGATATCATTCGAGAAGGCGGAGCTGGTAACCGATATTATGTCATTGATATCAATTACTTCCCAGGTATTTTTTCGTTCTTAATGTTTGCTGATTTGAGACTACGTAAACACTGTCTACGGCAGTCACTCTTTGGTATGCAGCTTTTCAAGTCTCTTTCTAATATCTGAATACCTTGTTTTTGTTGCTGTTGCTTTAGATTTTTCTGTGTCAAATCTGCTCAGAACTGGAAGCAAACTGATATAGAACTCCAAGCTAACCTATTGATACGACTATTTTGTTCCATTCTGCAGGTTTAGGGAAAATGCCTGATTTTGAAGAAGTCTTTACAGACTTCTTGTCTGATTTGGCGTTCAATAAAAGTCTCAAGACAAGGGTGGAGCCTTCTGATGTTCGCTGAAATCCTGACTCGTAGTAGCAGACATTAGTTCCCCAAGCCTAAATCTTTTCTGCTTAGGAGTGACGTATTATCGTTTCCTGACGAACATATGGGAAATATAATTTTTTGTACATATTTTCCAGATGTCATCTAAGACGCACGGGAAGTTGTGGTACATATTTTTTAATGCAATCTTGTCTATTTTAACCTCTAGGGACCAAGAAGCCTAAATTGGGCTTCACGTGGGGGGGTTTTTAGCAATTTTGAGTAGTAAATAATCTGGAGACTTTTCTTTTACCCGACTTCATCTATTTTGTCACTGATCTGAATATTGTTCAGTAATTCGGGTGGTATTGAATTTGGTAGACCCTTATGAATTCGACTTTTCACAGTATGATCAGTTTTTTGTTGGTCATTTTTGAACGATGAATGCCTTTGTCTTTCAGTGCTTACGGTTAGGTCAGAAATGTAGCATGCTAATATTTCCGGATATCTGAATATTTGCTTAGAAAAATCAATTCTATGCACAACTTTTGATGCTACAGCTACAGCATTTTGTAGAAGGTAGCCGTGAATTGAAATTTGACTTTATTGTGGTATAGATTTTTCTGCTGAGCACCAATTGAAAAAAAAAAAAAAAAAAAAATTCAAAAGGTAATCAGTTTTTCTATCTCATGAAAAAGTTTCAAAAAAATTTGTCAAAAATTGCATTTGTAGGAACTTGTTGGAAATTTGTTTTGTCTTCTATACAGACAATGAGACCTTAGGGATTAATCCTTAAATGATGTGCCGGTCATTGTGAAAATCATCTATTTGGGTATTGTGTGAATTGTTGGCTTAAAAAAATGAAAAAGCACTCATTGGGAGACAGAAGATGTTCCCTTTTTCCACAAAATTGGGAGACAAGCTATTGTAGAAGACATTCCCTTTTTCCACAAAATTTGGAGTATGAATAGTTATACTTTTCTCCTACATAAAGAGATTCTTTGTCATTCATCGATTGGAAAACGTCCTTGACATCGTTTAAGGGTTAAAGTATTTGTTGGACCCTTATCCATAGTCAAAGGAGATTCTAGATTTTCTTAAAATGAATATTTAGAAGTCATATGATCAACTACACTAAAATTGGTAAATAGTGTTGGGTGATAATTAGTGTTGTTCCCTGTTTTTCACTCCCAACACTATTTTTCAACTTATGTGTAAATAGTGTTGGGGCACTTAATTGCTGTCATAAAAATCTGTCCCTTCCCTGCAAAACTGTAATTTTTGCCCCTCGCCTTAAAAATCTGTCTCTTCCCTACAAAATTGTAATTATTGCCTCCCGCCGTGAAAATCTATCCCTTTCCAAGAAAACTGTAATTTTTGCCTCTCACTGCAAAAATCTGTCCCTTCCCTGCAAAACTGTAATTTTAGCCTCCCGTCATGAAAATTTGTCCTTTCTGTGCCTTCCGCCATGAAAATCTGTCCCTTTCCTAGAAAACTGTAATTTACTATAGAGCTAAAATAGTGTTAGAATGGGGTAATTTTCATCTAACACTAACTTTGCAAATCACAATTAGTGTTGCCAACACTATTTACCAATTTTAGTGTAGCTAATATTGTTTGTTTTTTGAATGGGATCCCATTCAAACTCTTCCTCAAATGTAACTTTTATTGATGGAAAGCACATTAGGTTGTCTTTCTAATTTTTTGATTCACAACTAGGATTGTGATTGTCAAAAAAATTTAATATATTTAGAGGCTCTATGATTTAGACTACATGGTTGGACTGCAATGCAATTTGCTTTGACAATAACCCTTGGCCAACATAGAAACTTGAGCAAGTCCTTTGGAAAGCCATCATTGATCATGCATGTGTGGCTTGGTTCAAGACCATGAAACTTTGTGAGTCATATCTTGACAAAGTAGGCACCTTTCTCCAGAGATTTGATAACATATGGCTCCAATCAAACTTCTTTAGCAAGAGAATCCACCTTATGATGAGTTGGAAACTGGCTCTTCCTAATATGGGTGCTTTCAACTAAAGTGGCAACCATCTCAAGGGTCTCAAGGTTGCAAGTCTCATGTTGGTTACCTTGTTCTTTGGTATTTTGCCAATTTGCTTGGTAGATTGGTATTACGATTGGTGTTTGGTGTGCTCTTGTTTGTTGGTGATTGACCCGGTTTTCTTGTTTGTTGCTAGTTTGAGTTGTTTGCTTTCTAGGTTTTGAAAAATATAAATATTTTTTTCGGGGACTTGTTCCTCTATTTCAGTATTTCTATGTACTTTTTTCCTATATCAATGGAAATTGTCCATGTGCTTTAAATAAATAAATAAATAAATAAGGAAAATAATTTAAAAATGTTCAATATTTGACTAGTGTTGGACAAGCGTTGATGTTCAATTTTGTGCATGTTTTTACAAAATGTTATTTTGACCAATTAGAAACATTACAAATGCTAAAGATAGAAATTTAATTTTTGGTGAAACTGTGAAGTTAAATGGTATTCAAATTGATATAAAGTAAGTATAATTTTTTTTGAAAATTTGATTGCATGCATAATTTCTATTCTTGATGGTTAACAATGTCTCTTTACTATTGCCAACTTCAAAAAATGATGAAATTCATAATTTATTATGTTCACTTTTTTATTTTGGAGATCCTGAATATAGGTTTTTTTAACCCTACATGACAAAAAGAATTTGGGCAAATTGGACTTTATGATTTTCTTGCAACATTTTTTAACATGTCATAATGGAACTTAATTAATCATTTTAAAATCTTGAGCTTAATTGTGTAAATGAATACAAGTACCTACAACTAGCAACAAAGTTAGAATATGGTTCCAAATTTGAATCACTTCATATAATCTTCACAAAGATGATTTAATCTTTGTTTCCATTGCACTTATGTGTGCCCGATTTAACTAGGCAAATGTACAATCATGAAGTGAAATGCATACCTAGTTTCAATATGGACAACTAAAAACCTATTCATTATTATTATTTTGATATTATTACGATGATGATTTAATCTAACTAAATTATCATGCACCTAATTCATTGAAGCACAAATTCAAAGTATTGTTAATACCAAAATTTGGTGCTTTGAGCATTTAGGGGTTGATTATTCACAAACAGTATTAGGGTAGAACTATCCATTATCACTCATATTTGCTATCTAGGTACTTTGGAGAAGCTATTTTTCAGCTGTCATATTTTCTAGAGATTGAATTGTTTGAGAGAAGCCAATTGCAAAAAGAATGAAAACATTTTGAGTAGAATTGAGTTTTTATTTATTTTTCAAAGCTGAAATGTAAAATTGTGAGTAGACCCTTATTGAAGCATGACCAGACCATTGTTGAAGCGTGAGCTGATGTGTCTGCTCCCCAAGTGCATTGCCATCGTGATGAAGGATTAATAAGATTGTGGTAATAGATGGGTTAGTGACGGAAATGGGAGGAACCTATAGATGGCAAAATTGGGTAAATGGTGGTATTGGGTAGTTCCACCTTATGTCCAACACTTCTACTGAGTGATGAATTTGAGCGCAGACACTGATGTACCAAAAGCCACACTATTTTAAATTAATGCATATAATGAAAAAAATTGTGTTTCATTTTGTTCCTTGCCTGAATTATAAAGTACAGCAATTCTATTCAAGCAGAAAATATATCTATGTTGTCTTTGCAGATTCAAGGACAGTGGCATGGAACAAATTATTGTCCCAAGGTAGGAACAAGGTTGCAAAAGAAAATGGTGTCAGTATGATATTCTTTCAAGACGCAAATAATTGCATATGAGTGTCTATGGAAGCAATGGAGGCAATTGTGCAAATTTTGTCAAGTACAATATCTTAACATTTGCAAATAGAAAAAGCATGTTGCTTCCAATAGGAAAAGAATGCCATGAAATTATTGTAAGGGGGATTAATATATGCTCACAATTCCATTTGATTTCAGTGGCAGGGACCTCCACCACCTCCACACTGATGTCATCCAGTGTGATGACTTCAATTTCCACCCCCTTTTGCATACTCAAATTACTGTCCAAATCAACAAAAACGTAAACCAAATCAACACAACAAAATCAACATGAACAAATCAACAAAAATGTAAACAAAATCAACAAAATCAAATCAACACGACCAAATCAATAAAAGAATTGAATTTTTTAATTGTAATTGTACTCTGGACTAAAGTGAACTAGTCATTTTACCACCACTCAGGTTCCCAATTCCACCCTCATGTACATGTGGTGTACATTTCTCATCTGAAATGTATTTCAACAATACATGACCATGGAATTGAAGAGGGTGGTGGCAAATAATAGTCTGGTCACCTTATATAAATTAACAAATCTAAGGTAAACATTCAATGGTAAAATAAACATGGTTCTAAAATGGTTTCCATGTGTAGAATGATGGTAATCATTAATTTTAAGACATTAATGGTTACCATTCACATATGGAAACCATTTTCAAACTTACAATATGGGGAATTTCGTTAAAATGGCAATTATTTTGTGACTTTGGCATTCTCACAGTTCAGATCGGGCGGTCTGAACTCTACTAGCGTCCTAGATTTTTGAAATCTATACCATTATTAGATATCTGAAATTTAAGAAATATGTAAATTTTTTAAATCGATTGGTCTGAAATCTACATCTTTCCTAGATTTAATACATCTAATAGTGATATAGAGTTCACAAATCTAGGACACTAATAGATTTCAGACCGCCCTGTCTGAACTATGGGAACGGCACACTATGAAAATGGCACATGGAATATTGCCATTTTAATGAAATTCCCCATCAATGTGTTTGTTTTACCACCAATTCTATTTTAGATGCAGTTTTTGGGACATGGCATTTCAAATAAGTCGAGCAAGAGGGGATTGACAAGCAACTTTAATTTTTGCTCCTAGAATTTCATTGTGACTTGGAAGGGTAGTCAAAACTACAAATAGTTAGTATATTCCAACAAGGCATGTTCAAAACTAAAGATTGATAAATAAATTCAATTTAGAACCAAATGTGCTATATGCCTCATATCCACATATAAGGTTAAAACATTAGAAAAAGTTGATCCGGCATGAGAAATACCATAGTTTGACACGCATTGTAATGAATCTCCATTTAAAGAAGGTAACCAGGGCTTTATTTTTGGCTTTCTAGTGACAAATTGCACCTAAAAAAATAATTTGGCTAAAAAATGGCAAAAAAATCATGAAGTTTTTCACTAGAAAACTTTGAATTAAAAAGAAAGATTCGATGAAATCACCAGATTGTGGATGAAAATAGAATTAGAAACATGTAATATGTATGAATGTGATATTTTCTATCAAATATGTTGATGAATGCTAAAATTTGGAGCGCTACCATAACATTTTATACCACCACTTTAGCACTTCATGAAAAATGAAAGAAAAACACCTTGAAGGTAACATATGAAATTGCACCTAAAATCATCGAAATAAATATTTTCAAGAGCTTGGTTCCCATTATAATATTCTTTAAATTTTAATTGTTGAATCTCCACTACTAAGATTTGCAAGGTCCAACAACATTTTCAAGAGCTTGGTTCCCATTATAATATTCTTTAAATTTTAATCGTTGAATCTTCACTACTAAGATTTGCAAGGTCCAACAACATTTTCAAGAGTTTGGTTCCCATTATAATATTCTTTAAATTTTAATCGTTGAATCTTCACTACTAAGATTTGCAAGGTCCAACAACGTTTGTGAAGCCATGTTACTCATTCTACTTTATACCATGACACTATTTAGACATCCTATAAATATATGTTTGATGGTTTTATATTATTTGGTTGAAAGTTAAATTTTAATGAAATGGGGTCATGTTATAGGGATGTTTTAGTCTTAGTCCCTCCAACAACAAGAGCTTAGACTCAACTGAGTCCTTGTGGACGTTGATGATGCCAACGTGGGAATAGATTACAACTTTTCATGAAAGAAGATTTTCTTAAAATAAAATTTAAATTTTTGATAAAGTTACAATTGCATCCGAGATTTTATAGAAATAGTGTCAACTCCAACAAGGGTTCTAGGGCCCTTCGACTATAGTTGTAAATTTTTATAAATAAATAAATAATATATTCATTAAAGTCCTTAGCATTTTTTCAAGATTCAATTCTATCTCAAATGTATTTTGCAAGCTACAAGGGATGCCACAATACCCCCATTTCTCCTTCCCTTTTGGACTTTGGTTGAGAATCATGAAGGTAATTACACCTAAAATTACTAAAATATTAATATGATTCAATTATATTAGAGTTAATTGTAAAGTGCAGGACCATGAGCCAAAGTTTGGGAAAAACACATAACAAAACTCCCTAAAGTACCAAAACTGAGGTATGATGGAGTTTGGTGTTGTATTTCTTTTGTACTATTCTTAATTAAACCTTCCTTTTAACACCCGCTTACAAACACAAGATGAACTTTACGATTAACTAGAGCTATTATTTTGAAACACAAGATGAACTTTACGATTAACTAGAGTTATTATTTTGAAACATAAGATGAACTTTAACTAGAGCTATTATTTTGAAACACAAGATGAACTTTAACTAGAGCTATTATTTTGAAACACAAGATGAACTTTACGATTAACTAGAGTTATTATTTTGAAACATAAGATGAACTTTACGATTAACTAGACTATATTGATAAACATTTTGTGGGATCTTGGTAGTAGTCAAAAGGAGATCTTAGATTCTCTTAGAATGCATCTTATCAATATTAAACTAGGAATTTTCAAAGTGCTTGAAAGAGGTGTTTCTGGAATCGACCCTAGACCCTAGACCCTCATGATTCATGAATAGTGGTAGTGGAAGTACATTTTAGGCAAGAATATGTAGCAGTTGGTTTTAGAAAGCTTTCTAAATTGGGGTAGAACTTAGTTCCCTTAATTCCTTTCACACGAGTCCGGCGTTTGAACTTTGAACATGACGCATACGGTAACAGGACAAATCCGTGGAGATCAAGCTTTCCCTCCATCAATCCTTCCTCTTACTCAAATTGGAAACAGCTGATCAGCGCGCGCTGGCCACTGGGCGAACCATAAAAGAAACATCCGGTATCGGCGACACCCACTGCAACTTACCACAAATTGCAAGTTCCAATTGCGCCTTCAAACTCCACAAGTAGCACAATCCAGTTGACTCCATCAATCCATCAACACTCAAAGGCATAAAGCCATCCATCCCTCCCGGCTAACATTTCGCAACTGCTCCTTGATTCATGGGAATCATCCAAAACACACTGCTCGGCGTTTCTACTCGACCCCTTTTGCAGTAAGTCCACTTGGATTCTCAACAAGCATCACCACACACCACATATAAAAATACTGGTCATTCGCGTACAATAGCATTCGTATCTCATGAATTTCATTTCACAGAGTTCGAGTGGAGCTAGTGCAGTGGATTGGTGTGCCCAGAAGCTCGCGCGTGTTGTTATTGCATTCAGCATAGCATTGTAGGAAGATTGGCAGAGCTAGTTAGAGCCTTATTACAATCAATCAATGGCAGTTTTCTGTATTGTGTTGCTGTTGTTGGGAGTGCGAGAAGCTCTGGCCACAGTGCCGAATGATGCAAGCCTTAGTGCCAATGGCTACAATGAGGACTGGATGGCCGGGCACGCCACTTGGTACGGTGACCCTTATGGTGAAGGCTCCAGCGGTACGCTCATCTCCTGACCTTTTTTTTGTTGGACCACCAATTGGATCCCATATTGAGCCAGAAACAGAGATAGCACAAAGAGTTTTATATATGTTTCAGTAAAGGTGTTAGAAAATAGAACGTCGATATCGTTATGTTGGCAGATCACACGGTTCTTCGTAATGTCACCACTGCTCTTCAAGATCCTGTTGTAACCCGTTTTTGTGTATGTTCGGTGCATTCGAGACCTGTACTTGTTTTCTGGTAGCCGTGACTCAGAATTGGCTCATGAATCTGTTCTTCAAATTCATCAGTTAGGCTGCGCTACTCAAAAGCAACAATTCTAAACTCGCTGAACGTTACTCTGCATTCCACAGGAGGAGCCTGCGGTTACACGGAGCTCGCCGGCACCCCCATCGGCACCAAAATCGCAGCTGGCAACGCCCCCATCTTCCAACAAGGCAAAGGCTGCGGCCAATGCTACGACGTGAAATGCAGCTACCCCTCCTGCAACCCCTCTCCCACTCGCATCGTCATCACCGACCTCTGCCCTGGCGGCACCTACTGCAGCACGGGCAACCCCGCCTTCGACTTCTCCGGCGCCGCCATCACCGCCATGGCTCTCCCTGGCAGAGATGGCGAGCTTCGAAACATCGGACTCTACGACGTGCAGTACAAGCGCGTTCCGTGTGAGTATCCCAACCAGAACATCGCATTCAAGCTCGACTTCGGTGCAAGCGCCTATTGGCTGTCGTTCACTGTGAAGTACATGGGTGGACCGGGTGACATCGAAAGCGTGGAAGTCGCGGGGGAGGACGGGAAGTTCATTCAAGCGCAGCATAGTTGGGGGGCGAATTGGATGCTGATAAACTATTCAGGGCAGCCGTTCAAGGGACCGTTTCATGTGAAGATCACGGCGTTGTTGAATAAGCACACCGTGGTGGCGTGGCAAGTTATTCCGGAGTGGTTCCAGCCTGGAGCTCTGTATGATAGTCATGTGCAGTTCCGGTACTAGAGCATGCGAACTTGACATGGAATTTGTATTCTAGAAATGAGCTCGCCCGTTTGGTATTGGGATTGAACTGCGGCCGAACTGTGGCGAGCAATGGAGAGCTTCCGACTATCTGCGACGTCGAAAGATGTAGTGTTGCGTTTTGTGTCTGAGAAGCAGCTCTGTCAGTTTTCAGCGTGCGTACATTCTATTTGTATAAAATTTGCCTGTCACTTTTGCCTGTGGAGATACATGGTGAAGGTGTATGTGGGAATCAATTTTTGAAGGTTCAACTGAAGTTTTGCAACAGTGGACCTTATCATCGAATCAGAAGGCGTTGACTCTTTCTCAAGTTTTCTGATTCATTTCGCATTCTTTGGGCGTCGTTTTGATCTCTTGTGGAATTACCTTTCATCATGAAGCTGGCTCTGCAACATTTCCTGCAACTGATGAATTTTTTCCACTTCTCACCAACCAACAGCACAACATTAGATCAAGTGTAGGATGCGAGAACTGCTTCCAACAGCGTCCCCTCTCTTCCAATACCCTTGACTGATCTTCATAGCAAGTGGTGGAAACATAACTTGGCTAAGTGTATCTCTATGTTCATTGATTTTTAAATAGAGATAGGTTTGTCTACTCGCACGTGTGGTGATCTACAACGTACCACATTGAAATTGCATAAGAAATTTGACAAATACTTAGTGATGAAAATCTGTTCACAATAAATTTCGCTCTTTTACCAAAGATATCTCTACAAATCTCCCAAAAATTGCACTCACACATGTAACGTCAATTTCGTTAAATTGGCGGCAATCGCAGTGGAAAATTGTGGCTTACATCTTCGCAAAGGTCTAACTTCAGAACAGGGACAGGGATAGATTTTGGGTTCAGGCCGCGCATCCTGAACCGCGCCGAGGTAATGGAATGTCGCCAACTTAACGAAACTGACCTTGCAATGAAAAATACTTCCGAGTGATACATCATGTGCATCTCCGCCGGCATGATGTGGCATCATGAATATTCATTATCCCAAGACTTTAAAACAAATTACGATGATACGTTTGAGGGGAAGCTCTTCTGATTTAGCGGGTGTAGCGTAGTTAAGTTGAAATGTGGATCGGAGGTCTTCCTCCTCGATCAGGAACCAGTTTGTGGATGTGTAGCATCCATGTGATTGGCCTTGAACCACATACTTCAACATAAAGAAGGGAGATCTGAAATGTTGATGCCCTTTTCTCATTCACGCCAGCGCCAAACATGCTTTGGAGTTGAATTGCCAAAGTGCGTAACAATCGAAGGTAAAGTTTGATTCAGTCAATTGGAGAGATTGTCAATTTTGTGAACTGATTGGCACGATTCTTGGAGCCAAAAATTGTGATAATTCTTCTGCAAAAAGCCTTACGTTTCAGCTGTGAACGTGCCGGAGTGGTGGAATTTTGTCAATTTAACAAAATTGGTGTTAAAAACAACTACATTGTTTCAGCATTGTTTGCAAGGTGTTTCCTTAACTCCCTTGTTTTCTTAACCTCTAAAGGATCTCGGTTTGCAAATGGCTGACTGGATTGAATGTATTGTGAAAAGTATAATCCCAATTAGGGTCAACTTTTGCCATAAGCAGACCAAAGACCATTGCACATGTTCAACTTGAAGTTAATAAAATTAGACAAAAGAAAGTCTCATCTGACCTACTCATTTGAAACAATTAAAAGATCATAAAATTGAATTTGGGCTTCTTGGTGCTTGTAAAAAAAAACATTGGTGTTTTCCATATTCTATAATCCTTGTAGTGATGCAGAAGAAACACATTTACAGCACATGCACAAGATGAAGATTTGGCTTATCTAAAAAATTCTTACTTATTAGTGTATGAAATCTTTATTGATGACCTCAAATCTCATTTGTAGCTCCAAATTCCCTCTTGGGGCACCCCAAGAGCCGACAAAAACCTCCAAAAGTAAACATCCAATTAGGATCAATCGTCATAAGCAGTAAAATTTCTTTAAGAAATATGAAAAGTGCAAAATAGTACCATATATCTAACTTACAATCATGAAACAATTAATACCTTCTTGTAGTTAAATAGACCTTTGTATTATTCACTCTCTATATGCCTAGAAAATAGTAAATGTAACAATTGCAAACCATCTTATTTAGAATATATGTTACCTTGAAGGTCATTTGGATTTTGGAGATACATCACAAAAATTATGGGTATACACTAAGGTCATTTGGATTTTGGAGATACATCACAAAAATTATGGGTATGCACTACCGCTTATAGAAAACTTGGGACTATGAATAGGACAAGAGTTTCTTGCAATCACCCTTCTTGATCATGTAAGGCTCACTCAAATGAACTAGTCACCTCTTGAGCTTCCAACTGGGTCAAGAATGTTATGATCTTTACCACTGCTCCCCAACCCACAACAAAACATTCATTAGATCTAATGGAAGCACAACAAGGAGGGAAGCATATGATGGATTTCTCAAAAGAAAATTGTAGAATAAATACTAGTACTTCAAATTACAAGCCCTGAAATCACATCACTTTCTTTGAATAGGGATTCTTGAACATGGAGGACTAGGTTTGTTTTACAATATCACTCTATGAAGAACATTCAATTTGTGTTACAATGTCCCACAATTCAAGGACAAGGCTGCATTAAAAAAAACACTCAGAAGCTTTGATTCGTATGAGCAAAGACTCCTCTTTCTTGAAGCTGAAGAATGTTATGCAATTATACGTACATACTTTTCAAAACACCAGATGCTCGATGATCTGCAGCAGTGAGAAGCGCCTTGAAGAGAGACGCGATGGCCCTCCATTCCGTATCCAAGAGATGATGATTGTCTTCAAAGCTGCAAACTCTGGATTTGATGAGGGCAACAGCGGCTGCCTGAAGATCGGAAGCGGAAACGGACTTCTCGATCAAAACGTGAAAGCTCACTCTGCCCTTGTCTTCTGGCGACAGAAGGCCGCTGGGCACCATGTTCATTATCTCCGACCATGTGAGTTGCATTTCGGAAGTCATGGTAGGTTCGGTGGAATTGAATTGCAGCAGCTGCAGCACCGGGCTCAGCAAACAATGCAATGCAATGCCCTGGCTAGTGTAAACTGTGCAATTGCAAACACTGATCGATGAATTGATGCTCAGTCCTGAATGATTGTGTAAGTTAATTATGCAGAGCAGACACTTTGATCGAAGCTTGTTATGTAGTGAGCCGTCTTCCTGGAATTGGGAATAGTCTGGGGAATTCGGAGCAGAGGCTGCAGAGCAAGCATGTGATTGACCTTCCACATTCTTGGACCATGAAGAAGCCGGTCCGGAGGATCGTTGGTCTCCTTGTAAGATGATTGATTCAGGTTATGATCAGGGATTTTTTTTCCCTTCACTCATTTCTGGCAGTGAAGAAAGTGATCCTTGATGGAGTGATGCACTTGTTTACATCTATAGAAATGGATGAAACATGAAAATTGCAGATGGAACTTCAATTATTCATCCAAAATAATGTACATTCATCCTCCAAAGAACGATATTGTCCTTAGAATATGCAACAAATCAGTGATTTCATCCACATTGAATACGGGTAATATATCACTTAATATTCCTTCCAAAATTTTGGATATTACTTTTGAATACAATATTGTTAAAAAAAACATTGTTGGTTGTGAGCTGCTTGTTTCATGTAATTTAACTATAGAAGAACAGAGCCCATTTTAACTTTGTTCTCAAACTTTAGCCAATTTTGTTATATTGCTAGAATTTTGGCACCCAAAATTATGACAGATATGTACACAAAGATCTAAATCTATGACAAGTATGGATTTTTGTTTCATAGGGTGTATTTTGAAGGTTGACAAAGTATTAAAATACCACCAATTTTAATGAAATTGACTTCAACTTCAAAATCCATTGCATTGCATTAGTCAATTTTTGTCACAATTGTAAGATAATGAATTTTTTTATTTTTTATTTTCTTAGAGATGAAACAACATATCTTCTACAAGTCATAATTTTTTTTGAAGAATAATTTAAAATTATTATGAATTTTTAAAGAAAAAACAAAGGATTTTCATATTGAATACAAAATATGCTCAAACAATATAAAAGCTCAAACAATATGAAACATGTGTGTATAGTTATAAGTACAAAGTTTACATTGCAATAAACCATTCAATTTTAGGAAAATTTCAAATTTCCTAATTGGGGTAGAAAATAAAAGTTATAAAATTCATTTTATTAGTTAGAGTTGAAATTAAAAAAAGATACTAAAGACTCAAAATCTAAACAAAAAGATCTGTTTGCTTAAACTTAAAATTTTACACAAAAGTAGACAACAATTCTATGATAATATTCTTTAGTATAATAGAAGGTGAAAGACAATGGAACTATGTTAAAAATGTGGATGAAAAGTTAACACTTCACATCCTTTGAACACACATTTTAATATCTAAATCTGGCTCTTCAAGCATTCTAAAGTTTAGCTACTCATTTGACATCCTCCATCACTATTGAAACTAAAGTTGAGATTGTCAGTTTTATTAAATTGACAAAAAATCACAAATTGAACTTTTCAAGATGCATTTCATTTTTGGGCTATAAAAAGTACATAGTAAATTCAAATCACCTTAACTCCATTGCATTACATGTATACTTCAATTACTACAATCACCTTAATTCCATTGCATTACATGTATGCTTTAATTATTACAAAGTACACTCATTCATGCCTTGAAGTCTTCAATTATATCATCCTATATTTTATTTCTTCCACTATAAAATATTATAAATGACACTTATTATAGGTTAGAAAAGACTAATTACAACTTCAATAAGATAAGTGCATTTAACGTTTGCCCCAATAAAAATTTTAATTATGGATGAAGAATGTTCTAAAAATAAAACAATGAAATTAATTCTTTGGTCTCCTCTCAAATAATTCACCCATATAAATGATGAGTAAGAATTATTCCCAAATTTTTGCTACAATAATACTATAATGACATATGGAACCTCATAAAATACCCTTAGATAATATTATTTCATTCACTTTTAAAGATGCCACTTTAATCATGCCATTGAAGGTATTGGTGAGAAAGGAGTTGATACTTCTAATACGTAGGCAACTTTTGATCTAGCCAATCAAAAACTCCATGCAAATGGTTTAGCCAATTTAGAATGCCATACAAATGCTTGAACTAAATTATAAGGACATCTCCACCTTTACCATCAAATGTCTAGCACTTGCCAAATATGGATGATAAATATTTCAAGCCCTTCAAAATATTCTCTTGGCCTTTAGGGCCAAATTACACTACATCCCAACAAACAAGAAATTGGCATCTACAAACATGCAAGAGCAATTAATGAGCCCTTCAACTCCAAAGAATCCTTGAATATTTTACATGTACTTGGACAAATTTTGGACAAATTGGGATAACAATACCAAGTGGTTGGTCAAATTGAGTTACCAATGCAAGTGGTTGACAAAGCCTCACATAGGATGCACTTTGGGACACATAACAATCATATTACTAAAATCATAAGTCCCTCTATAATATCACAAATGCTACCATTAATAATAGGGGCTCGTGCTTGCTATGCTATGCAATCATTGTATCACATATTAATAAAATTTTGATATATTTGAATAGAATGCATGATAGTGATTTCAGTAAGTCTTTAAAATAATTATTTTAAATATTTTATAAAAATATTTTTAATCATGCATACATAGAAATCATATTTTCACACAATGTGATATTACAAAAATAGAGTAGTAATCTGCAATCACTCATGTAATATAACTTTTTACAAAGCGTGATATTATAGAAATAATATAGTCATTGCAATTGAGGTGATGTTAAAGAGGATCAATAAGATGATATTATAGAAGTAGCAAATCCATTGCTTCTCTTAGCTTTACACTTCTTTTCACTTCTATTTGTGAACTTTGAACTTTCATGATTTCAATTTTCTATTGCTACTACCAAATGATTTTGAGAAATTTATTCAATTGAAGCAATTTTGGATTCCATAACAATTAAGTTGTTCACAAAGTTTTTGAGATTTATAAGTTTTTCTTTTCAATTCTTCAATTTAGGTTGCCATTTTTTGTAACAATGGAGTCAAATTTTTAATACATTTTAATGTATATATATCTATTATAGTATTTATCATTGCATATGTTTCATTCATCATTCAATAAATTTCTATTGTACATTTCAATATATGCTTACTTATAAAAAAAATTATACAAAAATTTTAGTCATTTTTATTTGACGGTTTATTGAAATTTTTGTTCTACATTCTATCTAATACATAAATTTTTTTATAAAATTCTAATGATGAATGCATAGCATAGCAAGCACCAACCACTAGTTTCTTATATAATTTCTTATTATAAAAAGAGACATGTTCTTTTCCATAACTTCATTCTAGACCCATGACCCATGCTTTGACCAAAATCCAACCTTCCAACACTGAGGATACGTCAGTTACGTCGGGTATTGTGAAAGCAGAGGTAGTTTGAGAAATAACATCCTTGCCACTCCTCTGGCTCAGCATACTATTCTCATAATGAGCCTCTGCTTTCACGTTCCTAGTCCGACTTCGTTTCCTACTTCCGACACCCATGCGCACAGCAGGTGTGGCAATTAGATGGGTTCTATTTCGTACAATTGCAGACGCCCTAACTTCGACCATTAAAAAAAAAAAATGGCAAATCTAAACCCTTGAAGAATATTCGAAACCCTAGCGGACTATTGAAACAAACAGTGTAGTTTTTATCTTGTAAATTTACTCCCTGTGGTTGGTTGTGTAGGACCCATTCCAACGGAGTAGCCATTAATTTAATGCACATAGAAGTACACACCTCGAGAAATTCACTTCCAACTGTAATGAGTTACATTTAAGCCACGGACAAAGAATTGAAGCATACGAAGGGTACAATAGCAGAAGCGTCAAGCACCAGTCTCAGTATCTTAAGAACGTAGAGTCTGAGCAACAAACAGCTAGACTTGGAAGATGGAGAAGACATGCTAATGCCCATTAAACCCTTGAGCAAGGAAACTACTGTCTCTTCTGAGCTCACCTTTACCAGAACTAGAAACATTTCACAGACCAGGAGAGCAGATACAGAACGTAAGCAGACTCATAATTAACTTAACAGGGATACCAGCTACCTCAGCCTAGGACTGAGTTTTCTTCAATCCAACTGCAATCAGAAAATACCGCAAAAAATAGTAAGAAGAGGCACACTGACTTCACGAACAATTTCAACCTGCGTGGAAGAAAAGAAAGCAGACTCTGTGGAACAAGAAACAAAAATTCCAAGATGCAGTTAGCGAATCTTCAGATGATGCCAATCTCTGGATTTAGAGATTATACAGAGCTACTAGGGATTCAAAGGGTCCTAACCACAAAGAATAAGAGAGATCATGTGGATCCTTGACTGGCAAGTCCTATTTTGACGATCACTCAAATACTAGAAGAGCCGAGAAACAATTCTTACTAAAATGATGAACCTTCTAATAAGCGTCTCCACCACTGAAGGTCAGGCTCGCCAAGCAAACTGGACTGCGATGGGTGAAAGTCGTTCCCGGAGAACTATGCCTCACGCTCGACGACTCAGCGAAGAGAACGTAAACATTTTAATACCTGAATGAGGCGAACGATTCCCACGCCATGCGAGCGCTCGAGCTCTCTGAGTGAAAGCAATCCATGCCCGCGCCTTCACAACGTCACGGCCGCTTCGGCTTGGCGCTTCAGCTGCTCGGTTCTCTTGTTGTTCCGCATCGCCTCCACCAGCCACAACACGCCCTCCTGAATACCCGACCCCTCGTGAGCGGAAATGCCCTGAACCCGCGACAGGATGCTCTTCTGCTTCTTCAGATCCAGGAAGCGCGACAGCTCCTCCGCATTCACCGACTCAGACAAATCCTGCTTGTTGGCCAACACCAGCACCGGAGCTCCTTGCAAATCCGGGTGGCGGATCACCTTGTCCAACGCGGACTTCGTGTCCTCGAAACGCGACGGGCTCGCGGAATCCACCACGAACACCACCGCGTGCGCTTCCTCGTAGTACTTCTCCCAAATCACGCGAAGCCCTAATTGCCCGCCCAAATCCCAAAAAATCAGCTTCGCCTTGTGCGCCTCCACGCGGCCGATGTTCAGACCCACCGTGGGCACGATTCGGTCGGGGGGAAGTCCTTCCACGTCGGAGTAGAGCGTCTTCAGCTTCTCCAGCAGCGTCGTCTTCCCGGCCTTGTCGATCCCCAGAATGAGCACATGGAACTCCGCTTTGCTGAACAGGAATTTCCACAGCCCATACAGCAGCGAAAACATCCCGCCCGACCTCTCCCGCGCTCCCCACGCTCCAATCAATCGCACCCACCACGTCCCTCCTCGCCGCAGCCCTGGAAAGCCCCAATCCCCAGCAAATGGCGCAGGAGGTAGGGTTCACGACCGAGACTCATGACGATCTACCCCGGCACGAGTCACCCCACCACACAGGATTCATGTGTTCCTCCAGGAACACCACCTTCTCGAACCCATACACTCCTCCGTCTCCACGCCGTCCTCTTCAAAAAACCCTCCCGGGACAGTCAAAAAATAAAACCCGAGAGAAATCTCGTGGCTCCGCTACTCCAGCCCTAGGGTATCCAGAAGCGCCCACATGACCACACTCACGGGTCCGAGCTGGCGCAACAATCAAATCCGTGGATCGATCCTCCTCCCCTGCGCTTGATCGTGTCCTCGCCCCGACCGAGACGATTCGAGACCGAGATCAGAGAAGTTTGACCCCGACGGAATTGCAGCGAACTCCAACTGCAGCCGAATTCGCCTCCAAGCGTGGCACAAAAGGTGAGATCTCTTCCACGCCCGCACGTCAGCAGAGAGCTGGAAGCCGCCTGCGATGATGGAACCAGTGCGGACGGTAAGTTAGCGAACAAGTGGGAGCCCCAACCAGAGCACTAGGCTTCCTGTTCGCCTTGTCAAGAGTGGCAGGCTTGTGGTGCAGTGGTTTCGCCCATGGTGAGCATGAACCACGCGTGAGGGACGACCGTTCCATACAGAACCTGCGCTTTGTCATGACGGCTGTTCCGCCCCTCGTTTGCGGACCTCGTTAATTTCGAATTGTAGAGTCGGCATGGAGACTAACCTTGCATAAGGTAGGAGGTTCAGATGAGCCACTGAACTAAATGCGCCATCATCTTCACTTGCTGTACATCTAGTTAATCAATATCTACCTTCAGTGAAGAAACAATTTTAGAACCTCTATTGAAAAGAACTTTGACTCTTCTATATTCCCTCCATCCCAAAATGATCTTTCTATTGGCCTCAATTTTCTATCCCAAAATGATCTTTCTATTAACAATAATTTTTTGTCCCCAAATGATCTTTGTGTTGCACTTTGTAATGTTGTGAATTAGTGAGTTTCACCTTTCAATTGCTATTTGAGACCAACAAAACAACTTTAGGTAGTAGTTCCCTTCATCTATGCAATCATCAATCAAAAGACAAATGAAATGACTAAAGGAGTCAATTCAGATAGTAGTTCCTCTTTCCATCCATGCAATCATCAATCACAAAACAAATGAAATGACCATGTAAATCATTCACTTACAAAATTGCAAAAGCACTCATTGGAAGTTAAACTATTGTAAAGACCTTCCTTTTTCACAACAAAAGTTTAAGGATGAATAGTTGCACTTATGTCCTATTAGAAGGATTCTCTATCATCAATTGGATGCCAAACATCCTCATTGATGTTTGATCCTTAAATGACAAGCCGGTCACCATGAAAATCATCTATTTGGGTACGATGTAAATTATTAGTTTAAAAAAATGAAAAAGCACTTTGTCATTGGAAGACAAGCTATTGTAGAAGACGTTCCCTTTTCCTACAAAATTTGGAAGATGCATAGTTGCACTTCTGTCCTACATAGAGAGATTCTTTATCATTTGTTGGCCAAAAATTGTCCTCAATGTTGTTTAACCCCTAAATGTCACAAGCCAAACACTAGAAGTGAGGAGCTTTTTTGCACTTGATAAGGAAAAATGGAATAACTAATTTGAAATTGCCTTGTTTATTGAGTACTTCATGGTTGAATTTTGGAGCCGATTACTTCATGAATATGAATGTGCAATTTCTAACAGAATCCATTGTCTGGATTTTGAGATTATAGTATTTGATGAACATGTGCTTTTAGAAATTTTTGATTCTCATTGTCCAAAAAACATTTGTTGTGACATTTAGGAGTTAATCCGTAAAGGACAATGGGGTGACTTTGGAAATCATGAATTTTTATGACTATGTGAAGTATTGTCTTAGAAAATTATAAAAGTATTCATTACAAGATAAACTACTATAAAAGACCTCCCCTTTTCTTGTAAAATTTTGAGAATACATAGTTGCACTTCTGTCCTACATAGAGAGATCCTTTGTCATCCATCAGATGCAAAAACATCTACCTCGACATTTAAGGATTAATTCTAGTGCGATGCAAGCTCTATCACCAAGGTACTCATCCTAAACAATTAAATTTTTTGATGAATAAGTACATTCTTCATTTATACAGTTTCTTAGGTGATCATTCCTTGGACACATTTGTTTTATGGAGGTCTAATAATTCTGGTCACCATCGAATTGACACGGTCCAAAATCTACGTGCAACCAAGATTCTGGAGGGTCAAGTTTAGAACCGGTCAAGATCCGGAAATTTGAGTTTCGAGGCCGTCGATTGAGACCCGAATTAAGATATGGATTTGATTTGATTTGAAGTCGTCTTCGAAATCTCGTATGCGGAAGGATTCAGCGAAGGCGATGGCGGTGCTGCTCAATTGATTCGTGCTCAGAGAATCGTCGCCTCTCTCCTGCTTGTCGTCCTCATTACAGGTTGCAACAGGCGGTATTGCCTCTTGAAGCTCGTAACGCCTGGATCTGGATCTGGATTACAGCTCGAAATTCAGATTTTCTCTGCTTTTGGTACACAGTTTTGGAGCTCGTTCACGGTGTATCCATACCGCCCTAGCTCGTACTGCTGGTAGTATCATATCATTGGATAATTCAGGAGAACAGTCTTAAATTTTCTGAGGATTTGAATTATTTTTGCTTCTAATTCCGAGCTTCGAGTCGTCATCCTCCGTCGAACTTCACCTACCTGAAGACATTTTACTTTGGCTTATATTCCCTTTTCTGATCGATCGCACCTAGAGTCGCAGACAATGGACAGGCTGAAGGAATTGATGCAGCAATCGGACAACCGCGTGTGTGCGGATTGTGCAGCTCCAAATCCACAATGGGCGTGAGTCTCTCAGTTTTCTTTCATTTATTGTCCTGGGCGTGTTAAATTGTCATTTGAGGTTGCCTGGTAGGAATACCCTAAACCAGCACATTTTGCACTGAGCGTTGTTCCATTTATTAGACTAGTCGATATCTTATAGATTCTTGGTTCCCGATTCTTAGCTGATGAGCATGTGTCATAAGGGTATGGTATTCAAGAGTTATCAGGGTTCGAATTTTTTCTGGTATATGACCTAAAACGAGGTGAAGGTTAGATGTGGTAGTGTACAGCCTCAGAATCAGTGTGTACGCATCGTGTGAGATTTTAGGGTTTTGGAACTAGGTTCTCGTAACTCGTATGAAACCTTCTTGTTTAAATGTAATTCTCATGGAGTACTTTTTAGGGCAAAGCCTTTGACTAAGAACATTGTGATTCGCATTGCTCATGCAGATCGACGAGTATAGGAGTGTTTCTGTGTGTCAAGTGCTGTGGGGTGCACCGCAGCCTTGGAGAGGACATCTCTACAGTAAGTTCCTGTGTGACCTAATTTTTACCATTCAATGTGGGAGACTAGAATTGCTTTGTATTGGAATAGTATGTATGGAATTTTGAAACCTGGTCTTCCTAACGACCTTTTTTGAGACCTAATTCGTTGGCTAGTTTGTAATATAGAGGACCTGGACGAGGAACCCTAGCATACTGTAGGTTTCTACCTCCAGACCCATTGAAGATTCCTGCAGATGAAGACCCCCAATCCCGACTACAAGGTTCTCTTTGAAGTCCCTCATATACTACGAATCCTACAGATTTTGGAATAAGGTTTTGAATTTGGTGCTCCGCTCTATTAGCTGGGACGGCTGCTAGGCCAGGTCATCCTGCTCGGGCTCAAAAAAAAGAAACCTTAGATGAAAAAGGGGTCTGCTAGGGAGTTGATCGCATTGACCGTTGGTTTTTACAAGTTCACTAGCGTCCTCGATACTTCGGATAGGGCTTCGTTGGGTTCGAAATCCTACAGAACGTTGGGTCTGTCCGGCAGGTCCTGTATACTATTCCTGTCCTAATTGTTTTATTCTATTTCAGGTGGTTTCTGTGACGAGTGATGAATGGACTGATGAGCAAGTTGAGGTTATGGAGGCCGTAGGTGGCAACGCATCAGCGAACTCGGTCTACGAGAAATGCATACCCTCTGATACACGGAAGCCTCCCCCAGATGCATCCGTTGAAGAACGTTCCGACTTCATAAGGTGTCCTATTTCTTCATTTGTTTCTGAATGTTGATTCCGATAGGAGCGCATCTACACATCTGGGATTTAGAATCTGGACGTTCTATTCAAGATCGTGCTCTGTTAAAATTGTCACAGGGTCATGCTCCCGTTACTGCAGTGATGCTCTCAACGCTAGTTGGTTACCTCTAAATATATTTTTAGGTGTGGTGTCCGTACAGCTGGATTCTTGGAAAGTCTAAAGCGTTCCTTCACTTTGCACAGACGTAAGTACGAGGATCAGGAGTTTTTGAAACCAAATTTGCGAATTAAAGCAACTTCTCGTACCAGATCGCATTCCATTGAGGAACTTAGCCCGCCAGCACCTAGTAATAGAGATTCAATAACGAGCAGCAGGGGTTCAATGACCAGTAGTATGGATTCTATGACCAACAACTATGGTTCAACAACCAGCAGCAGGGGCTCAATGACCAGCAACACCAGCTTAACTGGACTCAGTCAGCGTGGTACACCACCGGGCAGTTTTAGCAGCTACCACTCTGCTTCTCTTGCTCCTAGTCGTAGAAGTGATGCCTCGCTTTCCGCTACCACTTCAACGGGTAAGGTAATTATTCTCAATTCAACTACACTTTTCTCATCCTTGTAACGAGTCGCCGAGAGATAGTTCCAGCTTATCTCAGTGTTCCTAGTGACCTCTCTGGGTGGATTGCCTTTGAATTTAAATCCTCTTTTGCAAACTTGATGTACAGATACTTTAATCTAGACCCAGCAGTATTTGTCTTCTGGAGCTAATTTTGGAGGTATCTGCTGAAGTATGTCTGTGAAAGTGATATTCTAACGAATTGGGAGGCTTGCTGTATGAAGCAACAGGCTGGAAATGATGAAGTATTGGGATCGCTGAAAGTGAAAATCGTAAGAGGCAGGAACTTG
Source organism: Climacium dendroides (assembly GCA_950106755.1). Taxonomy (NCBI): domain Eukaryota; kingdom Viridiplantae; phylum Streptophyta; class Bryopsida; order Hypnales; family Climaciaceae; genus Climacium; species Climacium dendroides. The sequence goes on from OX467083.1 coordinate 19,441,133, forward strand.
GTTGTTCGAGACTTCTTGTCTAGTGATCCCTACGTTACTATTACCCTTCGAACACAGGTATACATTTGTGTCATTTGACCACTCTTATCTGCACTCCAACCCTAGTCTTTCTCTCTCTTCTTAAGCATGCACCTGTCATTTCCGAGTTATTGTGGTGGCTGTTTACCAGAGAGAGATTACATGATATGTTGAATCTCAGCTACTTATATTGCCATTGCTGCAGTCCGTTAAAACTAAGGTGGTGAACAGAAATCTCAACCCAGTCTGGAATGAAGAGTTCCTGCTCCCTGTACCAAATCCTCCTCAGCCACTCAAGCTGGTACGTGTTGCAAGAAGCATCTGAACAGTCTCATTCAGTTTCACGAATGCATGCTATATATGTAGCAAAACATGCGTTTTAGCAATAAATTTCGAATAACACTTAGAATCATGTACACGTGTGCACATAATAAACTGCTTACAACTTGTATAACTGAATTCATTGGCGTGAAATTTTTGCATACATTGGACTGATCAGATACTAAAGGAATTGGTGCTTCCCTTTTTCTGTTTATAGGAAGTGTTTGATTATGACGTTTTCTCAGCCGATGATTCCATGGGAGAGGCTATAGTGGACCTCGAACCGCTCATCCTGGCTGCACAAATGCATGAAGGTATGTATGAAGAGTTTGGGTGTGAGCAAATAGGCCGGTGGCTGGCCAGTAGTGACAATGCTCTAGTCGAAGACAGCAACATTGAGGTCATCGATGGGTTGATCAAGCAGGACGTGCTTCTCAAGCTCCAGAATGTCGACAGGGGAGAGTTGGAAGTCTCACTTGAATGGGTCCCTCTTGCTGGGGTTTAAGCCGTGTCTTTCAATCCTTTGCTACCAGATAACGTAAATAGTTTCTTACAATACCTCCTGTGGAAGTTCAGCATCCAAGTATTTTGTGTTTTGCAGATTTAGCTCATATTGATTACACTTGCGTACAGGCTATTTCATGAAGTCTGATAAATGGTGCTAAGCACCTATGGCCAAAACAAACTGCCACGAATTTTATTTCTTAAGAGCTTTTGAAGCCAAGAAAGTGGTCTGTGGATTGACTGTTCACCATGAATTTTTTTGTTTCATTCTTCTCATTCATTGGACTAGTTTCCCATCAGTGCCCTTTTCCACTTGATGCTTCAAGCTTTTGTTTAAATTTTATGTGCTTTGTCATGTTTGTAGCTGAGGAAGTCCAAAAGGGAAAGAGACCTGGTGTACATGCTGTGATCCAGACCCGATTTTACATAACATTATCCCAATAAGGACGGCAGGAACTAAAACTGTCTGATGACCAATTTTCAAGGAAACTGTAGAAACAAAGAATGCACCCAGTGTTTTTTTTTTCATTTTGAGAAGGCAACAATTGTTTTTCAATACTCCTGATACGTGAGGTGATACTTGGTGATATGTACATGAAAACTAGGTGATACATTGGTAAAATTTGGCAAATGGTCTTAAAAAATACAACCATTGTAATTTGGCTATTTTCTTAAGACCAATTATGTATCAAGAGTATTGAAGACCCTAAACCCTAAAAGTGTCAACAAATGTGGAATACTTTCAATTTAATGTGATTGCTTTGATATATACATGATCGTTGAAAATGATTTAGAACAAATCATAACAAGTGAATTTTGCAACGCTTGTGTGGTTTATAAAAATATGAAACTACTGATAGTAGACTTTTGAAGAATGTTGTATTTTTTTTCCAAAAGTGAATGTATAGCTTAAAAATGTCAAGATAGCATAGAATGTATGTATTTTATAGATGCATAATTAAAGATGTTTTTTTTAAAGGATTTAAATAAGGAGCAATAGAACTTACAAATAGGTTTTTAATAGAATTAGATTATTTAATGATTTGGTATCTTCATTTGGAGATTGATAAAAGATAAGTTTGATATAATTCAATTCAAGGATAGACTTGTATTTGATTCCTGCTTCAAGATTTAACTACTATTGAGGTCCTTGTGCTTTTATTTCACAACTCTTCAACAATTTCAAAAAGGTGTGAATAGAAATTCTTTTTATGATTAACCCCTAAAGATTTGTGTATTGGAAAATTGACAATACTCACAAATTGACAAAATTAGCATTCTCTAAAAATGGTTTATTTTTCAATTTTCATTCAATTTTTAGAAATTGCAACCATATTGGATCTTGTTCTTAACTAGTATTAGGGTTATATAAAAATTTAGAATCTAAGGGCAATATTTGTGTGAAAACAAAGCTTGAAAAGTGGAACCAAATCATCTTTTGAAGACTTCATGGGATGAAACTTCTAGATGATTTACATAGTATCTATTCATAAGAGCATAGTGTTGATTTTTAGTACTACTACTTTTACCACTTTGAAAATTCATAGTTCATTCATAAGATGTTAAAAAATGTATAAACAATTTGGAATCTTCTTTCTAACTTTCCACAAGACCCAACACAAACTTAGATAGATTTATATTAAGACCATGTTCAAACACCTATTAAGACAATTAGTTGTAGTCACTTTAAAACTTACAAAAATCACATTCCTTCATATTTGAAAAATAATGCACAAAACAACACAAATAGACTTCCATTCTACTTCCCAATAGAATTTAATAAATCAACCCATACATTTGGCCTAGGAGATTTGTTCAAATATCCAAACTAGCTTTGTAATTTGTAGTTAGTTAGGTCTTATGAATTTCTAAAGTTCTTTTAGCTACAGTAGTTGGCTTGGAGATCTCCATTTCCACATATGGATTCAAAACTTTTCATATGCTATACATGTAGTATTTATTTCCAAATATTTTACTAATGACTAAATGTGTAGGTTAGTTGATTTAGTTCAATTTTCCTTGCCCTTTAAAGTATTAATATTACACTTATTTGTCTTATTAGTGTGTGTTACAAAATGAACTTGTATGGATATAAGTGTATATAAAGGAGATTATTTTTAACCATCCTATGGGTGTTACTAGTGCTATTCATGTTGATGAGTCCTCCCAAATACCATTGGTATAAAAATCCTCCCTTTTAAAATCATTTTCGTAACATGTACAAATAGAACTTACAAATCAATGTCTATAGCAAGAATGTGGGGAATGTCAAACTAGCGGTTGTGAATTGCGCAAGTGCTTAGTGCAAAAATACATTTATATATTAGATGTTTAGTAAGCCTTGAAATTCCAAGACCATCATAACTTGTGCACACATATATGCATCCATAGAAGACAACCTCTAAGAATGTTGCCTAAGTAATAAATAGGGGTAGTCACACCTTCAATCTTCATCATGAGTTCGATTCTCAGAGAATTGAGACATGGTGTTCTTTGTGTGGTTTAGAGCTTTCAATTTCTGAGGTTTTTGAAGTGTTGTTTGTTCCACCGCAAGTAAAGAAATGGGTTGAAGAAAATTTTCTGGAAGGATTTTTCACTCCTACGTAGCTTACTTTCACCCAGAGTTCTGTTCAAGTTCACTGTTGTGTGTGCCACCTGCATTTTGCACCATGTGTGATAGTGAATCTCGATCTTTGAAAAAAAATTCCACTTTGCTCACATTGTGAAGGGGTGTCACACCTTCTTCATGCACAATGGCTCACCATTGACTCTTCTTTTCTCTCACCAAGTTCGCATTCTTCAAGAAAATTTGCTTCTCGGAGAGGAGGTGTGACCATCTCTAGCATATCTTTGACACCCACTCACCATGAATCCATCCTAATTTTAGAGCCCCTGCTAACAAGTAACGACAACAGATACCTCCACCACGTCGACAATCCCGGCAGCGAAAGCCCAGTTGCCATTTGCCGCTAACTTCACTAATCCGGAGCACCCTCCACACTCCCACCAGCCTTGAATGTCGGTGGTGGCTCACGCAACGCCTTCCGAAGCTGCTTTCAGCGCCGAAAATGCCGAATTGGGGGTAAGCTCGATGCAACTACAAGCTTGAACCGATCGACAAGCTCCTGCAAGACCTTCTCCAAGACCGCTTAGCACATTGTTGCATTCAGAGCCCGCATCAATGTGTTGATTTTCTAGTCGCCCTCAATTCAGAATTAATTGTGTATGTGATCTGGGTTTTAGGTGTCTGAGTGCAGCTGATGCATGTCCATCATTCGCTGGCAGGCTAGCTGCTCATACACAAGCAAGTATGCGTGATTTCGAATCATTCGACTATAATTTAGACCAACCATTGGAATAGTACGACGGATTGCTGTACTGTCGGTGTGATGGAACTGTAGTAAACTTGTGTAGTACTCCGTAATATATACAGTGAAATTATATATATCGTTGATAGGAAGCTAGTGACGTGACTATGCGGAGGTCGTTGGGGGAGTGTAATGGTAGGACTGTTTTCTAGTAGTGGCTATGAGCGGAAGGTTGGAGAACTGAGATGGGGTTTGATTGTGAGGACATGGGACACGTGAGCTTAGCGAAGGCGCTCAGTCACGCGGAGGAAGTGGCGACCACACGAAACCAGCCAGCGGATCTGGAAGAAGTCCTTGAAGTGGCGTTGGTGGAAGCGGTGCAACCCGCCGTGCGGGAGACATGGCGCACCATCGACAGCATGGTTAGTGAGGAAGTTCTGGCCCCGAGTCGGAAGCTGGCGGCGCTCGTAATGGCGGACTGCGACAGCGACTGCGACTGGTGCCCCCAAGCAGCGGGGCACGCATTAGTGCAAGCCGCGCGCGAGGGCCTGCTCCGTTGCGTGCGGCGGCTGCGGGAGATTCAGAGTGAGCGCTGCGGTGGCAGCTTGATGGTGGCGATGTTCAATGCATACGCGCTTCTGAAAGCTGCGGAGGCCGGGCAGGCCACGGTAGTGAGCGAGCTCCTGAAGCCCATGGTGTCCGCGGGCGCGGCGCTCATGGGGTTCATGGTGGCGTGCCGGTGGAAGGAGCGCGACGGGTACCCGTTCGTGGCGGAGCTCGCGTCGCCCATCTGGTTGCCCAAGCTCGCGGCCGCGAAGACCATGCTGCCAGCCGCAATGCCGAGTTTCCAGGCTGCTGGGTGGGATTTGCGAGGTTCCTCGTCGTTGCGGGAGGAGTATCTGCACGAAGTCGTGAGATCTTCGTACAAAACGTATCTTCTTTGGCGAGTCGCCGTGGTCGCGGCGTCCAAGTGCCATGCCGATGTGTTCCGGATTCTGCTCAAGAGACGGTGGATTGACAACCTGTTCCTGAAAGAAACGCTGGCGTTTTTCCTTGAGAATCGCGATTTGAACGCGGTGAGTGGAGAGAATGGACTGAATGGAGCTGCGACGCGGATGGTGGCGGACAGGGCGAAGATGGATACGCTCATGTACCAGTTGGCGGAAGAGTACAGCACGAAGAATTACAATGACGCCATGATTTATACGCTGTGGAAATGCTGTGTTGACCAGCAGACGGGCAAGGACATCGGGAAGCCAAAGTGCGCGGCGCAAGCTCACAATGGCGTGTGGGAAATTAAAATGGACGTGCCGTTGCTCATGATGAACGTCGAGCACGCCAACGCGGTATGTATGCTCACCTATCACCAGGCACTGCGCGCTAGCTATCAAGGCAGCTAATCTCATATTTATTCGCTAAAACGGCGGAATACTGGAGTTCAGTTAATTCTCATAGTCTCTGAAACCTCAAATCTTCTGTCGTCCGCAGTTTTGGCGCAGTGGAGCACGCGATTTTAACGAATATGACCTGTTTCAGATATCATTAAAATATCCATTTTGAGACGTAAAAGTAGTGTACCGAAATCACTACATAATCCCAAGTCAACGAATTGTATTGTGAGTACTGAAGTTTAAGATAGCGCTGTAGAGTCCTAATAAAAAAAAATGTGTCAAGTAGAATTGTAGATGCGTGACTATATGACAATGATTTAAGGTATTGTGACCTAATTTTACACGTATTGACCTAATTTAACTGCAGAACTATGGAATTTGCTATCAATGGTAGTCCTATACATTCTCTTCAGTACCCGCCACTCATTGTAAAGGCCAAGGTGACTCTTAATGTACGTAACGGAATCAATTATACTCTCTTGATCCCCAATGTGGTGAATGGCTCTAAGAATATGCTTGAGGTCTAAGGTCTGTTACTCTGTTAGATGTGGTATTAGACATACATTGTAACTGAATCAAGACAGCCCTAATTGTCATATTCGTTTCAATGGAAAAATTTCAAGAACATACGTTGTCACTTCTCCAGGCTGTCATCTAGAACACCAGTCCCAATTTCTAAAGCTCTGCATAATTGAATGAAAAGAGTTAATTGCTTCATTGAAAGTCTAAAACATGCCATTTAACGAGTATGACCATCCTTGCTAGAAACAGTGGTGCACTGAAAATTGATGTATTATTAAGTACCCTTGATTGATAGGAGGAGGAGCCGAAGGACCGGTACAAGCAGCTGACAATGCTGTACCGCCAAACTGCCCAGTTGAGCATTCAGCTCCAAACCACCGTGCTTCCAACCGCCGACTTCCTGCAGGTATGTACATACGTAGAGATTGATAGATCACTCATTTCAATTCCCTCATGAAATTATGAGCACGAATTATATTGGCAGTATTCGATGCGCCATGCATTTTGACATCTACTTTAGCTTGCTGTGTCGATACCGATAGAAAACTAAGCCAATTAGCATGGGAATGACATGATATCCACAACAGTGTGTGCCGCTTAGTTAGGATATATATCCACCCCATCCCCTTCTGGCTTCCTAAATCTTGTCATTTCGAATTCCTTCCTTTCTAGAAGGCCCGCTGTGCCATTTTGAAGTTTCCATATCCATGTTGACAAATGGACGATTCCACATTCATGTCCTTCAAAATTTTATTCAAGAGCGAGTGCTGATCGATGGAGCACCATGCAGGTGGGAGTGGCGATCAAGCATGTGAGGCTGAAGGCGGAGAACTCCCACTGGGACGACTCCTGCATGGGGCACTTCCCCAGCGGCGTCACGGTGTCGGTGGTGCCGTTGGCGGACGACAGTTCGAGCGTCACGTTGACGAACTCGTCCTCCAACGCCGAGTTCAGTGTCGGGCGGGGTCAGAATCTCAGCGTCGGCATGGGCGCCCACGTAGTGGCCCTCGCAAAATCGGGGTTCGGCGCGGGCTTCAGCGCCAGCGCCGGGGTGAGCACCAGCATCCTCATGAAGTCCAAGCCGTGGCGATTCGAGCAGGAGCCTCTGGACGGCGACGACCGCGGCGGCAGCTTCAAGTGGACCCTCCAGGTCAGTAATAAATCTGGTTATCTTGATTTATGCAAAACTGAACTGAAAAGAATGCTGCAACCTTGAACTTTCATATCCAATTGGAGCAACATATATTCGAGACTAGTTTACTATCAGTCCTCGTCGGATGCCCTCAATATTCTCTTTCACTAGGTCTTTTTAATAATGTGTCAAAGGATGTACGATGAAGTGCCTTTGCTAGTGCATTGTATATTTTAGGCCTGGCTTTAACCTAGTATGCATGTTCTTTTCATTGATCTCTCAACTACATACCGGCATGTCGCAAATTTCATATTCATGTCGCAATCGGTTTTATACATTTTGGGCATTCTTTTCTTGGAAGGTTTTGCAAGTGCTATGGCTAATTGCCTAGCCTCTCAAAGGTTCTTTGATGGAATTTCTGTTAGACCAGCCATATGTGCTATTTGGCTAAAGTCTCTGCATTTTGATTGCGCCAGGCCATGAAGGGGATCCCGTTCGACAGGGCGAATCCCATCCGCATGGCGCAGTCGAACTCCATGTGGAAGTGGGGGAGCCGGGTTCCCAGCAACCCGCTGGACCAGCTCCCGTTCACGAGCGAGGGCGGCGTGCAGTTCACGGGCACCGAGTTCGCCGATTCCATGCTGTGGAGGTTTCCCAGGACGCGCGAGGGGACGAAGCTGCGGTGGCGGATCGCCGGTGAAGTGTACTCAACGTACACCACCAGTCGGTAATATCAATTGTGACCTGGCGCCTTGCTTTGGAATACTTCGTATCATTTGTTTCTAAAGATCTTTAAGCGCTGAAAACTAGACTATTTTAGATTGAATGTTGGATGTAGATAGACACCCACCTGGAAAAGTCCTGATTTGGGGAACTTTCTGTCAATCTAAGGTTGACGTTAACACCTTAAGTAATTACTGTGCCTCTTTTGTATAGATTTGCATCTAACCACTGGGCTCGTCAAAATACTCTTCATCAATAGGTACTTTGAGACGCGGATGGCTTCGTTCAGCGGGGAGATCGTGGACGAGTTGAAAGCCGGGAAGGAGGATTCCGAGACCAGCATGAAAGAGTTTAAGGACGATAAGGACCTCCTGGGGATGGCGAAAGACAAACCGAAGTCTTCGAAGGAGAAGAAGGAGGGCCACAAGGGGCAGCAGCAGCCGCCTTCGAAGGAGAAGGATTCTGGTACTTCGGCGACAAAGCAGCCGACGCTGGAGAAGTTTAATACAAAGGTGGAAAAGCAGTTTTTGGAGTGGCTGGAGTTCCGGAAGGGGCTGGAGGAAATGCAGGGCAACGCCGAGAGCGCGCAGAAGGCGAAGCACCAGATCGAGGAAGGTGCAGAACATCAGGACGACGACGACAAAGACATTGCGAGCAAGCCTTCAGAGGACGACTCCGAGTCTAAGCCAGAGGAGGCAACTCCCGCTGCTGTTCCACTGTCACGGTTGTCACGTCTCTCTGGCAACAAGGGCAAGTGGCTGTAGTGAACTAAAGGTCTTAAGGTGACTACCCAGGAGAAATATAAGATGTCCATCTATGGAAGTTTTGAAGAATTTTTCATCTTCAATATCCAGGGATGATGGAATAGGATACACTCGGAAACACCTGGAATTCATGGATTTTGGACACAAATGGACAATCATTTGTCCAATTTTCATTTGGGGTTTCTCTGTTCTAGGTTCCCGGCTAGGTTACAAAGTAACGCGAAGTTCCTTCACGATAAATTGGCGGGTTTTCCAATACCTTCGCACTTTGGTGTACTCTAAAACGAAAATCTGAATTAACCCTAGCTTTATAGAGCTTTGTGCTGGTGTGAAAGTTAAAAGTCACAAATTTGCTACTACGGGTTTTATGCTGTAGTGAACTTGAAAGCGGGTTTGCAGGGCAAGGATGACAATTTGCAGGTCTGCCGCAGTGGACATTTGTTCTACTCGGATTCATCTCAAACACGAGATTGATTATTTGGTGACAATTGACAGAAACCCTGGCCAAATAGACACCGAAGAAATTCAAGAAGGAAAATGGACACATCCTTTTGAGTCCAAATTCCATTCCTAGTGTACATATCCTATTCTATCGTCACTGGACATTGACTACGGAATTCTTCAGAAATTCCGTAGATAGACACAAAAGAAATTGCTGCTCTAGACGCTTTATTGGAATGGTTACGAGAATTTGAGTACTTATGCAGTTATTATTCTTTGAAGACAGTCAAAACCTTTAATTGAAGCTGGAAATGAGGTTTCTCCATCCAATTAGTGGTTGTAAGCACCTTGGTTGGGTAATCATGTGTTCTGAGTTTGCACGCACTCTACGGGGCACTCCAGCACATGGCAACCCGGCTGTGAGCTCTTATCTTCAATCCGCTAAGTACCAAGTGATGTGCTACTATCAACACAGGAACGAACATATTTCAGAAAGCATATAGTTGCATGTGTGGTAGTCGTATAAAAGTTGGCCAAAAGTATAGATCAATATTCTTACTTGAGTCGGCCTTCCACATACTCCATTTTGGTCCTAATCACGTGCATCAATGCTCGCGGGTCAATTAACACGTTCACGCCTTTGTCTTCAATTAACCCATCAAATATTCCCCGCTGTTAAACCTAAACCCTAAACCCTTAAAAACCCTGCAGTTAGGGTTACGAAATAATTGCATTTTTCGCATTCATAGTGACACCTCGATTTCTCCACTTGCACCTGAAGTGTCATCTAAATTGGATTGCTCATAAGAAATTCGCTCTCAACATCTGAAGGTTAACCTTCCCAATGGCATAAGATTCGGAATCTTAATCACAGATGAAAAGACGACACCTCGGCACCCGAAACCAAAACCTGAAGGAACAAGAACAGAGACGAAACCGGATGCATACCAGCATATTAAGCGTGTACGCAAGGTCATTACAACCACGCACTTTGACGCCCAGACGCAGAAACTCCTGTCGATGGTCCTGCAGCTTGCGAATCTGGTTGGCCGCGGCTTCCGTGAGCGCCAGCGCTTGGCATCGCACTGCTGACGACGATGGTGATGAGCTCGCACCCGCTTTCACAGCTGCCGCCGCAACCACGTACATTGCCCCCTCTCCCTCTTCTCACAAGCGCCAACATTCTTCAAATTCGCTATGGTTCCGAATTAGGGGTAGTCACACTTCTCCAACGAGCGAAATTTCTTCGAGAATGAGAAAGTAGTGAGAGAAAAAGGGAGCCAATGGGGAGCCCTTGTGCATGAAGAAGGTGTGACACCCCTTTTTGATGTGTCAAGCATGGAGAATGAAAATCGAAGAATGGTTTTACAAGCTTGTAAGTTTGCATAATGATATGAGGATGTAATTGGAGTTTTACAGTTGTTGTGTTTAAAAATAACAGGTCTGTTTGAACTCCAAATTGGCCTGTCACTTGAGAAGTGAACCCTGCCTGAGTGTTGGGCTACCAATAATTGTTAATAATCTAAATCATAATAAGTTGCTTTTATATAAAAATAAATTGTATTTAATTATTAATAAATTTAAAATATCCAAAAAATAGCTAATTCTATATAACATTTAATTTGAAATAATAAACTTTTATTATATTTTATAGTTTCATTATAATCAACAATACTAATATAATTATGAATAGAAACCCATATTTTATTCTTTGCACATTAACTTCTGAGCAAATATCATTGACTTGTTAATCCTTAAATGTCTGAGACACCAAAATTTGGTGTTTGCAAAATTTTGAAGTTAAATAAAATCTAATCAAGTTGCTATTTTAGTAATTCATATTTTTGAAAGATTCTTCTTGAAGTCTAGTTTTTAGTTTTAGCATCAAAAATCTAATCTTGAAAATAAATGAGCGATGGAGAGAATCCAAAAGAAGGCGCCTTTAACGACCCTATGCTCACACCTTGACAACACCACTGCAAGCAACCACCGCAAGCAACGACACCCAACAACAACGTTTTTTCAAAAGCAACGGCAACGTGGTTCAAAAGCAATGCAGGGGGTGAAAAGAAGAACGCGAGAGGGTGAATTTTCAAAGTCAGAAGATGAAAAGATAACCAGAAAAACTTCTAGACGTCAAATTCTTCAAGGTTGGAGGTGAAGAACGAGACCGGCACATTAACGGGGAATGGTTGTTCCCAAAGTCGCGGGTGCCCAACGAAAAGCAACCACATGGAACTTCTTCATTATTTGGACCTGGAATGGAGAAGGTGTGACTACCCCTATTGTCTATTTGCTTCGCATAGACATTGAATTGCACAATCACTAACGGAATCGAATGCTTCAAATCGTGCAAGAAATAGTGGAACAAATCAATGGCTCGATGAATCCAGAGGAGAAGGAAATTGGTGTGGAACCTAGCCGACAACACAAGGTACCCGGATGAGAACCAGTGATATTAGGGCAAGTACCACTGTGCCAGTTGTCGGGACATGCTCAAAAGGGGAAAATATAAAATTCGCTGGAGATTCAAACTCAATTGAAATGTTTGTGTCAAGGGGATAAATCTCCATCCAAATCCAATGTGTTGGTATAAAGAAATTATGCCTTTCTATGAGTTGAATTTGACCTTAAACTACCTCATCTCAATTTATTTTTGATACTTGGGTTCTCTACATTGTCACTAGGACCTCCTAACAAGGTTTAATCCTTAAAGGACAAGTAGGTTACCATGGAAATCATCTATTTTGGAACAATGTAAATTGTTGACTTTAAAAAATGCAAAAACAATCATTGGATGTCAAACTACTATAGAAGACCTCCCTTTTTCACACAAAATTTGAAGGATGAATAGTTGCACTTCTGTCCTGCATGAAGAGATTCTTTGTCATTCATTGGACGAAAAATATCCTCTTACAAGTTAAGAATGCTATGCAAATCCTTAAAGTATTAGATGCTAGAAAAGAATTATAGTGAAACTATTTAAACCTGTCATTGGGGGAGCAAGAATCTACTTGTTCCTTGCTATCCTCCGTTGAGGTTATATTTCCTGTAACGCTTTTGTGTGAATAGACTTTCCACTGTGAGCGAAATATTTATCACCAACAAGCTTACAATTTATAACCCACTTTTTAACATGAATGTAACAACATCGTTGAGGATGGGTATGTTGAGGATGTCATCAACATCTACAACTTACCTTGCAAACGGGATTGCCATCAAGGCACAGTAATCGCAAGAAAACGAAGTTGTCGCACACACATACTGGAAACCTGCAACGAAGCATTCCTCATGCATATCGATAAGTTTAAGTTCGTCTTCTACATGCAACAATGGTCATAAAAAATCAATCGGAATTTCGAGCTAAACTTATGAGCGTGAAGTGAAGTGCTTAACGTAGTTACGGCACTGAGTGATTTTGTTGTATGTTACAATGAACGATCTGGAAGCGCCGTCAACGTGCTCAATCCTTTGATCTTCTGTATCTTGTTGAAAGAAAGATCTGCGGTTATCTTAGTCATCAATTATCCATCATTTCTCATCCTGTAGCAACTTACACAAATCCACAAGATATGACATATAGAAGATTGTCGAATTCAAACTACAGCAGATTATATAGCAGAATTGACACCCAGCATAATGAAACAGATCATCATGTCTTCTACATTAAAAAATAATCAAACTCACCGTCCTCGTACAAAATCAATTTCAAATTCCGTAACAGGAGCTACTCTAGACTAGAAAGCAGCCATGAATTGGCGGATGATGGAATTGATGAACACGAGATCAGATAATTTTATAGAACAGAAACCTGAATGCCCGAGCGAATTGAAGAAGCTGAGTAAATGGTGATGACTTTCCCTTCCATCTCGCAGCTTCCAGCGGGAACAGCAACAACCAACCTCCGGCAGCCTTGCTTAAATTCCTCAGATTCTTTTCCTCCAGATGTCGCCAATAACAACTGCCGTGAACTTCACCTCGTCTTCATCCGCGGTACACATTCATTCATGTTTTGAATCCGTTCGACCTGGTTCACTTCATCCAGAGGCAACAGGATTCCGTCCCACGGCAACTTCCATGAGCAATGGACGAAATCGACTGATAGTTCAACAAAGATTTGTTGAACTGGAAACCCTAACTTACTGTGCTCCTGGTGGCAAGTTTTTCACTTCAACGAAGTTTGTTGAACTTATAGAATCTGAAGGTGCGAAACTCACAAATATATTTATGGGGAACTTCGTTAAAATGGCGGCATTCCATGTGCCATTTTCAGACCGCCTGCTCTAAATTGTAAAAATGACAAAAATCTAACGGTAGGATCATTCTTGTACTTAATTTGTTTGAGAACATCATGGTTGTCATACTGGACAAGTTACTATTCATCAAATGTACTTGAGAGGTACATTTGATGAATAGTAATTCATCCTATAGGACAAAAAATGAATAGTAACTTGTTCAGTATGACAACCATGGCAAATGGTTGACAAAGAACACCCTCATGTTAGGAAAAATGGACAATTTTTATTTTACTTCTTTGAATTTTTTAGTATTTTTTAAAAATCAAACATCAAAGTATCTATTTTTTTGACATTTTTCATTGTTCTTTTTTTGTGCAATATTTTAGAGATCAGTTTTTCTTGGCCTGAATTTTTACAAACATACTAATTTGAATGTTTTCTAAACTATCCATTTTTATTTTTATTTAAAACATTTATTCCAAAAGTCATAATATTCACTAAAATAAACCGTTTTGAGACCAAAACAATAGATAGTAGTTCTTGCAAAGACCCTAACAAGATTTTGATCAACTTTTAGATTTTTTCAAGACATATTCTACTATTTCACAAAATTTTGGACAACTAAAAAAGACTACTCATGATCACACTAATTTACCTTAGAACCCATGCATGTAACACGAATTTTCCAAAGTTGTCCTATTTAAAAATTTATTAAAATAGTGCAGGTTGAAATGCTATTGCATTGTACCATATCCTCCCCAAAAAATAAAAATAAAAGTTGCCACAATATGATTGACTAATATGATTGACTCTCTCTATGTAACATTCACTTGTAACACTTTTTGAGTGAGGTAGCTACTCAATCTTCCTCACATGTAGCTCCCCTATTCCTGCACGGACCCAATAACTATGTAGCCACACTAATTTCCTCCTTTACTAATAGCACAAATCAAAGCAGTCTTCCCAAGCTGCACTGCATGAAAAGCGGAATGGCTTCAATGTCTATTCGGCATACTATTAGGGCAGTTTCGCCGCTTCCATTTTCACATTTTCGCAGCTTCGGTCCCCTTTCGGTCCGTCTCGTAGTCGCTAGCTTCAGGGTGATACTCTGTGATTTTCGTCATGGATCAAGCAAGCTCTGGTGGATTCGCTCGCATCTGCGTGTTCTGTGGAAGCAGCAGCGGGAAGAAACCCATCTACACCGAAGTAGCCCAGCAGCTGGGCTTCGAAATGGTATGGAATTAACTCAATCGATCGTTCAAGTTGCTTTTAGTCGCCTGCCGACATCGCTTCTATTCGGCTGGATTCAATTCTCAAGGAGCGCAATTCAGATGTTTTGGCTAAAAGAAAAGTTGTGTATATATATTAACGTGTACCTAGCTACCTCAGGTGACGCGCGGCATTGACCTCGTGTATGGAGGCGGGAGCATTGGACTGATGGGGACGGTTGCGAAGGCGGTGCAGGATGCTGGTGGCCGTGTTGTTGGGTACTGACCGACAGCGCAAGAACTCGCTTTTTCACCATGCATGCAATTTCCCTGTTTAGCTTCACAGTGCTGTTTCCGCCGATCGATTGTGCGTGGTTGTTTAGATTGCAATTTCATTCATTAGCGTACACCCGTTGCGTATACAGGGTAATCCCCAAAACTCTCATGCCCAAGGAGATCTGCGGAGTCACGGTCGGAGACCTCGTGGCCGTGGACGATATGCATCAGCGGAAAGCTGAAATGGCACGCCGGGCCGATGCTTTCATTGCTCTCCCAGGTACGGTAAATACCCGCTCATCTTCATTCGTGCATGCACAACCTTTTCGAATCGAAAATCGTCATTATTCGCGCTGGCACTCGTAACGGTGATCTAATTAATCCACGTCTAATTGAGTAATATATCTGGTGATCTTATTGCAGGAGGATTCCGCACATTAGAGGAGGTGCTGGAAATCATAACATGGGCGCAGCTCGGCATCCACAAGAAGCCAGTGAGTCATGCATTAATTCTCGTCAGCTAATTACATCCCGAATTACATGATTGCAATCGTTTCCGAAGAGGAGTAACTATATATGCGATTAGTAATCGGGGTACGGTCTGGCATGGATATTCTTTTAGGTGGGATTCCTGAACGTGGACGGCTACTACGACGCAATGCTCGCAATGTTCGACAAGGCCATGGACCAGTGTTTCCTCAACGTGGCTAGCCGCAACATCGTCGTCCACGCGCCTACAGCCGCTGCGCTTTTGGACAAATTGAAGGTGACCTACTGACCCATTCAATTCAAAATTATCGATCGTCAAACGTTCTCCCCGGCCCTTCCGTCTGAATCTTTTGAACCCCGTTTTGAACACTTACTCCAAACGATTTTGTATACAGTAATTGCTTTCACAGTTTCACTCTTTGGCTGTGCAGAATTATGCACCGACCGTTGACAAGAGCGTGCCGGAGTTGAACTGGGAAACAACAAACAACGGCACCTGGGACGTGTCGGCGTCGGCGTCCAAGCTAAAGGTCACGACTGGAATCCAATCATTTTACAATTGTCATTTTCACATGGACCAGAGCGGCGCAAGAGGCGCACGAGCATCTCCAATAAAGAGCTAGCTGGGTCGCGAGCTGGGTTGGGACCAAAAACAGCGAACCAAAATTTCAGTAAAAGGGTGGTATTCCACAAATTGTCTCTTTTACATTAATTTCTAAAGACCGTGCGTTCTGAAATGTATAGACTTTATTAGAGCCAAAGAAGGAAATGAATGGGAAAACGGCGCATGGAATACCGCCATTTAACGAAATTTCCCATAGCGTCAGCAGCAGCATGAATCTTACTCACGGGAAACGGTTTATATCGACGTTCTTATTACTCGATGCATGCCCAGTCAAGTCGGAGCATCGATGGGTTGTCTGGATCAGTAACGATGGCCACGAAATTGAACGCTCCGATCGGCGCTCTTCCAGCGTTTCTGTAAATTAAAGCACGACCAATTTCTAGAGTTTAATTTGTTTGCCATTCTTAAGTAGTTTAATTTCTCCTTTGATTCAGTTGGATAATCGATTTCTGCATACGTATGGGTATCGTATATCGATTCAACTAAGACAACATCAAGTTTTTCATGGCAGTTGTGTAATTTTCAAAAACCTGTACTCGAGCCTAGATCGGTTCCATTTGAAACGTTAATTTTTGTTAAATTGGTGGTATTCCATTCACTTTCGGCGCGGTCTAAAACATGATACCTGCATCTCGTAGCTTGTGGCTTGAAATTACACCTTTAATTTGCAAAGATACATGTCGCGATTCTTGACGTCAAAATCGAGCGGCAGTTTAACGAAATAGTAGTTATTAACTTAGTCTGAGTCTCTGAGATGTATGCAAGTTATTAAATCTTTTAGGACGAAGAAGCTCATTTTTTTTCTTTAACCCTTAAATGACGGACCTATGACCACTGATTTCAAGCCTCACTGTCATCACTCAGTTTGTTGCCATTTTGCAACAAGATATGTATGAAAAAATTTTAATTTATTTTCAGAGATGAAACAAAATGCCTTCTTTGTTGCACCAAAATTTTAGATTTTTTTGTAAATATTTGTTTTTTTGTGAATTTTTGTAGATATAATGAAGAAAAATCATATCAAATAGAAAATTATTTCAAAAAATCTGAAAATTTCACCATGTGTGCATATTATAGTGATGAACAACATGGTATAAACTCATTTTCCGTGCCATTCTATAATTATAACATAGTAGACATTGAAAATACATCCAAAGTTCAAACTGCAATGAAAAATTGATTATTAGGAATTTTTTCAAAATTCAAATTGGAGTAGAAACCAGAGTGAATGAACTTTATTTTGTTAGTTGGGCTTAAATTCAAAAAATATCATTTTTGTAGAGAAATTTCAGATTTAAAGCAAGGAACAACAACTTTCTAAAATACACTAAAATAGCATATTTTGTGATCCGTTTTTTTTTAAGTAACTTCTCATTTATGTGAAGACAAACAATAGCATAACTCCAAACTCAACTAGATTATCTTCATAACCCAACATGGAAGGTCAACAAGAAAGAAGTGGATGAGAAACTACTTCCCAACTCTCTATAGTTCAATAAACATTCATCAAAAAGCCACAAAATGGCCTCGTCGTCGTTTCTGGGTTAAGCAAGACCCTATATGGAGATTATTTTGTTGTCAAAAAATTAGGTTTTTGAACCAACACATGTAATGTACTTCAAGCAATTTAAGGATAATTATTAAGAAGATTTTCTCCATTTGAAGTATGCTTTCCCCAATATGATCAATCAAAATCAGCCTTTTCAAAAATCATGCATTTATTGTCCTTAACTTGTAGTTGTATTTGAAGCGTAACATCCCATCTCATGCTGTTTGGTAGCAATCATAATATTATTAAGCAATTTATAGTAGCAATTTTTCTTTAAGATTACTTTATCACTCAGTAACATGATAACATGGAAAAGTTAACTAGTACAAGAGACCATTTATAACACAATTGGGTCACCATAAGGTATATCACCTATTTTAGACAATGTTAAGCATTTTAGCATGTGTCTAATTGAACGATGGTGTTTGGGGGGGGGGGGGATTTTTTCTTATTAGGAAATTAAAACAATGAAGATTGAACTATTTTTTGTTAATTTTTCATCAAGTTTGGAATTAGTAAAAATTAAGAAAGTGTAGATTACAGTTTTTATTAGAGGTTATAGATTACAATTTAGATTACCTATTCTCAATATGTAGGCAAACCTATTTCCAAGAAGTACAAAACTAAAAGGTGTTATTACAAAGATGAGCAATTTCGTTAAAATGGCAAAATTTCGCTACTTTGGCAGTTTTTACAGTTTAGAGCGGATGGTCTAAAGTGTACAAACGTCCTAAATGTCTGAAATCTATACCTTTCTTAGATGTGTGAAATCTACACCGATAATAGATGTCACTTTTATAGTTCAAATTGTGTGGTCTTAAATCTATAGTTGTCCTAGATTGAATGTGGAAAGAAAATTTAATTTTTCAGCAGGGCAAACCGGTCATTCTGCCTTACCTGAGGCTTGAACTCCATCGATGAATATTTGGCCAAGGAGGACTGACCCCTCTATTGCCCTTTTTCTTACCCTCGCAGAAAACGCTGGAACTTCATATTTTTCACACAATTTTTTTTTTTCAAATTCTGAAATCATATTTGGAATCAGAGACCCCAAATTAGCTAAGGGGAGTGACTAAATCTAGAATTTTAACGGCACAAAATAGGGGGCAGTTTTTACATTTTACCCTCTGTTGGGGCAATACCTCCCTGGCCTGAATTATTTGGGCTTTTCATAAACTTTGCCTCTGACTTTTTCCCCCAAAAAATGTTTATTTAGTCAACTTTTATATTAAATCATTTTGTTGAAAATAATCTTATTGTAAATCGCCAGTAATTCTATAGTACCTACCTCAATAACTTCAAAATCCACCCAAATTGACATGGTCAACTAAAGTTTTGGAGTCACCCACTCGGGTAACAAAATGAATTAACCCTGGCAGGGTGACCCACGACCACTATTTTCAAGCCTAAGTGTCCATCACTCCATTTTGCAACTAGATATGGATGAAATTTTTTATACTCTGGAGAATTTATTTTTAGAGATGAAATCTTTTGACCAGTAAAAATCATAAAAATTTTAAATGTTTTGGAAAAAATTGAGATTACTATGAATTTTTTAAGAAAAAAATAAAGAAAATTCATATCAAATTCAAAATATACTCAAAGAATCTTAATTTCTCACCATAAATGTATATTATCCCATGTGAAGGTCAAAATTGGCATAATTTATGCCATTTTGTAAAATAAAGTGTCACATGTCATTTTGTGATTGGTATGAGATGATGCAAACCCGTGAGAATCTAGTATGGAAATTCTATTTTGACACATCTTTGCTGAATCAAACCCTCACATATGGTACACTTAGTTTATAACATCATGCTATAAACCAAAAGTTATTGTGTCACCCTAAAACTAGAAAATTAACAAACCATGGTTATAAGTCTATAGTTCATATTGAGCCTTATCAAATATTGAAATTTAGGAATTTTCAAAAACTTTCAAATTGGAGGAGAAACAACTTTTGATAAACTTCATGTCATTATTTGAACTCAAATTCAAAAAATATCATTTTTATGGTTAAAATTTGCATCATATGTAAATAATAAAAAATGGTCAAAATACACTATAATAGGGGTGATCCATAAATTAAGCATATTCTTCTTTAGAAAAGTCAATAATACTATACTGAGGGAATTTGAAATATTTATTATTCATTGGAAATATACTTGAGTAACTTCCAAAAGAATTTGGATGAAAAAATCATTTTTTCCTTCCTACAAATACAAGAGAAGATGTAGGTGAAGCATTCAATTACATTTTGTGTCTTCAACAGCATTTGAGGATTACATTTGTTTTTTTTTAAATTAGCTACAACTACCAGAATCTTTTTGTGTCATTATAACATTTAGTAGCATGAACTCTCACTGCCTTGGCTCTATAATAGATAGTATGGAATATTTGACATCCAACAATACTTCATCAATAACTAAATGGACAAGTGGAACCTCAATTTGATGAGTGGTGTGCATTTTTGTTCTGAAATATATCTCATGGGTACATAAGGATGGAATTGTGATTGGGGCGGTAATAGGTTGGTTCACTTTATAGGGTAGGAGGTTCATAAATCTTCCACCTAAGAGTTGCAATTGAATTTGGGGGAGGTGAAACTTCTTGAAATATTTTGTAGTAATTTTTCCTTGAAAGACAAGTGTAATAGGCATTTAACCCAAGTTGTTTCATATTTTTAAAAGCCTTGTGGAATTAGTTATAAAATTTTGAAGTTGAAATAACATAGAGCTCTAAAATTGCCCACATCCTAAAATGTACACATTTTGTACATTGATGGCTATAAAAAAAGAAACATGTATAAACAATGTACATTTTAGAAGGTGGGTGATTTAAGAGCCCATGTACTTTTAGAACCTCCTATGGTAGAAACACCCAAAACCACACTTGTTCCTATTCTTTGATCCTAGACTCACCCAATTATGTCCCTAGACTTTGGTAAATGTGTTCTCCACATACTTAACATTGATTGGCCAACACATTCAAAAGACACATATTTGACTATGATTTGCTATTTTGCAAGGTTCAACTTTTGCGGCACCTATGGGATAGTTTCAATGGTCTAGGTAGCCAACACTTTAAAAAATCATAGAAATTACATACAATGTCCGAAAAATCTAATTTTTTCTTAATATCCATGATTTTCACTTGCATATACTACAAAAATATTACTTTTAGATAAATATGCCTCCAACTATGTTGAATTGCTTAAAGTAACGGTTTTGGGTGTTTCCACCTTACCTTAACGTTTTGGTCGTTGTGCTTAGCGGCGGACGGACGACGTGGTAAGAAAACGTGGCAAGACAACGTGGCAACGCTCACGTTCTGCCTGGAACGGTCGTCCGTGTGAGGTGCAGCACGTTCCGTCGTGCTCATCATGGCATCCACCAACTCCACCCTAGAAACCTTCTTGCGAATGCAAGTCCCTCCTTCATGTTGCAAGTGATTGCTTCATGATTGTTCGCCATCTGTGCCTGCTTCCCACTTCTGGCTTCCATCGGACGTGAACTTATTAGATCTGGTCTGCGCTGCTGCGCTGGGAGACCAATTCTGTGGGGTTACAGTCGACTACAATTTCGTTGAAGTCTTCCGTTTCCGATCTCGTCTCCGGTCTTGAATCGCCTCGCTTGGGGCGAGGACGCGTTCAATCGCAGGGGAGGAGGATCGATCCACGGATTTGATTGTTGCGCCAGCTGTGACCCGTGAGTGTGGTCATGTGGGCTCTTTTGGATACCCTAGGGCTGGAGTAGTGGAGCCACGAGATTTCTCTTTGGTTTTATTTTTTGGCTGTGCCGGGAGGGTTTTTTGAAGAGGACGGCGTGGAGACGGAGGAGTGTATGGGTTCGAGAAGGTGGTGTTCCTGGAGGAACACATGAATCCTGTGTGGTGGGGTGACTCGTGCCGGGGTAGATCGTCATGAGTCTCGGTCGTGAACCCTACCTCCTGCGCCATTTGCTGGGGATTGGGGCTTTCCAGGGCTGCGGCGAGGAGGGACGTGTTGGGTGCGATTGATTGGAGCGTGGGGAGCGCGGGAGAGGTCGGGCGGGATGTTTTCGCTGCTGTATGGGCTGTGGAAATTCCTGTTCAGCAAAGCGGAGTTCCATGTGCTCATTCTGGGGATCGACAAGGCCGGGAAGACGACGCTGCTGGAGAAGCTGAAGACGCTCTACTCCGACGTGGAAGGACTTCCCCCCGACCGAATCGTGCCCACGGTGGGTCTGAACATCGGCCGCGTGGAGGCGCACAAGGCGAAGCTGATTTTTTGGGATTTGGGCGGGCAATTAGGGCTTCGCGTGATTTGGGAGAAGTACTACGAGGAAGCGCACGCGGTGGTGTTCGTGGTGGATTCCGCGAGCCCGTCGCGTTTCGAGGACACGAAGTCCGCGTTGGACAAGGTGATCCGCCACCCGGATTTGCAAGGAGCTCCGGTGCTGGTGTTGGCCAACAAGCAGGATTTGTCTGAGTCGGTGAATGCGGAGGAACTGTCGCGCTTCCTGGATCTGAAGAAGCAGAAGAGCATCCTGTCGCGGGTTCAGGGCATTTCCGCTCACGAGGGGTCGGGTATTCAGGAGGGCGTGTTGTGGCTGGTGGAGGCGATGCGGAACAACAAGAGAACCGAGCAGCTGAAGCGCCAAGCCGAAGCAGCCGTGACGTTGTGAAGGCGCGGGCATGGATTGCTTTCACTCAGAGAGCTCGAGCGCTTGCATGGCGTGGGAATCGTTCGCCTCATTCAGGTATTAAAATGTTTACGTTCTCTTCGCTGAGTCGTCGAGCGCGAGGCATAGTTCTCCGGGGACGACTTTCACCCATCGCAGTCCAGTTTGCTTGGCGAGCCTGACCTTCAGTGGTGGAGACGCTTATTAGAAGGTTCATCATCTTAGTAAGAATTGTTTCTCGGCTGTTCTAGTATTTCGAGCAAATTGAATGTCACGCGAGTAAGTAGTCACCGGCAGCTTGTGGTATGCACAGCAGTCATGACAGGTGGAGGTTTAATGGTCGTCAAAGTAGGGCTTGCCAGTCAATGATCGAGATGATCTCTCTTCTCCTTTGTGGTTTAGGACTAGCTGAATCCTAAAACCAGAGGTTAGCATCATCTGAAGATTCGCCATCTGCATCTCGAAATGTATATTTCTTGTTCTACAAAGCTTGTTTTTGTTTCCCATTCGTTAGCGAGTCAGTCTGGTTCTGTTTACTAATTATTTGTGTGACTATAGATGCATGCTGGATCGAAGCCATACATTTGACTGACTTCAAAAATCCTAAGGTCTGGACTGAGGTGAACAGTTGCACTGTTGGAATGATTTTGAGGTGGCCTGCGTTCCACATCTGTGTTTCATGTCTGTTTTTGATATTTTCCCAAACTTTAGGGTTTGCTTTGAGCAGACCAACGTGTAGATCATTTTCCAAGATGTTGTTGCTGAAATTACAGTACTCTGCTTGTTCCCGTGCTTGCTAGTACATCTATGGATATTACTTATCAGAAGTCCTGGTCCCAAAGTGATCATTGATTGGACCATTGCCTGGATTTTTAGGGCTAAAAGTGGAGTTGAAATATTTAGACTGTTGGCTGGTGCTTCGAAGAGGATGGGAAAACCTCAGTGCATTAATATTCTGAATTGGATGGATTCTTCTTCTTAAGAAATTCACACCGACCTTTGTAAACTATGTGTGGAGAAATAAAATTCTTCAATGTGTCATGCAAGATTTCAATTATACTGTTTGTGAAGGGAGATAAAAGACAGTGGAAACAAATTTTCTTGAGGTTGTTTTAACCCCTTAGCATTGTTGCATGTTGAAAAGGAAAAAATGAACACTTGATGAGTGGTGATTGCTGCACTTTATTCCTCATCAATCCTAATAGTAACCACAAAGCTGAAAAGTAACTCGAAAGTAAGAACACAATGTTCGGATCCTATAATATCAAAATTGAATAATCATGTTGATTGAAAGATTATGGAGTTTGATTCGGTGTTGATGAATGTTGATGGGTGTTGAAGGATGAGAAAAAAATCCCCAAAAAACTCTGGTACAAAATGGCACGGATCAGGCAGTGGCAGGAAATGACGTCATGGGTCTGGATTATGAATTGTTCGGATTTTAAAAAATACTCGTAACTCCAGGTTCAAAAAAAAAAAAAAAATTTTAAACCTCAGTAAGAGATCAACTTGAGTAGTTGTAATACACATAGTTTTTTATTTCTTTGCATCAACTAAGTGCAACTAAAATCAAGAAAATGCAAGGTATATAACATCATTCATATTTACAATAATTTATGAAATGTTTCATGACAAATATTGATCTCAAATATTAGAAAAAGACCTTGTGAAAACAATGAAACATCTTCTATATAATGGAGTGAAAATCTCCATATTTACCTACACTTTTTAAAATTATCCAACTAAAAATTTGCTATGGTAAGGTGATAATAATCTAAACATGCAATTGTGTAGATATGGAAGGTGAGAGCAATAGTTGTTACCTTTCATTATATGACGAGTAGCAATCAATTTCCACCATCTTCTTTATTCAATTATTTTTTTTTGAAAATTTTAATTCCTTCAACTTAAATAACATCTTTGGAGATGAGAAAATTTCAAGGTATCTTGATATGTATAAACTTGAAGCTTTTCCTCTTTCTTGTCAAAGCAACCACTCCTTAAGTAGAAAGCTCAAATAAATCAAGATGATGAAAATTGTTCACCATTTGTAAAAAATAGGGCTTGAATTTTGTGCATCATCCACAATATGGACATCAAAGCCTTTAAGGTTTTATTTGTGGTTTCAATGAACTTGGTATAAGGCCTAAACTACACAACAATTTTGAATAGTTCATATGGGGATCTTTTTCCTTCTTCAACTTGCTCTCCTAAAACAAAGAATGTGGGATAGATGGTCATAATTAATTAAATGTGCATTCCAAATTGAGTGTAATGATGGGATTCTTCACTTAAATATTGTGTATTTCTTGAATCAAAGAAAGTTCTTTGACTAACAAGCATTATTAGCAACATGAATATGTTCTTCCTACAATACTACTTTACAAAGGAGACCTACACCTTCCTATCTAACAATGTTATGTATATGAGCAACAATTAGAATAATTAGAAGTTCATTGATTCAAGTTTAGAGTATGAATTGTATTTGTCTTTTGGACACTTTAGGATGATTGAAGGATATATGTAGGCTTGGGTTTAAGTTTAGAAAATCTATATGACAAAATAAATGATTATATGATGTAAAGGGAGAAAAGCTACAAATACTTGACACTTAAAATGTGGTTGTTTATTGCAACCAAATGTTGTATTTGGGAATATTATTTTTGGAAATTTTTGATGCCAATTTGAAATTTAGACTACGGATTCAATTGGGGAGGCAGACCCAATTGCCTACCTTGCTCTGTCACTTTGCTTCAGTTACCTACAAAAGCATTCAAGTCCGTCGTGTGTTGGCCACAAGACCAGCTCTCCAAGAACCGGCACATGCCCATCTCCATACCCTATCAGACACACACCCTAGTCCCGATACCCGCATGGTATCAACCACGTATATACGTGGAGCGATATCCTCAGCCTTCGCCGTGACCACACTCTTCTCCGCTGTCCCTTGTCGTCTGTGACTCCTCCACGGATCAAATATGACTCGTCTTTCCCGTAGCCCCTGCAATCGATCATCTCCCCATTCGATCATATAAAGCAATTCACATATTCGCGCGCATCGTCACCAGCATCACCAGCAATTTCTCGCATTCATATTCCGACTTTGAGTAACCACTGCAACAAAATTTTCCTCAATGGCCACGAATTGAATTCATCGGGTTGCGTTGGAGCTTCAGTCTTCCCGTTACAGAACCACACAATCGCACACGTAGGTTCTCTCAGACATTGATTCTGGTTTCCCATGATTATGGGGTTGCCATCATTTTGGGAGAGTAGGTTTCTGACGGAGCTTGAATTTGGATTGTAGCGGCATAGTGAGAAGGATTTGACATTAAATGTGAATTGCGACGGTGATGGGGTTTGCGGAGCAGCTGAAATTTGAACAGGTTTTGATTTTGAGTTGCGAGAGTGATGGGGTTTGCGAAGCAGCAGAAATTTGAATCGGTTTTGATTTTGAATTGCGCGAGTGTTGGGGTTTGCGAAGCAGCTGAAATTTGAATCGGTTTTGATTTTTGATTTTGGGCGGGGGTTGGGGAAGTGAGAAAGCTGAATTGGATTGGATTGGGGGGAATTCCAATGACAAGTATCGGGACTGCACCTCCTCTTGCGAGAGGGAGTCTCGTGCGAGGGAAGACGAAGACGCCCACGCCCTACGCTTGCTTCCAACCTCTCCTGTCTCTCCCGGTAACTGCGAGATGCCCTTCTAGTTTCGTAGAGACTGAATTCCACGGACGGAGTTCGCAACGGCGATGTAATGCTTCGAGTGCCGCGAGTACGAGCACGTCTTCTGGTTTCGGATGTCACCATTTTAGCTCGGCAAATGACGTCCTGTGCAAGCTTCGATTCGGCTTGCGGAGCGGCAGGAGTGGAGGAAGAAGGCAGGGATTTAGGGTTCCAAGAGCAGAAGAAGATGGCGGAGGGGAGAAAGGGGGCGGCAACTCCACCTCCACGGCTACTGAAGAACCGGAGAAAGACCCAAACTCTGAAGACGACTCCTCTCCTTCCACACCGACTCCCGTATGTCTTCCCTTTGTATCCCCTTCTCTTACAATCAAAATCAATCTCTTATGGTTTTTGTCCATAAGCTTTTGATCTCTTTCAAGGTGCTTCGTGCTCTTTCTTTGAGCTCTGTATCCAGTTAACGAGCTGCTGACCTTATTGGAATTCTTATTGTCACGCACATCGTGTTCGTCGCACAACATTACGGTCGGGTCATCGATCACATTCAATAGCCGGATGCAAATTCCCATCAACCCTTAATCGTCATGCATTTTTCTCATTTGTTGAGGGTCATGTTCACCTCTCTTGTTTCTTGTTTTAGAAAATCTCTTTTTGGAATTTATAGAGTATTCCAAAATGACGTCAAAAATTTAGAGTTTTTTTGTCACTTGACTTGATTATTGACTTTTTTCATTGCATCAAAGTATGATATCAGGAAATTTAAACTTATTTCTGGTTCTTGAATTGCAAGGTGAATCTAAGATTAGATCCTTTTGAGTAACATACATAGACACATGCATGTGCCACCTTTAGAATGGAATCCGATCATTAACGATCAGTGCGTCATGGGTTCAAGAATACTTTTAACTTTTGAAAGCTGCGTTTTCAAACGCTTGTACTTCACTTGATTTTGTATATGTTTTGCGATCGGACGACTCCATTACATGAATATCAAAATGTAGTTTCGGGTTCCAGTTTTATGAAGTGACTGAGATTGTCATTTTGTAGCACTTAATTTGAGTTGGGAAGTCCCCACTGGGAATTTAGGGATGAGTTTCTGAGGGATGTGGCTCGCAGGTTGACGATGGGCACCAAAGTGTACCAGTGAACGTGCAACTGGACGCCTTTCGGTTAATGGAGTTGATCGGCCCTGAGAAAGTGGATGCGGAGGACGTGAAGACATTGAAGGAGAAGCTGTTTGGTTACACGACGTATTGGGTGACAGGGCAAGAGCCGTTTGGAGATTTGGGAGAAGGCGTGCTTCTGCTTGGGAATTTGAGAGGGAAGCGGGAGGACGTTTTTGCGAAGCTGCAAAAGGGGCTTCGCGAGTTATACAATACCAAGTATGATCTGTTCATGGTGGAGGAGCCAAATGCCGAGGACGAGGATCCCCGAGGTGGACCCAGGGTCAGCTTTGTGTTGCTTAGGAAAGAGGTCTCCGATCCTGGCCCTACCACACTGTGGCAGTATGTTATCGCTGCTATACTGTTCACTCTCACGGCCGGTTCCTGCCTCGAGCTCGGCATTGCATCCCAGGCAAGTTCTCAGACAAGGTTTGCAGCTATGTTGGAGTACCATTTTTTGTATACTGAATCAGTAGTGACAATGCCTTGGTGGGGACAAGCGCTTCTAAATGCACTCTCACGTGTTCTTAATCTGACATGTGAAAGTTGTCCAATCAGATGTGTACACACATGACAGATTCGCAGGGTATGCAGGAAATGTGCAACAGAAATTTCTTGATGTTGTCATTAGAGAGGGTTTAATTTAAATGTAAGATGCATCTATCAGTTAAGAAATCTTGGATGTATTAGATCTGCACCAGTTGAAATATAGTACCTCACGGTGTGGGCATTGTTATTATATTACATCCACATCGTATGATTGAAGGGATTACTACCTAACAGAAACAGAGTTCTCGGCTATTCATTTATATAGTAGTCTTTCTTTCTAGTTGCAATCTAGGTCTTGTACGACTGGGTGCATCTGCACTGTTAATTATAATAGTCAGCTCCGGGCGCGAGATATGCTAACAAGACCTAATTCTAATACAGGGTCTACACCCTCCTTCCCCTGAAAGGGAACCGTTTGGAAACCCTAGACCACAGGTTTTCCTCTTGTTGAAAATGGAGAACCTGACCAGGAAGCACTATGGAATAGTGACAGCCCGCTTTCACTGTCATTGGAAATCGGGGGCTCTTTTTTATTACCACTGGAAATGCTTGTGCTTTCTTTGTGCTTCTAGAGAATACCGTTTTGCTCAATATCACCTTGGCCTAGGCTCATGGAATTGTGGGATGTGTGCAGTTATCAAGGCTACCACCGAACGTCGTACAGTATTTCACGAATCCAGAGTCTATAGAGCCTCCTGATTTTCAAGTGTTGGTGCCATTCATAGACTCTGCACTTCCTCTTGCGTATGGAGTTTTTGGGGTTCAACTCTTCCATGTATGGACGCCAACATTTTCATTCCTTTACATGTCAAGTTGACCTTGTTTTGAATATTCCTTGCGCATTTCATTCCAAGGATAGTCAATTCAAACGTAGAGCTTCAATCTCACTTGCAATTGTTGTGAGTGGAATATGTTCTATCTCGACCTCATTGACGATCTTTTTACTAGCTTTTAGGTAAACTGGTGATAGTGATCTGCTGAACCATGGTTTAGTCTGCACTATTCATGAATGGGTAGCCTTATGAACTAGAGAGGTTCATTACATCAAGTCTCTCCTAGTTATCCTTTCGCTGAATGGGCGCCACGATTCCTTGGGGAGACAGGGCACTCTTTCTCTGAAGTGTATCTGAGTAGTCCCTTGGATGATTTTACTGGAGACTTGATTCGGCAGTACAACCCTATTTTTCCAATAAGAAGTTTTAGTTGGTATATAAGAAGGTTTTCAGTAAAGTTAGACTGTAGACAACGTCGTAAAGAAAATCTTCTCCATGATCAGTGGGAGATCTCTCTATGGTCATACCGGTAGTTATCTTACAGAAGCCTTTTTATGATACATTGGGAGTCCTCGCTCTAATTTTGCTGAAAACATTCTATCTGACATGTCTTCCGTGTTCCAAATTTTCCAGGAAGTGGGACACTGGCTAATGGCAGCACCGAGGGGAGTGAAAATGGGTATCCCTTTTCTTATTCCCAATATCACCTTGGGCAGTTTTGGTGCAGTGACCCAGGTAATTTTTCTAGGTTCTGGAACGCCTCTGCATTGTGTGCTTTCGGAGCTTTCATAGAGAGGACATTGTCACTCTCACTACATAATGATCATTTGATATCAGTTGCAATACTACACTGAAATGGGCATTTAGTATGGTCTAAACTACTTATCACAAGGACTTACAATCCAACATCGGTTGTAGTTGTGGCATTGTAGCATTAGTGTTGTTTTGTGCAATGGTGGCGTTGTTAGATTGGCCATCTTAATTCTCATGCTGACTAATTATCCACCCATACCAAATAATCATTTCAGTGTAGTGTTCTGCTAAGCTTAACAAATAACCTTAGATAACATTTGTAACTACAGAGCTCTCTAGTTATCTATTAGGTGGTGTGTAAAGAACATTTGAATTTCATACTTCCTAACTTGTTTTGAACTGATGGAATTGGCCAATCCATTTTGCAGTTCAAATCGATATTGCCCGACAGGTTGGCCAAATTTGATATCTCGTTAGCAGGCCCTTTGGCAGGAGGAATTCTGTCCCTTTCAATGCTTGCTGTAGGGCTTTGGCTATCCGTGAGCCCAGAGGCCACTGAGGAGCTTGTGCAAGTGCCTAGTCTATTGTTTCAAGGCTCCCTTCTTTTGGGGACTGTTAGCCGAGCAGTCATCGGTTACGAGTAAGTTAATTGTTACAAACATCCAGATACTTTATTAGCACACTCAAGGCATTTTTATTTCGTTGACATATTGTTAGGTTTACCAGCTTCTTCAGTTGTATTTTGAAGTGAAATAGGGTGCGAAAAAGAAGACGCTGTTCATGTACATTTTCATCAATTTCAGTGAGTATTGCTAGAGCAGGGCCGAGCGGTCGAAGTTTTTTGAACGTCCATATTTTGACATGTCTTAGCAAATTTATGACTTCTATGACTTCTGCAATTGTTTTTACTTACATATTTGAACAACTTGATTGATTGGTTGCAGTGCCATGCATGCTGCAACAGTTCCCATTCATCCTCTTGTAATTGCGGGCTGGTATGTGTAGTTATTCTTGGAAATTCTCATAGGACTCTATTAGGGTTTTTTTTTGTTTTTTTTAAAAATTAAATTTTGCATGTCATGCTTTTTTTGTCACTAGAATTCCTTTCAGTTTCCATTTTGAGTAACGTTTGTGTCTTCATAGCAAACAAGCAGTGTTAATTGATAATGGTTATGGTCTTGCAGGTGTGGATTAACTACCACTGCCTTCAATTTGATGCCAGTGGGTTGCCTTGATGGTGGCCGGGCTATGCAGGTTAGGGTCTGCTCCTTGTAGTAGAGGATATTTCATGGGTCTCTAGGCTGGATTCAAGGGTTTATGTAAACAAATTTTGAAGTTTGGTGTGGGTGTTTAGTTATTTTGGTCCAAATGGACTCAACTACAGGTGGTCAAGAAATCATTGCTATGCTTGGTCCTTTCTGTTGATTTTTTTATTTATCAACGGGCAGGTGCTTAATAGTCTATTTGTGATTACTGAACCAGACAGTCTCGTGGATTGGAATGGTTTTTTACTTAGCTGCAGAAATATTCTTCTACTCTTGCTTTTTGCTTTCTAACAAGAACTCATCTGAGCAATGCAGGCAGCTTTTGGAAAAACAGCTTTAAATATTTCTGGTCTCCTCACATATCTTTCACTTGGGCTTGGAGTGGTATGTCGCTTGTTTCCCTGTAACTTCTGAATGGTTGTTGATCAAAGTGCATTCAAAATATCCCCTAGACGATTCACAAAGTTATAAACGGTTACATTGATGTCAATCTAATAGATCAGATCAGCATTAAGATAATGTTAAATAAGTGTCAAGTTAATCGTGACTTAATGTTGACATAATAATTGCTAGGATAATATCAAGTTGACGCCAAAGACACTAACTCATCACACTAACATCCACTGAACATTTACTCACGCATGAGGACCTTATGAATCTAACACTTATTAAATCATGATCAGAAACCTCGTCAATTTAACGAAGATCTTTTGTGATGTGATGACAATGCAAGGCGATATGTGGGATGTGTCGTGAGTATACACCCAAAGCTAATGAGTTGTATCCCTACGTGCAGCTTGGAGGTCCTCTATCATTGCCATGGGGTTTATATATACTGATTGTTCAGGTACAACCCATACCCGTGCCCTTTCTGCTCCTTTTATTTCTATCTAATTACATGATAGGTCTGAAAACAAATTAGTACTCTGTTCCCGTTTGGATTCAAGTTTTTCCTGTTACTTAATGGTCACAGTGGCACAGCATTGTATGTCTCGTTGAACGTGCAGTGGACATTGTTTGCAGAGAGCACCAGAGAAGCCCTGCTTG
The DNA here is from genome assembly GCA_950106755.1 of Climacium dendroides. NCBI lineage: Eukaryota > Viridiplantae > Streptophyta > Bryopsida > Hypnales > Climaciaceae > Climacium > Climacium dendroides. Next base: position 19,472,534 of record OX467083.1, read on the forward strand.
AACGATGTCAGCGAAGTTGGGACTGTTAGGAAAATTGGCCTCTTTGTAGTGATACTGCTTGCTTTGGCCATGTTGTTACCTTTTTGGGATGGGCTTGCAGAGGAGCTGGGCATTGGACCTCCTGCTCCACTTCTATGAGCATACATTAGGTTTTTTTTAGCATACTTGCACAGTGTCTACCATTTTGATTAAATTCCTGTCGATCAATTTGACGTGAGAGAGCTAGGCGACGTACCATGATGTACCCAGCTTTAATTGTAATATTTTGTAGAGGAAACCGTTTCACATCATAAACCATTATTCTGCCATAGACATCATGCTGATCTTTGCGGGCACTTTGGCGTGAAGTGCTAGCGTAGTGGATACTGTTGGCGCGACATCACGCATTGTGACCAGTATTTAGGTGTGGATTTTGGGAGAACACTATAGAGCTGTGGAGGAGAGGTCTTCATGTACCAGAGCTTATTTGTTGTGATCAAATTTGTATGAGTATAAATTTCTTATGCAATCATTTGAAGTCGGATGTTGTAGACCACTACTCAATGTATTGTAAGCAAACTCCATTCAAAAGACTCTAGCAAGTGTAGACATGTAGCCAAATTTTGCTTACACCACTTGATAAAAAGTCTATCTAGGTTTATTAGTGGTCTAATAAGGTCACTATTGGGGATGGGATAGGTATTAATAGTGATTTGAGAGTGATGTCATATTATTTTTTTATTGTTGTTTGTATTGTTGTCTTCTAGGGGTAGTATTTTTGTCCATTTGGATTTTAATGTGGCTCTCTAAATTTCTATATACAATTGTAAGGGTAATATAAAAGCATCCCTCACATGATTGTGGAATAATGAATGCAATGATGTGTAGAAACTAAGTGGTGGTGTTAATTGTATTTATAGAGTTGTGACTTTTCAAACCAATTCCAACACTTTCAACCACAACACTAAATAGTTGTAATAGAACACTTGTATAGTTTTCAATACATTAGGATGCAAGGGAGAAAAATTGGGTTCAATTTTGAGGTTGGGATGATTGTTAGTGTGTTTACCTCAACCCTAAGTGGGATGTAGGGAACCATTTATATAATATTGCATTTGACTTCAAAAATGTTATATGTAATTTTGGATTTAAAAAATATATATAATGTTTTTTAAAAATATTTTTTAAAACTATCCTACACCATTTAGGCCATGTTGTTTGCTGAAATTTTATTTTTAAAATTTTATTAAAATTTTATTTTTTTATTTTTTTGTTTTTTCAACCAGCATTTCCTGCTAAAGATGCTGATTGAACATGTTAAAACGGTTACCAAAAGGATTCAGTTTCAAGTAAAAGCTGCGAGAAAAGCTGCTCATCCTTGCCATCTGACTCTAAGCTCGAGCTCCTGCAGTCACGTCGGGATGCCCCAAGGAGTTTCACGACTTTGGAGGATTCGTGGATTCCTACCCAAGCGGTGACGCCAAAGGCAGGGACATCAGCAAGCTCTTCGCCATGACTCTTTTGTCATATCACCTACTGCACGAAGAAGATGTTGAAGGTGTTCCGAGAGAAAGCTCCTCAAGACTAGGGGGATGAGTCCTAGAGGAGAAGCTGGACAAGAGTAGCAGCCTGCTGGAGGTCGTGGTGAGCGCTTCCTGCAAGAGTATCGCGGTGTACCACTCGAGTAATTGGAGAAGGTAAGGCAATTTCAATTCTAATGAACGATTTGAATGGGCAAGGTCCCGATTGCATGCCAAAAATGAGATGCTCAAAATTAGGGGCTATTGTTTGGTAACTATGGCAGTAATGGATACAAGAGTAAATTAATGCAATTGCACAAACTTTTTCCACCTTTGCACCAAACCTTTTCCCTCAAGGATACTGAGAAGACGATTTGTATGTATTCCCTGATTTTCACTTGAAGGGTTTTGAACAGATTCCCCTGTTATCGCAGCGGAGATTAATTTGTATGTATTCACCTGCCTCAATTTCCTCCCTTGCATGCATAACTTTGCTGTGAATTTAATGGAAATCCCGCAGGTCCGCCTGTGCCCAAATATGTACCCGTGGCATGGAAGAATGAGAAGCCTCAGTGGGACCAATATCAATTGGCTACAAATTCAGTTACACGTAAGAACACAGTTGATCGACCCTCTCAATCCAATTGTCAGTTGCTGTTGATGGACATGGAAGCTAATTTTCTAGTTTTATTTCCCTGGGATCTGCAGGTCCTCGGCTACTTTGGAAAATTTGTCCAAGATTGTGGATAATGGATCGTTGTTGCTGCAGCAAACGCCTGCTTCAAAAGTAAAGATTGCACGAAGACCGTTCGCGGATGAAGCGAACGTGAGGTGGCCATATCACGCACTGTAAGTCGCTATGGAAACCACCAAGGTGAGTAGTACATCTCCTATAGGCTCAGATCTAGTGAACATTGCAGGATATTATTTAACCATACAACTCCATCTTAATACATTTTGATCAATATGTGTCTGGCTTTCCTCATAAGTAGAATTAATTGGGAGTCGGGATTTTTTCATTCCCGAGATCATCACGATCTTGGTATTGACGTTCACGTCTTGCAAATAGATTATTTTTTGTATACCGTATTCAGGGTTCACTTGTTAAAAGCATCCATGATCTGGATGTAATAAACTTGGGTGCTTGTTGGCATGTTTGATGGTTTGAATGTGCACGTACTTGACCATTGCAGAGAAATGGTAGTGAAAAGATTCAAGGATGCCCGCAAGGTGCACACAATAGAGGCATACTGTGAGCAAATGGAGCTGCATTCAGTCGCAGCTTTCATGGCTGAGCACTTCAACGAACTTAAGAAGCCGGTAAACATCTTCCGCTGTTGATAGATCTCGAGCCATGAAAGATGTTAGCAAGAAAAGCAAATGAAGACGTACTAAATAAAATCTTGCACTCTGGTTTTTGGTATATGGGATTCAATTAATATTATTTGACTAGTAAATTTCATTACAACCTAGCTCCGGTACCTCGACTGCCTTTTGAATGCTTGCTCTATTTCGTCGACGTTTTGGCGCAGATTGTCTGGGCTCCTTGACTACAAGACCGTCCCGAAGACCGTGTAGTTCACGGCAGTTTCGGTACCCCAGGTGGGAGATTCAACCTATTACAACATGGAAAAGTGGATGCAAGGGACATGGATCCGGTACAGCAACAACGTGAATCATGTGAATACCAATGAGTACGCAGCCACTCACGTCTGCACGCCTTCTCCCACTGGACGTACCAACGCTCCAACGGTTTGCTCATGGTGACGGATTTGCAAGGCGTTGAGGTGCGAGGGTCCAAACTCCAAATGGAAGAATAGTGTGTTCATGTTGTGCGATCCTTTTGTTCATTGCAAGCATGTCTACACTTGGGGGTGTACAAATTTAGTTCTATTACAACAAACTACATGCGAATAAGTGATTTTTAATAAATTATAATTTTAACTTCAAATTTTGAGCATTGTTTATTAATGACTATAGGATTCTACTCTCAAAATTTCAAACTCAAATAAAATATGAAATGATTTTTAAAAAAAATTAAAAATGCACTAAAATGACATGTTTTTTTAACTCAAATAATTTTTGAGAACACATTTAGATGACCATTGCATCAATATTCAACTCAAATTGAGCTTTCAATAAAGAGTTATTTTTAGGATTTTTTTTTTCATTTTTTAAATAATTTTTTCTTATATAATATAGAGGTGTGAAAGTTATTTTTCAGTTCTACAATGTATCATTTTACTTCAAAAATTTATAACTAACTATTATTAACAAATAAAAATATCAATAATTCAAAACATAAACTTTCAAAGTAGAAAAATCTATTCATATTTTTTTATTTCATTTTATTTAAAATTCAAAAAATATATAAGAGTCAAAAGTTTTATTCGCACGCTAACATAAAAAAAAAGAGGGAGTGCACCCCTCGAGTATCTACAGGACCAAGACCAATTGGAGCCCTGCAGGCATGGACAGCTTCTTTGAAACCCATCATTGCAACGACATTTGTCGTAGCCTCAAATCTCATTCAAGCCCAAGTCTTCCTATCCAGCTTCACCAAATCTTAGTGTAAGGGTAAGTCTGGCATCATCGATCTCATTTGATTGCATGAGGTTTTAACTATTCTGCAATTCTGGTTATGAACATTGCAGGCGTTACACCACAACATTTGGTCCGAGATGACCCTAAACTACCGGATGATGGTGGAAAGGTACCCAAACCGAATGGCGTGGTTGCGGCTTCGATACCTGGCAGTGTCACGTGGTTTATCTAGCGTGAAATCAGCCTATCTACCTAACGGAAACCCCTTGCAGTGTGTTATTCAACACGCTTGTGTCAAAAAAAGAACATTGCAGTTGTTCCTATGTAGGACTAGCTTTTTTCCCTAAACCGTGAAAGCCTTCTCTCATCCTTGCCTGTCGCTTCAAGTACTGTCTGTACATGTATACCATACTATAACTGCCGTTCAATTCGAAGCTTAGGATGCACGAATTTCTTGGCTTTGTCGGCATTGTGGTGTAAGAATCCTTTTTGTGGACAATGAGTAACTGAAGAGATTGTGTCTGGATGCTTTTCTTGTTTTTTTGGTTCAGCGTAGTGCAGTCGGTGGTGATATGCATTTCTCGTGAAGTACCGACGATACGTGTATGGTTTTGAAGAGTTTTATGATTGTTGGAGCTGCTTGCTGAGATGAATGTCCTGGTCACATATCGCAAACTCTTTCTCGATACTCAGTAATCGTGCATGCATATGCCATGCGTACTGTTCCATTGATTCTCTGTTTCTCCTGTTTCTCTCTGTTTCATAAGATTAGAGAGTGCCATTGGCTTAACCACTAAGCGCCCAGAGTAAATTCAATGAAATTCAGACTTTTTTTACTTCAATCCGCTCAAGCTTTCTCCTAAGAAGAGATCCACATCATCCAACTGTACCGATTGGTGTGGAGAGACCCGGAGGTGTGGAGAAAAGGACACGTCATTTCACCGTACTACTCAAAAGATTATAGTAGTCAAACAAGAGTGTTTTTCAAAATGGAGAGGCCAGATTTTGGCCTCTGGGGCGCTCAAGGATTAACCCCTGAGCGCCCAGTGCAAATTCCAAAAACAAGCTACAAATTGCCATTCAAGTAGACCCCACCGATTAAAAAATAAGATCCAAGAGACATGACCGTTTAGATTGGAAGAGAGGTAGGGAGGGCATCTTTGGAGAAATTTGTGGAAGTTTTCACCATACAGCCTAGGATATTATGATGGTCAAATGTCTTATAGTAGGAGGCCACATTTGGGGCGTTGGGGCACTCAGGGGTTAAGGTAGGAGGGCCATAAATCGCCCATTTAAGAGCTGAAACTGAATTTTGGAGGTGAAGCTTCTTGAAATATTTCTCAGTAACAAGTGGAATTGGCATTTAACCCAAGTCGTTTCATATTTTGGGGAGCTTTGCGGAATTAGGTATGAAATTTTGAAGTTGAAAGGGCATAGGGCTCTAAAATTGCCCACTTCCTAAAATGTACATTGTTTGTACACATTACTAAAGGTTACAAAAAAGCAACATGTGCAAAGAGTGTACATTTGAAGAAGTGGGCAATTTCAGAGCACGTGTGCTTTTAGAACCTCCTACCTTAATGTGTTGTAGTCAATGGCACTCTCCAATGCTACAATGCCATCTGAATTCAATCAAAACCTTGGTTGGCTTGTGCTTTAACCCTTCAAAGGCCCTTGGGGTCCCTCTATACAACCTTTTAGTAGCCTTATAACTCTTCAATTGTGGTTTCCTATATGAATTGTAATACATTTTTATTTACATTCTACCATGATCATTAATTTACTTTGTTCTAAATAATATTTGGTCAATGTTCTTTAATTTGGTCAAATACTACCGTATTCATAATATACTATATGGCCGCAAAGGGCTTTCAGGCCCTTCTAAGGTTAATTACCATCTCTACATTGTTTCATATAAGGTGGGTACTCCAAATGCACCACTAACCCAAAACCACCATCATCGATCAATACACCTCCAAAATTAATATATACCTATGTGGAAGAAACCATTCTAGAACATCTACCAAAAGAACCTTTGATCCTTTATAACTTAATTCTGGATATGGTATTTAAATGTCATGTTTTTTAGTGCATTCAAACCTCCTTTCACTTGCCAACAAGAAAATATGAAAATTTGACCAATCTAATAATAGTAATAAGGCATAATTGATAGCAAAAAATGGTAGTTTGGAAGTACCTGTATAGTTTTAATATTGGAGCTTAGTTGCATTTATCAATACATGTTGATCTTTGGAGAATCATGTAATTTTTATACAACTAGCTTAGGCTTTAAAATAGATTGAAGTTATTTTGCATGATCCCAATTTATTGAAAGCATGATTAATGCAACACTCTAAACAACTCACTAAATTATTTTACTAATCTTTCTCTTGGTGTAAAATTAGAGCTAACTTTGTGATTACTATCATTGGAAACACATCAAAAATTTCTTCAAATAGAGTGACACAATGAAGTCTGGATTTGAAAATTGAAAAATTGGAATAAATCCTATTGAAAATAAGTTGAAAGTCCAAAAAACTAATATGCTACAACCAAGCATGCTTAAGAAAGGAGGTGGCACTTCAAATTTCCAAACTTGCTTCCTAAAAGTGAGTCTTATTATAAATTATTGAACTATTTAATTTATTCTTAAAACAAAGGAAGGTTATTCAGTATCTAAGTGAGCAATAAATAATAACAAAGCTTGGTATGTTGATTATGAATAACAAATAATAACAAACAATAAGAATACATTATTTGAATATGCATTCTTCCATCAAACATTAGATGCACACAATTGTGTGGATGGTAAATGGAAGATGATGGATTTGAGATGATTTCTTGACAATTTGGTAATTTAACAATTATAAACTCACTTGTGGGAATTTGGGGCAAACTCACTTAATTTATAAGAAGATATCCATGTAAGTAAAAAATTTAATGAAAAAGTTATTTTTAGAGTATCTACTAGTTAGCATGCCAAAGTTCTTAACAATTCAAGATCCATGGATTGGAAAGTGACAAACACTCACAAAATTGCCAAAAAATAGTATATTAAAACAAGTCTAACAATCAAATTTCATTCATTTTTTATAATTCATATACATATAATACATATACATATAATTCGTATTCTTTACTAGTACAAGAGTCATATATTAAAATTTTGGACTATGGGGAAAATATGTGTGAGAAAAAATATTGTTAAAGATAACCATTTTTTAGTAAAACCATGATCTAGACTTTTGACAATGTGACTTTGCAACCTTTCAAGTCCTATAAGTCAAATTTTGTTTGTTAGGAAGATTTGAGGACTTTAAATTTGAATAGGGATTTATGTTAGGAAGAAGTATGCACATTTTCAAAGCAAAATGATGTTGCGCTTTACTTACCTGAGTTGGGGCCCAAAAAAACAAAAACGCCTAACCTTTTTTTCCAACCACTAGATGTTCATACAATTAGATTCCCTAAAATTTTGTTTATTTTCCTATTATTAAAAAAAAATATGATGAAAAATTAATAAACCTAAATTTCTCAAAAACCATTTTTGCTTGCAAGGAGCTCTAAGACAACGGTTTCTTTCTTTGGCAATTTGGGGTCCATTTGCACCAAAGTCAATGGGCCCTATACCATGCCCTTGGAACACAAAAAGTATTGAAAATCCCCATAAAACTTCAAATTTTAAAAAAAAAACTTGGATGAAATCACCAAATTGTAGATGAAAACAAAATTATGTATATGTGATATGTGCTAATGTAATACTTTCTATCCAATATGTAGATGAATGTTGAAATTTGGAGCACAACTATAACATTTTATATCACCACTTTGGCACTTCATAAAAATGAAAAAAAATGAAAAAAACTGCTTCAGGGTTTGAATAGCATGGTTGTCAAAGCCTTGAGTTGAGTTAGCTTGTCTGAGTCTAGAGTTGTTGAATGCCTTGAACTCCTTTGCACTTGGAGAGGAAAAATGGAGGGTTTTGGATGTGTTGGGAAGACTTGCATAACATTAAGAAGCAGACAAAGGAGTCTGCCTTCCCTCTGACAGAATGGTGCCAAATATTCGGCATCATTTCATCCACTGGATGATATGGTGCCAAATATTCCACACCATTCAGTAGCTACATGGCCAGATGTCGAAAAATGTCAGATTGTGAGAGATAAAAGCAGTGAAACAATTAATGAGGGCTTAGCTGACTCCAATTAAATTAGATTTGGTAGTTGGTGCCACCACTTTTTGTGGATGAAATTCTTGGAAGAGAAGAAAGGCAGCCTCTGCTTTAGCTACTGAATGTTATGTGACCAAGGCTTTTTTTTTTGGCTTTATTTTGGCTTTATAGTGCCAGAAAAAAATAATTTGACTAGACAATGACAAAAAAATCATGAAATTTTTTGTCAGAAAATTTTTAATTAAAAAAAGAAATCTTGGATGAAAATGCCAAATTGTGGATGAAAATATAATTATGGATACACGATGTGATATTCTCTATCCAATATGTAGATGAATGTTGAAGTTTGGAGCACCAGTGTAACATTTTATATCGCCACTTTGGCACTTCATTAAAAAATGAAAAAAAAGCCCCTTCTGTCGTAACAAGTTTGTGAGTGTTCCATTACGACCACGTGCATTTCCTTCAGGACTTGGTGCTTCTGAATAGGCTGAAAAGAATCCACAAGGGAATCAATCCACGTTTTTCATGGAGCGCAAACTGAGCATTCCGAGAGATTTTTCCAGTTTTAGAAGCACCGAAAGGGGTTCAGTTGGATCTCACTCTTCAAATAGAAGTAGAAACTTTTCCTTGATGCAGGCAACCGAACCCGTGTTTAGGTCAAACCTTTGAAAAACTGTACTCCAAATGTTCACATTGCCTACCACTAACGTAATGCGGGAACCGCTAACTACAAAGAAGTTACTTTTAACTCCAAAAAACCACCACAAATTTCTTCACATGTGCAAAACCACCACAAATTCTGAAAAAAATCTCACACGATTAAGAGATTTTCCAATCCATAATGTTTAGTGACACAGCATTTTGGACCAACAGCCATTCCACATCTGTTGTATTCAGAAAGAATTAGAGAAGTCACAGCGCATGGTGTCCAACTGCTCCAAACGAAGCGTGCAACATTTCAACAGAATCGAATCATAAGTATAGTACAGAAAGCCCAACCGTTTGTGAAGTCCGTGCTTGTCCAGTACTCTGATGTCAACATGACAATGAATGTCCCACAGAAATCTTCAAGCAGGAGACAAAACTTTAGCACCTGTCATTGAGTAGCTTACATCCCACATCAATCTACAGTTGAAATGTACGAAAGCATTTATCTACAAAATTGTGGACACTGCATACCAAGACAGGAAATGTAACAAGGACAAGGAGCAATCTGCATTGCTGAGGAACATCAACCCAAACAGCATTCAGAAATGAGGAAACAAAGAATCTGATGGTGTGTATAAAAAGTACAATCCCATCATCGTGGGTCGTTTAAAAAATTGCCAATGCGAATAGGACATTGGAGTTTGGTTGCTTCACAACGGTGTTCATGCACAACAGAAATGAAAAACCGATTATATCACCGACAAAACTAGGCTCAGTTTCATAAGACCTAATCAGACGTCTTAGTCCAACCGTTCAACGGACAATCCGCTTCAAGCGAGCATTGGCATCGTGTAGACACTTGCCATATGAACTACAAGTCAGCCAAAAATTCTATACAAAAATCCCATTTCAAGCAAAACTTTTGTAGAGTGAATCAAAACTCCACAGCAGACGTATTCGCAAAGCTCACTCTTCTCCCAACACAAACCAGAGGCATTCCAGTCTTTGCAAACTCAGCGCTCCTTGCGTCCACAAGCCGAATGCAAAGAGCTCCAAAAGTCCTGGTCAAGGTGATCCGGATTCACCAGACAAAATAATCAAGGCCTTGAGACTGCCCAGTCCTTCCCAAAACAATTAATCCAGCACCGTTTTTCCAAGCCAATGCTGAGACACTTGCAACATTCTTATTGCAAGAACTACACTGGTGCATTGAGGAATCATCCAGTCAGCCTTCAATACAAGCTCCTTCCAGTAGGAATACAGTAAGACAGCAATCCAACATCTTCTTTCGAAGACAGCGTTGCAAAGTTCTCAAGGAACCTTTCTTGGCATTGCCTGGAATATACAATCAAGGCACCCTCCACCGCTTGCTCTTCACGACCACAACCGAGGGAAGTGCTTTTTGTGTTTTTTCGAGTGGTCGTGATGCTGCCTCCTCGTCCTGGTTCTCATCCGAAGCTCCCGCTTGGGACTCTCCGACAACGGAACCACATGCGTATGGCTGAAACCAGTCGAAAACGCACGTTGAAGCCAACCGAAGGAAGAAGAAGAGGAGGAAACCCGAGCAGAACCACTGGAACGCACCCCTCCTTCCGAATCCGAACCTTCGGAGTCACGCACCCGAGAGTAGAACGGCGCGTACTTCTTCACAATGCGACTGGTCCGCAACGCCATTGCTTCCAGTTTCCTCCAACACCCCAACAAGACCCGCCCTATTCCGAAACCTAAAACCCGACCCCCCGAAGTCTTGCCACAACGTTCGCCTATTGCCCCAAAACGTCACCACCAGCTCCCACACAAAATCCTTCCTCACCAACGACCGTCCTCCAAAACAACCAAAACACAGACAACAGAAACCGATCTCTCCAAAAAGCCACCAAGACAGAAATCTCACTCAAAAAATCGACCGAAATACCAACTGTGGACCAATCTCTCCAAATACGAACTACAGAGTGATTGATAAGCGACCGTATAAGTGCGCGAGCTTCTGAGAGTGCGTGATGGGATTGAGCCACGATTTGCACAAGGCGAGGTGGTTATAAACTGAAAAAGCTTATCAATCACGATTGAGGCGAGCAGAGGACGAAAGTACCGGTGGACCCGACTCCCAACGATTAGTGAAAAGAGAAAAGAGCTCCAGGCTTGAAGAGCACTCTTTCTCGTCGGGGAGAGAACTGGGAGTGCGACGAAAGGAATCGAAGGAAGGCAAGAGCTCGGAAAGCAGGCACGAAGGAGCAGGGAGCCAGAGACACACTTACCGGCAAGCAGGGAAGGAGTTCGGCCGCCATTCCTGACTTTTCCTTTTTCGTGAAAGGTTGGGGTGCCCGCTGCCCGGGTGGGGAGGCGCAGTTATTGGTTACGGTAGTGGGCGAACTGTTGGATGCGGTAATTTGGGGGTTGAGTACTTCAGTTCCAAGTTTCATTTACTTCTCGACACTTCGGTTTTGATATTTTCAACGGGTTTCTAGGTAAATTATTTGAGGTACTAAATGTATGTTCACACTTGGTGTTAGAGGTATTGTTTGGAGTGTGAATCTAGTCCAAAAGTAGGTCTAAGTTTGTTCTTAAGATCCTTTGTAACAACACTTTTAACACCAAGTGCAAACATACCTTAACCCTTGAGCGCCCAGTGCAAATTCCACAAGCAAGCTACAAATTGCCACTCAAGTAGACCCCACCAATTAAAAAATAAGATCCAAGAGACATGACCATTTAGATTGCAAGAGAGGTAGGGAGGGCATCTTAGGAGAAATTTGTGGAAGTTTTCACCATACAACCTAGGACATTATAATGATCGAATAGGAGGTCACATTTGGGGCGTTGGGGGTGCTCAAGGGTTAACTAAGGTGAATGGTTTTCAAATTAGAAGCCACATATTTTTTTTTTGCAAGTAAAAATTGATTTCATTCAGATGTCATCAATGTTCGAGAATATTGAATTTTCCACTAGTTTGGGGGAAGCATTTTGCCAATTCCATTTAAGGCACAACCAAGGATTCATTTAGCACATCTCCAAACAAGATTCTCAAAATTAGACTTTAATAGTTTGAGATTCAAGATTCTCAAAATTGTAGATGGGGTTTCTAAAAGTTTTTGAATATTTCATGTTATACTAGAACTTTTGGAATCCATCCAAAAAACTAATTATATCATTGAATCCATCTAAAAAACAACAAAAATTCTCTTGGTGGTGCTTTATAAATGTTTTGTATGTCCAAATTAATGGAGTAACTTCAAAAAAATAAGATAATTATGTATTGAATTGAAAGTTGGAATGGTTGACAAAGATGGTTAGCTATTAAGAAACTTTCTTTATAACAAAGGCAATCCATTCATTAAGATAGGTTGTTTGTTTGATTGTTTTGTTTTGTTTGTTACAGTGAGATCTTGTGGACCAAGAATCTCCCAATTGTGTACTTGGTATCACTGGAAAGTTTTTGGCAAGGAGGGGCGCATAGACTTTGTTTCATGGTGTTTGAACCTACAATGTGAAAGTTCTAAAAAAGTTCTAGTGTACTCCATATTCACGTTCAACATTCCATTCAAATAATTAATTAAAGTTGGAAACTATAATTGGGTAGATGCTTTAAAATATAATATTCATTTTCTCTCAAATAAAATAGAATTTTGATTTGAAAAAAAAAATTCCAACAATTCCAATCATGTATTTAATTTTTTTTAATTTATAAAATTTGTCACCCTTGCCGTTGGCTATAATCATTCTTATAGTAGTTGAATTAAATTTTGTACTAAGGTAGTTTGCTCTAAAAGTGAGCGGCCTCTTCAAATTGCCCCTGTATTTAGGTCTAAAATGGATAGTAGGTGGTCCTTAAATGGACCTCTCAAGCCATTGAGAGAATTGAGAGAAAAGCATTATTTATCGCGAGAGCCAATTGTTGGCCTTCATTTACTGAAATCACTTTAAAAGTTGCAAGTGGTTAGATTTTGGAAGACCTAGAGTCACAAATAGGTGCGTACAACAATTTTTTTAGAAAATTCATAAGTAATTCAAAAATGATTCAAAAAATATGAAACCACTTGTCTGACGTTCCGCATCCATTTTTCTTTCTCTGAAAAATGATCCAAAAATATTTCTATTCATGGAAATCTTTGAAAAAGGTGGACCGGCCTTTAAATGGTCGCTTTTAGAGCATATTACCTTAATCTAGGAGTTGGGCAGACTTGACTAGTTCAAATTTAAACGGAACAACATCCAACTTCTTCTTCTTTTTAATAAATAAATTAAAAAATAACGCCTAACTAACTGAAAAGGTATTTGTCTCATCCAACTACCAGTAACGAATTCAGGAGAAGCTTCGGCGCAGTGATGGACGAGGTGTCGCAGAAGCTTCCCGAGAATCAAGCGGGGATCATTTTCTACTTGTGGAATACGGGCAGTTGGGCGAATATACGGGCAGTCGGGCGTATATACGGGCAGTCCACTGAAGACGACTGAATATAAAAGTATTTTTTTTTTCTTCCTGAAAAGCGAGCGTGCGTCACTCGTTTCTGGGCCCCCAAAGTCTCTACCTTTTTCCCGACCAACTTATCAACTGCCAACTGGTTTCTTTATTTGGCGGTAGGAGACTTTCCCAGCAAGTGATCTTTTTTCAAATCTATGACCGTGTGGTGGGCTGGTGGCTCACTCATGTGAGCAATTGAGCATGTGGGCAATAAGTTACTACAGTACTGAAGGGGCGGAGGAAAACTCCACCCCAAGCAACCGGCTGGGGGGGTGGGTGCACCTAGAACCGTGACATTCCTTGGTCATCAAGGGAAACCCTACCAGCCTAGGACTGAATGATAGGCAGGATGACTGGTTTGCCCTGTTGGAAATGATTTTGCTTAAAAAATTTTCATTGGAAAGATAAATGGGAGAAATTGGAGAGAGCAATTGAATTTTTTGGGGGACAAGTTATGAGTTTGTTATGAATTTTTGAAGTGTATTGCCTAATTGACCCAAAAGAGTCTTTTGTTGGAAGACTTTAATGGATCATTCTGTAGGTGTATATGAATGGGTCGTTTGCCTGTCATAGGCTAGATTACGATAGTCACTATTTGGTAATCACAAATGAGCGTAGGTGTTTTTCAAGAGAAATTGTCAAAAATTGTCATTTATTAGTACATTGTCCAGAATTGAAAATAATATATATATTTTTTTTACTTCAACCCTACAAAAGTGTAGTAGACTACTATGACAATGTGTTGGGAAAATTTTCAGCCTATTTGACCACGTGGATTGAAAGATTATAATGTTTGTAGTTTGAAAGAATTTTTTTTTTCATTCCTTTAAAATGGAACCAATAGACTTCGAACCCTTTGGAGTAAATTTTTGCTATTGATGAATGAGTACCTATCTACCATTGACTTTAAAATCTTGTTTGGTACCCTCCATGCAAAATTTTAAAAGCAAATATAGAATCTAAGTTATCCTAAATCACAATGCAATGCAAGGAGGTTAAGTGAATTGGGAATACACTAGTCATTTCTAAAGATTTCTTATGTAGACTTGAGAAAATATTTATTTAAATTCCAAATGGTGAAATGTTAGAGACAAACATTTGGAATATGTAGGAAAAATTTCAAAAACTTAAACTTCGTAGATTACAAGACAATAGGGCTTGAAGTTATTGCAAATTTGTATTTTGTCTCAAATTCTATGGGTTTTTGAAGGTTTGAATATTTTTCATGTTGTGATATATCCTTGCAAATATAAAAACTTATTTCTTCAAATCTCTTCATTATTTTATGGCATGTGGTTCTTTCCAATATATTGCCATTCAATCTTCCTCAAATATGTTATATCAAAGTAACAACATGTATAGTAACTTTTAATATTGAACACTAGATTAGATAATTGATTTCATTCAACAAGAGGCTTATGATATTTATGTGAAAATAAACTCTAAAATTAGAAATATAAAACTTTTAGTCTACACAATATAATATTGAGTGTTGCAAAAAAAAATTCAATTGTATTTAATTCAAATAAAAACAATTGGATTCCAAAGTTGACCACCCCTAATAATTACCTTCAAGCCACTGCCACATTGGCATTTTTGAAACGCAAATATATGCTAAAACTTTATTTCCATCAAAATTGTAAACAATAATCATGTATATATATATATATATATATATATATATATATATAAAGATTAAAAAAATGGCTAAATTGAAAAAATATTGATTAGCAATAGATGACATTATTTTGAATTTTATGACCTCATTTACTATCACAAGGAAATGATTTAAATCATTTATAGTTGTAATAAAGGGTGCAATAAAAATTGTTGTTGCTTCAACTTTCTTTGACCTTTGTAATACGTGGCGTCAAATATTTTGGAATTCTTCATTTTTTTTCATATGTATACACAAGTGTTTTGTAACTCACAATACTATAAAGATCGCCCTTGAGATCACCTCATATCCACAAGCAGTTTTACAATAATATGTGAAAGGATTATTACCTCGTAATAATTGAAATTTATTCAACTACTATATTAATTTGTCCTATAATTTGTAGTGCTCTCTAAAATAACAACTTAGTGCCTCTTCCTTGGTCTAATGGTAGGCTCTACTGAATAATCATTGAATTTGCGAAAAACTAAGAATACTTTCCAATATTCTACAAATATTCCACAGTTGTTTTTTCCCATACAAAAGACTTTTTTTTGCAAAATCAATTTTGCAAAATTTCCAAACATTACCTTTAAGAATTATTATTTTTTTTGCCGACCCTGCCCACCAGGTACGGTAGGTTTCTTACGAACCCAAGGTAGGGCACGCCGGATTGCGTGCCGCAATTGTCGTTGCCAGAACTGGAAGATTGAGTTTCTCTTGAAGGCTTTTAGAAATTATCGCCCGTCTCTGCCGATCGATTCCTCGGGCGCAGCATTATGTACTTTCCGGAATTCCGGATGTTGAATTTGCTTAGACAACTCCTGAAATCGCGGCATCGCTAGATCTAATCATCCCCGGCACTTTCGCAAATGGATCGGTGAGTGACTGATTCGGAGATTCAATTCGGCAGGATTGATGTTTATAGTTGCACTTGCTCATCATTCTTGGCAGCTTCACGTCCTAGGAAGCGAGATATATTGCAATTGCTAGCTTCTGTGGTCGAGAAATCATTTGCTGGTGACTCAATTGGAGTTCAACAGCGGTTTCTCCGCAGATCATTGATGTCAATTTCGTCAGATTAGGAGAAATGATCAACATTGTCACTTTTCAAGAGGTTTAATTAAAGCCAGAAATGAACGTAACTCTGCACCAGTCCTACTTTGAGTTGAATGTCACAATTTGGGCGCGCACTCTGAATTGACGTTTGATTGCATGTTAAACAAACCGAGATTCCGTCAAACAAGTAATTAATTCTATGCAGTTACGACAGTCTGATCTTAGAATTTATCGTCCTGGAACTGGCGAGATCGGATTTTCGAAGGACATGATTGCTTGAATTCATGGGAGCGAGCATGCAATCGAGAGTTGCATGCACATCGAGAGTTTACTGAATCGAAATTCAACACGGTGTCACCTAAGATCACTGACATCGATTTCGTTATTGGATGGATTGAAACCTAGACTCCATGAAACGATCAACTCTAATTGATTACAACGGTTTGATCCTAGATTGCATCGTCCTTGAACTGCAAAGATCTGGTTTTCGAAAGAGATAGTTGCTTGCCAATTCATGATTATCCATGCCGAAAACTGGGTTAAGGATTGGGGAGAACCGCAGAATCCATTGGGGAGAACGCTGGATATCCTATTTCTTCACCAATTAACGGCAGAACCTGCGTTCTGATCCCCAACATTACGGAATGTCGGTGGTCGCCACGCACTGCGTAAGCAATTGTGTACGTTCACTCCTAGTACGCAGTGTAACATCAGGGTTCATTTGTATGGTGGGAGGCATGGCCAAAAGGGCATTCGTCGAGGGCGAGGGCAGGCTGAAATGCCCAAAGGAGGCCAGTATAGTAGTGCAATGCATAACGTGGGGTTTCAAGCATCATTATCAGTTGAGAATAATTTGCTTATAATTGCTCATGTTGAAGTTCTGTGGATTCATCACCCACCTCAGTCCAAAAGTGTTCATAAGTGGTAGAATGGGAAAATTTCAATTTTTGAGATCCCATGAAGAGCTTAGGCACTAGGTAATTGTAAAGCACGTCAAGTATCTAGAATAATCATCGGTTAGGGCCTACCAAGCCGCAAGTAGCATTAGAGAAAATTTGGACTCTCCAGAAGGCCGCCAGGGTGTAAGCAGCCAATCTATTTTGGGAGTCCTACTTAGTTAGCAAAAAGACGAAATATTTGATAGGAAAAAAAGAAAAGGATGGAATATCTTACAGGAAAAAAGATTCATCTTGTATGAATATTGAAAGTATATCTCACTTTTTAATTTTCTTCTCCAATTGAACACAAGTGCGTGAGTACCAAAGCTCTGACATATGGCTACACTACTACAGGGATGACACTTGTGTTCCACAACTATAGGGAAATTTTTTTGCCTCATGCCAAATAAATGCAATCCTAGGTCCCTTCTGGTAGTTCTTAGCAACCTTCTGGAGAGTCCAGATTTTTTTTAATGTGAGGTTGGTACTGACATGCGATTATTCTTGATGATGTGGCCTATTTTGCAATTACCAAACATAATATCAATGTAGGAGAGTTGAGTTGTTTGTTCTTTGCTTGTTTAACCCCCTAAAGCTCCAAGGGTGTTTTTTTTGTCAAAAAACACTTAAAACTGCCACTTTTGATGTGCTCACTTAAGAAAACCAAAAAAATATTTAAAAAAAATCTAATTGTAGGATCATTCTTGTACTTAACTTGTTTGAGAACATGTGGTAAAAATTTCATCAAATTTGATTGCATAGATTGCAAGATATTTGCATTGAAAGTGAAGAAAACAAATGTTTTTTGCAAGTTGCTTGACTAGATTTTTTGGCTTTGAATCTTTTTAACTGAAATTTTTTGTACTATTGATTTTAATTTTCTAAGTTTTTATGTTGAATAGTTGAGTTGAGAATCTAAGGAAAAAATTTCAACAAGAAAACATTTAATTTTCACTCATTAAAAAAGTGTTAAAGATAAGTAAATTAAAGATTGAAGGGAAAACTAAATCATTAATAGCTTTAAGATGGAATTGAAATATAATAATCTAAATGGTGAGATTGTTCTAAAATGAAAACCTAACCCTATCTAACAATTTTTTTGGAAAATTGTAAAAATTGCATTCACAAATGAATCCTATATGTTATATTTTCAAGAAGATGCTTAGATTGCCCAAAAAACTAAAATTGTCCATAACTTTCTCATCACTAGTCTAAATAGAATGAATTGAAGCTTGAAATTTAAACAAAAATATAAAATTTTAGGAAATCAAAACATATATTTTTTGATTTTTTCTCATTTTTTCGTGTTGTCCATTGACCTCCACTTTTGGCTTATTGTGCCATAATTTTTTCTCCCGGACATTGATTGAAATTAAAATTATATATCCACAAAGCTCTCACAAAACCACACATCCTCAAAAAGTTTCAAAAACATTTACTAAAAATTGAGACAATAGGAACCTACTTGGACCCAAATTGTCCCCCAAGGGAACAAATGGTTCTCTAAACACCTCGATCCTATTTTGAATTTTGGCACATTTTCACTTGTATCTTTGTACAAAAATATCATTCATCGCAATTTTATGAACTTGGTCATGAAGGAAGGTTGTCTTTTCAACATTCAAATATTACATTGGATGAATGAGAAGTTAGTTGTACCAAATAATACGTGCAAGCCCTCCATTCATCATCTAAAATATGGATGTCAAAGCGCTTCAGGATTAACCAATCAAAACATGCCACAACAATAAAAGTCCCTTGCATTAAGATTATGTTAGGAGGATCCGCATTCACTAAGTTCGTACCAATTGGTAGTAGAAGAGATTACTCTCAGATTTTTCTCATTGCCAAACCAATAAAATTTCTACTTCATATCCACCCTATTGAAAATTTCCACAATGCAAGCAATGAATATTATTAGTCTAAATCTATCTCTCCTTAACCAATCAAATCATGCAACAATGGCAAAACTCTCCCCCATTGACATTATGAAAAATTATCCAAATTTCATAGTCTTTAGCCATTAGAGGGATTGTGTGTTTAACTCATAAAGCAAAAAAGCACACAATTAACCATGTCCACATTATAAGCCTCAATATCTTTTGCTTTCTTTTCTTTATATTTTGTCACTACTTATAATCTAAAATTATTTTATTTTACTTTTAGAGACTAATGAGACTATATGTGAAAATCTGAAATTATTGTGAATTTCATATTAGGGTGATTGCAAGAAAGATTGTTCCTATTTTGCGTCACAATTGAAGTGATGGAGTTGTCATTGATCATAACATTAGGAAAATGAAGCCAATGTACTTGGAATATTTACTGAAGATGGCTAACTTGGAAGTGCTGAGATTTCTTATTTTTCGGAAATTTTGAAAAAAAAATTATAATTAAATTTTAATTTAGCTAATTTGTCACACTTTGTGCTTAGTGTCTTTTAGTACTATGGAATATCCAAAAATAATGATGTAGACTTGAAATTTTTGTAGACTATTCCCACACTAGATGGGCATGTGCCTACCAAAGGAAACTTAAAAAACATTATTTTATGTCCTTCACATATGTGCTAAATAGGACTCCCTTGCATGCACACTTCTTAATACTGAAGATGGTTTTGATATCATTCTTTTGGTGAAATCTCTTCATCATAAAGTTCTCCCAAACTAACAATTTTTAGTTTCTTTAAAAATTGTTTTTAAAATTTTTTACAAATTAATATGTCAGAGTACCTATTTTCTTGAGATTTTGCACTTTTCTAGTTCTCCTACTTAAAAAAATTTCTATGCTTTTCCTTTCTAGAGTACCTTCTTTTTAAAGGTGTATTATTGTGCAAAATGCTTCCATAAATGGTTGGTCTTTCTTGCAACCACCCATCAAATACAAATATTTTCAGAAATCTGAAATTTTAATCTTTGGAGGTATATACGTAGTGCAATTCATCATCATGTAAAACAAATTTTTGTGTCATTCTATAATTAAAAAATCAATAGACCATTGTTATAATCCCAAAGTTCAAATTGCAGTAAAATACTTAATTTTAAGAATTCTTCAAATTTTCAAATTGGAATAGAAACAATATTTTGTAAGCTTCAATTCATTAGTTGAGTTCAAATCCGAAAAAAATCATGTTTATGGCTAAATTTAGAACAAGGACATGGAAGAACAAATTGCCAAAATACACTAAAAATACATCTTTTGATCTATTTTCTAGTATCCTTCTTCTATGAAATAGACAATAAATAACACTCTCTCCATCCCATAATGATATTCCTATTGGACTTAATATTTTGTCCCAAAATAATCTTCATGTTGTACTTTGTGATATTGGAATAGGTCAAATTTGGCTTTTGATTGCTTTTTAGGAATAGCAAGACAATTTTGAGTAGTAGTTCCCTCTCCTTCCATACAATCATCAATCAAAAGACAAATGAAATGATTGGAAGGATTAATCAACATTGTTCATTCTTATTTTTTGCATTTGTTTAAGTACTTTCTAGTTTAAGGAAATGAAGCTTTGGGAAGCAAAATAGAGGTCTAAACATAGCTAATCTTGGACACGTACTATATGCCTATAAAATAAGAACCTTACACTCAATAATTAAATGTTTAGTGGTGCTCTTTGAAAAATGTCCCAAAAATTTCACTTTTCAATACTCTAAAACTACTCTTTGAAAAAAGCTTTGTAGTTCAAAATTTCTTGAACACTAAAAGTGCACTGAACTCTACTTCTAGTGCAAAACAAGTCTTTAAAATATTATTTTTAGCCTTAATTTGGAACATTTTATCCAACATGAAGATCATTTTGGAACGGAGGCAGTATCTTAATGAGATTATTTCCTCCAAATGAACATCCCATGTAGACACATTGATTCAAAGATCTCTCCCTAAAAAAATTTGATGAAAAAGCAATGTACACTACTCACTTGAAATCATCCAAGTGCCACAAAATAGTACCATGGGTGTTCCACTTTAATCCCTATTTAAGTGTTTTGAAGTTCATATTTTGGATGATGACTAATAAATATTAAAAGTGCTTAAGGATGATGGATTGTCCTAATGTCTTATCATCCAAAGTGTTATTTTTTATCTTTAAGAATGAAATTGAGTTAAATAACCCTTAAAGTCTTGAGGCATGATTTTAAGCCATTTTCCACTTTTGAGTAGGTACTTCTTTGTAAAATATTGGTTGGATTCTTGTGAAATTTTTACCATAGGTGGGTTTCATTACTAGCTTAATACCTTAAATTTCAGGCCAATCCAGGCCGCAATTTAAAAGTAATGTCCAACAAAAGATTTTTTTGAATTACATACAATTTTGGGCAGCCATGATAAATAGGTTCAATTAGGTTGAAATTTTTCATTCATACTCTCAATAAGGTTGTTGACATAATTCCAAAAGTTGAAAATTATAATTATGGGTATATGATTTTTACTTACAAGCCTTTGAAAATTAGAATTGCACTTTGTAAATTTGAATATTGTTTGAAGAAACATTAGATGATATTTGAGGCCTTTGGAAGACTATGAGTTCCCAAGCTCTGAAACTATCTCAACTGTGTGGGAACGTTGCTGGCTACACAATCTGATGTAGTCGAGACCATGCCACGTCATTTTTTGAAAAAAAAATCAACTTTTTTTTTGCATTTTAGAGATTTTAATTTTTTTATTTAAATTTTAATTTTTAAAAAAAAAATTGACAACCGCCCACGTTCTTTTATTGCTGCAGGAATAGAATTGAAAACAGGCTTGAAACAACCTTCTAGAGGCCTCAAATGTCTTCTAATGGAAAACCCAATTTCAATTTTCAAAGGCTTATAAGTCAAAATGATGTACTTATATGCCTTTCAATTTTGGGGATTATGTTGATAAATCTTGTTTAGGGTGAATATGAAAAATTTAGCCCAACTCGACTTATCTATCATGGATGCCCCCAATTGCCCATGATTAAAAAAAAATGCGTTTAAAGCATAACTTTTGAACCATGACTTGTATTTGTTTGAAATTTTTTAGACATCAAGTTGGTAATGAAACATACTTGTGGTAAAAATCTCACAAGAATCCAATAAATATTGTACTACAAAGGGCTTATCCAAAAGTAGAGAATAGCTTGAGCTTAGTATTTTTTTACAGGCAAAAAATTGCCAAAATTCACCCACTATCTATGTACTTTGATTCTACTACATGAATCAAATGGATAGAAATCGTATTTTTTTCACCTACTAGCACTATCTACTAATTGTATATATCTATGCCAAAAGCTCACATTGCCATTGAGTTGGACAAGCACTAGGTTGTAATTGTCTATATTGTGGCCATACAGTTCAAACAAGGTTGCTAAAACTTAGCCATCAATCACAACTTTTTGCTTGCCCTAATTTGTATTTCAACGTCCAACACACCAAGGCACATTTTCCAATGCACTTGCATGTCACCATATTAGTCTCTTATACAAAGAGATGGGGAGCCAGGACCTCTTTAAAGTTTGATGCCTATATCTATGATTTCAAAAGTTTTATTGAGGTATATCACCTATTTCTCACAATGCTAATTAATAGCAAAAGTTTTTGTATTAATTTATTAATTTATTTTTATTTTTTTCAATTTATCTAATTTAAAATTTACGTTTATTGAAATAAGAATTTTTTATATCAAGCCAGTATAAAAAGAATATGTTTCTAAGCCAGTATAAAAAGAATATGTTTCTAATAATATTTTATATTTTATGATCATTTGCAAGTGATTCTTTTCTTCAGATTTCTATTACAGTTCTTTGACAAATGTTTTCACCAAACATGCTCCAAAATTGCCATTTCCAGTACAAGTACCAAATTTTAGAAGAAAAAAATTGGATACATGTAACTATTAATATGCTAGTTTGAAAAGATGTGGAAAAAATTTCAAAAATTTCAACCATGTGGATTGCAAGGTATTAGTGTTTGAAGTGACAAAAATCTTTATTTTGCCTTACAAAAAACAAGACAACTATACTTCTCAAGGTCACATTTGTATAAAAAATGTCTATGTTGGTGTTTTTTCTTTGGATTCATTCTTCAAGGCAAGTTGGATACATGTTTGAAAAATTTCAGATCATTTGGAATATGTAAGTAGAAAGAAGTAGAAAATGATTCAATACACATAATTGTTAAGAATTTAGTTATAAAATTGAAAAATGCCAATCCCAATGGTTGTAATGTTGTAATAAACATTCTACATCCTATGATTTTATTTTTTTCAATAAGTATTGAAAATTGAGTTAAATAAGGGACTTCAAAGTTTATTTTAGAGTAGAGGATCTCTAATTACCCTCAAACTAAAACACCTCATAACTTTCATCTCATTAATCAAAATAGAATGATTCAAAGCTTTCTACTTATATATAAATCTAGGAAAATAAATTCAATTTTTTTTTTAAAAATGGTTTAACTTAATCTACCTGGACTATCCACTCTAGAGAAAAAAAACAAAACATATCATACAATAAGTTTTCAACCATATACTCAAAAGATATGAAAATTGTTGTGCCTTAAAGAAAATCCTTGTCTACATGTTATGTAAAAATTTAAAATAAACAAAATAAAAACTCCATTTGTAGTGAGCTACTTAGATTTATTTATTTTTTGTTAATTTATATGCAAGATATTTAATTAAGATGTATATAACTATTAATAATTATTCTATAGAATAATATATTATTTCAATGTACATCTTCTTATAATATTTGCAAAAAGATCGATTTATTAGACACTGGGTGAATATATAAATAATATCATAATGATTTCTTAGTTGTTAAAAAGAAGAAAAATAAGGCAAACAGAAGTATTTGGAGGTGGTTTTGGTAAAGCTAAATCATTGAAGTTGCAAAAACCACCTCCAATTGTTTCCACTTGCCTTATTTTTTTTCTTCTTATCAACTAAGAAGTCATTATGATATTATTTATATATTCATTCAATTCTTAATAAACCAATCTTTCTACAAATATTATAAGAAGATGTAAATTATGATAATATATTGTTCTATAGAATGATTATTAATAATTATATATCTTATTTAAATATCTTGCATATAAATTGATAGAAAAGAAAAATCATAAACATCTAAAAATAAATAAAACAATCTTAATAGAAATATTAAAAAAATGATTTGCAAATGAATGTAAAATATTCAATTTCAATAGAGCACGTTCCTTTAATACTAGCTTGATACAACAAGTAAAAAATAATAATAATTTTTTTATTTTAATAAATGCTATAATAAAATGAAAAAAATGAAAAAAATGAAAAAATATTTAAAAGAAAAACGTGGTAGTTAGTATAAATTTTTTTTTACTTTTTAGTAACATTGTCGGAAAAAGGTGATATATATCAATGAAACTTTTAAAATCATGGCTATGGGTGCTACACCTTCAAGAAGTCTTGACTCCTACTCTATTTGAACAAGAGACTAGCATAGCAACATGCAAGTGCATTGAGGTCTAGAGAGTGTGTCTTAGTGTCTTGGATGTTCAAATACAAATTAAGGCATGCAAAAAGTTGTAATTTGATGGCTAGTTTTGACACCCGTGATTGGAATGTATGATTGCAATAAAAGTATCCCTTTTAATTCTTGTTGGAAAATTGGTATATGGACAATGGGTGGAATTGGCAATTTTTTGCCCCTAAAAAACACTAGAGATCTCATATATATATATATATATATATATATATATATATATATATATATATATAATCCTTTAAGAATTTGCATGTAGTCTAATGAAGAGGCACATGAAACTACAATTGACTGGCTATAACTTAAAAAACTAATTTCTAAAAGTTTTTTACTATGTTTTCACCAAAAGCACTCCAAAACTTATTTCTAATACATGTACCAAATTTTAGAAGAAAAATAAATAAATTTGAATACATCTAATCATAGGATTTTGTAGTACATTGGTTTGAAAAGATGTAGGAAAAAATTTAGAAAGTTCTACTATATAGATTGCAAGATATTAGCATTTGAAGTGACAAAAATCCTTTTTATGGTGCTGTGAAAAATCGGGCAACTGCACTTCACGAGGTCAAATTTATATGAAAAAATGTCCAAAATAATGGTTACTTCTTGGATTCATTCTTCAAGTCAAATTGGCTACATACTTGAAATATTTTAGATCATTTGGAATTGTACAATATATAAGAAAAATTTGTAAGTTGAAAGATGCAGAGAATGATTCATACCAATCCCAATGTTTGCAATATTGTAATGAAATAATCTATGCCTATATATATTTTTTTAATTTCAAAATATTGAAAATTGAGTTAAATAAAGGCCTTCAAAGTTTATCTTAGAGTAAAGATTCCTTAACTACCCACAAACTAGAATTCCTCATAACTTTCATTTCATTAACCAAAATGAATGATTCAAAGCTTTTCATATATAAAGAGATCTAAAGAACCAATTTCAAATTTTTATTTCTTAAAAAAGTGATTTTAAAGAAGCTTTTTTGACTACCGAGGATGCCCACCAATTACTAAAGACTACATATCATACAATAATTTTTGAACCTTGTAGTCAAAAGATATGAAAATTGTTGAGCCTTAAAACTACTCCTCAGACACATATTATATGAAAATTTTAAAGAAAAAAATAAAAACTCTATTCATAGTGAGCTGCCCAAAATCACTAAGTTGTTAAAAAAAAAAAAAAAAAAAAAAAAGTTTACGGCTTTAGGGGTCAAGCAAGATATTCCAAAATATGCTTGCATGATTCTTTCTCATCCATGCCCGAGATTGGGCAAGAAAGCATTTGGGATAAAGCTGGACAAGTCACGAACTCCATAATTTCTTCGCTCACCTGAGGATCGATATCTCTTGAGGGATCGATGATCGATACGCGCGGAGTTCCGAAACAGTACCAATGTCGGTGGTGAATCCAAGCAATCTCGGTGACATTCACACTCGTACAGCCGTGCTTAATTTCGATCAGCCTCCGTGCATTCTTGATCTTCAAGAAATTTAAGGTCGATGATGAAGATTGCCACTGCAATGTCTGTACAATCATGCACTCGATCATAGCTAGAAAACACCATCACTCTGTTGACAAGCGGGTTTAGTACAACTTACAATTGTACAGTTTACAGAATACAGAAGCCGATTAACAATAATGTCTTGCGTTGCAAGTCAGAAATACACACATGACTCAGATTCGAGTCGATTTCAGGACAATCTTGTGGACCGGTACGTGGTGATATTGATACTGTAGCAGGTAGAAAATTTAATGCTTGAACAAAGTACGTTACAAGAGAGTTAATCATGCTAATCGAAACGTCACGAGACAGTTAATCATGGTATTGACGTGCTTGGCAAACAATGGACGTGAGTACGGGACAATGAAGGAGAGCAGTACTGTAGAGGATCACACTGGCTCACTGAGCCACTGCCATGTACGGAATTGGAATAAAATCCAAAGGTCAATCAGATCAATAATCTTTCGGTAACCCGTTTTAATTTTAGACCCTGAGTGGGAGTGTGGGACAGCCTGTGGCCTCATCACGTAACTTACGTCATGTCCTACTGTTCTAGTCACTTGCTTCACTCGATCTCTAGGGTATGCAACTAATTTATGATCGATCGAGGGCCAGCAATCCCACGCACTCCACCAAATCACACTCCGAATGACATTTAGATACACAAGCACTTCATTTCTGTAATTGTCAATGTACAAAATTTTCTTGCACTCGAAGGGAAATTTTTCAATATTGCCGACCAGCGAATTCGTAAAGGTTAGCCGGCCTTACCATCTGAACGAGCAGGCTCCTGAAATCAATTACCTTCCTCTACAGTATTGCCAAAAGCTTCTGTAATGGGTGAAATACTCCCACATACTGTACAAGATGTCGTTGTAGCATTCAATACGTACTACAATTGAAACGCTCTCTCCAGTCTCCACTAATTCCAAGTGATAAAATCAAGGATGGAGTTTACTCTGTATACGGATCGAGAGAACATGTACCAAAGGTGTACACTCAGAGGGAGCGCGCAGCGAGCCCTCGTCCCTCCATCCAGAGGTAAAAATTTGACCTATAAGATTTTCATTTGTATGAGTTGAACACTCCGTTCTAGCTATCAAAAAAACTTTTGCAAATTAAGGTCTGCGTAGTACAGACCAACTGATATTATTGATACCAGTACCGCTTATCCTCGGCTACTTCAAAAACGGGCACAGACACAGCCTTCTTCGTGGGAATATCGATAGGCTTGGACTTCGCAGGGCGATGAGGACGTCGAGGCCTTGGCACCACAGCAGCAATGTACTCAAACTCTTGTGCTGGAATCATCGACACCTTGGCATCTGCAATTGCAAGTGCCGCCTGCTCACCCTCCTTGACAACAGGAGCCTCCGCTTCTGGCCCGCCTGCCCAAGCTCGCTTCCACCATCGCCAGAACGACGCCCCCAGCACACTCCCCTCCAGAAACTCATCCTCCGCAACTTCTCCTCCCATAATCTCCTACTACAAACTCAAACTTACACACACCAGGGGACACACACACACAAAAGCACCGAGTCTCACCTAGAGTCGTGAAATGGACTTCGACCCCTCACAAGATGACCAGATCGAAAGTGCAACCCGAAGAGCGAGCAAAGCAAGCAACAAGCGCTAGCTAGCTTTTCTACTGAACTAGATTGTTGGGTTACTTTTTAATATCTAGGAAGTTCCTGTCGCATGCAGCCTGCATTCCCAAGCCTTTGCTGAGTGGGTTCTGCAGATGCAGCTATCTAGGAAGTGGTTTAACTTTGGGGTAGCCACTGATTGCTAAAGGATATGAATGAATCTTCTTCCTCGACCTGCGTGCCTTCTTGTACTCGGGAGTGTAACGGACCACCCATGGCAAGCGTAATTCGCAAGGCATGACCAGTTCCTCCAAATGTCTGCTCCTGAGTCTCTGACGGAGCTCCTCAATAAATATTATATACGGAAAAAAACCCGGACCCAGACGCCTGAAATAGTATGATTATGTCATGCATTGATACCCGCGTTGCCTGAAGTGGAAACTAGAGAGCGCATCTGGGGCATGCGTGGGCCATTTTCAGACTGGTGGCGCATGCGGGAAGGAACTGGTCATTAACTGCGTTGATCCTGGCCCACGGCCGCTCAAGGCGAGTAGTCTGGGCCTCTGGGACCTGGAGTCTGGAGTACAGTTGTGTAGAGTCTGTACAGCTTGGTGCCGCCGCGTTGTCTGGTGGACTCGGACTCTCGGAGGCCGTCTTGAACAAGGAAGCGGCGGCATGTGCAGTTGTGCACTGAGAAGTGAAAAAAAAGGTTGACTGTGGTTTTTTATTTCCATTTTGATGCTGTGTATGGTATGGTCCTTGACTCCTTGGCCGGACGGAAAGGAGGTGACCCTAACTCCAGGTACAGTAGCTAGTGAGACAAAAGTAATCAGATTCTTAGATAAGGTAAGAATAGTATCATACATGATACATCGCTAAAATATAGTAACGTGGAGCTTGAAGATGCTTGTTCTTCAGGTTCTCTTCAATTGTGAGCCACATTGAGTAAATCTGGCATCACGAATATCCAAACCCAACTCATGCTACCATTTATGAATCGTTTATGAGGTCAGAAGAAAGTGTAACTCTAAACTTAAGAAATAAATTGCTGTGAATAGTAGCTTGTGACTGAGTGGATGTGAGGAGTGGGACCGGCGTTGAATGAGCTATTCTCTCTTATGTGGAACCTCATTCCGCCTTCAACCTCAAACAGGCACCGCTTTTACCATTTAGCAAATATTGTAAATTGGAGAACGGTTTGAGCAACTCGTCCATAATTATTATTCTCAGACGCTATAATGGTACCCTGCAAAAGGCTATTGGGAGAGCTATATCCCAGAAAATTCAGCTTTTATACCAACACATCGCTATTTATGCAAAAAGCTACAATTGTACAACACCATTTATGAAGTAGGCACTGTTATTGGTATTTCTACCTTGACTTTGCATTAAATTTCATTTCTATATTTTCCTAAAAAGTCATCCACTCGGTATTTTTAATCCTCCACAATATTTTAGACTTTTAGGGTTGACTTGTAAGGCATGATTACACTAAAAACCATGAGGGTAAAAAATTCAAAAGTCTCTTCCTCCAAGCCTCTCCATTTGCCATTCAAAAGTCCTTTGGACAGCCTTTAGATTGATGTAAGCTACCAAGAGGGCATGAATTGCCAAATGATTTTTTTAAAAATAGAAAATAGCACTATTTAGTGATGCCCCAAAAAATTTCAATCAAAACTACCTCTTCAAATTGGGTCTTGAGTATAATTTCAAAGGCTCAAATTTCAAGGATTATTTTTGCCAAATAGAAAAATAGGGAATTTCATTAAAATGGTTTTTAAAACTACTTTCTAAATCTTTATTTTTGCTAATCTGAGACAAAGTAGTGCAAGAATACTGCAGTAAAATACAATACATCCAAATCAATTTTTCACAAAAATTAGTGTATAAGAATAGAACAATGGTTTCTAATTTTTTTTAAATTCATTTTAATAAGCCTACACTTTTTGAACTCAAATCATGTAGGTCTTCATAATGTCATAGACTAAACCATTTTTTTGGACACTTTTGTTTACTTGAACTCCATAGTGTCTACCAAGTGGTGAATATTTCACTAAAAACTTTCTTTAGAAGCTATAAGAAATAGACAAAGTATTGTACATTGCCCTTCTAAAAAGACTACTATTCTCTAACTTGGTTCATACTTGGATAGAAAAAAAAGAAGGGATGTTAGTCATTTGGGGAAGGCATTGTATACCCTTCCATGTTGAAAAAACAAATTTTATCATTTCTTCAAGGATGTAACTAGTATTCACACTTGTTGCTTAATGATTTTTGTGTAAGGTTCTAAATTAGTTCATGCAGGGATTGGATGAAAAGAAAAATTGGCAAAAAAAAGATCTTAAGTCCACAATTTTTCTAAAAACACTCTTGATTTGCAATCTTTTTCACGTCAAGTTCTTCTAGGGGTTAAGAATTATTGTCTTAATATAAAGAAGTGGCGAACCTATTATATTGCATGAAAAGAGGTGTGGTTTGGGGTGCTCATTTCAATATATAAGTTAATTAAATTTGTATGAGAATTTGAATTATAGTGTGAGATCCTTCATATTAATTTGGATGAAGATGGTTCTAAGTAGTATTGATATTGGATGGAAAGTAGATGAATGTTGGATGATAGTCAAACTATTTGAAATAGAATGAAAGTAGTATAAACAACATTATATTTGTTTTTTATAATAATTTAAGAACTTCAATGGGAAATTTCATTAAAATGGCAAATATTATGTAACTTTGACATGCCATAGTTCAGACCGAGTGTTCTAAAATCTAGTACACTAATAGATTTCAGACCACCCGATTTGAACTGTGGGAATAACACACTGTGAAAGGGGCTGTAAAAATGGCACATGGAATATCGCCATTTTAATGAAATTCCCCATTTCAATATTAGATTACAAACTTCCCAAATTAACACAAGATAGTGTTATTATTGCTAGATACACTGATTGAATGAGCTTATGTAATATTTTAGAAAACAAAATATGAAGTTTAATTTATTCCATAAGTGTGATCAATGTTTTTTTTGGGGGGTTTTCTATTTTGGAGAAGGAGCCAATTGATTCTTCAATACTCATGCACAATACTTGGGTGATACTTAGCGATATCTATATAAAAAGTAGGTGATACCTAGATAAAATTTAGCTATTGGTCTCAAAATACAATAGTAATCTAGCTATTTTGACCCCCCAAAATGAAAATCTCCTTTACAAAAAATAGCCAACATCTTTTTGGATGTAACCAATTGGTGAAAAATTGTGCATAAAAAAAACATAGTGCATGACTATGATTCTAATTTGCTAAACGTCACACTCTTTTAAATTAGTGTCTTTATAAAATTATAATAATATTGCACCCTCACTAATAAGATAAATAGTGTAGGTGTAGCAATTATTGCATGCAGAGTTCCTTGTGCTGGTAACGTATAGCCTTTCTGGAGTCAACATAAGTTTAACTTCTCTTGCACGTCACGTTCACATTCTGTTCACATTCCAATTGAAAACTCACTCAGACACTTGTTATTTAATGTGAACCAGCCCACTACCACCACTCAATTCCGGTCTCATGTAACTTACTTGTGGTGTAAGTTACATGACTCTGAAATGTATCCCATGGGTACATGAGGTCCAAATTGAGAACAATGGCGGTAATAGGTTAATTCATCTTAATCCCTAAATCTCCTACAAACTTGATCAAGCCATGAAGATACCATATTGCTTCATAAAAATCAAAATGAATAATTGTTACTGGTGCAAAATATCTTCATAACATTGTTAACATTCATTGGGAGGTTCTCTTTGGCTCCCCCTAAATAGAATCCGCCATTAAGAAAGTACTTGTGACAAACAATGACAAAGAAAAGATTTGACAACACAGTGACTCACTTTCTATGCCAACCAACCAACCAACCAATGACTCAATATTATAACTAAAGCCTCCCCCCAAGTATATAGGAGAAAATTATACCTTCAGTTAGGGAAGACATCTTGGCTCGTCAACAATGTTATGCACTTTTAAACAATAATATATGAGTTTTAGTGTCTTCTATTTGTAATGAAATTTCTATTCAAAAAAATTAGAAAATTAAAGTGAAAGATGTTGCAAGTGGAAGCTGAAATTTTTTGCTACTCGGAGAATATGCTAAAAATTGTCAAAAGCAATACATATTAACCTACAATAAGTCATAGACTTAGTAGGAAACAACACATTTGGAACATTGAAGCAATGGAGAGTGAATCATGTATGAATAAAGGCTAACCATCAATAGCCACTTTGCTAACTTACTCAAGTTCTAGGTAGGAGACTAAGCATTTCCATATGTAGATTTGGTTTGCTATGAAATAAAGATAGGGGTTTGTTTTGGGTCCTTGCTTTAAGGTATTACTACCTTATCATCAATTCATATAGAGCATTTAGTTTTCTTTCTATTGATATACCATATAATTTCCTTTGATATTAATTCAAGAAAGTGTATTTTTTAAACATTCAACATCCATCTAATAGATGCTTTAGCATTTAGGGATTACCCTCTATATTCCTAAATGGCCCAAAGCAGTCAAAGTTATAGATAGAAACTAAAATGAAAGTAATGTGAAAAGTTCTTTAAAGTCAACTTGAAAATTCTTAAAAGGTGTTGGATCTTGAGAGCATCGCTTGGCAAAGAGCTTCTTCAAAGATAGGGGGGAGAGGCTCTACAAGCATAGTATAGGGCTCATAGTAAATAAAGTTGGATTTTATTGTGTCCAGCCCTAGAGACATGTTAACCTCTAAAGGACGATAAGCTCCTATAAAGTTTTTTGAAGGTTGGGACGAGAGCTAGGATAGGTTCAGACAAAGTCATATTTGAACAAATGAAAGTGAGACTTTTACAAAAGATGTGTGTTGGTATTATCTTAATTTGTGAATATATAATTTTTTTACCTGATGAGGAAAAATTATGGGGCTCAAAAGTTTACAGGCAATATGGGCAACGTGCTAATAGAGAGGTCAAATAATTAGATAATCAATCAAGCAAGATGTGAATATTTTTCCATTAGCTTTAAATGCTTACATCTTATAATCTATGAGGCCAAATAGTCTAAATTTTTTCCACACATTCTTGTAGTATTGTAGGGTGATGATGTATAAATGAAACTAAAAATAATTAATTTTTTTCAATTTTCACTCAATCCACTAAAAATGGTGGTGGTAGAATAATTTTAGAACTATTAGCTCAAATTCTAATGTAAATTTATGAGATTTATTTTATTTTATTTTCCTACTTGATTTAGAAAAGTAAATAGTTTTGTTGACCATTGGAATTTTGGTTCTTCCAAAAAATTAGTTCACACAAAAAAACTGAAATCTTGGTCAGGTAATTGCTTCTATTCAAACATCCTCTCAATGCAAATTTTTTTGTGTATATTAGACACCTCTATTATTTTTGAAAATTGGCATGCAAGTAACTAACATAACTACCTACCTAATGGTCTAAGTTTCCAAAGTTGAATATTGCTTCCTTCTCCACTATGCTAACCCAATCGGATAGGGTCCAAAGTTTCTTTTCTAACTTCAAATAGTATAATCTTTCAATCTACACAATCAAATGGTCTACATTTTTATTTACAACTTTCTATAGTAGTTTAGTGCAAAGATGCGTGGTTTAATGTTTGAAAAATATTTCAATATTTTAAAAAATAGCCATATTCGTTAAACTGAGACAAAATGGACATGTTGAGACTTCAACTATGTTATCTAAGACCTTTATTTTAACAAATAAAAAATTTATGAACATATCAACATTTATAAAATCAAAGGTTTGTGAATGTATTAACATATTAAAGTCTCAATTTACCAAAAAAATTCAATACCAAACACTTATTATCATCTAAATGTAAAATAAAAAATAATACGAAAGTGCAAATTGTCTCATTTTAACAAATACTAGCGGTTGGTGCTTGCTATGCTACGCATTCACCATTACAAAGGTGATTGTGAACTGCTACTTTATTTCTGTAATATCACATTGTATGAAAATACGATTTCTATGTATGCATGATTAAAAATATTTTTACAAAATATTTTATATAATTATTTTAAAGACTTATTGAAATCATTATCATGCATTCTATTCAAATATATCAAATTTTTACTAATATGTGATACAATGAATGCGTAGCATAGCAAGCACAAGCCCCTAGTATTAATGGTAGCATTTGTGATATTATAGAGGGACTTATGATTTTAGTAGTATGATGATTATGCTCAAAACACTATAAAGAGGCAATTTTGGACAATTTTTGTGAAAAAAACACACTTTAGTGTTTAAAATAAGAAAGGCCAAATATGTTGTTGGTTCTCTTACACTCTTAGTATAGATCAATTTGTTAAAAGTTGGACCTCATTGTTAGTTGACAAAAATGGCTTGGAAGATAAAAATACTTTGCTTCAAAGGCGTAGTCATAAACATATTGGGCTCCTTGAGATGGCAAGCATAGCTTGTTTTCAAGGAACTCAATCACTTGTACATGTATTATTTATGATTCATTATCGTTAGTATTTTCATCATTCAATTTATGTTAAAGCAATCATGAAATTGTTCTACTAAGTTGTACTTAAAAATATACTTTATTACTTTGGAAGGTGTAATTTTCATTAATGTAAACTAGCTAGGGATTAATTCTATCATATTTCCGACCCTCATCATCTTTAATATGACCTTTTAGTGTATCTCATATTTTTTTTCTCACTATCAATTAAAGAATGGTTGTAACCTATTCTAAATTAACTTAGTATTTCCAATAGCACACTTTATTATGTCACAAGAAATTGAGTACCATGTGTAAAATAGTTTTTCGTTAGAAAAGTAGACCGTAAGTAGTTAGGAACCGGATACTGGAATAGAATAGATAATAAGTTACTTCAATGAGTGACTTTATTAATGTAAGGTAATTATACATAATTGGACCTACTCCAATTTCAAAGTGACTCAAAATGATTGTCTTAAATTAAGAGGGTAACAAGCTTCTATGTTTTGTTTCATAAAAATAGATGAGAAAATTGCACAATTACTTAGTATTTATATTGATCTTCAACTAGTACATGCAATGACTATCATTCTAAGGTAGGAGGCTCGAAATCCACTTAGGCATTTCGAATGGCACCTATAATTACTTCTATAATTGACATGAGGCGGTCCTTACATTGACCTTTATAGTCGTTGAATGGATTGAGAATAAATATTATTTATTGCAAGAACCAATCATTCTCCTTGCTTTCCCTATTTCTCTTTACAAGTTGCAAGTGAATAATTAATGGAAGACCTAGGGTCATAACTCATAAACAGGTGCCTACAACACAACTAGTTTGAAATTCATAAGTAACTCAATAATCTTTTGAAAAATATGAAACCACTTGTGTTACATTCTACATCAATTTTTCTTTGTCTGAAAACTAATGAACTAAAAATATTTACATTGAAGGAAATACATGAAAAAGGCGGACTAGCGCTTAGATGAGTGTTTTTTGAGCCCCTTGGCCCTTGCTACCTTATGCAATGGTTTTTTTAGTCTTGAGAGTGAAGTTTTGTCTTTATAAACATCACTTGAAATACTCTAGTGAAATTTTTAGAATTCTTGACTAGTAGGATAATAGAAGAAGTTGTGTTTGACAAGAAAGTGGAATTTCTTTCAAAAAAATAATGTATATGTGCAAAATGAAGTCATAAGTGTAAAATACTACCATATACTTGTTACTTTTTTTTACTAATTGTGTGAAATTGACCATAGAAAAATTCAATAAAAAATGTTATAGAATTTTTTTTGCTAACAATTTTTACATAATGATAAGGAGTTTGACAAGTATAAAAATTCTAAAAGATTGCCTGCTTGACCCTTGCAAGTCAAATTATTAACCCCCAAAGTCAAGGGCATGTTTGTATTATTATCCAGAAGATGTTTGCATCTTCTAGGTACATAGTGACAAACTAACAATGTCATAGAAAACCACACATGATTTCCACAAGGGATATTAACCCATTGGTTGTTAAACTTTTACAATTTAAAAAAAAAGATACGCATGTAATTTTCTTGTTGATTGTAAAACTTTTGAACAAAACTTTTAGCAAATCCTTGTGTAAAATGAATTCATGAAGTCAACATGTGAAATCAACTCCAATTGCCCATTATTGGTATTCATGGGGAACCTATAGAACTTGCAAACCATATGGGATGTATCTATATTTTTGCTTGTGAATACATATGTATTTTGTATATGTATTCGTATTCATATTGTGTGAGCATATCTGTATCCATATCGTATATCTCATAGTCCAAAACTATATTTGTATCCTATAACCTCATCCATATTTTGTATTTGTATTTTGTATCTGTATTCTATATCCAAATTTGAATAGCCAAAATTGTCTATTCCTCAAACATCAACAACTTTAGGTTTTTTAAAATATCAATGGCATATAGGTGGAGGGAAAAATTTTCTTGGATTTAGATTAATGGCTCTTGATTTTTCTAAAGGAGGAAAGAGGGAGGAATTGAAACACAAACATCCTACTGTCCCTTTGGAGAATAAATGAAAGTTTGAATGGATTCTATGATTCTAGTTTTTGGTGCAATTTTTCAATTTTTTTGTTAAGATAGAAAACACATTTGCTTTCAAATTATATATATATATATAATTTCAATTGGTGACTAGGAACAAAAATTATGCCATCCCAATTTTAGGTGCCAGGCAACCAAAAAAACTACAAAAATTTGAAATAAACAATAAACAATTTGTTTAAAAAAACTACAAAAATTTGAAATAAACAATAAACAATTTGTTTAAAAAACTACAAAAATTTGAAATAAACAATAAACAATTTGTTTACCATAGATTGTGTTTTTGTTTGCATAAAAAACTTTGATTCATTCAATTTGGATTAGTGATGTGAAAGTTATTGAGCTTCTTGTTTTGCAAGCAATCATTCTTGCTCTTGAAAAATTCATGTCTTGGATTTGTTTCTCAAGTCAATTTTTAAAATTTTCAAAAAGAAAATCATTTAAAGTTTAGTGTTATTTCTAGAATATTTTGACCATTGGAATTAGTATTTTTCAAATCCATCTTAAGTAGAGCTATTAATCATTTAGTTTTACCACTAATCTTGTACCTATTTCTACTTAATAAAATTTTAAGAATAAATATCAAAAAAAAAAAATTGAATTTTTTCCTAGACTTTAAATTCAATTCTTCAACATAAATTTTTTTAAATTTGAAACTTTTATTACAACAATTTTAAGTTAAGATAATTCAAAGCCTTGTAATCTAGTTACACAAGGTGATTCCCTCTATTTTATTCACTTTAAATACAAGATTTTGCAATCTATGAGGTTAAAGTTTTTGAAATTTCTTCTACGTATTCTTATACTAGTCTGGTGCAAGATCCAACAAAAACTATTTGCAAAAAAAATTAAATTTTCAAATTTTTGCTCATCAATAAATATAGAAATTTGAATCTTTTTTCATGAAATAAAGGCCTTAGGACTTTAGTCATGCTTTGTGTTCACATGCAACACTATTGATAGTAACAACATTGCAAAACTCCACATCATCATATATGGACTATGCAAACTTTTCCTATTAGGTCATGCAAGAAAATAATCTTACATATGGTTATAATTTTTACAAGGGAGGAACATTTTATTAGTGATATTTTGTAATGATTTTTCAACATGGGTAGCACTGGTACATATATAATGAATAAGATATTCAGCCTTTGTAAAAAATTGTATCCATGTGTACTTTCATTTGTAACACTAAGGATATTCTCAATAGAATTGATATATTGCTTTTCCAAATATAGTGTCAACTTTTTACTACTTTGTAATTAAAACTTAAAATTTTTAACATTGGAAGTGCATTATAACATTGTATAACCAAATAATGG
This sequence comes from Climacium dendroides, assembly GCA_950106755.1. Lineage (NCBI taxonomy): Eukaryota > Viridiplantae > Streptophyta > Bryopsida > Hypnales > Climaciaceae > Climacium > Climacium dendroides. Next base: position 19,510,025 of record OX467083.1, read on the forward strand.
TCCTTCCCATGTTAGAAAGGTATAATGCTTTGTTAGATGTTTGAGAGGTATTTATTGGTTAGTTTAAGGATTAGGGGTGATTAACCCTTAAATGCTTGAGCATCCAATTTCTAAACAATGAATAGATTTATATTTTTGTTTATTTTTCATTGTTATTTTGATGAAAGTCATCCTAATTTGTGGAGATACTTTATCAAATTCTTGTTCTATGCATTGGTTGGATTTGGTGTTATTGGAATACATATTTTTCTAAATTTACAAATGTGGAAGTATGTCAAGTGGTTGACCAAGCCAAAATTGCATTGTCTCTAGTCCAAAACTAGATTTGCAAAAACGAATTTATAGATGTAAAAAACACAAAACTTTCAAAAAATCACAATGCCAAAAGAACTTCCTTTCAAATCCATTACAATAAGTTTTACTCCAAAAATGATACTACCTATGTTCCAAAATGATCTTGTTGGACAAAATGTTTTAGATCAAGGCTAAAAATAACATTAAAAAAACCAATTTTGTACTATAGATAGATTTTGATGCATTCCTAGCATTCTAGAAACTTTGAGTTTTGGAGCTCTTTTCAAAGTGTAGTTTGGGAATATTCAAAAGTATAATTTTTTGGACATTTTCAAGGAGCACCACAAGTTAGTTAATTGTTGAGTATGAGGTCATCATTTTGTAGGCATTTAGTATATGCCCAAGATCATGTATGGCCCTTTGTTCCACTTTCCAAAGCTTCATCTCCTTTAATTAGGCAATATTCAAAGAGAAACAAAAAAATAAAAATGAATAGTTTTCATTGACACCTCTAGTCATTTTAAATGTCTTTTGATTGATGATTGCATGAATGGAAGGAGAACCACCACTTTAAGTTGTTTTGTTGGTTCCAAATAGCAATCAAAAACCAAATTTGACCAATTTGCAATGTCTCAAAGTATAACAAGAAGATCATTTTAGGACAAAGGGAGTAATATTTTACTTGTAATTGAATTTTGAAGGAATTTTAACACTTTCACTTCAAAATCTAAAAAATTAAATATTGGTGATAGCATTGATAAATCTAACTATATGGATGGAATCTAAAATTCAAAATTTACAACTTTTATTTGTATATCAATTCCAAAATATTCTTTCAAATAGTACTGTATAATGATTTTTTCCAAATTGTCAATTTTGGAGAAGGCTCTGGATGTTTAAGGGTTAAGAAGCTATATAAATTAACCCAATAAGGATGCTGCGAACCACAACGATCCAATGGATGACTTCATTGTTGATTGTTGCAGGTCTATTGGTTCAATAATCGGAGAGTTTTGATGACTACCTTGGTCATGGGGCATCCTTACAAGGTTAAGAGAATTTTGTTTATTATTGGGTCCCCATGTCAAGAATGTTGAAGGGGCCTTGTCTCATTGGTAAATAATGTTACGATACAAAAGTATTTTGTAATGCACTTCCAATGATAAAAATTTCAAATTCTAAATATAAAAACTAGTGAAAAGTGAAAAGTTTATTTGGAGGGGCAAATTGTGGAGTTGATTGAAGATGCCATACCCTGACAGCCAGGGAGGATTGACCCCCTTATTGCCCGGTGTTTTAGCCCTAGAGAAAACACTGGAATTTTTTATTTGCCGCTCATCACAAAATTTGAAAATTTTGAATTCATATTTGCAATCGAAGGCCCTTAATTAGTTGAAATATGCGAAGAAATACAAAATTGATGCGGCACAAAATAAGTGGCAATTTTTACAATTTACCCTTGAATGGGACAATAAGGGGGTCAATCCCCTGGCCCTACACTGATCCAAGATGAGACATTTTCCTCATAATCTACTTGACACGCACGTTTCGGAACTTGAGCCCTGCCCTAAACCCTAAACCCTAAACCCTAGAGCTGATTGATCTGTGAAAGAATTTGAGAATGCAGACCCCAAGCCGAGAGTGCAATCTGTAGCAATCCTTCGGGTCACCTCGCACTCCCACTTAGAGTTCTTCGTCTTTCTGGTTCATCATCTTCCCCACATTCGAGCGTTCCAATCGGTGGGGTGATGTCACTCACTTGCAATGCTGTTTGAAGCTCGCATTCCCTGTTTTTGTGATTTTTATTCAGCCGTGGAGATCACCATGCTATGCTGTTACAAGAGCTTTGCTGTTTTTTTCTTTTTTTCTCACATTGCTCGCTGGAATCTTCGTCTCATTTCTAATTGGTGTGGTTTTCTTTGGAGAGTTTTGGTTGAGACGTTGATTGTGATTTTTCTAGTGGTGAGTTTAGGGTTTCTTCTTCCCTGTATTAGTTTCAAAATTGAGGTGCTTTTCTTGCAGAAGAGGGAGCTTGATGTCGCTGCGGGCGGCAACTCCGCTGGCAGCAGGGGCAGGTGCCCTCTTGGGAACTCCTGCTGCAGCAGCCAAGCCGCTTGCGCCTTCGATGAGTAGGGTTTCAGCGTCCGCGGATGCTCCGGTGGCTATCAAGGGGGGCTCCTTCATTCGCCCTCACCTACGAACTCTTGCACCTTATACTCCCATTGAGCCTTTTGAGGTATCCGACTCTCTAAGTATGTCTTGCTTTTTGTTACTGTCGTTGCATTGTTCGGGAAGCGTGCTGCTCTGGTAACTTCAGAATCGCTCACCCCGTGTACATTCTCTCCGTAGAACATACACTGAGCAGTATTTTACCTCATTTTTCTTTCGATGACCTTGTCGCTCTTGGTAATCATGTGCTCAATGCCAAGAGCGACAATTTTGCCGTGCACTTGTCCAGGAATGTATAGGGAATTTGGCTAGCTCAGTGGAAATTAGATGCCAAGTGGATTGTGTTCAAGAGCAATGTTGAGGTTTTGCTTCTGGTTTCATTCTAATGCTCACCAGTTATGTGCAGATATTGTCGGCTAGACTAGGCAGGCTTCCCGAAGATATTGTGAAGTTAGATGCGAATGAGAATCCTTATGGACCACCTCCTGAGGTATGTTTCCATCTTAACTAGTATGTTTCCATCTTAACTAGTATGTTTCGTAATTTCTGTGTACTATGACTGAGCAGTTCTCTTGGATTTTTTGTTAAATAGATCATAGCTTAGAGAATTTTGTAAACTGTGATATTTTTTATTTGTGTCATTATTTAAGCTACACTCTTTTACGGTGTCTTGATTATCATCATATTTGCTTAATGTGCATCATGTGGATTTTGGCAGGTTTTGGAAGCATTGGGCAGCATGCAGTTCCCTAACATATATCCTGACCCAGAAAGTCGCAGGTTGAGAGCTGCTTTGGCCGAGGATACAGGAGTCGGAGCTGAACACATTCTGGTCGGTTGTGGTGCAGATGAGCTTATTGACCTGATTATGAGGTAATCATGTGGATGAGCTCTACACATAGATTGACTTAGCAGCATTTTCATTAGACCCATTTTAATTTAGTTACATCCTCCTTTTATCTTGGAGTGTCAGTCTTAGGATGGAGGAAGGCCTTCATGAAATTCCTTGAAGTCTACCTCATGCAGCTCCTTGGCTTTGTGACATGTTTGTGAATAGGTGTACACTAGATACTGGTGACAAGATACTGGACTGTCCACCTACTTTCACCATGTATGCATTTGATGCTGCTGTAAATGGGGCTTCAGTGATCAAAGGTGCTCTTTTGGACTTCGTTTCTCCTTGTATTCACATCTGAGCTCTTTTTTTAATATTGCAATTTGCCACAACATATATATTTATCGAATTTTAGGTGACTGTTGTTCGATTAAAATCCACAGTGGAGCTTGTAACTGTATTTTTACTTCCTCTTACCAGCATGTCGTGGCCTTCAAAGAACTGATATTCCCTTCTATTTTTCTTTGTGAATTGCATAGTTCCTAGGTTGCCAGGGTTTGGATTGGATGTGCCTGCCATTGCTGAGGCTGTGCGTCGGGATGAGCCGAAGATAGTCTTTTTGACTTCGCCCAACAACCCTGATGGATGGTAATTTCCTTCTGGATGCTGAACAATTATAAGATATGTCATAGCTTCGTTTACGATGCAGTAATGCAAAAGGCTACCTTGTTTATTGATTGCAAGTTTATGGGCACTATCATAATTTCCTTATTTCTCAGCATGAAATCGGAGTCTTAGAAGAATTTAGTCTATATCCCCTCTTGATTGCAAGCAATGTTATCGTTTGTAGTCAACATGTATCCTGTGTTTATGTTCTATGAGACTTTCAATTGCAAGGGATACGACTGCTTGTGTAGTTTGGTGTCGGATGAGGAGTTGAAGACAATATTGGAGCTGCCCGTCTTGGTAGTCCTGGACGAGGCCTATGTGGAGTTTGCCCAAGAGCCCTCTCGAATAAAATGGGTGACTAAGTATGAGAATCTTATAGTTCTGCGCACTTTCAGTAAACGTGCTGGTAAGAATCATTGCACGTCGTACTGTAATATCATCTGGATCTCCAACCTACTGCAATTGGGTTGAAAGCTCATATAATGCTATTAAGTGCTTTCTGCATAGAAAAGGTACTCGATAAAGAAATAAATTTCTAGCCTTGCGTTATGAGGTTTTGAGCTTTGTATTGAGTTTTCTTAATTCTTTTGAGCGAATTCATTTTACAACCCGATGCACCTGTTGATTGCGGTTACCGTAATGAGAAAGATTGCTTTATTTCTTGTGAGACATTCTTTGCGTTAGCAAAGATGTATCATAGTCCTGTAGGATACTCTTTAACCCTGAAAGGACGAGTCCTATCACCAAGGTACTTTGCCTAAAATGATTCAATTTGGATCAATGCTTGCATTGTTCTTTTCTACAGTAATATTAATCTTTGAAAGTCATCCATCGGTCACTTTTCGGACCGTCCACGGTTGAGTTCTTCCTATTCCATTACTTACTGGTGGTTGAGGTATGAAAACATCGTTGCAGGCCAATTGAGACTCTGGTGAGTCAAAATACCGTTACTGTTAAAATATTTCTCTTTTAACAAGAAAAAGAAACGTGGGATTGAGCAGGCTTAGCAGGTCTGAGAGTGGGCTACGGCGCGTTTCCATTAGCCTTGATTGAGTACTTATGGCGGGCCAAGCAGCCCTACAACGTCTCTGTGGCTGCTGAAGTGGCTGCATGTGCAGCTCTCACCAATCCCACTTATCTCGAGGTAAAGGCACGTTCAAAGTTGTACTACGTAACAGTTTGTGACTTCATCAGTTACTCGTAATATGCGTCTCAATGTACGCCAGTGGTCCCAAGTAGGTTTAAAATGTTGTCATGGTGGGCTGTACTTCAGAACGTGAAGAACGCATTAGTGGAAGAAAGAGAACGAATGTTTGCTAAACTGAAAGAAATTCCTTTTCTGGAGCCATACCCAAGCCATGCGAATTTCATCCTATGTTCTGTAACTGGGAGCACGAGTGCCAAACAACTGAAGGTGAAATATCTGATCTTTCTTACTCCTGTATTTTTAATTTTCTCTTTATGTGAAGAATATTCCTCAGGTTACCAAGATGGCCCTTGGGTCATTACTTACGTGTGCAACGTTGTTGTACTATGCATAGGCGGCCCTTGCGAAGGAGGGAATAATGGTTCGTCACTACGAAAAGGCTGAACTACGAAACTACATTCGAATCTCTGTAGGGAAACCAAAGCAGACTGATGCTGTGCTAGCAGCACTTGCTAAACTGTAACGATAATGGACTATTTCCTATTTATATCATTAGATTGAATTTTACTACATTGTATTTTCTATTTAGCATTGCTTCAAATTCAATGCAGACAAAGAACAATTCAAATTCAATCCAAGACAGAATACAGTTCCATTTGACCCAACTTATTACCCTGCCTTTTCCGATAGAACTATTGGTCCAATAATCGGAGTATTTCAGTCACTACCTTCTTGGTCCAATAATCGGAGTATTTCGGTCACTACCTTGGTCATGGGGTCTGCAGACTAAGAATGCACCTACCTATTGGTCCTATTGGAAGGTCGGGTCCGACCTTCCAGGATTAATGCTTAACCTCTGAACTTGTCCCCACCTGCATATATATGGCTGCATCTCTGCTTAAGAGGACCTTTTAAAAGGGGCCATTATTAACAGCTCCTATTTATTTCCAAAGGACACCCTACAAGAAATATCTTCATCCTGTAAAGTACTAATTCGAGACACAACCTAACTGAAAGGCCAAAATCTGCCGCAAGCTTAAAAACAAGTTCCCATTGAACCACAAATGAGTGCAACAGAAGCAGTGAAACGAGGATCAATACCAACACTTGAAGTGCCATATCGACAATTCATTTCCGAGGAGAAGAATGGACCTGAACGTGAGGTGATCAATTCATGCACGCCCGGTGCTCACACAAATTTCACCGTTTCAAATGTGTTATCAAATTCTCTGCGGCTCTCTAAACAGATTCCAGAGAATTCAGAATGATTTCTAATACTCTATCTACACCAAATATGCTATACACTATGCACGCCACTAGACTTAAATCATGACCAGCGTGGAAGCTCATTGCACATTTGTAACCTGGGACCACTCTCCATCCACCTCTTCTTTCCATAATGTCACCTTGTTGCTGGAGTCTGATACAGCTAATATATTTCCTGTCAAGGACCAGCTTACCCGCCAAACTGGGGTCTTAAAATCATTCAAAGTCAACGGCTGCCACTGGTCCCCGTCTTTCGCCTGAGATTCAAAATTTCATTAGCGGAAGTTTCAGTGAAAAAAAGCAAAGAGGTAGAAACGGACGAAACAGAGTCTCTGCATAAAGAAGGGACAAGACAAATATACAAGATCCGCCAGTAAAGACCCAGGGTATTATAAGGTACGGAAAACGACTAAGTCCTGTACGATGTACATAGGATCTTTGTGTAGATCTCAATACTGTTAGTCTATATAAACTCCTGAGGGACCCCTTTTTCGAAAATTTGAATTAGACCCCAAGCAGGATGGTCTGCACGTCCTAGCAGCCATTCCAACCTTATCACAGACCCTAACCACTCTGATCCAACCGACTTGTGATTAATAAGAGTCTCTCCAAACAACAGCCTAAAGTCAGGATTGGGGGGTCTTGAAGGCATCGGGTCTGGAGGACAAAACTCAATAGTATGTTGTGTTTCAGCATCTAATGTTTTTCATAAATCTGAATGTAGAGATTTCAGCATCACCAACAATCTTACTCTAGAGCAACTCAAAAGCATTAGCATATGGCCAACCCCCAGTACCTGAGTCCAGATGACAACCGTCCCATCCTGAGATGCACTAGCGATGGTGGACCTCACGAGCCCCAGATTCGGTGCCCACGCCACGTCCCGCACCCAGTCAGTATGCTTGGAAAGAGGAGGAAAGCAATCCATTTTCCAGCTGTTGTTGATAAACTTCCACACTTTCACTGTATTGTCACACCCACCGGAGACCAGCTTCTGAACAGATCCAGGGTCGGCTCCAATGAGTGACCCCGCAGCACTCGCCGGTGCCCAGGACACCGAAGTCACCCCCACAGGATGAGCCTGCTCAATCTTCACCTTCTCCCAGGACCCGTCCGGTTTGTTTGTGAGAACGGATATGGTGCCATCGGAGGATCCACACGCTAGGCACAGCCCGAATTCCTGGGGCGCCCAGCAGATGCTGTTTACTGATGACTCATGTTCTTCGAATACCTGTGGCCATGGTAAGGAGCCATTTGTAAGTAAGTGATTGCAAACCAAAATTTAATGTTCTCTCAAACTGCTGAAGGCAAATGACTCCAAAACAAGCGGCATCCAAAAGAGTTGATTATCAGCGGAGTCTTTGTTCACTTCCAAATTGCTCAAGGTAAATCGTATCCAAGAGAGATGGCACACGAATAAAATTAGCACCAAAACGGAAGCATAAAGTCTCGAAACCATTCACAAGCTTTTAGAAAGAAAAAAAAGAAAAGAAAAGTTAAACAGCTCTTTGAAGCAATCAATGGGAGTCTCTCATGGTTCAAAGATATCTGAATACGGAGTAGTCAAGTGTCGACATGAAGTTGCCGATGATTTCAACCTTAAGATTCTGTGACATAGTCTTGAAGTGTCGGAAAAATATGAGACAATGGCGAGATCAACAAAAGTTCTACCTTTCAAGTATATTTAAAAAAAACGATGGTCACGGGGACCAACCCCTAGGAGAGCCTAAAGCGGTCTGTCCCACAAACATCACAAACCCAACAATCACTCCTCACTCTGCTCCGCAAGGTTTTAGAAGAGTAGCTTGATGCTGGGATCAAGAGGTCTTGGAGGAAGAAACTGCAGAGAATGCTGGGTTTACTCCTCCAGATGCACCGTGGTTGGAACCAACCAAATCCCCCCTCAGCACTTCTCATCTTCCAACGAAACAATGCCATGACACAATGCACTATATTTGCAAAGAGGCTCTATTAGGGAGAGTATACGACATGGAGATTCAACGGGTGTCCCAGGTATCACCCCAAACCCTAATTCTCCACTGAAGACTTTTCAAAACCCTAGGAGAAGCATCAGTTCCAAAATCTCTGGATCGGAAAGAAACAAACATCAAAACAACCAATAAGGAGATCGGGAAAAACCTAAACCTGCTCCTGCTGCCACTCATTTTCGGCGCGTTCTCTCCAGATGATGACCCTTCGGTCATACGAGCAGGAGGCCAGAATGCTGCCGAACTTGGGATGCGCCCACGCGACCTGCCACACGGGTCCCTCGTGCCCGGACAAGGTGGCCAGCGCCGACGCGGGGACGTCCACGGCGCCCACGGCGAACACCTTGATCAGGCGATCGGAGGAGCAGGACGCCAGGCGCTTGCCGTAGTAGTCCACAGCCACGTCGTGCACCACGTCCTGGTGACCCGACTCCACCACCTGCTCGCTTCCCAAGTCCGTCACGGACCCCATCGCGCAATGCGGAAGCACCCGTGAGCAATCTAGACACAACAAAAGGTTACCACCACCCGAAGCTCCGGCAGCCAATCCAGAACCAAACGATGAAGGAGCTAAACGTGAGGGTGTGTGGAAGGGAAGTACGAGGGATGAGGAAATGGGAGTATCAACAATAGAGAGACGCAACTGCGAGGGTCGCAAGGCAAGCGAAACGCAGAAGAGTGACGGTGTCGGGCGCTTGTGAGCCTGTAGCTTGGGGGGGCACCTATCTCCGCTATAGGGTCCCAAACTCCCAATTCGAACCCTCCCGCCCATCACCGCGGGGTCCAGTTCATTCTGTTTCAACTGTTCATTCTGAAATCTATTATATAGAAGGATATCTTCTTTTTATAAATTTTTTGACCTTGAAATTTGGCATTACATGTTATTAACATAAAGAACGTCTTGTGCAAAAAAATTTCATGGTAAATAGATAATTTCTCAACCTTTGAGAGGGTGTCAAAGTTGGCAATAATGTAATGGTTTTTATGATTGTTTCTCAAAACAACACATGTTGGTAGATTGTGAATATCTTTTTTTGTATTGATCTTTTGGCCTTGAAATTTGGAAAATAAGTTATTAACATAAAGAACTTGTTGTTCCAAAATTTTTATGGCTAATTTTTTTTTCAATCCCTTGGGAGGTTGTCAAAGTTGGTAGCAGTTGAATTTTTTTTTACAACTACACATGTTGGTAGATTTTGAATACCTTTTTTCCGGTGTATCTTTTGGCTTTAAAATTTGGTACACTTGTTATTAACATAAAGATGATGTTGTAACAAAAATTTCATGGTAAAATACCAATTTTTAGCTCTCAAGAGGTTGTCAAAGTTGGCAACACTGAAATTTCTTTCACTGCAAATTTGAAAATGCCATTTTGATTGGTACCCCATTGTACATTTGTATTCTAATTTTTTCTATAAGCATTTACATTGTAAAATAATATCCTAAAAAATTAACCTTAATTTAGGATACTTGAAAGTCTTGAAAACCATGAAAATTAAAAATTTGGTCCATTAATAATATTTTATTTTTAAAACACATAATTTCTTCTAAAATCCAGAAAAAAATGATACTATTAGAAAAAAAATGTTTTTGGATTTTAAACTTGTGAAACCCAAATAGAATAAGATAATGTTCCTTACAAGTATCCTAGTGTTGTATTTAGAAATATATCTTTGATTTATACATGTGTAATGAGATTTGAAATTATTTAAATGTATCATGTATATGTTTAGATGATTGAAAGAAACCCTTGTATCATCTCTTGTCACACATCTATGGTAATTGAGCTTTTTTGCCATAACATTTGACAAATGATTGAAGATTCGAATGTTTTCTTTTGTTTGAGTGTTTCTTATTTATTTATTTTGAAGGTAGAAGAGTAGTTGAAATTGGCTATTGTGACAATGATTTTATATTCAAAAGAATTCTTGAACATAAGACTATCATGTTGTTTGGCATCCTAATGTTGCCAAAAAATGGAGCATACATATATGTACTCCATACATATATTCTACATCCATACTTGTATTCATATTTATACTCATACTAGTTTTCATAATTGTACTCATCTATAAATATGTCTATGAATTTTTATTTTTATTTTTAAATTTTTTGAAAGGAAGGGGTATTTCAAATGGATTGCTTGAATCTATCAAGTGGATAGTAGGCTATGTGCCTAAGACTATTTATATTTTAGAAATTTTTTCCTATAATTCAAAAATATATATTTTTAATTAACAAACATCAAATAGATGTTATACTGTGTAATTTGGTTTTTTAACGTAGTTACATTTTCTAGCTCAAAAAAAAAATGTGGATTGAAAAAATGGGATCTTACGCTATCTAAGAGTACATAAACCATTAAAGAGATTTTTACAAATACCAAAATCTTTGACTTCCATATGTGTTAAAAGCAATCTTTTTTTGGACAAATTTAGGGATTATGAAATTTAAGATTGTTAAGATATAATTAATTGACTAAAAAATCCTTTAAATTTAAAAAATGAAAATTTTGATTTTTGATTTTTTGAATTCATGTACAATTTGAAAAATTAAAAACATCACATTATGTATTATCTTGAAATTTACTTTTACTTTTCTCTATAAAGTTGTTTTTTCCAACTTGAACTTTTAGAAATATGCTAGCTCTTAATTTTATATGTTTTTAATTTCATTCTTAAGTATATTTTTTCAAAAGCTTGTAGTATACGTAACATGGAAAAACTATCCAATTGCAATAAATCAATAGTCAAGTATTTGCTTTCATTATCTACTTCCTAATAAGTAGATGAGATGGGTACTTGACTCCTAAAGTCCCAAAGTCCCCTTGGGGAATTGAGGGATACTTGAGTTTTTAGATAGTCTCATGTGATCTTAATTTTTGACATGACTTTTAAACTTATATTGAAGATAGAATAACACATTAACTTTATAGGGATATAATTTTAATTTCAATCCATATCCATTAACAAAAATGTTGTGCTACAAAGCCTACAATAAGCCCCTTTGAAAGCAATTTGGCTAGGCAAGAAAAAATCACAAAATCAATTGAAATAAAATTTAAAAAGAAATTCTCATAGATTATTATTTTGCCCACATAAAAAGATTTGATTCATTACATTTGGATTAGTGATGTGAAAGTTATAGAACATCTTATTTTGCGGGCAATCATAAAAACTTCTTTAGATAATAATATACGAGATTCATTTTTTAATGCAATTTTTTAATTCTTCAAAATAAGTTATTTTATAGAGTTAAATTTTCTTTCTAGAACAATTGTATTATTGGGATTATTGTGTTTCAATTCCATCTTAGAGTAATGAACTATTTAATTTTTGTTCAATCTTGGACCCAACTTCTATTTAATAATTTTATAAAAAATGGAATTCAAGTGTGTTTTGGAAATTTTCCCCCAACTTTCAACTCAAATCTTTAGCACAAAATATTTTAACCTCAAATTCAATAGTGCAAAAAATTTAGATATATTTTACTATATGAGAAAAATATCAAAATTTTCAAATATGTATTTTAATATAGAATATTAACATATCAAGTAGGTAGAGCTACCAAATATATAATTAAAGTTGACATAAATGGTTTGGTCACTTGGTGGATATTTAGACAAGAAAAAATAATAATAATTTTAAAATTTTAACTCTTGAACAACAAGTTGGTCATATTTTGGTACAATGTGAATTGTTGATTTAAAAAAATACAAAAGCACTCACTGGAAGTCAAACTACTATACAAGACTTCCTCTTTTTTCACAAAATTTGGAGAATGAATTGTTGCACTTTTGTCCTATATGGATAGTTTCTTTGTCATTCATTGGTTGGAAAAAGTCCTTGACATCATTTATGGGCTAAAATCATATATAGTAGCCACCTTAATTGTCTTGCTAGTTAGTTGAAGATTTAAGAGACTCCTTACATGTATCGATGGGTGGAAAGAGTCAATAGGGTCAAAATATAGAAAGCACTTTTATGCTGCTGTTACAGTGTGGAATACACCGGGATCGATAAAACTCCCTCCTCCTACTTCCACGCTTACCGATCATCAATGGCACTGTTCTTATCTTTTAGTTGCTTTCTTTGCCCACTGGGTGAGCATATAAGGAGGCCCTAAGTTGGTTGAAAAACCCTCCAGTCTCCACCCTCGGCTTCTTTTTTTTGGTTCACTAATTTATTGCACGATTTTGTTTTTATTTGAGGGCTATTCTTATTGTTGAAATTAATACAAAAAGCAATTTCGAAATTTGTCAAGATGCACTGGGCTCCTTTCCTTACTGTTTGACGTTGTATTCAATTATTTGTTTTATTTTATTTTTATTTTAAAATAAAATAAAAATTTCTGTCTTTCATTCAAAATAATTTCCAATTTTTTTCAACTTTTGTTTCCTTAACAAATTTTTGCCAAACCTGATACGCGGATACAATAACGAAGTGTAACCAAACAAGGACATTAATTGCCTTTTTAAAGGCCAATATAATACATTCATAGAATCATAGATATCATATACTCCTCATCCAACAAGAGTCCTGTCGAGCTGCTCGAGCAGAGAACAATCTCGGAAGTTGAAACTTCTGTACACCATGTCAGTTGCTCATATTAATTTTGCAAAGAGTGTTGGTATAAAGTATGTGAAACTTTTGAAGGATGGGAAAAGTTAGTTGTAAAGTTAGCAAATGAAGGCCTATATATATATATATATATATATATATATATATATATATATATATATATATATATTCAATTGTTGATTCTGAAGTCCATCCTTGTTGAAACTAAGAATCTTATAGTTGATTGAAGCGAAAAACGGTGTACCAGATTGGGAGCAGCATGAACGAGACTTCAAAATATAATCTGCTGAAAATTGAATCCCACCTGCGGTATGATAATGATGCATTTCAGAGTTCAATGAAAACGTTTAAGCATCTAGAACTGGGAGTCTAAGGCACTAGAAACCCAGCTTATAATGAAATTCAATCTCCTAGGTGAAAAATGTTCCACACTGTGCATGTGGTCCCGCACTCTCATAAATGGTTTAGTTGTATCAATTTCAATTACCTTTCATTGAATTCAAGCAAGGAAATGATCGACAATGCATTTGATCGATTGCTTCTTCCTTGCTAAATTCATCTTGCTGAAGCAAACATTTACTAGATTTCTCTGTGATCAGCGTATATTAACATTACAATTAATCGATCACGAGCGTCGTCTTCATCATCAAAAGTCTTAACTAGACACTTCTGATTGTTCTTAACTTGAACTCATTTAGGGTACTCTGAAGTCTGAACAATCTACTATTTCAAAAGTAGAAGGCAAGCACTCGATCAAATTAAATGTGGGTAGCTTTCATCGAAGGAAATCAAACGCACCTGGAAGCTGGGTGATTCAATTCCAGGCTAAAGTAATTGACACCAAACTGTGCGGTGAATTGAAGTGTAGCAAAGAATTTTTTTTATTACATTTCAAGTGCATCCCGTTTAAATTGCAATAAAATTAGAAGAAATCTTTTTGCATTCTGTATTTGAAAGGTGAATCTTAACATGACATTTAATAATCACACCAAATTTCAAAACATGCAAGTCTATATATTTATGTATGTGGAGAAGGATTCGAATATTGTCTGTGCGCTATGATTGGCAAGTTTGCTGTACACGTCAGTGTCCATTTCTCCGACATTCCAAAACCATTGCTTTATTCAAATGGACGGACCTAGCTCACGACCGCAGGCCCGTGATATTTATAACACCACACAATAACAGTGACATCCTTTTCCTGCCCTAGATCACTGGGGTGCGTGCAAACGGAGCCATCAATAACCACCTCAAAACGAAAACAGAGTCGGGAAGGCGGGAACCTACAGCTCTGCATTCCATAATCTGTCCTTTAAATTATCATCTTGCCACACCAATATTATCTAGATGTCATATCTAGCTAGACATATCAATATTAGATAGACAGGATACCTAAACATATCGATGCTATGTACATCGACACAATATCTAGACAAATCAATCTAGCTAGTCATGTGGCTCATACCAAAGGGGAGGAGTAAGTGTCTATCGCTTGCTTCAGGGTGATTCCGAGGCTCTTGAACTGTGTGTCTGTGGCGGGCTTCTGAGTGGGGATCAGTTCAATCAAGTAGAACGCGTACGTATCCACCGTCGTCTCCAACGACACCAGCGACAGTCGGATGGGTTCAAAGTAGGGCAACATCGTGAGAACTCCGTGCTTGCCAATCACCACGTTCAGCAACACCTGGTGCACCCGCACAAACGTCGTCAGAGACTGCACCACCAGCTTCGCGTCATCGTCGCTGAGTGGGTTTTGGGCACCGTCCAACTGGGAGGTCACTTGGTTCACCTTCTGGATAATGACGTAGAATCCCGGAGCCACTTTGGGGCCCGTCCGAGGAGCGTTGAAGGTGTTGATCTTCGATGTCTCTAAGCGGAGGTTGTCGGACAGCTCGGTGATGTCCTTGAACGCCGCCTGCAACAAGGAACCATGCATTTCATGAAATGAACAAGGGAAACCTAATCGTTAGCTAGAACCAAAAAAATTCGTAACATTCTTGAATAAGTAGAGAAAGTGATAGTGTCACTGTAACAAGAGAAATTCTTGTTACAGTGGCCTACAAATCCCAGTCAACCTTGATTCCAGATTTTGAGATTTGTAGGAAGCAAAGCGTCCCCTGCCTTCAAGTTCAAGAATGCTATGTTCTTGGAGCTCAGTAGAATTTGCTATGAAAATTGTGACCATATAACAAGAAAAATACGCGTTTACAGTGGCCCACAATTCACGGCCTACTTTTGAGAGAAAGATTTTCAACAGTGAGAGGAGCCTTGATTCATGGGAAGCTAAGCGTCCCCTGTCTTGAAGTTCAAGAATGCTAGTAGTGCTTGGAACTCTGTGCGGTTCGCTAATCAAGAAAACCGTGAGCATGGGCCACACATTTGCCAAAATTAACACAGATTCTCGATGAATGTTTTGCAATAAATTAAAAGTGTAGAAGTTTCTGGGAGAAACTACAGAGCAATGTTGCTGACCTGGATGCTTTCCAGTGAGGAATCTCCGGCCGCTGCGGTAATCTGGCAGAGCACCAGCGACAGGAAGAGGACGGTGACGAAGGCCTTGGAGATGGGCGCCATGTTGAGAGAGCTGCAGGGGCCTGCCGAATCACATAAGATAGTCTTAAGTGTTCAGAAAAACAGACGCAGGACGACTCTTGTAGCTAAATCAAGTAATCAGTAACAAGTTGCCTGTCATTCCAGATCAAAGGAGGTTAACTTCGTTCGCACTCTTCAAAGTTTCAGAAAAGCATTCAGAAAATCGATGAACTTAGCTTCACCAAGTAATCAGTGAATAATGTGGTATAAGTTCTAGCAACAGTCCCGAGGTACGTATTCTGCTTGAAGGCCGGAATGCAGGAGTCAAAGAAATTTGGTTAAACAGTGAGTCCGAAGATGAAACGAAATTCATTAGTCACTGTTGCTACACTATTTAGCTTCTGTACGCTAAATAGGGTAATCAGTGGCTAATGAGCAACAATCCCAGGGTAGACTAGCTTGTGCAAAGCTAAGAAGGGTAGCACAAGTCTCAAAATTTCAGATTTACAGACGGGAGTTGAACGCAGCTAAATTGACAACTAATTAGTGATGTGATAAGCTTGCACGTACAAGGCTCGAAATTTCAGAACTTCAACGGCCACACGTAAGTATAGGTCTCTATTTCGATTCAGAAAAACAGACGGTCAGCTAAATCAAATAATCAGTACCAAACAAATGTAATGCAGTAGCAAATCCTGCTGAGGAGTGAGGAGCGTGATCAAAGGCTTACCTCAGTCTGCAGCGTAAAACCCTGGAGATCAGTGAGACTGGTAGAGCTCAAGGGTGATGGACTGAAATCACATGCCGACCCGAGTTTCGCAGATCATTAAATAGGACTTTGGTGAACGTTTGCGAGGTGGCGGTGGCGATGCCCTTGGTTCGTTATCTCCATCACGAGAGTCCGCCTGATCGATCCAGCCGTGAATGGATTAGTTTTGATTCGTTTTTTTCTTTTGGGCATAAAGCGGAATGAGCCAGCATGCCTTCATGCTGTCGACGTCGTTCAGGGAATCGTGCAGCAAGTGATGCGAACGTACTTAAGTTGCAAAGTTAAGACATGGTGATATGTCCTAAATACAGCTTCCATGTGACCCGCGCTTCGTGGTTTCAGTGGTGTGCAATTATGCATGGATCATGTGAGCTTAACTTAATCCTCCCCATGAAATGCACGCTCGACTGATGCCAAGTAGCTAGACTGATCCTCATGAGAAGAGTGTTGGCAGGGTAACCAATTACTCAGGAGCTCTACTCAGCGAGGGAGTTACAGCTAAATTTTTTTCAGCTAGACTGTCCAAGACTCCAAGCTTAGATGGCGGAAGATGTCTCTATGTATGCAAGCAGCAAGCACAAGAATGGAAATTCTAGTATGGAAATTGGACCAATGTTCTTTTGTTTCCAAACTCCCTTTCATTAGAGAAAATCTAGCTCTTCTTGGAGGGCTGTTTGACTTTCGGCAGATTTGCAAATTCAAGGGAAAAACAAGCTTTTGTGTTTTTTGTTTTGGAAAAAAAAAAAAATCTTTTTGAAATTTATTTTATTCTCTAGTTCTACATGGCACACAAGGTGATCACTTGAACAAAAAATCAATTAAATTTAAAAAATTTTTTTTTTTTGTAATTGCACATTTTCTCTTCTGTGGAAGGTCCAGATTTCTTCTAATGCAATGTTCAATAATCATTGACTATGAGTTTCTTCAAAAATTCCATGGTTGTCATACTAGACAAGTTACTATTCATTTTTCGTCCTGTAGGACGAGTTACTATTCATCAAATGTACTTGAGAGGTACATTTGATGAATAGTAACTCATCCTACAGGACAAGAAATGAATAGTAACTTGTCTAGTATGACAACCATAAAAAATTCCATATATTTTGGATTCCTTGTGGTATGTCTTATCAAATTGAAAGCTCGAGATCACCACTTTTCCATGGAGGATAATTTGGAAGAAGTGGAGAACCTAGTCCATAATATGATGTAAGTAATGGCCTTCAAATTGAAGTAGAACTTAGCAATTGTTTCCTAGGGTACAGTGTTTTCATGTTACATGCATTATAGGAAATTTCTTTAAAATGGCGGTATTCCATATGTCATTTTTCCATTCATTTCTAAGACAAGTTGTAAATATTTCCATTTTAACAAAATCTCAAGTTTACTCCATAAATACAATCTTGAATTGACAATTTCACAATTTTGCAACTTTGACACTTCCTTGTGAATTATAGGTTTTACAAAATGTCTATGTTTTTTGGATTATATATTTACATGTTGTTTTCTTTAAGCTCACAAAATTTGATAATTTTTGGAATTAGGAGACCTACCAAATGAAGTCCTTAATTTTATGCCTTGTCAATGGATATTTCGTTAAAATGGTAGTATTCCACAAACTTGGCACTTATGAGGTTCAAACTGTGCAGTTTGAAACCTATACCGATCCTAGAAATTGAATGGAATATTACAATTTTAACAAAATATTTTAGAAAGTGTGACAAATATGGTGAATTTTATTAAAATGGTGGTGTTTTTTTTGCCATTTTCCATACTTTGTGTGCCATTCTAATGGAATGCCGCGTCATCTTTGACATATTCAATGCCATTTTAATGGAATGTAGTGCCATTCTACATGAATATACCCACCATTTTAACGAAATTCACCATAAATATAGAAATGCAATAAGAAATCAAACAAACTTGCTTTCAAAATTAAAAATTTCATGCTAAAAAGTGAAAACTCACTCTAAATCTGTAGCTGAAGAAAACAACTACAGATTTTTATAAATAGGTAACACCAACTTTTTAGAATCTCAATTTAGAATTACAATTTGAGTATTATTGATTCTTGATTTCAAATATTATTTTTGTATATGAATTTATAATATCTAACATTCTCTCAAAGTTTGCAAAAAGTCCCAAAATAACAAACCTTAAAGCCAAAATATATTATTTTTCAACTCAATATTTCAAAATGATGTGAAAACAAATCATTTATGAGATTGTATAAAAAATTCCATTGTGACTTGAACGATCGATGGCTAAGCTTCTGCCTGCCCTGCCGCACATCGATCGATGCAACCGGTTGACTCGCACTAGCACGCAGACAGGCATCGACAAACTACTGAGTGAGCTTGGAAGATTATTAAGTTAACAGGCGAGGCTGGAATCGCACTACAGTAACCGATCGGCACCTGCCGTGCCTTGGATGTCGGTCGGTGCTTCCGATTGTTGCGGACCTCGTGATAGCCATGATTCAACGTTTCAGCAATAAACAAAAACATTTATGGAAAAGTGAAGGAGCTCGCCGAGTGTACAGTAGTAGTAAGTGCAGATCTGTGCATTGTACTGTATTTGGAAAAGTAGGCAAATGTCACCAAACCCACGCACTCCGAAATATCGCCAGGACTGGGAACTGATGGGCTGTGGAACCAGTGATCCCAAAACTATCCTAGTTTATGGAATTTAGTGCAATATGCCACCTTCCAAGACAAACATGCATCAACTTTGGCTATCTGGAGAGAGAGTGAGTGAGTAGTATTAAAAGAAAATAGAAAAGAAAGCGGATTTTGCAAGTTGTAAAGGATCATTGGGAGTACTAAAACACCAAATAGATGGGCAATTTTTGTTAAAATGGCGAAATTCGGCTCTACTTTGACAGTTTTTACAATTAAGAGCGGGCGGTCTAAAGTGTACAAATCTCCTAGATGTCTGAAATCTATATCATTCTTAGATGTTTGAAATCTATACAAGTACTAGATGTCACCTTTACAATTTAGAGTGGACGGTTTGAAGTTCATAGTAGCCATAGATTTTTTAAATCTATAAAAATCCAAGATTCTTGAAAAACTATACCTATCCTAGATGTCACTCTTACAATTCAAAGTGGGCAGTTTGAAAGTAGCACATGGAATGCTGCCATTTAAAGAAATTTTCCCTATAGATGATAATTTCAATAGGGAGGAAGTTGCAAATTGGCTACCAGATTCTATTGTTTGTTGTAGTCTTGGCTACAATCTAATTTTTTCAAGGATTTCTTCCAATGTACATTTAGCTACTCAAAATTTGAAGTAGCAATGGAATGAATTTTAGCCAATTCTATGAACATTGTTGTGGACGAGAGTGAAAGAATGAAATGGAAGATAGGTTTTGCATCGATAAAAGCTAACTAAGGGAGGCAACCCATTTTTGACCACTTAAGCAAATACACATATCTACGAGGTGGATATCTATAGTTGGGAAATTTTCCTCTATGCAGAAATGGAGTTAAGAAGGTTTCCATAATTTTTCAGATTTTTATTTTTCAAAATATAATCACTAAGGATTTTTTAGCTAAAGATTTTGTTTGATCCATACTAGTCATATAGACCTTCCTATTCTCAACCAAGGGTTGGTTGTAGTATTGAAAGTCTTGTAGCCAATCATAGTGCCAACAACTGCACGAGGAACTTTGCCATAATTAATCATTGTTCATCTCTTCTTGCATGGAAAGAGAGCAACCTATATTGCCAAAATGGAGGGGGATCAATAATGGGTTGCCTCAAGTTTATTGTGAGGAAAACTAAGGAAGAGCTTATTCAAATAGCGAGGTAGTATTGTAAGAATACAGTCTTTCATAGGAAAGAGAAAAAAATAATTATTATGGGTTATTGTAAATTAAGAGTCTGTTCACTTAAGTTCCATTTGAAGTCATGAACTTTCAAAAAGAGATGGAGGTGTGACATCAAGATTAATGTACTATTGTTAGATAGTGGACTTTGTGTAGAAAACACATAACAAGTTATTTCATAGTACATATATAGTAGCTACTTGTTTTTATATGTGTTCAATTTTTGCTAATTGAATTTCAAATTTCTGTGAGCTTAAATTATCATACATTTAAACCCTATATGAATCCTTAGTACAATAGGGAATAAAGAATGATATGGAGCATTTTACATGGAGAAACCGGTAGGGAGTACAGTTGTCATATCGGACGGAATCTCACTGTTCACGGACAGAATCGGACCGATTAGGGTTGACCAGCTACGAACTTCAGAGTTGCATTTGCCCGATTTGAAGTATTTTTGCAAAAGTTATAAGCCTCTGAAGTTCGCAGCCGGTCAACCCTAATCGGTCCGATTCTGTCCGTGAACAGTGAGATTCCATCCGATATGACAACCGTGGTAGGGAGTTACCCTCTAAGGTATGATATTTCAACATGTAACTTTATCCCTTAAAACTTTACGTTTTAAGATTTTAGTAATTTTTATTTGAAGATTTATTGAAATTCTTGCTTTGCATTCTATCTAATATATAAAAATTCTAATGAAATTCTAATGGTGAATGCTATCTAATATATAAAAATTCTAATGAAATTCTAATGATGAATGCGTAGCGTAGCATAGCAAGTTGTTACTAAACAAATATCTTATTCAAATATCTAATTACATTTTTGAAGGAATTCTTAGATAGTGTTTAGTTGTTACTAAACAAATATCTTATTCAAATATCTAATTACATTTTTGAAGGAATTCTTAGATAGTGTTTAATCAACCGCTAGTTGTTACTAAACAAATATCTTATTCAAATATCTGATTACATTTTTGAAGGAATTCTTAGGTAGTGTTTAATCACTTAAGAATGAGAGATAATGCCAACTGCAAGCCACAAGTCAATGTTAGGTGTTCAATGTTAGGTGTTCTTGAGATCATATATAGAACATAATGCCTATCCAACTCATCAATGATGATAATAGATATTTCAAGGAACATGTCACTGATGATAATAGATATTTCAAGGAACTTGTCACTCATTCTTAGATAGGGACCCATTGAGAACAGGGTAGGTTTATCTGAAAACAACTAGGGTAGTTTGAAGGTGAAGTTAATTGATTCGGGCCAAAACATTTTTTCAAGTATCCAGCAACCATGAATACTCAAACTCCAAACTCCAAACCTTCAAACCTTCAATGGAGAAATTTACAGTGTCGAATCCTACAAAAAGTTGTATTATCAATTGACCTTCGGAACCTACCAAGTACAGATAGTCAAAATCCGGAACTCCTTTGCACCCTTGAACTTTGAACTCGTCTGCTGGCGAGGTGATTCTCCTCATTTCAACGTACTCTACATCTCTAGACTAAACATACTGGTACAAAAGGAACCGGCTAATGACTCTCTTCATCCCTAGCAGCCATAAGTCGTAACCTCTCATCAGCTGCAACACTGCCCGTCCGGGCTCTTTCCTCCATTAGCAAGGATTGAAGATCACTCCCATTTGCAAGGCTATTGAACTCCACGGACTTGGATGGCATGGATGGATATCGCCTCTGACACAGGGTCATCAACCTCTTGATGGATTGCAGATATTTCCTTGTGGTCTCATCGTTCATGATATGCGCCACACTGTTGGTATAAATCTTCTCACGAGCTGAACGCTCGTGGATACCCACCATAGTGACTCCAATGGGCCACGGTGCATTCCCGATAGCCAGTTTGATGTATTGATCCATTGCTGTCAAATAATCTCGCTCCATGCACTTATTGACAACGATCATAAGAGCAATTCGAATATCATCAGGTAGCATCTGTAAGAAAACCAACTCCCGATGTTAAAAATCTCCAGATGAGAAGCTCCCACGAGACGTGCTCTCACAGATTTTTGCCACTCCAAAACCTTACAACATGATTCATAGCAAGACAACATTATTCTCATTTTCAGTTATTGGACCTCCACTAGTGCAGATACCTTGGCTACTCTAAATTTGTAAAGACATGCAGCCCGATGGCCATAGAAGTTCTAGCGGCGGTGGTCGTGAATGCAGGAGTGATATAACACAAAGACCAAAGTTCCTAAATATGTATCATTTTACTTGCAGAAACGCACTTAACTGGCCATCACGAAAGCAGATGTGACATAACAGAACACGGCATAGTGGACGTGACCCAGCCTAAGTAAACAAAGAGAGGACTGTACCAATGATGAAATGGTTCTTACTTTTTTGCGACACATCTTAAAAAGAGGCTTCAGATATCGAGCACACTGCTTAAAAGTAGCCACACTCGACTTGCCGCGTCCAGTTCTTCGCTCAGCTTCAGGCCGATTTGCTAGCTCCTCCTCCCACTCCAGAAGCAGCCGCTTAAAGAACACCAAAATCTTATCTTCATCCGAAAGCTCATCAAAGTTGGCTCTCAACCTCTGCAGTATTCAACATGATAATTTAATGTAAATGCTAGGAGAAGATATAACCAACTAACCATCTCTTTACACTCAAAACCCTGGGTTAAAGAAAGCTTACGAAACTTCATATATCAAAATAAGATTCCCCAGCGGAAAAGCAAAACCTAAATTACTCCTCTGGATTAGGGGTTGATATGCCATTGACAGTGCACTTCCCCACCTTCATACATTAAACCCTACACTAACCCTCACATTTACCCCAAGGACTGTTTGCAAAAGAATTTCGTTCATACTGTAAGAAAGTAAGTTCCCTTCTAGTGCACTTTATCAACACAGTAAAATTGCGATAATCTCTATTGTATACCAACTTTAATCTTTAGATGAGTGAAAATAACTGTGAGCAGTAAATGTGTGGTGAAGAGAAAGCACTCATTTTCAGTGAAATTTTGGAGACTCATCACTAAATGCATCATAAACCGCAAGATATTCATGATTCGTGAACCAAATTTCTGTGGAAGTTAAGACTCAGTTGTAAGACGTTTCAATCACGTGACGCAATTTTGCATTTGCTAAGACAATTAAAACTAAGGGTGTGTGCGGTTGACAGTATGATTTCCTTACTAATTCGAGAATTCGAGTTTTGCTAGCACACAGAACTCCATACTTCCAAATGAGATTCGCCAGCAGAAAATCAAACCCTAAATTCATCCTTTGCTCTACAATTGATACATACCTTCACATCCTTGTCATTTTCAATCCCAGAAGAGAACCCCCCTTCGCCAGTAATATTCTCCTCCCCACCGCCACCACCGTCCTTGTCGCCATCAACAACGCCCTCCTTCTCTTTGTTCTTCTCTTTCCGCGGCTCCAATCGCCCGTGCTTCTGGAGCATCCGGAGCTCCGCCATATCCACGAGAAAATCGTTCCGCTGCCCTTCCATGAGCTCGCTGTCGATCTCGCCCGTCTTCATGAGCGCTTTCAACCTCGCCGCCCGCGCGTCGTCATCTTCCCCGAAGAGCGTGATTGGTTGCTTCAAGTACCGCAGCCTCTTAATCACTTCCTCCTTCGACAAATCAATTTCATTCGCCTCTACTTCCTTACCGCTCTCCTTCGATTGTGTCGAAAGCTCGGGCAGTGAAGCATTAGCTTCAGGTCCCGCATCCTGCGAACCCGGGGCGCCCTTCCGCTTGGCCTTCTCGAGCAACACCTTCTTCTCTTCCTCTTTCCGACGCTCCAACTCCCGCTGGTCGATCTCCCCCCGGCGAACGAATTTGCGCCCTCCGAAATCCTCTTTCACAGCTTTCCTCTTCCGTTCCAGCTCGGCCTTCAGCGCATCCATCTCTGTAAAAACTATCCAAAACTACGAGTTGTGAGCACGTTAGAAAGGCTCTAGAGCGACATCGTGATTGTACACACAAGTGATTCTACGCAAGCATGATCCCGATGTAAGGCTCCCTGTGCAAAATCCACAAGCACCGACGCTGGCAGTGGGAAACCCTAAATTGCTTGCTGGCGAGGGTCTTCTGTTCAGAAGCGTTCAAGCAACCTGCGTTCCCATGACGTTCCCATTGATTGTTGAGCTAGCCAAAACACTGCCACATCAAAGGAAAATAGAAGGGAGCCCTTTGAAGGTCCCAAATTCTTTCTATTCAAGAGAGCACCTTGTAGTCAAAATATTTTTCAAGTTCAGAGATGCAAGTAATCAAGGCCTCATTAAATATATTGAAATTTTTACCAAATGGCATTTAATACTACCTCCGTCCCAAAATGATCTTGTTGTTGGCCTCAATTCTTTGTCCCAAAATGATCTTCCTTATTGCACGTTGTGATGTTGAAATTGATCAAATTTGGTTTTGGATTGCTACTTGGATAAAAAAACAATTTTGAGCAATAGTTTCCCCTCCATCCATACAATCATTAATCAAAAAACAAATGAAATGCCTAAAGTGGTCAATTTTTTGCATCTTTGAGTGTTGTCCAATTGAAAAATATGAAGCTTTGGGAGGTGGTACAAGGATCCACACATAGTCTTAGGCCCATACTAACTACCAACAAAATGACACCTCACAATCAATAATTAAGTGTCCATTAGTGCTCCTTGAAATGCCCCAAAAATTTACTTTTGAACACTCCAAAATTGCACTTTAAAAAGGGTTTTGAAACTCAAAGTTTCTAGGCTACTAGGAGTGCACCGAATCCTACTTACAACGTGAAATAGGTTTTTAAATGTTATTTTTAACCTTAACCCAAGTTTCTAGGATGCTAGGAGTGCACCAAACCCTACTTACAACGCGAAATAGGTTTTTAAATGTTATTTTTAACCTTAATCCGGAACACTTTGTCCAACAAGATCATTTTGAGATAGAGGGAGTACCAATTTACAACTAATTTAATTGATGGTGCCCTTATTTAATGTCATAAGGTGAAAAGAGACAAAAAAGGGCTTATGAATGAACTTGAGGAGTGTACTTTTGGAGCAATTTGTGCCTACTTGCTCAAACTCTTGAATTTGAACTTAATTAATGAAAGGAAGTCAACAAAGTCTAATTTCTAGTTCTATTTATAGATATTTGAACTTACACCAATAATTGTGGTCTACTAAATTTTTAATTATAGAATGATACAAAATTGAATTATATCATAATGCTTCACATTATAATATATATATGTGGTGCAATTTAAAAAAAAATTCAAGCATATTTTGTATTTTATATGAAATTTCTTCACTCTAACTTGAAAAATACTAATAATTTTTTTTACGATTTACAAACAATATGTGATTTCATCTCTGAAAAATAAAATAAAAATCAAAGAGTAAGAGTTTGGATGCTCATGTGGTCTAATAATTTGGAAAATTGAAAATTTCATAGAAAGTAAATTTCATGATTAAAAAACAATTAGATGTAGGTGATTTTAGAAAAACAATGATAATTTTGAAAATCTAACAATAATAATAATAAATTTAAATTTATTTTGGTCTTAGATTGAAATAATTCCTATGTTTTCAATTAAAGGCAAAAACATCATGATATATTGTTTATTTTGAAGGAGTTTTTTTTGTCATTTTGTCATTTTTTATTTTTCTCAAAAAAACTTTGAAATTTGAAATCTGACAATTTTGGGTCAAAATGGTGTAGAAATTGTTTTGTGTGCAATTTCTTCTCAAAGACTATACAAAAATACCCTCCCTATACCAACAATTGCAAATTTTTGCAATCTACCACAAATAAAATAAACAAAAAGTTAAGAAAACAAAATAAACAAAGATATAAAAAAAATCAAAATTTATAGTATGGATTTGATGAGGTAAATAATACAATTGAACAAAGATGTAAAAACAAGCAAGCCAAAATTTGAAAAAAGATATTAGACAATAAAGGATTGAGCTTATAATCAATAATAGTTTGACAAAGCATTTAGAGATTAAAAATTTATATTTTGAGCTTGAGTAATTTAAATCTATTATAAAATATAATTTAAATGATTAAATAATTATAAAAAATTCAAAGTTTTTAAGTAGATGATTTTTTTGATGAAATAGGCAACTTCACTCAAGGTATAAATACCTACTGACAACCAAATACTCTAAACCAATCTTGAAAATATATAGATATAAATTGTCCAAAATGTACAAACATGCATACATGAATACAAAAGTCAATTGAAACTCTATCATCTAGTTGAACATTAAAAGTTCATAATATATTTGTACAATTAAAAAAAACTATCTTGTATTTTAAATTCATGATTTTCACATTTTTTTGGTTAATAATAGACTCATATTTTGATATCAATGTATGCAAAAAAAATTATTCTATTATTAGCCAAATGCTTTTTAAATTTCACAAATTTTTGGATATTTTTGTGTACAATTATGTTATTCAATTTAATTTCATCAACATGGTTATTTTATTCAATTTCATGTTTTTTTAATTTGAGAAAAAATCTATGATCTTAAACAATTTTGATATATTTTTAGTAACCCTTAGAGAACATGACAAGATCCAGTAGGCAACTATTAAAATCCATTCTTTACAATTTAGATTCCATTATACCTATATATGTATTAAACCTCAAACAACTATCTTGTGACATCAATTGGAGCAAAAAAACACTCATGAGTCAATTTTATTTGGGGCTAAGAGATGACATGAAAGACTTATTGTTATCATTTTCTAATCTACAAATATTCAATGAAGTGATAAGTCAAGTTGTGATGCATGACAATCAATTGTTTTAAAGACATGAAGATCAACATTCTTAGATTTCACCAAATTATATGTACATGTAGAAGTCATAGATGGTCAATCTTTGTCTTTTGGAGATGTAACTCACAAAACTATGCCATATGAGTTTTTGTTTGATAGCTGTAGTAGTTTAGTTGTATTAAGAAACTCTTAAAAGTAGTAGGAAGTTCTCTAAGAAGGAACCTATAAGTAATAAGAAGCCTCTTAATGAGTTTCATAGATAGAAAATACTTCTACTTAGGTATAATGTATAAAGATGTCAAGGCTCAAGTGATCCATAGTCTCAATAACACATCAATTGTATTTTTAACTTCTTGTTCTAGCTATACTCTTGTATTCTTTCTTGAAGTCTAAAATCTGATCTTGTCTTTCAGAACCTCCAATTTTTTTATGTTTACGATGTTTGTAACATAAGGGATCTTGTAAAGGCTTTGTCTATTTTTTATTTTTTGAAATAGAAGACATATTTTATACCTTTAGAAGTGCAAGATGAATATCTTTTTAATAATACATTGCATGTTGCATTTGAAGAAAAAATTCTCTTCAAATTGCTAGTCAAAGTTTTCATTGTAAATACCCATAGCTATAAATTTTGGTGGCTTTGAAAGTTTTGTTAGTTCTCAATTTTTTGAATTAGAAGACTTATTTTATATGGTTAGAAACTCAATTTGACAACCTTTCTAAGATTCCAAAAACATTTCAAAAACAATCCAAAAACAATCCAAAAACATAGTATATAATATATGTTGAATTTGAAGTTTGACAAATTGCTCTTACAATTGACAATCAAAATTTCTATGTCAATATTGTATCATGGAGTCAAATTCTTTCAAATGTTTTCACCCATTGTTGTCCTAATGTTACTTGTCTTTGCCCCATGTACAATCCCCTACCAAAAGTTTTTGTAATTGCATTTTGCATCCATCTATTCCCTTTGCAAAATGCAAACCAAAGTGAAAATTTTGGTTTCCTTCAATCAACACTCATATCTTGTTGATGTAATTCAATTTCCGTAAAGGAATTATACCAACATGTTTAAATGTACAAAATTAGTTGTAGTAAGAAGTCAAAACGCAAAAATCAAATTACATCAACAAGATATCTATTTTTGAAAATTATGGCATTGTCACGCCCAACTAAAGTCTTTTGGGAAAAAATTGTGAAACTTTTTTGGGATGTTTCTCAAAGGTGAGAAGTGCTCATGGATGACTCTTACATATCACTACCAAAAATTCAAAAAATTCAACACCAATGTTTCTTAATGAATTTTCATGTGAAACCATGAAAATTAAATTAAAAAATTCACCAAAAAAAGAGATTTGATTTTTTGAAAGTGAAATTTGGTATGCTCAAGGGGGAGTGTGCGAGATATGGGTGTTGATTGAAGGAAACCAAAATTT
Source organism: Climacium dendroides (assembly GCA_950106755.1). Lineage (NCBI taxonomy): Eukaryota > Viridiplantae > Streptophyta > Bryopsida > Hypnales > Climaciaceae > Climacium > Climacium dendroides. The sequence continues at coordinate 19,538,302 of OX467083.1, forward strand.
TCACTTTGTTTTGCATTTTGCAAAGGGAATAGATGGGTCCAAAATGTAATCACAAAAACTTTTGGTAGGGGACTGTACTTTGTCCCATGAAGTTAAGGAATGTTTCCATGCCTAACTTGCTCACCAAACTTCATTTCACAAAAAATGGTTGTAACTTCTAAATTGTAAGTTGATATGGGTGAAAAATTATCTACAAAAAGCTTTCAAAATTCTGCATCTCTAAAAAAAGTTTCAAAAAATCACATGAAGAAATGAAAACATAGTACTATATCCAAACTTGCATTTGTCTCTAGAGGGGACAAATAGGCCTTTAGGAGTTAAGTGTATTCTCATATAAAATAGTAGGCAATAAGTCAACAAGGTAATTTCTATCAACATCTAGTGCAAATACATTTAAAGAACTTTGAAAAAACTTAGATGAAAAATCATAATTCTTTGTCAAACTCTTCATCATATATTGTTCATTTGAAATCATCTAAATATTTAAAATTGCATATATTTTCCTTCAACGAATGTTTGTTTAAGATAGAAAGCCTATTGTAGATTGTTTGGTCATTGTGCATGGATACAATTATTACATTTTTTGCAAATTAAGGATTATCTCACATGTATTTTTGTTAAATTTTTTGGAAAAAAAACAATTCATTATAGACAATTGTTTGAATAAAAAAACATATGGCTTTCCATTGTGGTCTCCAAGGGGGACTAAATTAGATTCAAATGTGTCTCTCTTACTTCCCTACATAGTTCTATTGGAAATCTAGAATCACTTCTTTGTACAATGAAACAATTTTTCCATATAAAGAAGCCACATGGGTGAGTTATTGAATTCATTAAATGGTTACTTCCAACCCAATTCCAAAATTGAGTCCCAATTGCACAGTAAACTACACATTCCAATGCAACATAACTAAATTGGATCCAAAAGTAGATCTTTAAATTGGGCTATAATCAATAATGGGTTGCTTATTTTAGTATTGAATATTGAAAAAATGATCCAAAGATTCATAAGGTAGCTAAAAACACCAAAATCTATCCTTGTTCCTATTCATGCATATTAGATTTTCCTTAAAGTGTCCCTGGATTTCTATTAAAGTGTCTTTCAAAAGTGTCATTAAACTACAATTAATTGACCATTGATTTTGTCAAATTTTGGTTTCAAATCCAACTAAGGTAGAACTACCCATTATCATACAAATTTGCTATCTAGGTACTTTAGAGAAGCTATTTGTCAGCTCCCATATTTTCCAAAGATTGAAAATTTGAGAGAATTCATTTGCAAAAAGAATGAAGACATTTTGAATTAAATTGAAGTTTCTATAATTTTTCAAAGGTGAAATATTAAAGCATGAATAGACCCTTGTTAAAGCGTGGGCAAACCCTTACTAAAGTGTGGGTTGACATGTCCGCTTTCCAAGTACATTGCCATTATGATAAAAGGTTAGTAAGATTGTGGTAATGGATGGGTTAGTGACACAAATAGGAGGATTCCCTAGGTGAAAGAATTGGGTGGATGGTAGTAATGGGCAATTTTACCTTATATGATGGTTTTAGTGGTACAGGGAACTTCCACTTTTTGACAATTCATAGAATTACATGCCATACCCAAAAAATCTTTTTTTTTTTTTTTTTTTTTTTTTTTAAATTCATGATTTTCAATTGCTAATACTCCAAAAATATGTTTTCTTGAAAAAGGTGCCTCTAACTATGCTGAATCACAGTTTTAGGTGTTTCCACCACCGTAGAGGATTTTAACTTAAAAAAAAACTCAATGCTTCAGCCATCAGTCCATTTTTCCCCTTTTCTTTTCCTTTACTCATTCACCTTCTCTTTTCTCTTCCTTTACTCATTCACCTTCTCTCTCCCCTTTCACTGCAGCTTCCTGAATCCTCCTTTCTAATGGATGAAGTGAATATTCTAAAGCAGCATCCATGATGAGCAGATGATTGAGAATACAAAAGAACAGTAGACCTCGTTAATGTCACCTCCTTAATGTCACCTCTTTAATGTCACCTCTTTAATGTCACCTATTCGAGCATAATTTAGTTGATACCATAATTTGCAAAACAGTCCCATTTAGATTCTTACTTAAAATGTATAGCATTTCCATATATGAGAGCCTGGGGTCAATTTTAGATACACATATTTTTCAGTGCTTTGTAAATTCATAGTTTATCCATACAAAGTTGAAAAAAAGATGTAGGTTGTACTCCATGTGTCCCGAAATAAATCTAGAGTTTCCAAATATACTTGTCCCAAAGTAAATTTGAAATTGGCTCTCTACAACTTAATGGGCAACAACCAATGCTACTTCAAACACCCTAAAGCTGAAGAATCCACAAATACCACGCTCTAGAGACTAAATAGCATTTTGATCCCTGCAAAGGGAATCATAACGCAACCTCTAATCAACCAAAGGTGAAGAATTCAGCCCACAACTATACAGAAACTACTACTAATAAATCTCTTATCAAAAATTTCCTAAACTTGAATCATAGGATGTTGTAGAATTTGAACACAGAGAATGTTGATGGACAACACTACACCAACGTTGTTTGGAGAATGATCAAAATTAATACCACTGGAGTAATTTTAAAAAGGGAAAAAAAATTGTCAATTTCGCCACTTGTTTTCAACATATGCCACTTCACTATTGACTTCCATTCTTTCATGCCTAGTAGGGTTTAGTAGAAACTATAGTAACTATGCACACCTTTGAAAATAGAAGCTACTCATGCACTAATCTAGCCATTTCTAGAAAGCCCTAGATTTATCATAGGATGAAGGGAGTATTTGATAGTTTTAGAGGTCCTAACACTCTGCTATTTTTTTAATAAATTTAGAGACATTTGATTTTCATAATATGGAAGTACACATTTGCAAAGCACTTGTGTATGTTAGGTGTGTAAAAAATTTGAAGTTGATTTGGGTACTATTTCCATGCAATAGTTTCAGTGTAGTTAAAGTGCCAATGTATGCCTTTTCTTTGCATTTCTGGCCTGTTTGCATGTGTAAATATTTTTAGGACATATACAACAAAGTCAAAAAAATATAAGAAATTTATAAAGCTTTGAGGAAAATCCCTTCTTGTTTCACCAAAAAACACAATTGATTTAGAGAACTTCTTTTATACATGCCATACAAGAAGAACTAAAATGTATCATGGTCCACTTCTAGGTTAACAAACTTGCAATTGTAGAGCAAAATTTTATAATGCTTGACAAGTCCAAATAGGTACCAAGAAAAGGTAGAACCTCTCTTACTACATATCCTCTTTGTGCATAACTTTCAGTAATGGAGTTTGTAGGTGGGCCCAATTTGAAGGACATTCTTTGAGAAATAATATTGTAAGTTGACATTTGTTAAGTGGCCATTCATTACATTGCCTCTCTAACATGCATAAACCTCTCTTAGTGCTTAGTCCCAATATCAAGCACTAAGAAAGGTTCTACTAGTAGTATACATGTACAGATACAACTGCTAAGCATTTGAGGTCCACAAAGTTGTATCTAATTAGTGTCTACAGATCCAAGTGTCAGTTTGAAATTCTCTTTGCAATTGAACCACAAAAAATTCATAACATTATCATTGGAACTCAAATTACTACACATAGAACCTCTCTTAGTACATGGTGCTAGGACTATGCACTAAGAGAGGTTTATACATTTAGAGAGGCCACTTGTTGTCTACAAACTTTCCATCTTGAATCAAGCCCATGCCCACTTACTCTTTGCAAACTCTCTTATTGCATATTATGCACTAAGAGAGGATGTACTAAAAGAGGATGCACTAAAAGAGGTTCTACCTATTGTTAGTCTTGGAACATTCTTCATTTTGATTAGCAAGTGTCAATTCCATTGAAATTGGTTAGTTTAAGTTTTTCTATCTTGATGAATATTGAAGTAATTGCACTTATTTTTGGTGGTACATTGACACCAAAGGAAAAAATATAAAACTCAAAAGATTATGATTTCAAATGCATTGCACCAAGAAAGAAAATCATCACCTTCATCTAATGTGGCACATGACATGAGTGAATGGGATATATGTTCACCATTAGGGCTTATTAATCTCTAAAATAATTAGAATGGGATTTTCTACTCTTCATATTACAAGTAATGATTGACTGGAGGTTTTGAAGCTTTGTTTCTAATTGTAGAGACTTTGGTGATGGAAATTGACCCTTTATATGGATATATGAAGCGTGAAAAGAATGGCCAATCTTAAAGATTAGCTTGAACCTTTTATCATTGTCCCACTTTTGCATATGCGCCTTTATCATCAAGATGTTATAAACCGACATTTGTGGGGCACCAATTTGGAACATGATGTTTGTTACCTACACTATTGCTAAGAGGCAAGAACACAAAGATCCATTTAGTTGTTGCATAATGTTGGTGAATTACTACAAAACATGGTCATGGCCAAAAAAGAATTCCTTTAGTCGGTCTTCAATGTTAAAGGCAATTAATCGCCTTATTTGTGATGCATCAAGAAGTCATAGATGGTGCATGATGTCAACCTCGATTCCTTTCTTTCCTTTCTTATATATGGGTATATGTTGGTGTAGATTAGACTTACAAAGTACTTGGACAATATAATGTTTGATGCTTTCATTAACATTGATCTACCTATTATTGCTATGGATTCTACACCTTCTATAAATTGTAGATATGAAAAATTGTGAGTCCCATATGATCCACATACATAATTAGCAAATATCTTCAAAATAATTTGTCTTCTCTCAAAACTATCTTTTTTACATTGTGGTTATACTAACCTTCATGTTCATATTGTCAAATAGCCCAATAGTCAATAAAGGATCTACTATATAATATTTTGTAATTTTTTCAAATAAATAAACTATATGAATTTTCAAGGTGTTGAAATATTGTTGAAATGTTGAAGTTGATGTTTGAAGTGGATGTATACACAAGTGTCCTATACTCTCATCATTACACACATAATTATACACTATTGAAAATAAATTATAAATTTATAAATATATTTTAATTTAGAATAATTCTTCAATTATTAAAGGTTTAATTTATTTTTGTTAAAATAATACTATTTTATGTGAAAAAACACACATATTATTTGAAGTACCATAATGTGGCTTCATTTTGTTACCTTAGTTGTATAGCTCCAAAATTCCATGGCTTCAGTTGTATCTATTTACATAAGTTTAGAATACCCTATATTCATCAATATAGAAATATACCTCTAAATATTGGCTAAATTGATTTTGATATAGTGATTGTCATTGGATATAGAAGTTAAAACCTTATGGAGAGGGTGGAGTCTTTTTTTCCATACTTGATTCTTGAAGATTTTTTTTTTCTATTATTTATGTAGGAAAATTCTAAACCTTAAAGCAAATATATTTTCTCAAATACTTTATATTTTATTTCTATTCCTTAAACTACATGCAATAAATTGACACAACATGCAAAAATATGAAAATTTTTGATGTTATGTTTTCAAACTCAATTGAAATTGTGTAAAGGAGACAAGTCTTCACTCTCATCCAATATTACATAAAATATAATAGAAAGGTTATTTGAAATCTCAATCATTTTAATGTGCACTTATAGAATTACAGTCTTCAAAATATTTAGATGTTGAAAAGGAATAATGAGGGACTTAGAACCTTCTTAGAAACTTATAAAGAAGGTGGGGTCTTTTTGTTTTTAGCACATATCTCTTCCTTTGTTCTGTTGAACAACTCTCAATTATGGGGAAATGTTTATCTTTACATGCTTTATATTTAAAACTCTTCTTAAACCTACAAGGCTAAATTTCATCATTCATGTTGTTGATGTACCCTTACAAATGTATCCTTCAGATATGGAATATGATGAAGAGGAAATTCTCAAAGAATTGTATTCATGCAAAGTGATCCAAGAACTTTGGTGAAATTCCGTGAAATTTCATTCCAACCATGAACTTTTCCCCCTTTGCATAAGAATTTTTCATAATTTATTCTCCCCATGCAGGAGTTTTTTCTTTATAATCTTGTAGTAGTAGGTCTTTATGTAAGAAAACAAAAGATGCAATATGGGGAGTCACAATAGGAGGAGCTTCAATTTAATGAGTTTGCTTACTACATATGGTAATGGGTTAGAGGTTCAAAAAACTTTCTTCTCCACTCCAAATGGGAGCACAACAGGGCTTTTTTTTCTGGCGAAATTTCGCCAGACTGTCAGAAATCTGACCTCTCTGGTTTCATCCCTCCAAAAACTGGCCTCTTAAATGCTGCCAACAGGGGGGACACTGGTCCAAAAAAAATGCCCTGGAGCACAATAGTTCAGCAAGTTCGGTGAACTTCTGACCTCTACTCTGACTTCCCCCTAAAGTGATATTACGGAAGGTGATATTACGGAAGGTGATATTACGGAAGGTGATATTAAAGACGCGCATATGGATGGATGAAATCATAGACTTCAACCGATTCATCCGGCCCTGCCCGAGATCAGCAAATGCGGGGCAAATGTGGGGAGCGACGAGAATACGAAGTCTCCACATTTCTTGTTGCTGTGCAGCTGCGTCTTCATTGTCTTCTTCGTTGCAGTTGCAACAACAGTTTTTTCTTTGCTCATGCTCCTCACAGTCGCCATCTTCTCCATCTCATTACCTTACTTTCCTTAAGCTTCTCCTCGTCTTCTCACATTTTCTTCTCTCACACTCTAGATCTTCCCTTCGCCCCTTCTCCTTTCACATCTATTTTGCACTTCTTCCAACCTCCATCTCCCACTCATGGCGGTAGGCTTTCCTTCGTCCTTCGCAAATCCAAGTTCCTACGACTACTGTCCTTGAGTTTTGTGAATTTCGAGAAAATATTTGCTCAGTTTGAATTTTGGGAGCTGGGATTGTTTGAATCATTGGGATGGGATTCGGGATTCGGTGGGATTTGGGGGATGGTGTATTTTAGGGTTTGGAGGTGAGATGTGGGTGCTTTGTGTGTGGGATGGGCAGAAAGAAGGGGTGCATACGGTTCGAGTGAGCAACGTGTCTGCGAAAGCGACCGAGCACGACATTCAAGATTTCTTTTCGTTTTCAGGGGAGATTGAGCATATCGAGCTTCACAAGTAAGTGAGTTTGGGCTTGGTAGATCGTTCTGAGGAAGGGAGTCGAGATGGGGTTGGATCTGGACTTGAGTTTAGCTTCTGTTGCTGCCTCTGAATTTTGTGATTTTGATAGATCTTTGATCTCGAGAGAATTGGAGCTTGGTAATTTAGGACAGATCGCAAGGAATTGACGTCAGCAGTGAGATCTCTGGTATATTATATATAATTTTAGTTGATCGGATGTAGCATTTCGCTTTAGTCGCATGTTGCGTTCGACACATTGAGTCTAGGAAGAATTCGAAACTCGGTGAGCTCTTGAATTGCAGTGGTTTCTTCAGGGAGTTTCTTCTTAGGGTTTCTTCTGGAATTCTGATTCGACCATGGCGTTTGTAGGGATGGTGAATTATCGCAGACTGCGTTTGTTACGTTCAAGGAAGCTCAGGCTCTAGAAACAGCTCTTCTACTCTCCGTAAGTCTTGAGCTTTTAACTCTAGTGTTTCCAAACGAAAAATAGGAAATGTACCTTGGAAGGTTTTAGTTGTAACTTCCAAAACTTATTTCTGTAGTTTAAGAATGTAAGACATGGTGGCTTCTTGCCATTGATACATTTTGTCTCCTATCTTGAAGTTTGCTAAATGATTCATTTCAACTCCTATAGATATGGAAGAGGTCACTTTTGACCAGTTGAGCACTTACCTGTTTGGAATGTCAAGATTTGGATTCGAGTCGCCTTTGAAGTATGTTTTAATTTGGAATTGTCTTGGATTATTCTGTCATGGCTCATTTCATCTTTGTATCTATTAAACTAAATTGAATATTTTTTTTAATGATACCAAAGGCTTTCTGCTTTGGCAGGGAGCCACTGTGGTGGATCAAGCAGTGACTATTGCTCCTGCGGATGAGTCTGAGAGACTTGCAAGAAGTGTGGACGCCGTCTCGTTGCAAGATCCGAGCACAGCAGAGCCCACAGTATGGCCTCTGAAATCATTGTCTTTTGTCTTATTGTTTTAACTTGTTCACTTTCGGAGTATTCATGGGCTTTTCAGAGAATACGAGTGAGGTAATTCCTCCTAACAAGTTTTATTGAGGTGGGTAGTTCACTTATATAGCAGCTTCAGTTATGATCAATTTTTAATTTACTTAGAATTATATTAATTGGTGTAATTTGGAGCCTGATTTATTGACAAATTCGATTTCACATGCCTTGGAGGTAAATTCCTCGTTATTATATGATTGAGCTGTACCTTCATGCATGTTTAGGATGCCACCTCCACCAACCCAGCCACGAAGAGCGCACAGGAGGTCTTCCAAAGTATGCTGGCAAAAGGTTACGTGCTTGGAAACAACACAATGTCCAAGGCCAAGTCTTTTGATGAGAAGCACCAACTGACAGCCAACGCTTCCCAATTAGCAGCGAACGCCCAGGCCAAGGTTGTTTCTATCGACAGCAAGATTGGCATCACCCAGAAATTCAGTGCAGGCACTGCAGCGATCAACCAGCAGGTGAAGGCTGTGGATGAAAAGTTCCATGTTTCAGAGAAGACACGAACGGCCGTGCAGGTCAGTGGCTGGGTTTATGCAACATCATTCTATTTTTGCCTAAGGGCATTGAGCAATTTACATTCTACATCTTGGCACACGTACAAATTATTGTCAAATTGCCTGACAAATTGACAAATTCAATTGGCTAAATGGAAATTCATTGGACTACCATGTAACTTGAAGTTGGCAATCCGCATGCATTGGTGCAGGTTGCTGAACAGAAACTCAACGCCGCTGGTACGGCCATTGCAAAGAATAAATACATTCTGACAGGTACAACATGGGTAGTGGGTGCGTATGCCAAGGTTGCCAAAACGGCCGAGGAGGTGGGTCAGAAGACTTTAGAAAGAGTGGCTACTTTGGGATCAGGTGACCAGAAATCATCTGCAGGAGCAAGCTCACCAAGTGCACCGTCACCATCACCACCGTCACCATCACCACTTGCAGCAGATGATGTAGACTTGAGTCCAAAAGTTTCTCCTCCAACTGAGGTGGATTCTAATGATCTTTCACAACCAGAGCCTGTTTCAAAACCTGCAGCTTCTACTTAAGGTGATCGTTTTTTTGCTCATATTAGGGTTTTTCCTTTAGTGCATAGGAGTAAGAATCCCGAGACTTCTGATGATCTTTCATAACCAGTGCCTGCTTCAAATCCTGCCGTTTTTAATTAATGTGATCTGTTATTAGCTTTTGATTAGAGTTATTCCTTACTTTATAGTAGTTTGAATCCAGAGATTTCTAATCACCTTTCACAACCAGAGCTCACAGTTTTTAGGCGATCTTTTCTTTTTGCTCATATTAGAAATATCCATTATTTATAAAAGTTTGAATATAGAGACCTCTAATGAGCTTTCACATCTAGAGCCTGCTTCAACGCCTGCAATCTCTTCTTAGGGTGATCCGTCATTTGCTCATATTAGAGTTATCCTTGACTTCATAATACAAAGACTTCTAATGATCTTTCACACCAGGAGCCTGATCAAAGCTTACATTTTCTACTTAAGATGATCTATTTTTTGCTCATACTAGAGTTATACTTCAATTCATAGTATTATGAGTCCAAATTTCTTTCTCTCTTAGACTTACCGCTCCTTTTTCTGAAACAGGGTCAGCAATCCCCTTTTCCCTACTTAAATGGATAATTCAAGCTTTCCAACGCTTTGGTGGAGGTGGCTGAAAATACACAAACAGATGCTTATGAGAAAAAGGCCTCTATTGTTGGACAGGAATTGACGTCTCATGTTACTGTACTTATATCTGAGGCTGTGAAAAATACGTATTCGGATGCAAGAAGAAAAGGTACTGTGAAGACTATTGTTTTCGTTAGAGAATGTATTTGTTGGGTGGTGGTTATGTCCTCAGTGGTGCACTCAAGATCAGTTTAGCATGGGAGTTGATTGGATCTTCAAGATTTGGAATTTCGATCTTGGTTGCAAATGTGGAGATCTGATTGTGGCCTTCACTATCAATGAATGTTCTGAGCTCGTTGCACTGGAATTTTATCATCCTATTTGAGGTATGGTATTTGATTCATTGGAAAGATCATTTGAAAATGTAGGTTTCTCCAAGCAATATTATAAAAGTTCATATTTGATTCATTGGAAAGATCATTTGAAAATGTAGGTTTCTCCAAGCAATATTATAAAAGTTCATATTTGATTCATTGGAAAGATCATTTGAAAATGTAGGTTTCTCCAAGCAATATTATAAAAGTTCAAATTTTCAGTTGGCAACCATGGTAATAGGCCTTAATCCTATGGTTTGTATGGTGATATGTTGAGTGTTGTGTAATAACACTTTTAGAAAACCATGATCAAATCAACAAGGAAACCAACTAATTATTGTTGTCGGAGGTATTGTAATGACCATTTTCACTAATTTTTGAATTTTCTATAAAACCAACAAAATGGGGCCTATTTTTGAATAGTGCAACCATTAATCAAGAGGATTTTAGGGAATTTGAAAAAAAATTGGAAGTTTTTTGAACCTTTTTTGAACCTCATAGAATTTTTTGGAATCTTTGCACTCTATTTAGTACATTTGTAAAATTTTGGAATATTCACATATTGTGGCAATAGGATAAGGTTGGTAAATTGATGCTGAATAATTAATTAATACTTAAGTCTTTGAAGCATGATTTCAAGCCATTTTTCACTTTGGGGCAAGTCTTAAATGCAATCTTTATTGAATACAATTCTTGTGAAATTTTTACCAAAAGTGTATTTTACTACTAGTTCAATGCCTAAAAATTTTAGACCAATCCAAGTTGTAATTAAAAGGTCATTCTTCTAATAACAAGGTAGATTTGAGCAATTATGACAATTAGATTCAATGGGCATGAAATTCTTTATACATACTTTCAACAAGATTGTTAGCATAATTCCAAAAGTTGAGACTTACAAGCATCTAAAATAAATTTTCTCATTTGGACAATGTTTAAAAACACTACAATTGGAATTCTATATACAATGAAAATATTCTTTTTAAACTTAATTATTCACAATTCAATGTTTTTTAAACTCAACAAACTTAGGCGGTCATTTTGGCATAGTAGAATAGCTTCTTTTTTTTAAACTTTAACTTCAATAAAGTTGGAAAATCAAGGTAACTTTCATGTCCAAAAATATGTTTGAAATTTTGAACCTCCAACCTAAAGTTACAGGCAAAGTTCAGAGAGGAATTGGGAGGGACATTTTTTTTTGACATTTTCAAACATCCTCTTTGAATTTTGTTCATAACTAAAGTTTGCAGAGTTTAAATAATATCATCAGTAAAAGTAGAAAAAAAACAAAACTTTATTATACATTAAGTTATAATGATGGTTCAGTGGTTAGGGCCTTGCCTTTGTAGATGTGAAGTCCATAGTTCAACCCCAATGGACAACCATGGGTTGCTTTGTATGGTTGCTCGGAATTTTCAAGCACTATCAAAGTAAAAAAAAAATTCCGTTGCTTGGGAATGTTGGATAGAAATGTTTTTTAAATTTTTTTTTTCACATTGGCCAAAATAATAGAAAAAATCAATAGACTTTAGTTGAATTCTATCCAAAACAACACATCAGAAACAACATACGTGATCAACAAATTTCAATTTCAATTTTGTTGTTTTGGTCATTATATTTTGTATAGTATAAAAAAACTATCTACAAAGAAGATTCTATGAATGTAGGGTTGGTGTTATGAAATGATGTAAGATTTCTAAGATTAAATTAATCCTCATGCCAATCATGCAATTGAAATTGTAAATTGAAATTAAAGTACCTTGACCCATTTTTGCTTGCTTACATTCTAATGTAGTTGAAATTGCACTCAATGAGGAAATCTGGTTCAAAGGATTTGAATTGGGTTGAAAAGTCACCATTTCAAGAATTTAATAAACACCATGCAACTTTTTTACATGGTTAATGACTCTAGCATTATCCCACAATGTAAAGGGCCACTTTTATATTATCATTGGAATCATGTAGAGAGCCACATTAGCATTCCAAAAGACAAGTTAGTTATTAGTCCCTTCCTAGAGCCACAATGGAAAGCTATGTGATTTTGCTTTACCAATATTTTTTTTTCTTCAAAAATAAGTTGACCAAAATATTATAGAAATATTCCTTGATTTATCTTACTTTTCTATATAAAATGTTGGGGTGAATTGACCCCCTTGCTCATCCCCCCAAGTCATTCTAGGAGTGCATGTAAAAAAAAAAAACTCCTATTGTATGCTTCATCAAATCATTAAGTGCACCTCTCCTAGCTAATTTAGGGCCTCTAATTGCAAATATGAATTCAAAATTCACAAATTTGATCATGCATAGTGAATGAAAAATTTCAAGTCTTTTCCCTTGAGGACAAGCGAGGGGTCAGCCATAAAAAAAAATTTGAATCCAATAAGTGTAACTATGTAACTACTCACGGTGAAAAATGGTCCCCAATGCCACTGATGTGGAAATAGGGCTTTAAATCACCACTAAAAAAAACAAAAAAAACAAACAGAATGGAAATGGGGTTTTCTTAGGGTGCCCAATTGTGGATAAATTTTAAAGACCTCATGTGCATTATTTGATTGTATCTGAAATCCTGAATGTCCAGGAATGGAATTGCATGTGAGGCAAAAGAAAATAATAATTCCAAAACAAAATTCTATTGAAATCACTTGGACAGGTGGAGTGCAGGGCTTTTTTTTGGGTGAAATTTCACCAAATTGTCACAAATCTGATCCCTCTAGCTTCATCCCTCCAAAAACTAGCCTCTGTAGTGAAGACAACAGGGTGGACACTGGTCCAAAAAAAAAGTCCTAGTGGAGTGACTAGAAAATCAAGCAACTTTTGTGGTCTGGCCAGGCTTGAGGATGAGGATTATGTCAGAATCATGTGGATTAAAAACTCTTATCAGGGTCAACACTAGAAGGACGCTGTGCCCAATGGACGCCAAAGTATCTTCCTATGTAGGACAATAAGTGCATAGGTTCATCCTTGAAATTTTGTCTTCAAAGGGAAGGTTTTGTAGGATAGTTTGACCTCCAATGAGTGCCCTTGGTTTTTTTTAAGCAAATGATTCACATAGTACCAAAAAGGTTGATTTTCATGGTAACCAACCCATACCTATGGGATTAACCTTTAAAGGATGAGCCAATCAACTATGGAAATCATCTGTTTTTGTACCATGTGAATTGTTGGCTTAAAAAAAAGAAAAAAACACTCATTGAAAGAGAAATTATTGTAGAAGACCTTCCCTTTTCATACAAAATGTGGGTGAATAGTGGCACTTCTATCTTGCACAAAGAGATTCTTTGTCATTCATTGACCAAAAAACATCCTCCATATCATTTTATAGGTCAAGAAAGACTCAACCTCTCAAGAAAGCTGGGGTGAACTTAGTAACCCTCTTGCTCATCCCCTAGAGTCATTCCAAGGGTGCAAGTAAAATAAAAGACCCCCTATTTTGTGCTTGATTAATTTATCTTCCACACCTCACTGCTTAGTTGGGGCCTCTAGCTGCAAATATGAATTTGAACTTTGCAAATTTTATCATGTGTAGCAAATGAAAAATTTCAGCGCAGCGAGAGGGTCGGTTCACCCGGCCCTCAAGAGCAGGCTCTTGAATGCTTCGATTGAAGATGGAGGCAGTTCAAAGCTAACTTATTTGCTCCAGATAAGGACTCAGCGTTTCTTCGTGTGCCCAAAATAAATTTAAAAAATTCTATGAACTAAGTCAAAGATGCACAACAAAGTGGAGAACACTGTTTACGACACATTAAGCATTTAACCTGTGCAAAGTGTAAAGACCAGTGGAGAGATCTGTGGGAGCACAAGAGCCAAATCAGTTGAGATCTCTCGATCCAAGAATCGTCATCTATGAATATTTTAAGCAATTTCAAAGTGGGAGGCTGTAGACTGATCTTAGTAACAACAAACAACTCTATTTCCATTTAAAATATCAGTGGCCATAGACATTTGTGCTTACACCTATCATTGATAAGAAGTCCAACCAACCAAGAGTAAGCTATCTGTTCAATCTTGTTGACTGGGCCCAAAGAATGAGTAATATAGATTGAATGTGTGACAGGTGCGTCACAGTGAAATGATAGTCTACCTAATGTCATATTTGAGGTCATAAAAGAGTTCTGTGTGTAATGAGCTACGTATCTATGCAGTCTGTTTTTCAGAAGCAGTGAGAACAACAACGACGATATAAAATGAGGATTCTGGAGTTAAGGGAGGAGGAATGTTGATACAGAATGACAGGGTGAGGGCTTCACACGGTCGTGAGGTCGCGTAATCTAGAATCAATGCCTTTCCCAGAGCTGGTACTCACCCTGGTCTGTACATCTTTTCCAGGTCCCTGCCAGGTTGTTTTGTTTCGACGGATTCCAATCAAGATGCCCGATTTTCATAACTAAGTTATCGCCTATTTGCGCAACATAGCCTTCAAAGTTCGCTTGGAATATTTTCACTGCACTCCGACAGTGCACACCAGTTCGAGTCCGCACGGCGATCAGCTCCGCTATTTGATCATGCAAACCGAAGTCATAGAAATGGTCGTGGAAAATCACAGGCTGCAACCAACGCCAAAAGAATCCAATCATTTGAGAAACAACAACAATCAGAAAGGAAATTCATGTTGGAACGGTCATGTATACACAACAATGGATATTTGCTAACTTCAAATGAACTCCATTGCACTGATAATTTGGAAAAATTTGCAAGTAAACTGAGGGTGCTGCATGATTGCTTGCACTTACAGTCCCAGGGTGAGTCAAGATATACGCATAGCCCATCATCAGCTTGTCTCGAGGGAACGGCCAATGTCCCTGTAAATAGCAACGCATGGCAATCTCAGCCTCTCCAGAATGAAAAAGTGAATGCTTGTTAGGGTTCAACAATTCCAGATAACGCAGGCGGAAGAATCCCACTGACTGGGAGAAAGAGCACAGACCTGGGTTGATCCCGTATCATGATTCTCAAGGAACGTGACTGCACGCGAAGGCCACCAACCCATCACTCCAGGTGGTTTTCCTTGCGGATCTATCAATCTCCAGAACTCGCCATGAAGTGCTGAGTGCAATATGCCCTGTCGAGATGGACAAGGGACCCAGTGAATAAAGCTTGACAGAAGGGGGTCCAAAATCATTCTCAAAATTCACGCATCGCTGATATGCGCCAGAGGCGTACAGTATAAAACATCTCGAGAATTCTGAGTACCTTAGTTGTGACATCAAACGCTGATGATGTGCCACCAGCGGCGTTGATCCAGTTCACGATTCTTTGCCTGTGAGCATCTGCATCCACATCACCCACAAGTAATTACGCAAGTCCAGAAATGCTCAGAGAATTTCAGAGGTGAAAGAAAATGCTCCAGTGCAAAACCTCAGTAAGCTGGTTAGAATTACGAACCTTGATTGTAGCTAACTTGGCCACCCTCATAAGCCAGACTATCCCAGTATTCTCCTATGGCAAATGCTGGTTTAGTTGCTTCAATGTACTCCTTCACGTATCCACCCCAAAACCCTCTGTTTCATTCACATTCAAGCAGGTGATTATCTTCTCACGACGCACTTGACCGGGAAGAGGTTCTCAGTTCAATAATGATACTCTTGCAAAAACACTCCAGAAACCCAAAACTTTGCAAATTAATCGAAAAATCTCAAGACCTGACGAAGTCGAGTCGCCATCCGTCGAATCCGAAGTCCGTGCGTAGCCACTTCATCCACTCTTTAATGTCCTTCCTAACGAACTCCTGGGAATGGTCGATATTTGGAGCAGCATGGAAGAAGTCCCCTGGCGCAGCAACAAGCTCCGTAAGTAGACGGATTAAAGTAAAAATACTAGCGGCAATAGATATTTTTAAGAGTAAGAATAAATTCATTACTTGAGTTCAAGGTAAAGTTTACCGCTCTTTGGATTGCCCTGCCCTTGAAAGTTAGGGTCATCCCTTACGATAGCCTCAGGTCCCCAGGCCAATTTGCCTCCAAATCTGTTCCAGACCCCGTTTGGACCCTGATAATCACAAGCGCTAAAGTTTTGTAAATTCACTTCGCCTAGACCTTGAAGTTTGTTGAGGGTATGCACCACAACACGGTTTTCAATATATTTCTACTGCTTCAGGAACTTCCAGAAAGAGAATTCTTTATAGGTTTAACACTATGGTCACACGACTAAGATTCGTAATTCTAACCAACTTATTGAGGTTCATAAGTTGTATCCATAAGTCGGTTAGAATTATGAATCTCCGTATTTATGAGGCCTCCATATAATCATTGTTACGATGGACAAAATTTTCTAGGTAATATTGTCTACGTTTCTGAAACAGTCTCATTATACTAAAAACCTTGATACTAACTTAAGATACAGTAAAAGGTAAGCAAATCAGGTTCAGTGTCGAAGGAAAGTAGAATGGATTTTTCAGTCGCACTGCGTCACCTGCTTCTGTGCGCAACGATGATTGAGGACTACGTCTCCTAGAACCTGCAGCAAGAAAATTTGCTGTGAGACATCTGGAGAAACAGGTATTTTACTCGTCCGACCCTTAGTATGGGAGGGAGACATACAGATAGAAGGCTACGAGAGAGTTGCACCATGGAGAGAAGGCAAGACCTAAATGGTCCGTTCCACTTACAAGAATTTTATGTTTATGCATCTCGTTTATACAGAGTTTCAGTTCCTCTGATCCTCCATAAGCGGAATTCAAGTCGTAGAGATCCCCTGGCATGTAACCTGCGACGATTAACTCCACACACGGAAACTCGGTTATGTTGAATAATGGTAAGACTTTGTCAGACGGGATTGGATTAATCCGTGTCGGCATACAAATTATCTTACATATAATGTACAAACCTGCCCATATGTTCTATAAAACGAAGCCACATTAAATCCTGCCGTTTTGTAACGCCATTTTAGGTTAAAAAAAACCTCGCTCCATTACAATTGGCGTTTCAGGGAAGGAATTTTCTACTAGATGTATCCACCTAGAATTTGATGGAGTTTCCGTAGGCATGAATTCATGATCTACTGCTCAAAGATTGCATGGATATTCGTTCAAAGTGCACCTGCCGAATAGGAGCATTCGACATTGAAGATGGGCAAATCAACATGAAGTAGACATTTGTGGGATTTAACAGAAAAAAGAAAAGATGTAGACATACAAACCTTGAGGGGCGACTGAGTGTGTCGGAGGGGGAAGCCAAATAGTTGTGATTCCACATTTGGAAAGATCGGCGGCCTTCGCTGACATTTCCAACCACCACTGTCGTCTCCAGCTCTCCCAGTTGAAACCTTGAAACTGTCGTCAAAACCAGGTTGTCATGTAAGGGGAGGGATGCATTCTGAGAGTCGAAATATTAGTCTAATCCTCGGTACAAGCAATAATTACGAAGTTTTTCTAGCGCAGCGTCAATTGGAACATTTTTCCGACGGTTTTCAATTCTATCTGAGAGGTTACAGCTCAAGAACACAAGATGTTGAAAAAGAACAGACAAAAATGGAAAACTAGTAAACAGAAACGCAATCCAAAAAACTTGAGTCTGGAATATTCGATCCTTCTTCGAGACAATTAACCAGAGAAGAGCTCGCGTACATACCACAATCTCGCGGCCACTCCCCGTGCCGGATTCTGCACATACAAGGAAATAATGATCACGAATGTTCAAACCTCAACCGTAAAAGAGATCGATAAACGCAGAGCCGTATCAATGCCAAATGAGGGGCGGACCTGATATTTTTTCCGAATCTTCAGGATATCGGACGAGTGGCTTGATGGATTTGGTCTGGAGAGCTCTCTCCAGTGCGGTTCGTTGCAAGTCAAGTGCTTCCTTCTCTGCTGCTCGCACCGAAAATTTATCATCCTCCCTCACCTTGGAGTTTGAGACGTCCCAGACATTCTCTGGGGATGGAAGTTGCAGAGGTATCATGGCGTCGATCTCGGCAGTTGTGGAGGTCAGTTGCATTGGCGGCAAATTTTGTTGCCCTGTCTGAAGGCGCCGTTGCATCCAGTCCGGCGTTTCTCGTCGTGGACCGTTTTCGAGAAGGTCCTTGATTCGGGAATTGCTCCCAGGAAGCATTTCCAGACGGCCTACGTTTTGAATCTGGTCGAGCACCATGCTGCTGGTATCAATTTCGGCACCATTGATCATCGCCAGCTTCAATGTCTCCTCTGACATAAGCGCTCTGTTCTTCCAAGCAGCTGCGGCGCCCTCCACCGCTAGCAATGTTCTTTCTAGTGACTCGAACCTGACGAAGTTAAAAAAAAAGAAATGTATGTTCAGTTTTAGGCTACAAGGAAGCTCCATAGTGCGCAAGAAAGCAAGAGGGAGTCATTTACCTGGACTTATCGACAAGTCTGCGAGCTTCACTCGCTTTGTGAGATGCTGCATTCGCACTCCGGAGAGTAGCTGCCTCTGCTTCAAATGCGACCTTGTCAGCTTCTTGCCGCGCCTGCGCAGCCTTTTTCGTCGCCTCAATCGCACGTTCAGCAGCACTTGCACGTTCTTCCGCTGCTTTAGCAGCGGCTTGCTGTACTTCCAAAGCAGTCTTCTCCGCTGCTTCAACCCTTGCTGCCGCGGTTTTGATGGACTTTTGAGCAGTATCAAGCTCAATGCGATAACGCTCGGTTTCTCCACTCGCAATTTGAAGCTGTCGACTTGAAGTAAGGAGCGCCTCTTCCAATAACAGCACCTTCGCTTCCGCCTCCGCCAATTCGTTCAACGCCTTCACCTGTTCGTTTAAGATAGCTTCATACTTTTCGGCCTGCGCTTTGGCAGAGGTAGCAGCCGCCCTGGCTTCATCAAGAGCGACGTTAGCTTCCATGGCCACGGCTGAGGCGGCTTCATCTGCCGCCAGCCTTAGCCTTTCTTCAAGCTCTAGAATCGCCTCAGCCGCGGCGGTTTCGGCGGCGACCACTTTCAGCTTCGCTTCCTCTGCTATGCGTGCCGTTGAATTTTGAATTGCAGACTCTGAAATTTTCTCAACCTGCACCGCGAGACTAATGCCTTCCAGTCTCTCTTTCCGAAATGCTTCTTTCGCAGCTTCCATCTTTTGAATGTCCAATGTCATATCTTGTGACTTCGCCTCCATAGCTGCCAAAGCATCCAAGGCTTTTCTCTCAGCTTTCTGAGCAGCTTCGGCTCTTGCTTCAGCTTTGGCCAAAGCAGCTTTAAGAGACTCAACATCGTCTCTGCTACTAGCGGCACGCTCGTCCTGCAAGTGCAACGAGATCAACCTCAATGTTTCATACGAAGACGAAGAATTCTACACCTCTTCTGAGCTGATCACGAGAGCATTGAGCTCACCTTGAGCACTGAAACGACATGGCTGCTTCGCCGCTGTGGCTTAATGACTTTCCTGGTCTCTAAGCACCTGCGAAACATTCAGTTGTCGACTATCAGTACCACTTTCATGCGATAAGTTTGCTGCTCATTGGCCAAAAAAATGTAGGTCTGCATTGACATGTAAGAACGCTGTAAGATTAGGATTAACTCCGTACCTCTCACCAAGGAACGGAGTTCGTAGGGAGGAACTCAAATTGTTGATGTTTTTCCCGGCAACGTGGTACGAGGATATCAAGGGAATCTGCTGCAACGCTGATCGAAACTCTCCGTGCCATACCACTGCCGAAGATTGTAGTAAGCTTCCCGACGCACCCGCAAGTGGACGAGCTGCAATGGTATCCTGCATACGATTCAATCGCGTCACAGTCGACGTCAAAGACGGACATTGATGGCTCTCAAGTAAAAGCGACATTCGAGATTCATCTCACAAATCCGCTTAGAAGTCTGCGAATTAAATTCCTGCTTTAATCGCACGCCTCGGGGCACCAACTGTGCTTTCTATGCGCGACCAAAAACATTAACACCACGAAAGAGATGAAGATGATGATGACGGGACGCACCATTTTTTAATCGCCTTGTGGGACGACTTGCAGCTCGAAACGAAGAAAGTATTCAAAGTGCAGTCCCAGCCTCTCCTTTCAGCCTCCACACCTTCTAAGGCGAAAACAGTTGCATTGTGACTGTTAAAAGATCTGTGCTGTCGTCTCTGCAAGTAGAACAGCGGCTTTATTACCAAAAAGCGTAACAAAGTCTGGCAATCTTCCAATTTCTGATTCACTCACCTCCCTCGCTTAGTCACTCTTTCTATGTCTATCCCCGAGTCCTTCTGCAAACCTGTTCTAGCTCCTAACGCGATTCCAATTTCAAATGTCACCACCAATATCTGATGCCCTGATTGCATTTCCTACTCCTAGCCAGCTGCGATTCTGCAACCCCAGACCAGAGCGGCGGTCGATCATTCTGACGCTGTCGGACTCGTACATAAATTCAACAAAACGGCAGTGTCCTTTCTCTCCACTTCCTTCCGAACCTGTCCTCTTGTCCACTACATCTTCAACTGGTCATGGACATGGAGGTTCTTCCTCTTCAAGCCCTTTCATTGCAATATTCTAGCATCAATTACCAGAAATCCTGCTCCACACATCAGCTCCAGCACGCCAATGATTCTTCCACGACTAAGCTCCCACTCTCAAATCCTGACTAACTGAAACACAAACTCTCGAAAACAGAGCAAAGGGAGCGAAAGGCCTGAGGCGTGGGGACCTACCACGTGAAATTCAGGCGTGCTTCTGGCAGTGCCAATCCCAGCAATGTGGCTGCAGACAATCGATGCAGGAACCGACGCCGTCCACGACGAATTAAGCGTACCCCACAATTGACGACGCCCTTCCTGATCATCTAGCTCATTCTCCCTCCACAGGAAGCGAAATCACACCGGGGTAACGTGCGGAAGAAAGGACCGAGCGCGGCGAACACTGCGGGGATCCCAAACCAAGGCACAATCTTCACATCGCGCCGGGAAAATTGGATCCCAGCCTCCCCTGTCGCCTTGCGAAGCCTCGGGTAGCTGCAGTCCGCAGGATCGTGGGGACCTATGACCGTGGAAGTGGTCATAGACGATTCTCGCCTTTTGCTTGAGCCAATTGAAGAGAGAGAAATATCTCTTGCTTTTAAATTGAAGCTGACGAGTCTGTTCATTAAGCCAATTGAGAGAGAGTATAATAACCCCAGCTTCTAATTTTAACCCTAGCTTCTAATTTTAACCCTGGCTTCTAATTTTAACCCAAACTTCTAATTTTAACCCCAGCTTCTAATTTTAACTCCAGTTTCTAATTTTAAGTATATGTCCCACTTGGTCTTAGCAGGGTTCTTAGGATGCATAGGATGCAGTATTAGCTAGAAGATTTATAATGCATTCTCACCTTTGTTCTTTGCTACCCACCAAAACAACACAATATCTAAGCATGGAGATTGAAGTAATTTGACATTCAATACTTTCTCAAAAACCTTGAGGTACATGATTGTTAAAAGGCTTTTGAGAAAGTATTGAAGAAATGAAGATTTCAAAGATTGTAGGCGTTCTTATATAATTGAGCCTCATAAGGCCATTACATAGGAGCACTTATTGCAAAACGCAAAATTAGTGAGGCCAACCTCATAAACTCAAAATTTTTGTAATTATCCAACAAGCACCTTTTATAGACTTGAGCATCACTTTTGTTGTGAGGCACTAATTAGGTACACACAATCCCTTTATACAAGTGGGGTGGTAGGAGGTAAAACAACCCATGTGGAATATGTAAATTAGAAATAGTAAAAGTTCAACCACTCGTACTTAGTTAAGTCGAAAGCATGAATTGAGTTCAACGTAGAATTTCAAACCTCACTCTGACATAGAAAAGTAACTTTTTTTGAAGAAACTTTGGGCTAGGAAAAGTTGTGAAATCAAGTTAACTTTCATCTCCCAAAATCCGCTTGAGATTTAGATCCTCCAGTGAGAAGTTAAAGGACAAAATTCAAAGAGGGTTTGGGAGGGGTCATTTTCTTTGACAATTTTTAAACATCCAACTGTCACAAAACAAAGTCCGTGCACCCACCTCCTCGCAGAGAGCTTTCCAACGGCACCAAGGATGCATGGTCCAAGGAAGAGATCTCACCATAACAAACCACACAAACAGCCCCAACTCTGTCAATGGATGGATCTCTTCGCCTTGTTTGAATTTTGCAAGAAAGAAAAAATTCTTAAAAATTGTGTGAGTAATGAGAGTGTCTGTAACTTAACTACCCTTGTTCCCTCCAGGCTTTGCATGTGCAGGAAAGGACCATACATTCGCTTTGTGAGCTGAAAAGAGAGCAGCAGCTCCGAACCCTCGGGCAAGCACATTCTGGTGCCGCAGTCCCCTTCCAACCTCGTGGAGACACGACGGATGCAAAGGACGAAGAGGTTCCTGAGGTTGAGGAGTGAGCGGAGCTTCCACAGGGGCCATGTGATGAGTGGGGGAGCCAGGGCGAGAGGAAATGGATGAATGTGGATGGATGAAGAATTTCCGGATGGATGAACTGAAGGACCCCACCCACTCAAAGCAGCCAGGCGGTGAGTGAATTTGTGCTAAAAAGTGGTCAATTTTCTTTAAATATTCTTCCTTGGATGAAATTGCAAAATACTCAGCACTTACGGACCCATGTCCGCTACCCAACCTTGGGGATTGTATCATTCCATTGTGGATGAATGTGCAAACTTGCATTCATATATTTCAGGTTTCATCCATAACCGTGGATGAAAATTGCTTCGTCAACTCCAGTGAAGATCGCCTCAAAGGCATGGAATAAATTTAAAGAAACTGCCAGGCTGGCACTGGTCATAGAGCTGAGCTAGCCGGCCAGGGTGAACTGACGGCCAGGGAGGACTGACCCCTCTATTGCCCCAACCAGGGGTAAATGTAAAAATTACCCCCTATTTGGGACCATGTAAAATTTGTTTCTCTACATCTCCCTAGACTAATTTGGGGTCTCTGATTGCAAATATGAATTCAAAATTTGCAAATTTTTTCATGGATGGCAAATAAAAAGATTTCATTGTTTTATCCAGGGGTAGAAAACGGGGCAATAGAGGGGTCAGTCCTCCCTGGACCCCCTCATTGCCCCATTTTATCCCTGGGGAAAAGGCCAGGGTGAATTGACCCCCTCATTGCCCCTCTAGGGTAAGCCCTGGAATTTTTTATTTAAAAGGCTTAATTTTTTTTTGAAATTCTGAATTCATATTTGCAATCAGTGGCTCCAAATTACTATAGGGAGATGCAAGAATTGCCAAAAAATTGGCACAACATAGGGGGCCTTTTTGTCAAACCACAGTTGACCGGGGCAATGAGGGGGCCAATTCTCCCTGCGCTAGGGAAAACGCTGTGGAATTTTTTATTTGTAATCACATGAATTTTTTTGCAAATTCTGAATTCAGATTTGCAATCGGTGGCCCCATATCAGCTAGGGGCAATGTAAAATCATGGCAACAAAATAGGGTTTTTTTTCACACTTAACCCTTTAGTGTCTAAGAAGCTCAAATTGGGTCTCATGTTTTTTTCAGCAACTTTAGAGGTTTTATATGGGGATTTTTATTTATTTAAACCAATGAATGCAATGTTTTTCACTCAAGATAATTATACAATAAAAATTTCCATTTAGATTATGCTTTCTACAAAACACCTCCTCAAAGTCCACTACTTGAAATAGTGAATTCTTAGTACGTAAAGGGTTAACCCTGGCTAGGGCCATGAGATGAGGGCCAGGGAGAACTAACCCCCTCATTGCCCCAGCCAGGGTTAATTGTGAAAAAAAGCCCCCTATATTTTGCCATGATTTTTTTATATTTCTACAGCGCCCCTAGCTAATTTGGGGCCACTGATTGCAAATCTGAATTCACAATTTGCAAAAAAATTCATCTGACTGCAAATAAAAAATTCCACAGCGTTTTCCCCAGGGATAAAACGGGGCAACGAGGGGGTCAGTTCACCCTGGCCGAGCTAGCCGCCCTGCAAATCTCAAGGGAGCTTTTTCACGTTAGTTCAGGATTAGCCACACGGCAGAAAAGAAAAGAAAAGAATCCGAAGTGGAGTGAGAACTTGTAATAACTTTAACTTACGTTAGATAGATATTTGGAAGGGGAAGGTTCACCGAGGTGGGGAGGAAGCTTCCTCTGGCAATGGATTGGAATGGTGATGCGGTTGGGGACTTTTCCATGCGTGTGCCCCTTCATTAACCCTTGAAAGGACCGGCCCGTGACCACGGAAATCATCCCTTTTGGTACTATGTGAATAGTTGGCTTTAAAAAAATGCAAAAGTACTCATTGGAAGTCAAATTCTTATACAAGATTTACTCTTTTCATGCAAAATTTCAAGGATGAATAGTTGCACTTTTATCCTACGTGAAGAAAATCTTTGTCATTTATCAAACCATTATGATCCGCAACATCCTTACTAGGTTAAAGGATGGGCTTGTGACCGTGGAAATCATTTGTTTGGGTATTGTGTGAATAGTTGGCTTTAAAAAAAATGCAAAAGCACTCATTGGAAGTCAAACTCCTATACAAGATCTACTCTTTTCATGCAAAATTTCGACGATGAATAGTTGCACTTTTATCCTGCATGAAGAGATTCTTTGTCATTTATTGAACCATTATGATCCGCAACATCCTTACATTTGTTTGGGTACTATGTGAATAGTTGGCTTAAAAAAAATGCAAAAGCACTCATTGGAAGTCAAACTACTATACAAGATCTACTCTTTTCATGCAAAATTTAGAGGATTAATAATTGTACTTCTGTCCTACACACAAAGATTTTCTATCATTCATTGACTAAAAAATGGTTGTAATGTCGTTCATGGTCGCAGTTTGTCTTGTGTCTTTAGCAAATGGTAATATCATCCCAACATGGAGAGGACCATTGCTTGGTGATACAACTAATTGGGTTTGTCACTGGAAGTAAGCTTAGTTACACCTTCTTCACTGCTAGGGAGTTTTTTAGAGAATGGGGACATGGCGCCTCCCTATTGGCTTCACATTTGTAGAATATATTTTTGTTGATAAGTCTTTGCTACATTGATTATTTTCCTCCGGGACAAAAAAATAGACGTGGGGAAGACTTTATACAACAAATATACTTTGCTCCAGAGTTGACCTTGGTGCAACTCTTATTTTCTTCTGTATCAAAGTCTAGGTTCTGCTCTTCACCATGCATCTTATTCACCTTATGCATTTTGTACCTTAATCCTATGTTTGGCATCAGTTGCACATTCTATGCTTGTAAATCTTGTTGTGCTTTCTCCACTCTCATTGTACAAACAACAAAAAGGGGGGTCACACCTTCCTCACCCAAAATTACTCCCCATTGGCTCCAATTTTTTCTCAACAACTTCTCGTTCTTCAAAGAAATTTGCTTCGTGAAAAAAATGTGACTACCCCTATTGACAATCTTTTCCCTTTATTTAATCTTCAGACTATTTAAAGAATAAGGATATGACATTCTTTCCTTCAATTGCAAAAGGCCTATTCTCTAAAGATTGAGAAGTTGTTTTGTTTCCTTTGGAGGTGAAGAATGGACATGAACATTGAGAAATTGTGAAGATCAAGAAGCCATATTAGTATTCTCATTCTTCACACTATAAAAAGGGGGGTCACAACTTCTTCATGGACTTTTATTGGCTCCACTTTTCACTACATGCCTTATCATTCTTTGTAGAAGTTTCATTTGTGAAGGTGTGACAACCCCTAATGTTATGTGGTTCTTGCTATTATCCTCTAAACAATTTACATCAAAATCAAGTGGTAACACTTCAATATTTTTTTGCTTTGTATCCTATATTTTCACTAAATTTGAGTAAAAATATTATTTTACTATTTTCATAGATAAAAAAGCATGTCTATTACATTTACTAAATTTTTCAATAAAAATTTGATGAAAACTTGAAATTATTATGAATTTATGAAGAATAAGTTAAAGAAATTCATATCAATTAAAAAAATTTAATTACAAATTTCAACATTGCTATATATTATAGTTCTAAACACCATAGTGTAAACTAAAACTCCATGTCATTTTATAATTAAAACATTAATAGACCTTGGTTATAAATTCAAAGTTCAAAATTTAGTAAAATATTGAGTCGTAGGAATTTTATAAAATTTCAATTGGAGTATGAGGAATAGAAACTAGATAGCTACTACGAAGCTACAATAGTTTTAGTTATAGAATTTTCTATTGTAAACAATAGGGAGGGTGCAACCTCCTTACTTTTTTCAATAAAAAATTGTGCAAATTATAATTATTCTTTCCTCAAATTGACCAAATTTTGTAGACTTTTGGAATGTGATTTCATTTCACCTTACTCTACAAACAAATTTTTGAGAGGCCCTATTAGGTAACTTAATTTTTTTTTAATTGTACAATTGACAAAAGATGCACTTATTAACCATGTTTCAGATGGAATAGAGCTATAGTAGTATCATATATAGATGGTTGTATTAGTTGGAGGAATTTATTAAAAAATTGTATTTTTGTACATTGATTTGTCCAACCATACTTGAAGGTGGTTTTAATTTCTAAGTGAAAGTTTTACAAATAGTTAGGCAATTAAGTAGTTATAAAATGTAATTAATACAAATTAAGCATTCATTTAAGTTGTTTTTACAATTTTTGGATGGTTGCTGCTACTTTCATCTAAGGCGGCCGCATTACCTAATCCTTATTTTGACCTTTAAATCCTAAATTATCTACCTTTTGTATCAAGGTTTTGTTAAGTGTTAGGGTTTGTTGAGTGTAAAAGGTATGTTTTATTTGTGAGAGATTGTGCCTTAAAATGGACAAAATGAAAATACAAAAAATTTGCAATGCATAATTATAGTTATTGACAAATAAGCGATACAAGATTTTGTAAAGTGAGTTGAATTTCTATGAATTAGGAAATTCTTTAATATATATTTTTTGGACAAAGTAAGTCAATAATTTTCCAAAAACTAACGCACCTTTTTAATTATTTATTTTATTACCAAGCTACTAGGAAGCTATGGTATAAAGTAAGTACACCAAATTGTGACCACTATCTAGTGTGTTTCAAAACATAAATCATTCTTCTCTTATTGATGTCACATAATAACTATAATAAAAAATACAATTGTCCTAAATTTAATCTTTGGAATTACGAGATGATGGAAATTATGATTCAATTAGATAAAGGTCCTAATTGGATGAGATTCCATTACGTGGAAGTCACAAATAAGAGGGTAGAATAAAAAAAGGTGTGTATTTGTGCATCTAGAATTAGATAGAAGTCCCAATTACATAGTCCCAATTTGGTATTCTCTAAACAATAATTAGGTGGAGGTCTCAAATTAGTTAAGGTGCAAGTCACAATTTGGTATTCTCTAGACAAATTTACATGCACCTAGAATCATCCAAACCTTGCACAAAAGATGAAAGAAAATTTAGAATTTTCCACCCAAGCACGCAATGATTGGAAGAAGAGAATTAGAATTGTTGGTTTGCAATATTTTCAAGGAGGCTCATGAAAAGTGGGGGAAGACGCAAGTTTCCAACTTTTGGAAAACACCTTTTAGTTCTCATTGACCTTTAACTTTGGGGGGTGCTTTTAATTTTACAAAAGGCAAAGCTACTCCTAAAATGTAGTTTTTCCCTACTCACATAGAATTGAAAGCATCATACAATTCGATGAAGGGAATTCCAACTTTGGAGGACTTGAAAATTGTTTTTAGATTTTGACATAATAAACAAATCTGCCTTTTATTACCTAGAAAATATACAAAGATAGGATGTAGAATATGTAAGGAATAATGGAATACAAATTTGTGAAAATAGGAGTTAAAGGAGATGATCCATTTTTTTTATCAGCATTCCATTCTCTCAACTTAACCCGTAAAGGTCCAAGGGCCATTTTTCTATCAAAAAATACTCAAAACTATCATTTCTATTGCATTAGTTGAAGTAAACCAAAAAAAATTTTTTAAGAATTTAGCCATAGGATCTTGTACTTTACTTGTCTAAGATCATGTGGTATAAATTTCATGAATTTTGAACATACAAATTGAGAGATATTAGCATTCAAAGTTTATTTATTTATTTATTTTGAACACCAGCTTGCAATTTCAAATGACTTTGACCACCATTTGTGGAAAAAAATTGCACTAGGGTGGATTTTGAATTTTAAAAATTTGTGTTGAATAATTGAATTGAAAGTCTAGAAATTTTATTAAAAAAAAACATTTGATTTTTCATTCTTTAAAAAATTGTTAAGTAGAAGTAGGTCCAAGATTGAAAGAAAAACTAAGTTGTTAATAGCTCTAAGATGGGATTGAAACCCAATAATTCCAATGGTGAGATTGTTCTAACAATCAAAATTAACCTTTTCAAACAATTTTTTTAAATTTAAAAATTACATTTAAAAACAAATCCTACAAGTTATTTTTTCAAGTAGATGCTTAAATTGCTTGAAAAACATGATTGTTTATAACTTCCACATCACTAATTTAAATGGAATGAATAAAAGCTTCACATATAGACAAAAATATGATCTATAAGAAAAAAAATTTAAAATTCAATTTCAAGTTTTTGTCGATTTATTTTTTTGCTTGCCAAATGAAACATAGTCTTTTTTGGTATAACTTTTGCTCTTGGGCACCAATTGAAATGAAAATGATATTCCCATGAAACTAATAGGTTTTTCATTCTTATAAGAAAGTTTCTGAAAATTTCACTAAAAATTGATTTCATAGGAATTTGCTCCAAATCCATTTTGTCCTCTAAGGGGACAATGGTTCTTTAGGGGTTAATGAGCAACAAATATGTTTGGAACGAGTACATTAAAAGCATACAATGATCACTTACATCAATTTTGTAATAAACCTATATGAATTTCATTAAAATGGCAATTATTCTGTGAATTTGGCATTCTTATAGTTTAGACCGGGCGGTCTGAATTCTACTAGTGTCCTAGATTTTTGAAATCTATACATTTATTAGATATCTGAAATCTAGGAAATAATTATGTAGATTTTTTAAAACCGATTGGTCTGAAATCTACATCTTTTCTAGATTTAATACATCTAATAGTGGTATAGAGTTCACAAATCTAGGACACTAATAGATTTCAGACCGCCCGGTCTAAACTGTAGGAACGGCACACTATAAAAATGACACATGGAATATTGCCATTTTAATGAAATTCCCCATCTATGGTTGGAAATGGGTTTGCCTACATATCAAGAATGGGACAAATAGAATCTTTAGGGACAAATAGAATCTTTATGAAAAAATAAATGATAATTTTTTTTGAGGGAAATTTAAAAAAAAATTATGAAGTCCTTTTGAAATCTATTTTTCTACATAGAATTTTTTTCCTCAACCCTTTTATGTTGCAAAAAGGCTAAATTGTTTAATTGGTTAAAAATAGGTGATTATCTTGATAATCACAATGCAAACTCCAATTTGTGAAAGGGGTGTCAAAGGAAGGTTTAACTTAGAATAGTACAAAAGAAACATGGCACCAAAGAAACATGGTAGTGCCATGATGGCACCAAATTCCATCAGACCTTAACCCCTAAATGCCCGAGGCACCAAAATCTGGTGTTTGCAAAACTTTGAAGTTAAATAAAACCTAACCAATTTTCTATTTTTAGTAGTTTATATTTTTGAAAAGTTCTTCTTGAAGTCTAATTTTAGCATCCAAAATCCAATCTTGAAAATAAACGATAGACGATAGTGATTTTTCTATTCATGATTTTGTACAAGGGTACCTATTGCAATCTTGACTTCTCGTTGTGTTGAGAGCTTTTGGAGATGAGCCTCAAATACTAGATCTTGGAAAAAAAATCACATTCAAATTTCATTTATAGAGTAGATTTTAAGAAGCCATAAATTGATTGGGGTTATACATGTTAAGCCATTTAACCTCATATTTTTTTGGTCACCAACTTTTTAGATTTGACTTGCAAAAAAAGAGTTGAAAGATTTTCATAATTTTAACACCCTCATGGTCAAACATTATAATCTTTCACTCCATAAGTGATATTGTTGTGTTTTCTTTTTCTATGAGATTTCTAACATGTCTAGTTTGAATTTGTACGGTTACAAATCCAAAAAAATTGATGCAACTTATCAAAATGTTGATATTTTGTTCAATTTAGAACAAATTTCAAGAAGCTCAAAACAGGCCTTGGGCATTTAGGGGATAGTTTGGATGCTTCAAGGAGTTTTGTCTTATATTTTTTGTCCTATATTTTTCTCAAGCTCCCGCTCTTGGTCCCTCATTGCACACTTTACGATTAACTCTATTAAGATTAATCGTAAAGTGTATACAATGCGGAACCACTAGCCAAAGTTTGTGAAAAACACAGGACAAAAATCCCTTGGAGCACCAAAACTGAGGGCCAATTTATACTAGGACTAGACCAAGGACTAAAAGCATTCCAGGGTACCCCACTTTATTAGATATGAGTCATATGACCATGCAAAGCAAGAGCCCAAGACAGAAAATAATAATGGCACTTTGCATGGTCTTGGTATAAACCCAAGAGAGACCACAGCCTGGCCATATTTATGTATTATTAGATCTGGCATTGTCAACCACAAGATTAATTAAATAAACAAAATCTATAGTTGTGAGGTTTTAGCTTGCCATGGTCTCCTAGAAAACTGTTAGCCCTACCTTAAAGAGGTGGGGAAAAAAAAAGCTTCTAGAAACCAATAAAACATTATCTGCTTTGGCCATGTAGGATTCCAAGTAGACTTCTCATCAATGAAAATGCCATGGCCAAAGTATAAGGTAGGTAACACCCAAAACTGCCACTTTTTGCTACTGAGCCTACTTTCTATTATTAGACTGATCAAATTTTCATATGTTCTTGTCATGTGAAAGGAGGTTCCAACACACCAGAGAATGTGGCATTTGGATACTGTATGCAAAATATGCCTGGTTTCGGTTATGTGAAATTTGCTCGGGTGCCGCCTGTTTATGGTGTCGTCTTTCATTTTTTCGTGGTCGAGAGATGTTGCATTACTTTCCAGAGATTGAACTGTTGGACTGAAATTTTGAAATTTTGGACTGCATGTTTAACGGTCTCTGAAATCGTTTTGCGAAAGAGCGGATTTCGATTTGGCAAAAGAGAAATTCGATGCAATACGGCGGAGGTCTATGATAAGATTTTGCGTTTGGTTTAGGGTAGATCTCTGAGCTTGTTTGATGAATTTTACATATCCTTTGAGGTTTGTGCGCATCGTAGCTGCACAGTTTGAAGGGTTCTTAGTCTGCCGGTTGACGAGTTCCTTGAGACCCCAGCCCAAAAAGTGATTTCGATCATTTGCAGTTTTCTTAGGGAGGCCGAGTTGAAGTTGTTTCGATCTTCAATGAACTTACTGCGTTAGGGGAAGAAATTTGAGCGGAATAGTTCAGTTCATGCTTGCTGCAACATGGAATACATTTCTCAGCTTTTAAATGAACCATAGCTTTCTTACCTCTGTTCATGTTCAATTTATGTGAGTAGACCGGTATGTACAACGGCACATCCTAATACGTTCTGAAATCACAACTTCATATATTTAGTTGTTTCTCATAAGCCTGTGAATCCTTGTGTCATCTTGCTCGTGAAAGCCTTGACCCCGGCCTTGACTCTCTAGGACCAACCTGTATTTCCATTTGAGCGGACTACAGGCATTTGGATCAAGTTTCAGTGAGTGCCGCTCAGCTCGTCACTTGGAATTTGAGTTGGCCACTGAATGGTAACATAAGTTATAACTTTCAACCGTTGAATATTATAAATCTGTAGTTTGAATGATATTCTAGTAAGGTCAAAATGTTATAGCATTGGGGCAATCCTGCTTCTTTTGGATTGGCATTTCTTCATTATTTGGAGATAATATGTGAAATTAGGAGTTGCAATTCTTACAGATTAGAAACTTTGATAACGTTATGAAGTAACCATGTATTGTTTTCCTAGATATTATGTCGAGCCAAATATACAGATCAGAGACAGATAAACTATTCTGGTAAGAGTTGCTCACCATGCTTGCGTAATCATCTTGTTTGCAAACTTTCTCTCTATAATGTGACTTCGTGCAGTAGTGCTGGATGCCTCGGTACTAGGTAACTCAAATCTGGAGTTTGGTGGTGGAATTAGTACGTGCTGAGTTGTGCAAGTGGCAAAGGTTTCACTTCTTCCACAACCAGCCTCGAGAGTTCATTTGCCTTTGCATAGTCTCAATGAGGATGCTACAATCGTGGGTGATCCAATGCGAAGCAAGAAAATCTTACAATTTGAAAACTGAGCTGGTGTGGGAATAGAAACTAGAAAGAGGTGAGTGAGTATGGCTTATTTCGCAGGTCCTTTTTCTTGAATGGCTGCCTGCCACTTGTAGATTGTATGTCTTCATGGAGATTATGCTCTCTGGAATTTGATGGCAAGATTATTGATTCTTTCCTGACAGCGAGCTTGAATTTGCACTCTCAATGGAACTGACTTTCAATCGTGATTGGGCTTGCGTCCTTAGAATTGTCTCTCGTGACCTCAAGATGATGATGTTGTTCTCGATGCTGATTGTGTTCTTTTTGCCGGGTGGTCATCAGGGACTGTCAGGGATTGTGAGAGTGTGAGACTTGTGTCCCGAAGGAGGTGATTTCGGCACTGCAATTTCAAGTTTCTAAGTGGGACTACTACGTTCAGACAAGAATGTGGGACCTCAGAAAAGACAGTAAGAGGACAGTCTCGCAGTTGAAGTTGAGCATCCTGGCACCCCTATCGAGTGTTTTCAATCATATTATTGTTCTTCGCAGCGAGGTTGAATGCAGAATATTTCATAGTGCAGAATCAGATGTGGCGCATTGAACTTCTCGTGAAGTGTCTGGAAACTAAGTCTTACATCTGATCCAGGTCAGTGTTGTTTGGATGTGCGGTATTCCTGCTTTGATTATGGTTCGTTTAAAAACATCCTATTGATGTCCTCTACCAAAAATTCTGACTATAGTGAAGGCACCCATAACTGATCAAATAAGGAATTTGGGACATGACGAGGAGCAGTGGAAGGTGAAGCAAATAATGCATGGGAGGTGCAGTGATATGAATGACGGGGATTGCAAAAAGATTGATAATTTTTGCACTGAAAGTGAAATTACTATGATTTTTGAAAGGCCAAAGTTCTTGTCAACCCATGGCCAATGCTTAAAGTCATCCAAAATTGCTCACTAATAGATTGGAGGCTACTTAGAGTGGCACAAAAAATATGGCATGCTGTAATTCTTGTGATAGCCAATCAAACAAGGAAGTTTCTTATAAGCTTTAAAATATTAAAAAAAAAATTAGAAATGAGTCCTAGCCTCTCTAAATTTAACACACCCTATTGATTGCTCATAGGGCTTTGGTTAGGAATGGGTACCTCTACTATATTGGTCTTTCGGCCTTATGAGAAAAAAAGAAAAGAGAACTAGGACTAGTACCTTTCAAGATCAGTGTTGACTAGCCATTTGTGTATTTTAAGATAAACCAACCTATGACAAGTAGAATGACTAGTTTGTCTTGAGAAGAATTTACACTCAAAAGGTAGAAGTTCCTAAAGCAACCACTGATAACTCCATCACCATCATCCTAGGCGTTGATTTTGGCCACTAACCAACTTAATGAAGTCCTAGTCTCATTTATTAACCCCTAAAGTTCTTTAACTATGTTCACCAAAAACATTCTAAAACTACCATTTCTAGTACTAGTACCAAATTTTTGAAAAAAAAAAAAAATGACACATGCAACCATAGAGTCTTGTAGTATGCTAACTTGAGAACATGTGAAAAAAATTTCAGAAAATTTCCATCACATGGATTGCAAGATCTAAGCATTCAAATTCATAGAAATCATTTTGGGGGCTTTGCAAAAAGCAAGGCAACAACACTTCACAAGCTCACTTTTCTATAAAAAATTGTCCAAAATGGTGGTGCTTCTTTGGATTTTTTCCTTAGACAAGTTGGCTATATGCTTGAAAATTTTCACATCATTTGGAATTGCACAATATACAGGAAAAAAATATAGTAAGTAGAAAAAAATAAGAGAATGATTCAAAATTCAAAATTGTTAAGAATTTAGTTATGGAATTGAAAAATGCCAATTCCAATGGTTCAATTTTTGTAATAAACAACCTAAATCCTATGATTTTATTTTTGAAAAAAAATTTGAAAATTGAGTAAGATAAAGAACTTCAAAGTTTATTTTAGAGTAGAGAATCTATAATTGCTTACAAACAAAAACTCCTCATAACTTTCATCTTAGTGATCAAAATAGAATGATTCAAAGCTTTCCATGTATTTAAAACTCTAGAAAACCAAGTTCAAATTTTTGTTTTTGAAAAATGTGATTTTTTCTAATCTGCCCAGAGTGCCCAACCGGGAAAAAAAATAACATATTTGGCCATAACTTTTGACTCATATTTCCAAATGCCATGAAATTTAGTACATATGAAAGATATTCTTCATCCCACCTTTTATTAAAATTTCAGCCTAAAATATGTAAATCTCTAGTCACATGTATCTATCCAAAATTTCTATATTGCTAAAAAACGCATGCTAGTCTTTTAGGGGTTAAAAAAAGTTTGTCATAAATTGATGTAAGACTATAATGGTTCATTTCCTAAATGTTGGTCAGCTTGCTTGTCATAGGTTGATTTACCTTTGTTTCTGCATGTAGGCTTAGCTGAGGATCAAAAGACTACTTCTTTTTCTTTTTGAAATAAGAGAAGAGACGAAATTGTATTAGAAAAAGAAGAAAATAAAACCCTAGAATGAAATGCACCATGTTAATTTGTAGTCGCAAAAAAACTAAAAATTGATTGCAACTGCAGTTGCACAAAAGCAAAATTCAATTAAGAAATAACTCCAATTGTAAAGAATCCAACAAGTTTAATAAATGAAATCTTTTTGGATTAGCAAGATCGTAATGAGGTAGGATTTTAAAAAATTTATAATGAAATTTCATAATGAGATCAACCATGAGGGTTAATGAATTAAACACCTTATTATGATCTTGCTAAACCAAAAATGTTGTTAAATCCTATCTCATTATGATCTTGCTACCTAAACCTTTTTGAAATCTAAATGTTTAATTAGGACACTTAGTGTGCATGTTGGTGTGATTGGTTAGTAGTCACTCAACAATAATTTGTGAGGCAATGATTATAAAAAAAATTATATTTATAAGTTATATTCATGAAAACAAAAAACATGTGCTAAAATATCTGGAATCCTTTTTCAATTTGCAACAAGATCCAACCAATACTAGGACTTCAAGGTACTTCACAAATTAATCAATGATTTGTCTTACCAATTTCAAAATAAAACAAAATAAAGTGGTTTGATAGTAAAAGTTAAGTTTAATTGTTTATTTAGAAGCTTTGATGATAGGGTGATTACAAGAATTAATAGTTGATTTTATAGTGTTTTGACAAGTTTCATGCTTCTTTTTGAAATACTATGAAATTAGAAAAATATAACTAATTTTAAATATAAAACTATAGTCAATATACTTTTAAGAAGAAGTATAGTCAATATACTTTTAGAGGTGGTCTTATTAAGTGAGTAATAGGTGTGAAGGAAAATTTTCAAAAGTGAAAGTGGTGTGTGCAATTGACAACTTACTACACTAATGATGATAAATAGTGTTGGCAACACTAATCACGAAGCATAACACTAATTGTCAACAATCCGATTAATGTTACCAACACTAAATGTCAACATAGACACTATTTGTCAACTATTGGGTATAAATTTTTTACAAGTTTACATTTAGTGTTACCTAACTATTTCATCAAAATGCAAAGAAAAACGTATGAACCCAAGAAACCTATGACATGCTCAAAAAAGTTACTACTTAGAAAAGCGAACACAACACTAAATGTCAACTAATTGAAGTTTAGAGTGACCGGGGTAAAAGTCCAGGTAACACTAATTACAACATAACACTATTTATCATCATTAGTGTAGTGACATATTATAAACAATTTGAGTTGTCTTACAACATTTTTAGTGATTTTGGGAGTTCATGGTCATTTAGAATATACAACTCTACAAAGAACTAGTCTATGTTAACATCATTGACATATTTTTTGAAAAGCAACATTACTTGGTTTTGAAATACTATAGGGTATTGAAAATTGTATAGTTATAGACATCTACTTTGTGCCTTTCTTTTGTGATCATCATTTGTGATGAAATCCAATTATCCTATGTGTAGGTTAGTCTTGCAATAATTAGGAAAAAATTGGACTATGTCTAAAATATGAAAAATTGTACAACTATTTTTGAAATCTAAGAAAAATTCATTGTTGAAAATTTTGGATATTTAAAAAATTATTCTTGAGAAAATTTAGAAAAAGAAACACATTCACATTGTTGCATAGGAAATGTGTACATGTTGTAAGAATGAATGTTAGTGTATTGTTTTGGTAGATTTAATTATAATAATATGGAGGTTTTTTTTTTTCAAAATTGAGTTTCAAAAAAAAGAGCTTCAACCATAATTGAAGATTTCTTTTGGAGCTTTAGTTTTTTTCACCTCTACTAGATTTCTATTTGTCTTCTAGTAACTTTAAAGTAAATTATCTTCTAGTTAAGTAGGAGAATTTAGTTGTGGGGTGACCAATGGGTGTTAAATTAGCCACATGGAGAAGATATGGAAGGAAGTTCACTTAACTAGAGTGGTTGAGATAGAAAGGTAGGTAGATGATAAGGTGGAAGAAAAAAGGAATGAGTCTTTTTTTTCTTCCTTCCTGATTGTGGTTGGTGTGGAGTTTGAGAGTGAAGAATGTATTTTGAAGGAGATCGAGTGTTGAAGCAACGATATCTTTTGTTATTTACAAATTATTGAAATGAGAATTTGAGAGTTTGTTCCTTTTCTTATTGCCGTTTCAAAGAGATATATTTTGTATAATTTGGAGTTAAAAGTGTAAAGATATAAGTGTGTGGATGGAGGTGGGTCTACTGCCACTCGACGAAGAGGAGTAGAGATTCGAGCGGCCACCAAAGTTTGTATTTTTTGCTTATCTCTTTGAAATTTTGAAGCATTAGAGAAACTTTTTTAGTTTTTCAAAGACTCAACATTTAAAACCCTCATCAAAACCATCGAAGCTATGTAGAGAAAGTTATAGATAGTATAGTAAAAAAAAGTCTTTTTTTTTTTAGAGAGACTGTGTAAGGTTTGTAGGTGGATACACTTTGTGTAACTATTCAAATTTCATATGTGTTTTTGCTTAAATGTTGTTTGGAGAAGAGGATTTGGTGTTGATTTTCTAAATTTTGTCTTGGTACCTTCTTCCATGGTGAACATTGTTGTTGAATGTTATTGGTGTTGTCCCATTTTGTGTCGTAGATAGGCGCTTTCATTTTGTAGATGTTTTGTGGTGATGAAGTCGGATTAATGGCTAGCGAGACCATTGAATGTGTACCAAGTGGGCGACACTTGTTTCCTCTTGTGGCGAGGCTAGGTTGATGGCTAGCAAATCGCAAGATTTGGTGGTGATGTAGGTACAGGTATAGATTGTCCTTAACCTTTAAATAGTATAGATAGTTGTAGATTGTCCTTACCTTGTAGATAGTTGCAAGTTCCTAGGTAATCATCAAAACTATTTAGAAGTATTTGCATTTGGGACTTTGGATTGACAATAGATACCAATGAGACTTTTAAGCCTAATTAGCATTGGATACTACTAGATGCCTCAGGTCTTAAGTGTAAGTAAGATTGATAATTGAAGACAGTTTGTGTTTTTGTACAAACTCTATTTCCTAAGCCATTTCTAGTTGCAACTAGAATCTTTGTGATTTCTTGAGGCAAATTGCTCTCAACACAACAATGTATGAATAGAAAAATCAAATCATTTCATCAAAGTGTTTAAAAATTAGGAAGAAGAACACTTTGATGAAATGACAGATGTATCAACAGACAAGAAAATTGGATCAAGTTGCTGAATTATCAAAATACCGAAATTAAATTATTTCGACATCAAGGTGCCAAATTTGACCTAAAACACATAATATATCTTTTCTTTTTTTCTTCCTCATCCTTCAAAAGTCAATCCAAACTTATTATCTTATGATCATGGTCCTTTTAAGTATTATTTGGCACTTTTTTGTCATGACAACATACGAAAGGGATACACCTCTTTACAATTATGTATTTTAGAGGGATCTCATGGTCCAAATCATAATTTGATTAGTGCAAAAAGTGCCTATAAGCTTCATTTCATTTTTTCACATCCTATTTCTAAACAAAAATGTTACTATTATCATTTTTAATCAACCAATAACTGCATGGTTACTTGGGTAAACTTAAGGACCATACCTATAGGATAGGTTCAATTGTAAATAATTCTAAAAATAAATGTCAAATTTTTTTAAATATAAAAATTACATGGGAATTTTTTGGAGAACAATTTTAATTTTAGCTTCTATTGAATTTTATTTTTCAAAAAATGTTAGTGCTTGGCTAAATAAGGGGAGCATTTTTTGGCCTACATTTATGGTGTCTTCAATAGGACTAGCATATTGCATTCTAAAGTACTTCGAATAGGTACAAGAAATCTCAAATTTAAGTGAAAATAAATTGCTTCAAAAGCTAGCTAAATGACAAAAATGTGCAATGGCAAATCATGGTTACCAATGCACATTATACTCCAATTGTGCATTATGATTTGCCAACACCTATATAATTTCTGTCATTTAGCTAGCTTTTGAAGCAATTTATTTTCATTGTCTAATGTTTAAATTTGAGATTTTTTGCACCTATTTAAAGTACTTTGGAATGCTTTGATAAAAATTTCAAATTCTAATTATAAAATGATGAAAATTTAGAAGTTCATTTAGAGGGGCAAATTCTAGAATGCATTCAGAGGATGCCCGCCCTTAACCCGTAAAGGATTTTGACTATGTTTTCACCCAAAATGCTCCAAAATTGACATTTCTAGTACAAGTACCAAATTTTTGAAAAAATAATCATTTTTGATACATCTAACCATAAGGTCTTATATTACTTTGGTTTAAAAAGATGTAGAAAATTTTTCAAAATTTTTCACCGTGCAGATTGCAAGATATTAGCGTTTGAAGTAACAAAAATCTTTTTTTTTGTCCTTGCAAAAAACTGGGCAGTTGCATTTCTTAAGGTTAGATCATTATGAAAAAATGTCCAAAATGGTGATTACTCTTTAGATTCATTCTTCAAGGCCAGTTGTCTACATGCTTGAAAATTCTCAAATCATTTGGAATTGTACAACATATAGGAAAAAAATAGAAAGTATAAAGAAGTAGAAAATGATTCAAAATACAAAATTGTTAACAATTTATATATGAAATTGAAAAATACCAATTCCAATGGTTGTAATGTTGTAATAAACAATCTACACCCAATTATTTCATTTTTTTTCTAAAATTATTGAAAATTGAGTTAAATAAAGGATTTTGAAGTTTATTTTAGAGTAGAGATTCCATAACTACCTTCAAACTACCCACAACTAAAACTCCTCGTAACTTTCGTCTCACTACTCAAAATGAAATGTTTCAAAGATATCCAGGTATAAATAAATCTAGAAAACCAATTTCAAATTTTTATTTTTTCAAAAAGTGATTTTTAAAGAAGCTTTTTTTACCGGACTGCCCATTGAACAAAAAAAAACTACATATCATACAATAACTTTTTAATTATGTAGTCAAAAGTTATGAAAATTGTTGGGCCCTAAAGCTACTCCTTGGGCACATATTGTGTGAAAATTTCAATGAAAAAAATTTTCATTTGTAGTTGCTCAAAATTGCTATGTTGCTAAAAATGCCATTTGGTCCTTTAGGGGTTAAAGACCTGGTTTATTCTTTGGGCTAGATTGAAGGCCAACCGGAACTCCCCAAGTTTGAACCAATAGGATCATTCAATTCCTCCAAATCAAACCCAAGGGCTTTATATCAAGGCAAGATTGGAACTACAACTCATCCTATGTATTGCCTTAGGTGGTATGATTTTGGTGTCAAACCTTCTAATCCCAAGGGAATAATTGGGACGAGCTTTTGGGTGGCCCAAACTCCCATCTTGGGTTGGATTGAGCTTGTCCATTGGATTGCACAAATCTCCAGTGTCTACCAATGTAAGATCTTTTTTATTTAGTACATGCTTATTAATTGTGAGTTGAAGAAACATCCTCCCATTTGCATTGCACTTGATATATATTTTGAGAGTACTAGGGTTGAGTCAAAGAATATGATGTTTATTTATTTTTCTATACAAAATGTTATAGTATGTTTATAATCAAGCATGTATCAAATTTTAACAATATGTATGTAGAATTTCTTGTTCTATACAAATGTGTATTATATATATATATGTATAATTTCTTATTTTAAAATGTTTATTTGGTACATGTTTAATAGTATAAAAAATTGGTACATTTATTAGATGTTTATGTGGTTCCATAGACATAAGATGTTTATTTGGTTAGGAACAATGGCTTGGGGGTACAATTTTTTGGTACATTTCTTGTTAGACACAAATTTGTAAATGGAAGTCATTCTTGAAGTTATGTTATAAACTTTGACATCTATGAGATGATGTATTTTTACCAATTTTTATGACAAATATTTGAAAAATGAATATAATAAAGAAAGATTATGGTACTAAAAATAACATATACAATGAAACCTAATTTATATTTATTATTGAATTCATTTAAGTTATTATGATAAAAAAATCCACACTTTTCTTTGAAACAAAACTATATTTATAGATTTAAAAAAGAAACAAAAAAAGAGATGTTTTCTTGAATTGTGTGTTTAGTTGTGTGATTATTTTCAAATCCCTACAACAACAAGATCAAAATTATTTCTTTCTTGAAATTCTCATGAAAATAAATGTAAACATTTGTTCTAGGACTATTCTAGGGCTACAACACTAATTAACTCTAAAAAGGAAAAGGTTCAAAAGAAGTCAAAGAACTCCCCTTTTTTTTCCAAATATCAAAATCAAGAAGAAAAAGAAAAAGGTTAAAAAAGTAATAAAATTCTCTCTTCTATTTTTGAAATAGGAAGAAAAAGTAGGAAGAAAAAGAAAAAGAATCAAAAATTAAAAAATACTCTTTCTTTTTTTTTGAAATAGGAAAACTAGGGAAAAGAAAGATGGGTGTGATATATTTTTTTAATTGAGTATTAAAAAAATCCAAGAATACATGAATTGAAAATTCAAACTTAGAATCAGGCCTCAAAACTTTACATTATCAAGGGCCAGAGTGATGAATTGAAAATTTTGACTTTGAATCTAGCCTCAATAGTTTACACTACTATTTAAGTTGGAGTGGTGAATTAGAGTTGGATTGAAGACCGAATTGAGGACAAATCTGGCCGGCCAGGGAGAATTGACCCCCTCATTGCCCTGCCAAGGTTAATTGTGAAAAAAAGCTCCCTATATTTTTGCCATGGTTTTTTATGTTTCTACACAGTTCCCTAGCTAATTTGGGGCCGCTGATTGCAAATCTGAATTCAGAATTTGCAAAAAAGTTCATGTGATTGCAAGTAAAAAATTCCACAGCGTTTTCCCCAGGGGTAAAACGGGGCAATGAGGAGGTCACTTCACCCTGGCCGGCCTTCTATGACTAGTAGAAACCCGGCCTCACCACTCACCACCTTCGGAGCTTCATGTTTCACGCGTTCACACCGCCACCTTTAATGAGAACCAGATATTTGAGCCTCACCTTTTTCTTGGAAGGGGAAAAATATCATGGGTCAAAGTCTAGAAGCTTCGAGTCGACGGAATACGAAGGCTCGGATCCATCTGTCCAGCCCATGACCGGGGTGGGGCCATGGTGGGCTTCTAGGGTGTTCTGAAGGGGACGGATGCCAACCTTCAGCCCTCCGATGACAAGCCACGGACGGCGGAGATGAGCCGCCTGCCTCTGAGTTATGAAATGAAAGCAGTTGGAGCGGGTTCATCGTGGCCGTCGGTTCCGCGCCAGTTGCGAGGACGGACGGTCCAGAGGGACTCCGTGGAGCCTTCTAGTGTGTTCCCTGAAGAAGGCTCCAGAAGACGAAGGCGAGTATCAGACATTGGAAGACCTCCCTCGTGAACTAGGGTTGGGTCATAACTCTTTTCATCAACGCTCTGAGGCTTCGGCGTGCGACGTCGGCATCCGGCGCTGCATTTCCCATACAGACTTTGATTATTGGACGGTCTCGGCTTCGTCATTTTTTAATTTTTTGGGTGGCACTCTCTCGAAGAGGAGCGCGCACGAGTTGCAGGGACGACGCCTTGGCGAGGAGAGTTGGATTGAGGGTTTTGTTTTTGTTTTGGGAAAGCATTTGGTAAAAAAAAGGTTTGCAACTATGTTCGGGCGTATGCCAGCGAAGAAGAGTGATAACTCGAAGTATTATGATACCCTCGGGGTGTCAAAGACCGCGTCGCAGGATGAGCTCAAGAAGGCGTACAGGAAGGCGGCAATTAAGAACCACCCGGACAAGGGCGGAGATCCGGAGAAGGTACGTTGCTTCGTTTTTGAACGAAAACAGGTTGCTTTTCTCGGAGCATTTTGGTTTTGCATCGTCGGCATGTCTTGGAGGGTAGCGAGGATTCGGGGAGGTTAGGTTGATGGTCCTTGCAAGGAATTTTATGTTGTGGAGAGTGTGACCTCTTTATTTGTCTTTGATACACGTAAGTGTCTTGCTAGAAGCACATGATCAGGAGTATGGGGAGTAACGATTTACAGACAAATGTTGTTTGCAGTTTAAGGAGCTTTCCCAGGCTTACGAAGTGTTGAGCGACCCGGAGAAGCGAGATCTGTATGATCAGTATGGAGAAGATGCCCTTAAGGAGGGAATGGGAGGAGGAGGTGGCTCTCACAACCCCTTCGACATCTTTGAATCTTTCTTCGGCGGTGGTGGCAGCCCATTCGGAGGTGCGGGTTTTGATTCAACTTTTTCTAGACTTTAGATAGGTGTTGCGCAAATTCTGCAGTCATATGATTGCCCTTTTCTGTTCGGAAGAATAT
This sequence comes from Climacium dendroides, assembly GCA_950106755.1. Taxonomy (NCBI): domain Eukaryota; kingdom Viridiplantae; phylum Streptophyta; class Bryopsida; order Hypnales; family Climaciaceae; genus Climacium; species Climacium dendroides. The sequence continues at coordinate 19,581,270 of OX467083.1, forward strand.
TTAGAGGACTGAGGCGAATTGGATTCGATTTTCCTAATTTGGCAGATTCACCTTTTTCAGGCGGGAGTGGTAGGGGCGGAGGTAGACGACAGAGAAGAGGAGAAGATGTCGTCCATCCCTTGAAGGTGTCTTTGGAAGACCTGTACAATGGAACTTCGAAGAAACTGTCTTTGTCTCGGAATGTTATCTGTTCCAAGTGCAAAGGGTAAGTTTATGGTTTTGATCTGCAATTTAGCGTGAGGGCCACAATCTGCCTGCCGAGAAGTTACGCCAAGTGGTCACCGGCGTAACTTCTCGGCCAAATCGGGAAAATTGAGAATTTCTAGTGATATTCTTGACACCTTGCTATATCCTCTTGTACCAATTATTTTGCGTCCAGGTAGCATTGATAAATAACCTAAGTGAACAGGTCACCCGAATCAGTTTGGACAAAGTCTTTCTAGGACCTAATCGCTCCTGAAGTGCTGGTTACTCAAATTCCTGCCCCTCGAGGCTGAGATTTGGAGCATTTGAGTGTGGCTTGAACTGAGGATGAGTGTGCTATTATTACCAAGAGGTCTTTTTCTCAATCAAGGCATTGTTTTTTCAATTGTGCAGGAAGGGGTCGAAAACAGGTGCCTCTAGTCGCTGTGCGGGGTGTCAAGGTTCGGGCATGAAGGTGTCAATTCGTCAGCTTGGCCCTAATATGATACAGCAGATGCAGCATGTTTGTCCCGACTGCAAGGGCTCAGGTACTATTCTGCTTACTGCTTCTGTTTCATGAACCATGGGTTTGAGGCAATGTCTTCTTCCTGGTGTGAGTCCCTCGGATGGTCCTTCATTGTGCTTCTATCTATGCTTACATGGTCAATGGTGACGCAGGTGAGACAATCGTCGAAAAGGACAGATGTGGGCAGTGCAAAGGTCAAAAGGTCGTGCAGGACAAGAAATTATTAGAAGTTCACGTCGAGAAGGGAATGCAGCACGGGCAGAAAATCACCTTCCAAGGCGAGGCCGATGAGGCGGTACGTCCCGACAAATGGCCACGTGTTTGTTAACTTTATACTTGTTCTCCTGTTCGACTATTCATCGTTACTCACTCTCACGTTTTGTCTTTGCAGCCGGATACTGTGACGGGTGATATTGTCTTCGTTTTACAACAAAAGGAGCATCCCAAGTTCAAGAGAAAAGTGGATGATCTGTTTGTGGAGCACACTCTCAGTCTGACAGAAGCTTTGTGCGGGTTCCAGTTTCCTCTTACACATCTAGATGGAAGACAGCTTCTCATCAAGTCCTCTCCTATGGAAATCATTAAGCCAGGTATTTAGTCTGCAGCAGTAAATTTACTCAGAAAACTTTTACTCATAGCCCTTTCATCTCTTTTTCCTTAAGCTTGTTGCACTGCTCATCATCGTTGAGCAAGGAGTGACGTCGAAAACTGAATGGTGGGATACTGGTTGCCATGCAGGTCAATTCAAGGCTATTAATGATGAGGGTATGCCTCATTATCAGAGGCCGTTCATGAAGGGCAGGCTATACATACATTTTTCAGTGGATGTTCCTGAGAGCGGTTCTCTGTCGCTGGAGCAAATCGCTAGTTTGGAGAAAGTTCTTCCTCCCAGATCAAGCAGTCAGATGACCGACATGGAATTGGACGAATGCGAAGAGACCACTCTCCATGACGTGAACATTGATGACGAGATGAGGAGGAAGCAGTCGCACGCACAGGAAGCTTACGACGAGGACGAAGAATCGTCTGGTCCTCGCACTCAGTGTGCACAACAATAGGCCTGACATGCACACGGAACTGGATCCGCTGACCTATTCATACATGAGTCGATTTTCTTATCCATGACCACTTTGTTAGAAGTAGATGGTAGGTTGATTGTTTTAGGCGAGGGTGTCAAAATTGTATGATGCCCATGAAAGTAGGTGAACACGATGACGCTTATCTGGTGTGGGAATATAATGACGAAAGTATGTTAAACTCGCTAGATTACCGAATTGAATTGAGAAGCGTATTGAATCAGAGAGCATTGCATTTCACACGAATGGATTCTTCTCTTCCTTGAATGAATGTTGAAATGCATAGTTTTGGGGGGGTTGTCATAGGACGCTTCCGTATTTGGTGCGCAAATGTGTATCCACATTTTCCACACCTTGAAATGAAATTAGGGGTCGAATTTCCCGAAAGAAGAGATAACCATGCTCGTCGCAAATTTTCGGGTTTTCGGGTTCTCTTGTCATCCATCGGACCAATCTGGTCCACCCTCTGACCCTGTATGGCAGCGTCCGGAAAATATTTTATAAAGTTTAGGCCAAAAGCTGGCTGGCTGCTGAAGAGTATGTCCGACTAAGCCTGATTTCATTTGGGTATTTCATCTGGTTATCACCTATGATGAGGGTCATTTTCGTTTGGTGGTGAATTTGAATTGGCTTATTTTTCACTCATCTTTAAAATGAACCAGCTCATTTTCCTTTCACAGTTAATTTGAAGTTTGAAGACTCAATGTTTACTTCATGTGGTGTGATTAGAGGTGAGAACATAAGTTCTTTATACCTTAAAAAAGGAAGAGTTAGGTAAACTTTATACCTTAAAGGAGGAGTTGGTTAAAGGACGAGTTGGTAAATTTTATGCCTTAAAGAGATGAGTTGGTTAAAGGATAAGTTGGTAAACTAGAAGTGATTCTTTGTCATTGGAGAAATTCTTTGTCATTCATCAACTAAAAACATCCTTGCAAAAATTCTTTCTTAAACTATTGTAAAAGAGATTCTTTGTCAATGGAGAAATTCTTTGTCATTTTTAAACTACTGTAAAAGAGATCCTTTGTCGTTAGAGAAATTCTTTGTCATTCTTAAACTACTATAAAAGAGATTCTTTGTCATTGGAAAAATTCTTTGTCATTCATTGGCTAGAAAATGTCTTTTGCATCATTTATAGGTTATACAAGTCAAGTAGGAGGAGGTAAAACAATTTATGTGAAATATGTAATATTAAAATTAGTAGGAGCTCAACCACTCATAGTCAAGTCTAGCCCAAGAATTGTGTTTGAAGTATAACTTTAGACCTCATTTAGATATAGTAGAATAACTTTTTTCAAACAATGTTGAATTAAATTAATGTGGAAAATCAAGGAAAATTTCATCTTCAAAAATTCATTTGATATTAAAAACCTTTAATTAAAAGTTTTGGACAAAATTAAAGGAAGGGTTGAAAGGGACATTTTCTTTGACATTTCCAAACATCTTCTTAGAATTTTAAGCATAACTTTGGATTGGAGGTTCAAATTTACAAATAGGTTTTGGAAGATGAAAGCTAGCTTGATTTAAGAACTTTTCATAGTTCAAAATTTTTTGGAAAACTTATTTTGCTAAGCCAAAATGAGGTTTCAAAATTCTACTTTGAACACAATTTGTACATTTTGAGAATGAGTGGTCAAGCTATCATCTTCAAATTATTCTATACCCTTAAAAGATTCATGACAGACAATGAATTTCATTATAATTATAACCTCTCCACCTATTATTTTCAATGAATGTTTTGCTTTTCCATCAAATTTTTTTGATGGTAGATGATAATTGCTCTAAATGTATGGTGATCATAATGAGGGTACTTTATTTGATTAATTCACATGCATTGGATTATTAACTTTATCCATCTTTTTTGGTTGCTTCTTAGGTATATTAAGTTTCTTGATTGATTCTACCATTGATTACCAATTATTTGAAGGTGCCTCAACTAAAATTTGGCTACGCCTTCAAAAGATCCTCCCATATCCGTTTTTCCCTACCTCCAAACAATTGATTTTTGGCCCTCTTTGAAGCCTCTTTGAAGACGTAGAGATAATTTTCCTAATGTTTATTGCCCAATGAATTTCCACCTTGTTTTCATTAGATCCAATTTTACTACCTAATGATTTGAATTTGAACTGTTTAAATTCCAATTTTGATAAGTTAATCTTACACTAGCTATTGGTTCTTTGCAAACATTGTTGTATAGACACTACAAACAAAAGTGGTTTGATAGATGACAAAATCCTTCTATGTAAGGTATAAGAGCATATGTTCATCCTTGGAATTTTGTGCAAAAATGAAAGGCTTCTTGTACAAGAGTGTGATTCCAGTTAATACATTTGGTTTTTAAACCCTAAAAAGATGTGGCCCCCCTATAATCAAGGTATTCACCAAAATGCTTGGATTATTGGATTAATATGAAGATAGTCACCTAAATGCTTGGATTATTGAATTAATAGATGGCATTCTTTGTTTCTATAGTGTACAAGCCATTCATTGGCTATTTTTTGGCCTCAACATCCTTTAAAGGTTAACTAGATGATTCACATTGTACTAAAAGGGATGACTTCTATGGTGACCAACTCGTCTCTAATGAGTACTTAATCCCTAAAGGCCCATTATCTCCTTCGGGAACAAAATGGAATTCAAATAGGTTCCTATGAACTCAATTTTTAGTGAAACTTTTTAAAACCTTTTCATAAGATAGAAAAGTTTATTCGCTTCATGGAAAGACTTTGTATAATTTCTATTTCAATCCGTACCGAAGAACAAAAGTCAAACAACAAAAGTCCAAATATTCATTCAGCGGGTAGAAAAATAAATCTACAAAAACTTGAAATTAAATTAATTTTTTCCTTACAGATCATATTTTGTCTATGTGTGAATATCTGATTTGTTCCATTTGGATTAGTGATGTGAAAGTTATGAACAATCTTGTTTTGGGGGCAATCTGAGCATCTTTTCCAAAAAATAACTTATAGGATTCATTTCTAAATTCAATTTTTAACAAGAAATGGCCAAAATACACTTCAAGGTGATCCATGGATTAACCATTTTTTTTCCCTTAAAAATTCAATAAAACCATAATGAGGGAATCTACAATTCTGTTCATTGAAAATGTTCTCAAGTAAATTCTTTTCATTAGATGAAAAAAATAATTTTCCGTCCTATTATTTTAGATGAAGTTATCGAAATGACATTTTGCATCCTGGATAGTGTTCTAGAATTAAGCTCAAGTGGACATGGCCTTGATGACCAAAGTAGTCACCGAAATACTTCAATTATTGAACCAATAAAACTATTCATTATTTCTATAGTTAACAATGAAGTCATCTATTTGACTTTGACATCAATGTAGAAATGAAGAATGCACCTATTGGTCCAAAACCATTTTCATTTTTAGCAAAGTACTTTAATAATAGGTCTCACCCTTCCAAGGTTAATAGGTGTAGACGAAATTTTTAGCAAAAATTATTAAAATTTAGAAAAAGGGACCATTAGGGGCCTCTTATTCATAGAAAAGTAGAAAGAACTTTAAAAATAAAGTTAATTTATATATTATAGTGTGAATAGGATTATTTATAATTAGGATGAAAAACACATTCTTTGGATGAATGGGGTACATCCCACATACCTTTTCGGAAATAGGACACACCTTTTCATTTTTCAAAAATAAAATGCTAGAAAAAAAATAAGAACGATGGCAATTGTAAGACCCACATTATTTTTATAAAAATTTATTGTATTATTATGATATTGTTGTGTTAATTGTTGCCTTGCTCGTTTTAATTAGGGATTTTTTTATTTTGGATTGTTGTATTCATGTGTGTGCATTTTGGATTCTTGTGTTTTATCTGTCATACTTGCGTCCTGTATGTGCGTCTGTTGAGTAAATTTCTAAAGAAGCATCTAGAATGGAGCAATTCCTCATTGTTGGCTGGTCGATCAAAGCACTTCGAAATTAAAGAGAGAGTTGCAATCAATCAGAGTGCATGTAGGCCAAATGGAAGGCTTGTGAAGGAAATTGGAAGATTGAAGATCGAACATTGTTGGTGTTGAAGTTTGGGAAGCAAACCAGCATCAAACTCTTACGCAGTGATTGACAAGAGGCGATTGCAACATTACATCACAAAGTTTAGACCCTACAGTTTGACAACAGTTATCGTATGGTTATCGTTGTTTCGTGAGTTCGCACGTTAATCACATTGTTATCGCATCATTATGGTGCATTGCTTCACATCATTACGATGCAGTTACAATGCATTACTTGTAACTGCATCGTAATGATGCGAAGCAATGCACTATAATGATGCGAAGCAATGCACTGTAGTGATGCGATAACAATGCAATTAACGTGCGAACCTACAAAACAACAATGATAACCATACGATAAACCATAGGGTCTAAATTTGGTGAAGACCAAAAATCAAAATTAAAATCAAGAGTTGAACTCATAGCCTAGAGCAAAGTCCAAATTCAACGCAAGGAAGGCAAAACGAAGCGAATTTGAATTTGACGTGTGTAGTAGCAACCCAAAATTTTGTTTCTTTCGGTCGTTGATTGCAAATTGTCCATGCAGATCGTTGTGAACCCCTCGTTGTGATGATTAGATTGAATGATCAATTGTGCAAACAAATCAATCAAAATTTGGTATTCAAGATTGAATGTGACCTGCACTGCGACCTGCAAGTTGCGAGAAGAGGAACAATTAGGAATTTGACCCCACGGTCATAAGGTCCGGTGGGCGGTTTTAGGGTTTGAAACCATGGTTTTTGGTTCATTGCACATCCATAGGGTTGATTTCATGGTTTTAAGGCTAATTTTTATTGTTTTAAGCCTATATCCATTTATTGCATGATTTCGACCAATTTTGAGTGGTTATAGGACTGGTCCTGCATGGTTTTAAATCTCTTGGTTAAACTTTGTAAAATTAAGTGTTTGGGACTTGGAATTTGTATGAATGATTGAATGGTAAATTATTGTGTCAATGTTTTGTGTTTGTATTTATAGTGGTTTGGACAAATTGCCCATTTTGACTATTTGCTCTAAAAAAAGCATTGGACCTAAAGTCACCATTCTCTGCATAACTGGACTATTCGACCTACAAGGATAGACGTAGACATTTTGCATTAGGATTTGCTCATGGCGAACACCTACAGGACTATTTGACCTAAATATAAAAAGTTATAATTAATGAACTATGTGTACTATTTTTAAAGTATTACCTTGTGTGATTAGGTCTAGTGCTGCATTGCATAAAGATAATTTGACTAAACTTGACATATTGCCCAAACTATTTGACCTCCCTTAAAACACTAGGCAAGACTGGGACTTTCATGCATTGTGTCTACATTCATTGATAAAGGATTGTCACTAAATTTTATCCTGGGAGTAAGAATGTAAACTTGTTCATAGACTATTTTTATGTTATAATTTATATACATATTTATATCTACATACATATTTCCTTCTATTTTTGAATGCATGTGACTTTAGCCACTATATGTTGGACTATTTGACCATTCTCCTAAATTTTGGAACCCCTATAATATAGTCTTGGGTTTGGGGAAGTTAGGCAAAAACCTAAACCACAATAGGCCATTTCTAAAGTGGTTGCAATAGCTTTGTAGTGATTATATGTACTACTCTTGAATATAGTAGCAAGATTAACATTTTTTTCCTCAGAACCTTAATTGGAATGAAGAATGCCTACATTTCAAGCATTGGCAACAAAATTTAGTGTAGCTATATTTTAGACTACTAGAAGATTCAGTGTAAAATAATCCTAAAGAACTTTGCCAAATGATCCTAAATCTTTAGGACCTGAAAAAGACTATGAGTTCCCCTAAGTTCTTGGATTGCAAAAAATAACGAGAACTTTGCCAAATCAACAATCTAATATGGCTACAACTATGCCACATTAGATAATATCATTCAATTAAAATTTAATTAAATTTTAATTAAATTTTAATTAAATATTTTTTAATAGTATGATTTTTAATTATTTAAATATTATAACATGTTCATAGCTTGGAAAATAAGCCTAAAATGGCCTTCCGATGCCCTCAAATCCCCTCTAATAGTCCAAATAAAAAAATCAATTTAATCCCTAAAGTCCTAAGTGTCCCCTCAAGGAAAACTTAAAGGTTTGGAGAGGTTCTTATAACCTTAATTTTTTATTTAATTCCCTTAAATTTTTCTTGCATATAGATAAATATATTAGCATTTTAGAAATACAATTTTTATTTCAAGCAATGTCTATGAGCAAAAGTTATGCCATCCTAGGCTCAAAAAGTAATTTGCTAGCTAATAAAAAAAATACAAAAACTAGAAAAAAAAAATTAAGTTTTTTGTTATAGATCATATTTTTGTCTATATAAACAATTTTCATTCAATCTATTTTGATTAGTGATGTGAAAGTTATGGGAGTCTTGTTTTTAAGCAATTCAAGAATCTCCTTCAAAAAATAATTTATGTGGTTGTTTTTTTAACCTAATTTTCTCAATTTTCAAATAAAAAAGGTCCACAAGGATCAATTTACTTGCTAAAATAATCTCACCTTTTTTATTAGTAAAATTCAATTCCTTTATAGAATCACTAACAATTTAGATTTTCATTCTATTTCATATCTATTTTTACTAAATTATATTTTAATGAATCAAAATCAAAGTGTATATTTTCTCCACACTTTCAACTCAATTTTTCAACATAGAAAAAGAGAAATTCAAAATCTATGGTGCAAAAATTTCAAGATACAAATATTCAAAGTCTTATGATCAAGTTTCACAGCGTGCAAAATAAACAATTTTCTTCACTTTGAACACTAAAATTGTGCAATCTACACAAACAAAATTTTTGGAATTTCCTCCACACATCCTAATACTATAATTGTGGTGTAAGATCTTGTGGGTAGATATGCAAAAAATGAATTTTTTTTAGCAATTTTGCTTTTCACAATAAATTGGTAGATTTCAATAGTTTCTGATGGAAAATGGATCTTCAGAAGTTAAGGATTAGCAAATGGAAATTGAATACAAAATTGGAATCTTCAATAATATTCAACTTTTTTTTTTACAAAGTATATTTAGTTTAACATATGAGTGTAGAACTTGCTAGCATACTATGGGGCTATAGTTATTAGTAGCAACCACTTCCTATTTAATTGTAATGGTTCACCTATAACCAAATCTACATTGAATGTAGAATTCATATGTTTATTATCTATAATTGTAGATTTGATAAAAGAATATTTGAATATTTTTATTTTTCTAAATGGGTCTTTAAAATGGATTCATGGATTCATGAAATGTACTCTCATTTTTTTTTATAGAAAATGATAATGAAGAAAGAGTATTTCATGATGTTTTTTATGACTAAAAATGTTCAATTTCCATCCAAAAAACTACGTAAATCTGACTCAATTTTAAATAAAATACGACTATATTTGTCATTTAGAAGGACAATTTCATCTCTATTTCTTGATTATTACCACATCATTGAAAATGATAATTAGGTATCTTTAAGTCTTAAAAAAGTCTATATTACATGATTATTCCTTGTAGATCCACATCACAAAGTTTAAACCTTATGTTTGTCAACAGTTATCATGTGGTTATCATTGTTTCATGGGTTCGCACGTTAATTACAATTTATTGCATCATTACAATGCATTACTTTGCATCGTTATTGCATTGTTACAATGCATTACTTGCAACTGCATCATAACGATGTGAAGTAATACATCATAATGATGCGATAAATTGTAATTAACGTGTGAACTCATGAAACAACGATAACCATATGATAACTGATGACAAACTGTAGGGTCTAAACTTCGTAATGCAATGTTCAAATTTTGAACAACAAAAGAATAAAAACGTATCCCAAGCACAATAAATCATCATCTATGAATGATTGTCTTTAATTTCTTGTATTAATTCTATAACATTTGTTACAATATAAAAAATTTAACTTATTTGTGTAAGTATTCTACAATTCAAGTAATACAAGTTTATTTGAATTTAATCCCTAAGGTCCCAAAGCTTTTTACCATCAAATCCTATTCAAAACTGCCATTTCTATTGCAAAGAGCAAAAAACTTTAAATTTTGTTTTTCTTTGCACATCTAACCATAGGATCTTGTACTACACTAGTATAAACATGCATGAAAAAAAATTCAGAAACTTTGACCGTGTAGATTGCAAGATATTTGCATTTGAAGTGAAGAAAACAAGTTTATTTTACACCTTAATTGGTTAGATTTTTTGACTTTGAATCTTCTTAACATAAAATTTTTGCACTTTTGATTTTGATTTTCTAATTTTTTATGGTAAAGAATTGAGTTGAGAATCTTGTAAGAAAAATTCAACAAAAAAACACTTGATTTTCAAGAAGATGCTTAGATTGCTTCAAGAAGATGCTTAGATTGCCTAAAAAATAAGATTGTCTATGACTTTCTCATCACTAGTCCAAATGGAATGAATAAAAGCTTTAGATGTAGACAAAAATATCATCTTTGACTCTTTGAGAAAAAAATTCAATTTTTTGTGATTTTTTTTGGGTTGCCCCTCAAGTTGCTTTTTGGACTTATGGTAGCATAACTATTGTTTCCGCCCTAATTGAAATAAAAATTCCATTTCTAGAAAACTAATTTGATTTCCTATCTTCAAAAACAGTTTCAAAAAATAATGTCAAAAATTGAGATTAAACAAATCTACCCAAAATCTCAAGAGTCCTCTATAGGAACTTTGGGACTTTAGGGGTTAAAAAACAACCATTCTAGTTTAAAAAGTGACACTTCAAAATTGACTTGAAAAAATAGGTTAAAAAATCTTTAAAAATCATTGTAATTAGGCCTTAACATTTTGAATATACAAAAATTATAAATTTTGAAAATAAAAATATTGAACTTTGGATCTATTTTAGAAGGAATTCTTTTTCAAATTTTATTAAAAAATATTGGTCAGTAAAACAATTGATCCAACCGTATGAATGTGATGGATGAATCACGATTTTACAATAATTGTTTGAAAATCATCATTATTTTATAATCTTATATTGCAATTCATAGTACATCTTCACGATCTTAGAATTTTGGACTCCCTCTTGATTAATAAGGAATTAAGCTTTTCTACCCTTCAAAAGTAGTTGATTCAAAAGAAAGGTTTGTAAATTGGTTTTCTCTTAATTTCAAACAAAACGATGAATCAAACAGTTTCTTTATACTTTCAAGACTTTATGAATAGAACAAGTGCAAGTCCCAAAAGTTCCCTTGAGAGACTCTTAATGGCTTGGGCACGTATTTATGATCTCAATTTTTGGCAAGATTTCTTGAATTTTTTTAACATTAGAAAATTGATTAACTTTCTAAGAATATAGTTTTTATTTTAATTGGTGTCTAAAATAAGAAGTTATGCCACAATAAATCCAAAAGAAGCAAAGGTGGGTAGTAAAAAAATTACAAAACATTGAAATAATTTTTCGTGAAATTTATTTCTTATAGATTATATTTTTGTCTATGTGGAACGATTTAATTCATAAGATTTGGATAGGTAATGTGAAAGTTATGGAGCTTCTTGTTTTGTGGGCAATCTTAACAATTTCTGAATATTTTTTTATTGGATTTGTCATTGAACTCAAATTTAATTCCTAAAGTCCCAATGACCCTACAAGGGCCAAAATACAATCTCAATATTCATCATAATTTTTTGAATTTCTTTGTGTAGCTAGAAAAATACATGAGCTTTATGAAAATTTAATATTTATTTTAATTAGTGCTTAGGAATAAAAGTTATAGCACAATTAGCCATAAACGAAGGTCGGTGGGCAACATTAAAAAAATCACAAAAAGTAAAAAGTAAATTAATTTTTTTCCTAAAACATCATGTTTTTTTCTACATGTGAAGCTTTGATTTATTCTATTTGAACTAGTAATGAGAAAGTTGTAGACAATCTTGTTTTTTGGGCAATCTTAGCATCTTCTTCTAAAAATGATTTATAGAATTCATTTTTTAATGCAATTTTCACATTTAAAAAAACATTTTTTGACAGGGTTTAGTATGCTTGCTAGAATAATCTCATTCTTGGAATTATTATGTTTCAATTCTAGCTTAGAGTTATTAACTATTTAGTTTTTGTTCAATCTTAAACTTATTTCTACTTAACAATTTTTTAATGATTAAAAATCAAGAGTGTTTCTTTTGAATTTTTTTAAAAACTTTGAACTCAATTTTTCAACATAAGAAATTTTTAATTCAAAGTATGTAGTGCAAAAAAAATTTACAACTAGTGGTCAAAGTCATCTAAAATTGCAGGTCAGAATTCAAAAAAACTTATTTTCCAAACTTTGAATGCTACTTGGGATGCTAATATCTTCCAATCTGTATAGTCAAACTTCATGAAATTTTTACCACACAATTTTAGACAAGTCAAGTACAAGATCCTAAGGTTAGATTCTAAATAACTTATTTTTTATGTTTTCTTGGACAAATGTAGTAGAAATGCCAATTTTGAGTGTTTTTCGACAGAAAAATGGCTTCGGGACTTCAAGGGTTAACCAGATTTCAAAAAAATATATAAATGTTTTGTTTTGTTTTCTAGAACAATTTCACCATAAAGATTAGCTAGTGTATTTGATAGAAAAAATGCTTAAAATTTTTGTTGTTTGCTTTGAAAATGACAATTTCAAGTGGATTTTGATAGAAAAATGACCTTAAAACTATAGGAGATAACAAGAATAATGTTAAAATAGGAGTATATTGATTGTACTTAGAGATTATTATGTTTGTGAAAAAATGACTCTCATTTAATCCCTAAAGACCAAGGCCTTTTTTCTATCAAAAAACACTCAAAATTGTCATTTCTACAGCAAATAGTAAAAAAAATTGAATTTTTTTCATGTATAAACATAGAATCTTACACCAAACTAGTATGAAAATGTGTGGACAAAATTTCAGAAATTTTGATGGCACAAATTGCAAGACATAGGCATTTAAAGTGATCAAAACAAGTTTTTCAACTCATTGAGGGACTAGATTTTTTGACTTTGAACCTTCTAAACTTAAATTTTTGCACTACAAAGTTTTGAGCTTTAAATCTTTATGGTGGGGAATTGAGTTGAGAGTCTAGAAAAAAAATAATTAAAAAAAACTTAATTTTTATTCTTAAAAAAATTGTTAAGTAGAAGTAGATATAAGATAGAAGGAAAATCTAAATTATTAATATCTCTAAAATGGAATTAAAACACACTAATCCCAATGGTGAGATTGTTTTTGGAAGCAAATTAAACCATGTAGAATTTTTGTTTTTTGAAAAATTGTAAAAATTGCATTAAGAAACGAATCCTACAAGTTATTTTTTCAAGAACATATTTTAATTATCTGAAAAACAAGATTGTCCGTAACTTTCTCATAGCAAATTCAAATGGAATGAATAAAAGCTTTCTATTCAAACAAAAATATAATCTATAAAGAATAAATAAATAAAATTAAAAGTAGCCTTTTGATTTTATTAATTTTTTTTTGTTGCCCCCTCTCTCTTGTTTTTAGCTTATTTGGACATAACTTTTGTTTCCAAACACCAACTGAAAAAAATAATATTCTTGTGAAGCTAATCAATTTTTCTATCTTCAAAAAAAGTTTGAAAAAATCATGACAAAAATTCAGCCTACAAGTACCTACCCAAAATTCCATTTGTCCCCTAAATGGTCTTTTAGGGGTTAAAAGTATTAGAATGGCAAGAAATAGTTGCTTCTATATTAATAGGAGTTTTTAGCTTTGAATAGGATAATGAAATGAATTGTTTAAAGTACATTAAAATTATATTCAACATTCTTTCATAGTAATATTCATTTTGAAAGTTATTCTAATTAATTGGAGAATTGTAGCATCATATAAAAGATGGAAGACTTTAAAGAGGTAGCTTTATATAGATAAGACTCTCAAAAGACATAAAGTCATAGAGGGAGAAGGAGATGGGATTGTGAAGACTCATCAAAATTTACACAAGACAAGGAGATGTTTGTGAAATGACAATCATTTAGAAAAAAGACTCATAAAAATGTGTGAAGTCAATGTGAGATTGCAAGATTTTGACAATTTTTCTTGGTTTTGAAAGGAGACTTTGGGAAGCTAAAGCATCATACACATAATGGGGCTTTGAAGAGAGATTTACACATGCAATAATGACATGAAGTAGAATCACACTAAGAACAAAAAAATTGGGAAAGATATGATCACATGAAAGTAATGCAACATTAAAACTAAAGAACTATTCTAGATATGGAAAGAAAAATAAATTAATGACATACAATCATACTAAAGAATTGAAAAGATACAAAATTTTAGGGGAACCTTGAAAAGTCAAAGAATCAAAGCCAATTTCTACACCATAGGTGAGCAATCATTAGTAGAAATTTGGTCTTTTACAACTACTAATGCTTAGAAGAACTCATCTGGAACAACTTGTTCTTGAAAAAAAAAGTTGTTTTTGGATAGTGAGAGTTGTTTGTGCACAAGTTGCAAGAAACTTAGTTTCTACCAATGAATAGATTATCACAAAATATTTCTAAAAGCCTCAGTTGAAATTTTTGATAATTATTTTCCAAAAAAAACTTACTGAAAAAATAAAAGATTTCAAATAATGTTTAAAGAGGTGAATTGAATTTTATCAAACAAATTGATTTGGTGCAAACTTGTATCCATCTATAGTATTCCATCTAATAGTCAAATCTATAAGTCCCCCCTAGAAGCTTGATAGATTGAGTGAAGAATAAAATAACTTTATCACCTATCTTCAAAGCACACCCATATTGTCCTTGTCATTGCTTCTTTGTTTGTAAATTTACTTCAAAATTATACTTCAAGACTATTGATAGTCTCAAATATAGTAGCAAAATGATTAACAAGAGTGAAGATATAAAAGTACTTATTGGAATTGCCAAAATTATTGTATATTATTAGAGATTAGCATTGGTTTAAGAAGAAGAAGGCTCATCAAAAGTGAAAACATTTTTCAGACAACAAATTGTGAAATGAGTCATCAATGTTCCCCTATTCTCATATAGATTTTCAATGTCTTTAATAAAAACAAGTGATTATATGTATCAATGGTAGCATTAGGAAAAATCCAGGCTTGAAAGAGGTTGTTAGGTTTGTAACCCCCGTGGTGCAATTACAGAAAAAAGAAATTTAATTTTTAATTTTTTTAATTTGACGTAGTACTACTAGCGCCATGTTAACACCACATCAAATTGGATTATTTTTTAAAATTTCAATTTCTTTAATTTTAAAAAAAATAATTAAAATTAATTTTTTAAAAATTAAAATTAATTTTAAAAAAAATTAAAATTAATTTTTTTTTAAATTTCAATTTAAAAAAAAATTATTATTATTATTTTTTTGTACTTGCACTACCAGAGTGCCAAATATAAAAAATTGGCGGCCTTTTCAAGCTGTAAACTTTTCCTAATGAACTTCCACAAACCATTTGCTTTCCAATTCTATTATACATATATAAGCTTCTTGAAGAAATTGAAGTATTACCATTACTATCTTTAACCTTAATTTTGAAACATCTTCCATTGTACATTTATGTCACAATATGTTGGAATGTTTGTGTCTCTAATAAATGGTTTTGAGCTTTTGAGAAAAGTGATTCAAAGATTCACCAATACACCATATAAATGATTTAAAAAATTCTTGAATATAAAAATTAAGAAAAATTATAGATGTTCTTAAAATTGAAAATATATTCAATTCCAAAATTTATTATATCCAATGGATCTTATAAAGTATAGCTCCAATTATTAGTCATTATAAATAGACTATTTTATCTATATATCCTTAAGAAAAATCCATCTAAAATAATGATATATGGACATTTGTGGTGGTATTGATTTAGAGCTTTATTCTAAATTTTTCATCTTGGGAAGATTGTAGAACTCATAGTTTTCTATACAACTATGCATGGTCCTAATTTGAAAATTTTAGAAATTTGAATCCATAAGTGAGATTAGAAAACCCAAAGTATAACATTCTTGACTAATGAGGTTGAATGTCATTTATTTGTGATATAGTGGGAATTGTTATTTTTCATTGGCTCACAACGCAAAAAAACACTTCCATTCCAATTTTTCTACAATGTCAACTTTTTATCAAAGCCTTCTATTTTCTAGGATGGCTACCTTTATACTAGAAAAGAAGAAGAAAAGTTGATGAAGTCGCCAAAGAAAATATTTTAGAAATGTCAAGTTTGCCAATTTTTGAATGAAGTTTACAAATTTTAGATAATATAATGGATGAAAGTATAATAATAATGAATGACTGAACAAACTTAGGTGATATGTTTGACATTGTATTGTAGGCGGCAATTGGGGTTGCTACCATGAAAACAAAAAACAAGATGTGTGGGCCCTAAAGAAGCTCTTGGAAGATCATATCTTGAAGAAATTTGGATTTATTACAAAGATTTTTTTATTGATAGTCTTTATATCTAAAACATTGAAAATAACTCAATGTTACCTACAATACCTTGAACAAACTGCCATTCAATGTAGAATGAATATCTTCCTTAGTATCCTTAGTATCCTTAGTATCCTTAGTATCCTTAGTAGAATGGATATCTTCCTTAGTATCTTTAGCAAATTTTTTGTAAATTAGAGTGTGCAACATTCTCCATCTCCATAATGGCAACTTCAAATTTTTTCAATTTTAGCCAAGGATGTCTTGTAAGTATTCTAATGTGTTGAGAAGTGTGGGGACGAGAAATAGAATTTCATAGTATCTATGTCCTATTTGCCAAGGTACACATGAGATGAACGCAATGCATAGCTAAAAGTTATTTCATTGGAAAGATTGGCATGAATCGTGAAGTTTACAATCATCTAACATTCTTGTGATTCTATACAAAGTTGAATTTTATGGAGCATAGACTAGACACAAATAAATTTTGTGTCTCTTCACAAAAACTAAGACGGCGATTGGAGCTACGACAATGAAAACAAAAACAAAAAACATTCTCTCATTAGAGTAAATCGTGAAGTTTGTCTTGTGTTTGTAGATGGGTGTCATAATATTGTTAAGCAATGAATTCTCCACCTTCCATATGGAGGTATAATTCCCCCCTATATACTTGGAGGACATTCAATTAAAATACAAACAAGGCTATTGGTTGTTTACTTATATGTTGTCAAAGTTGAGGATGGTTTTATTGGCTGGCCCCGAGGGGTGCGCTTAGTTCTACTACAACAAACCACGTGCGAACAATTGGTTTCTAATAAACTATAATTTTAACTTCAAATTTTAAGCATTGTTTACTAATGACTATAGGATTCTACTCCCAAAATTTCAAACTCAAATAAAATATGGAATGATTTCTAGAAGAGGTTAAAAATGCACTAAAATGGCATGTTTTTTTAACTCACATATTTTTAGAGAACACATTTAGATGACCATTGCATCAATATTCAATTCAAAATGAACTTTCAATAGAGAGTTATATTTAAGAATTTTTGTTCATTTTTTAGACAATTTTTTCTTATATAATATAGGGATGTGAAAGTTATTTTTCAGTTCTACAATGTATCTTTTTGCTTCAAAAATTTGTAACTAATTATTATTAACAAATAAAAATATCAATAATTCAAAACGTAAACTTTCAAAGTAGATAAATCTGTTCATATTTTTCATTTAATTTTATTTAAAATTTCCAAAATAAATAGGGGGTCCAAAGTTTTGTTCGCGTGCTAATATCAAAAAGGGGGGAGTGCACCCCCCAAGTGGCTAGCCCATCTCTGGCCCATTCCACGCCAATTGTATAGTTCTAAGGTCTCCCTTTTCTGCAGAAGCAAAAGGGCCCCCCTAGACTTGATTAACCCCTAAAGGACCATGACTATGTTTTCACTAAAAGTGCTTCAAAACTGCCATTTCTAATATGAGCACCAAATTTGAGAAAAGAAACTATTTTTGTACATATATAACTGTAGGGTCTTGTAGTACATTGACTTGAGAACACGAGGAAAAAAATTCAGAAATTTCCACCATGTAGATTGCAAGATATTAGTGTTTGAAGTGACAAAACCTCTTTTTTGGCCTTGCAAAAAATAGAGCAGCTACACTTCACAAGATCACATTTGTATGAAAAAATGTCCCAAATGGTGGTGCTTCTTTGAATTCAACATTCAAGGCAAGTTGGTTTTGAAAATTTTGAGATCATTTGGAATTGTACAACATATAGGAAAAAAACAATAAGTAAAAATATGTAGAGAATGATTCAAAATACTAAAATTTAACAATTAATTTGTGAAGTTGAAAAATGCTAGTTCCACTAGTTGAAATATTGTAATACACAATCTACATCCCAAAATTTTATTTTCTTAAAAAAGGTATTGAAAATTGAGTAAAATAAAGGACTCCAAAGTTTATTTATAATAGAGAATCCATAACTACCTGCAAATTAAAACTCCTCATAACTTTTGACTCATTGATTAAAATCAAATGATTTAAAGTTTTTTATATGTATATAACTTTAGAAAATCAATTTGAAATTTTTATTTATCAAAAAAGAGATTTTAAAAAATCTGCCTAGACTATCAATTTACCAAAAAAAATAACATATTACACCATAGCTTTTGACTCGTATTTCCAAATGTCATGAAATTTAGTGTGTATGAAAGATATTTCTCGTCCCCACCTTCTATTAAAATTCTAATCTAAAACATGGAAATCCCCAATTACATGTACTTACCCAAAAAATTTATGTTGCCAGAGAATGCATGCTAGTACAGTCCTTTAGGAGTTAACAATGTTAATATGGTTAGAGGGAGATTTAACTCAGAATAATTCAAAAGAAATACGGCACCAAACTCCAACGGACTTGAGTTTTGGTGCTCCAAGGAGTTTTGTCTAGTCAAGTCTATAGTAGTGCAACGAGTGGAGGCCCATGTTTTACCCTTGGAGTAAACCCAGGAACCTTTTATTTGCTATGCAAATTTTTTTTCCATTCAAAATATGAGTTCATGTTTGAAATTAGAGGCCCCAAATTAGTTAGGAGAGGTGTTAACAATAAAATGATTATGGCACAAAATAGGGGGTCTTTTTTTTCACATTCACCCTTGGGTGGACTTCCACAAGAGGCTTGTTGCAATACTAAGGTAAAACAGCCCATTGCGGTCAAATGACCTGTTGTGGTCACTTAGGAAATGATCCATTGTGGTGTTTTTTTTCAATATGTGAGATGTGGGCCACAGTGCATATCTTACATGATAATAATAGAGTGAACAATGACTTCAGTAGGAACTTCTAACTTTTCAGTGTAAAATTCATTGTAAAAATCAACTTTTTAGGCCTTCCACGATAGAAAATATTGTGACTGCATTAGGTAGTAAGATGAGCATTGTGGATTTGGATTTTGTTGGATATGGGGTAGCCTACAGACTTTTTGGGGCCATGATGCACTGAACATTTAAAAAATTCTTAGCAAATTCATACTTTGTGAAAAAAAATGTAATTTCAATTGCACTTGCTGTTTCTCACACTTGTACTAATGTGGGGAAAAAAACTGAAAAATTTCAGCAACAAGATGATGTCAAACTCCTCATTCTAATCACAATGAGCTATTTTACCTTCTAGACTCGACCATTTTTTCTCCAACTCCATACTACACTAATGATGATAAATAGTGTTGGCAACACTAATCACGAAACATAACACTAATCATCAACAATCCGGTTAATGTTACCAATGAATACTAAATGTCAACATAGACACTATTTGTCAACTATTGGGTATACATTTTTTACAAGTTTACATTTCGTGTTACCTAACTATTTCATCAAAATGCAAAGAGAAACATATGAACCCAAGAAACCTATTACATGCTCAAAAAAGTTACTACTCAAAAAAGTGAACACAACACTAAATGCCAACTAATTGAAGTTTAGAGTGACCAAGGTAAAAATCCAGGCACTAATCACAACATAACACTATTTATCATGTAATGGTCCCGCATTGTACACACTTTAAAACTATAACTCTAATGTAGCAGTAACGAAGGATCTCAACAGTTCCACCATCGCGGAAAGTGTCCATACAGACAATACCCGTGAAATACGGAAAGAACGGCAATAGGAGAAGTTCGCAAAACATGTGCAAAACGAGCTAACTGTAGTAAATTACTAGTCGGAAACCAGCCACCGGACGGACCCACCGGAATCCGAGTTGGCAGTCCCGCCCCCACCACCGACTGGGAGCAGGCCACTCGCGGACCTGACCGTCGGATGCAGCCCGCAGAGGGCCGAGATGAGCCCCCGCCCCCAAGGGAGCCCCAACGAAGGCTCCTGGCCGTCGATCCGGATTCCGGTGGCGAACGGCAGGGATGGCGTCGCGGGAGGAAGGTCCTGTGCGGACTGTGGAAGCCCGCGGGGAAGGATGACCGGTGACCCATAGAAGGTGCTGGAAGTCCGTCGAAAGGGAAAGGGAAAGGCAAATTGAGCTGCCTGCCTGGGCCTGCATCCTGTTTCACTTCGTTAGGGTTGCAGAAGGCGCCTTGCCTTGCCCCCCGCAGTCTCCCGCAGCAGCCTCGCTTCGGAAAATTATTGCTGTTACTCGCATGTCCGCTCGACGGGACCAGCCTTTCTTGCAGCAATCGGACGCTGCAGCAGCCGGATCGCTCGTTGGGGCGCATTCCTCCCGCGCGATTTTACTCGGCTCTCGTGGGTTGCTTCGCGACGCTGCGTCACGTGGTTGTGGAGGAGCCGTACGTTGGTTGCGCATCTGCGACTCCGCTTGCTGGATTGATCGCCTCCTCGCTCCTTCTTTCGTCGGTAGGTGCCGTTGGCAGCCATGTTCGGGCGCATGCCATCGAAGAAGAGCGACAACTCGAAGTACTATGACGTTCTCGGGGTTTCGAAGACCGCGTCGCAGGATGAGCTGAAGAAGGCTTACAGGAAGGCGGCAATTAAGAACCATCCCGACAAGGGTGGGGATCCAGAGAAGGTAGGGTTGTGCACCAATCGGAATTGAATTGAGTTAGGCCCGCGGGCTTGCGTGGTACGGGGTCATGAGTGAAAGTGTTGCGATCCCGTGCTTGTTGTGTCGAAAGGTTTCCGAAATTACGCGGCGGTTGATGGTGTGGAGTGGATCGTTGCTTGGTTGTGCGTGCGGTGCTCCTCGGCTTTCGCCTTTGCCATTCAATTGGCTCCGGGAAGCTATTCTCGGTCTGTTGTAAAATGTTCCGCGAGGTGACAGGTACTGGTTCGGCGGAACCGGGAGTGCTGTCGCCACCTCGCGCGATGTGTGTTTGCGGTGAGTTAACGGGTGGCCTCGTGTGTGCAGTTCAAGGAGCTCGCTCAGGCTTACGAGGTGTTGAGCGATCCCGAGAAGCGTGATTTGTATGACCAATATGGAGAAGACGCTCTCAAAGAAGGGATGGGTGGAGGCGGTGGATCTCACAATCCGTTCGACATCTTTGAGTCTTTCTTCGGTGGTGGCAGTGGTTCGTTTGGAGGTACGCTAGTTGTAGACTTTCAGATTTGGCCGCAGATATGGATGGTCTGACCACCGCCTCGAATGTAAATCGTTGTGTATTTTCGTTTTGAAGCGGATTTCTGTGAATTGATGTGCTTGGCCTGTTCCAGGCGGCAGCGGCAGGGGTGGCAGACGACAGAGAAGAGGAGAAGACGTTGTGCATCCCCTGAAGGTTTCGCTGGACGAACTCTACAACGGAACATCGAAGAAGCTCTCTTTGTCGAGGAACGTCATCTGCTCGAAATGCAAAGGGTAAATGTCGGTGCCACTTACAGTTCGGTGTTGGATGGGAGTGATTCGTAGGGTTAAGTCGAGATGGAGAGTGGGGACCTGGTGGGCTTTCCTATAGTGTTCTCATTCTGACTGAACGCTTCTTCTGAAGTCGAAGCGTGCGGCCAGAAGCTTAGGTCAAACCAGCGTCTGTGTGAACTCCGGTTAATCAACGTTGAGCTTAATCGCAGTTTGTTTGGGACGTCATTTTTTCATTTTCTGGGATAGCTTCCTGGAATTGATGCCCCGCAGCGATAGTAAGAGGAGTTGATTAGGGTTCGGTCACTGCGGGAATGATCTTATGAGCATTAGTTTTCGAGCGCTGGACGTGCGGACGGTGACCCAGGCGATTTCCTACCCAGCGACGTGTTGCATTGCGATGAGTGCGATGCAACTCGTCGTTTGTATATTGGACTGTATGGCACTTGGAATGTGCGAGTGGCCCATGCTGTGAACCTGTGGGTGTTTGCCTGGCCTGGGCGATCCCGTCGTTCGAGTGCAACGGCTGAAGTTCCTGCATCCGCAAGTCTGGGAAGCGTCTCTTTATGAATTGGCAGGAAGCTCTAACCTAAGCCAGATAATGTTAATTGTTGTTGTGGCGAATTCTGAGGATTCCGTGTCTCGAATGATGCAGGAAAGGATCGAAGACCGGTGCATCCAGTCGGTGCGCGGGTTGTCAGGGTTCGGGCATGAAGGTTTCGATTCGTCAGCTGGGTCCGAACATGATTCAGCAGATGCAGCACGTTTGCTCCGACTGCAGAGGCTCAGGTGCTGGAACTTATCTCGATCTCCGACTGCATGTACGGTAGCTGGAGGAGTGTGAGGTGCACTGTTTAGTGTGTGGTCGTGTGCTTTGACTGAAGAAGTCGTTACTGTTGTGCAGGCGAGACCATCAGCGAGAAGGACAAGTGTGGGCAGTGCAAGGGGCAGAAGGTGGTGCAGGACAAAAAATTGTTGGAGGTGCATGTGGAGAAGGGCATGATGCATGGACAGAAGATCACGTTCCAAGGCGAGGCTGATGAGGCGGTACGTGCTGTTGCGACACGTTGGTGTGCCTGTGTGGATAGGGGGTCTTGCCGCTGGAGACATGCGGTGTCGGTGTGTGTGTGTGTGTGTTGGGGTATGGGGGCTTGAGGAATGGTCATTTTGAGTTTTGCTTTGCAAGCCTGCAGCTAACAGTTGGATCGGATTTTATTTTCTTTGCGTTGTGTGCAGCCCGATACGCAGACGGGAGATATCGTTTTCGTTTTGCAACAGAAGGAGCACCCGAAATTCAAGAGGAAGGGAGACGATTTGTTTGTGGAACACAGTCTGAGCCTGACAGAAGCTTTGTGTGGTTTCCAATTTCCTCTGACGCACTTGGATGGAAGGCAGCTCCTGATCAAGTCGAACGCCGGGGAAATTGTCAAGCCAGGTACTGTTCTGTGTCCTCATCTCCCTACTTTGAATGTCATGGGTAGATGTCGTGTACCTCTGTAATGCATGCTGCGATAATTTGTCGGCACTAGTTACAGAGAAGAGTGAAGGCGCATGAGCACCCCATCAAAAATTCCCTGCCTCAAGGGTATTAGGTGGTGTCACCTGGTGTCATTGATTTACTGACGTGTTTTTTTTGCTGCGAGCAGGTCAATTCAAGGCTATCAACGACGAGGGCATGCCGCACTATCAGAGGCCTTTCATGAAAGGTAGGATGTATTTGCATTTTGCAGTGGAGTTCCCAGAGTCGGGCTCCATGACAGCGGATCAGTGCGCCGCATTGCAAGCTATTCTACCTCGTAGACCAGGTAGCCAGTTGACGGACATGGAGTTGGACGAATGTGAGGAAACGACACTAATTGATGTGAACATTGAGGATGAGATGAGGAGGAAGCAGCAGCAACAGCAGGAGGCATACGATGAGGATGACGAAGATTCCGCTGGACCTCGTATTCAGTGCGCCCAGCAATAGGCATGTAAATGTCATGTCTTCTGCTGATTTTGTTGTGGTTATGGTTTTCGGACGTATGAAAGGCGTTTGATTTTTTGTCCAGACGACATTACGTCATTCCCTATGTATGTGTTTTTGAGGTCAGGTGACCGTTGGGTTAGGTATCAAGAGCGGCCTATAGTTATACCCGTATCTGATGTAGCGCATGGGGCTGGCCATCGGAAACCACCTGCTTGGTATACAATGTTGATGCTGATCTGCCCTGTGGCCGTCTTTAATTTTAACGATGTCTGGAAAATCATGGAATCCATACTACTGGAGTGAACCCTCATAGGAATTCTTCTAAGATATAGACGAGGTTCAGCAGGTTTTTTTTGTTGATAATTGGTTCGAATGTTCTGCCCAAAATTGTTTCCAACTTCGTATTGTTTTGTTTCTTTGTCGGATGCCTATTTCAGGCTTGAGGCATTCATTTAGTTCATTATCTCTTCTCTCATACGTATGGTTCGTTTTAATAGAACATCTGAGGTATCTGGGCGCATTGAATCTTCTTCAATGACACTATTACGAATGCGCTTCTTGCACATTTATTCACAACTCATTGTGTGGGTCGTCCAATCAGATCTGTGCTAAACGGGAGCGTGTCTCAGGATATGAGCACTTATAAAGCGTCAGAAGTGGCTTGGGTGTAGGCTGAATTGTTTGAATTTCTTAAAGTTTCTGCAGTGGTGGAGGCCTGGTCTTGGAGCACCAGTGAGTACCAGAGTTTGGTGCCCATACGGGCCTCTCTTACTGCTCCAAGACCAGCTTCCTACTAAGGGTACATTTTACTTTCTTCAATACACCTGTAGTGTACATTTTGGGAGGTGGTTGCTTTTCGTGACCACTGCGTTTCAACTTCAAGAATGCGTAACTAATTCCATGAAGGTCATGAAGGTCTGAAAAATATGAAACGACTTGGGGTAGATGTCAAGTTCCATTTTTCTTCGTAAGAAAATTTGATGAAAATTGTTTCAAGGAGTTTAGCCTTCCCTGAAAAAGGAAAAAGGCAATCTAGGCGATCAGTTCTTAAATGGTCGCTTTAAGAGCAGACTACCTTAGTACTGGGGAAAGTTCAAGTACAACTGTGTAAAGAAAAATATTCTTTTGAGTAACATGAAAGTGAGTACGAAATTGGATGGAATGAATGCTAGAAATCATGTCTAATGGTACACAGTACATACTAGTAATATGATAATACAATAATTATACCATAATTGTACCACAAGGTATTTATTATATATTTACAGTGAATGCAATGAAAATACATTGACTTGCAATATCAAATGACTTTTGTGGAAAAATCTTAAACTATGGGGGCTGAAGAATTGAATTGAAAGTTTAGAGAATTTTTTTAAAAAAAATATTTGATTTTCATTCTTTAAAAAATTGTCAAGTTGAAGTAGGTTTAGGATTGAAAGAAAAATTAAATCATTAATAGTTCTAAAATAGGATTGAAACACAATAATCTCAACAGTGAGATTGTTCTAATAAGCAAACTTAACCTTATCAAACAACTTTTTTTGAAAAATTGTAAATATTGCATTTGAAAATAGATCCTATAAGTTATTTTTTCAAGAAAATGCTTAGATTGCCCAAAAACAAGATTGTTCATAATTTTCACATCACTAATCCAAATGGAATGAATCAAAGCTTTACATGTAGACAAAAATAAGATCTACAAGAAAATTATTTAAAAGAAAATTATTTAAAATTTTTGTGGATTTCTTTTTTTGGCTAATGCTATGAAAATTATATTTAGAATGGCATAACTTTTGCTCTTGAGCACCAATTGAAATAAAATTTATATTCCGACAAAGCTAATAAGTTATCCAAAAAGTTTCAAAAAGTTTTACCAAAAATTGAGGCCATAGGAACCCGCTTGAATTCCTCAAAGTTCCCATAGGGAAGTCTTGGTCTTTTAGGGGGTAAATATGTAATGAATCCAATGGATTAACAATTCTATTGTGGTTTGGTTCATTCTACATTTGGTACAAAGAACATTTTATATGGTGAGGATTGACTTGATCCAAATTGAATCCAAACTTGGATTTTAAGATGACATGATGACAATGAAGTGTAGGTTGGTATCAAATTTTATTGATTAATTTTCAACATCAAATTGTTGTTAAAAATATCACAAAAGTGCATTATAGTCCTTTATTTAAAATGCTTCAAAGCATTTATATTTTATTTGATATGAGCATTTTGGCTTCAACTCAATTCTTGAATCATGAAAATAGAAGGATTATTTTTTGTGGGGTTGAAACTATAAAAAACCTCCTTCTAAAATTAAGCTAATGAGATTCTAGAGTCCTATTTTCACTTGGTCGTATGTAGAAGCATTGGTAAAACCTAAAAGTCACTCTTATGATTTTTGCAAAAATGTGACTTCTGTGATTTTTGGAAATTATATACCCCAGTGATGTTGACATATGGAGGTTTATGTAATTTCTAGGTTTTTGAAAAGGTACCAATAAGGGAGATGACAAGAAAATTAAGTGAGGAATTCCTATTTGGAGCTACTTTTTCTCAAACTAAGCTTTGCCCCCTCCCCTTTGCACTCCACTTCTTGTTAGTCAACCTCCTAAGGTTCCTTCAATCAAGTTTTTTTTGCATGATATGTCCATAGTTTTTGCCTTCAATGCCTTTAGAGTTTGATGTTTCTACAAGAGTGATATCAAATTGCCAAGAAGTGCACCATTGTTTACCTGCAACGAGAATTTTGCTTTGAATTTTTTCAATTGGAGTGTTTGCTATGGAAATGATGACGACAAATATTATTTGATTTCATAGCAATTGTATTCTAAGTGGCTTCTCCATATTCCAAACTTGAGCAGTTTGGTAGGTGCATCTTAATCATCATTCAAGTGCAATTTCTATTTGTAATTTTTTTTCAATGTTTATCCTCATTGGCAATATAGCATGGACTATGAAGTAGAAAATGTTGTCACCAATGTGAACTGCATTGTGCAATTGGTTCTCATTCATATTTTTTGTATTTGTATGCTTCATTGTCAAATGTCTTCTAATCCTACTACATCATTTTTGCTTGGTCTTCTTGAGGTTCACATACTCGTCAGAATGTCTTGGCTATCACCTTATGGTGCTCAAGGTGGTTGCAAAATTTGAGGGCGAAAGTTTTGACAATGGTTAGTGAATTTTTGGGATTTTATATGTGTTTTTTTTAATTCATTATTTTCCTATTGTAGAAGATGATTGGAAGTTCTTCTAGGAACTTTGTGAATTCTTTTCATTTGCTACAATTTAAGGCATCTTTACTTTTAAAATTGTGTTTTTCTTGTCTTTGTATTGGAAATTAGAAAAGCTTTTAAATTGGCATGCTTTAGAATTGTAAGTACTGCCTTCATTATGAGATTAATATGCATTATGGATGTACCTGTGGTTTGGCTAAGGCATTTGAACTACTACTAGGTTAGCTTGTTGCAAGCAAATTCAACAACTTGTATAAGTCCTTCCACTGGCTTTCAACGTTCAACAAATATTGGACTCCAAATACTTATATTGTTTATAATAGTTGGTGAGTTTGCCTCCAAATAATTGATTTATATACACTTAGGCACTTGAAATAGTTCATTGGATTTGGTCTCTTTAGACCTTAAAATGATTAGAATATAGAGTATTTTCAAGATATGTAACTAAGAACAAAGCGACCATTAGTCAACTAGGAGCCTCCACCATTCATGAAGACATTTGGTATTAAGAATCAATCACAAAAATGGGTACTACCACACCTAAACTTTCCCATTGCTTATGGTATTTACCACCTTTTCAGAAATGAATGTGTCACTAAATTGACAAGAATCATCCTACTTGCTAATCTATATGATTAAACCCCAGATTCCTACTTAGTTTTTAAAATTGTCAACTTCTTGTTTTAATATTCACTTATGCCACATTTAACTACTTTTGAACTTTTGAAAGTCCAAAAGTAATATTGGTCATCCAGAGAAAAAAAGTTGATCATCTAAAGATAATGCAAAACATTGAGAGAAATGCAAAACATCGGGAGATTAATAAGGAACATTGGGAAATCTATAAAAACATCGAGAGATCTCCCGATGTTATTATGTAGAGATCTCTAGATATTTTGTCCAGAATTCAATGAATAGTCCAAAAGTAGTTAAATATGGCATAAAATGTCTTGTGGTTGGGGTTAGTTTCATCTATAATTTGTAATCTTACCATTCTCATCAATTGGGCAATTTTTAATAAACTTAATAGCTTGTACAATCCAACATTTTGCAATATTAAATACTAGTAAATTATTTGGAGGGTGATATTTTTTGAAAGTATTGCCTTCATTTACTCAATTTAAAGCCACTGTGTTCAATCCCATTACATTATGACCAACAATTTCTATTGCAATCACCTAGGTGGCAAGTGGGTGCCAATACTAGTTCAACATTGTGTAATGCATTTCACATTGTGTTGTAAGCTAAAGAAAGGTAGCACCCGCAAGTACTTGTTGCACAATTAAATAATTTCTTGGTATACCAGATTGTAGGGTTGATAATGAATGGTTTGCAAGTTTTGTCCAATAGGAACAATACTTTGCACACACAACCATCATTTGCAATGCCCCTCTTCCGTGGAAATAGGAATTTTCTTGCATATTTGTAGTTGTTATTGTTGAAATGTATTACTTTTATTTCACTAAAGGGGTCTCTCCAAGGGCACTTGGAAGGCCCATTTTTGCTCTAATGATTCTTCATACACATTTTGAATTAGTATTCATGGTGCTTGAAATTGACATCAATTTTTTGTGGAAGTAACAATGTATGTTTCCCTTTCTTGTGCACAGGCAATAAACATCTTATGGTCACAAATCAACATTCGATACATGGACAATGGAATAGATGGATAGATTGTGATCACATTCACTACTTGGTTACTCTTGCAGCTCCTTACTGGGACTCATGTTGCTTTTGTCCCTTCTTTTCTTGAAGAAGAAGATAACATACTAGGCTTATAGGATATTGTAGACAACCTAGGGCAACTTGTTGATGATTTCCTTGCTTCTATGCGGTATGACTTTAAAAACTTCTGCTTTTGCAATGCGTTGACTATACTCAATGAAGACCAAGGATATTGGATTAAACCCTGCTCAACAACTTGATTTTCAAGATTTTTCTCAATGAATATGATGATGCCAGATGGATTTAGATCTTTTGCATCACGAAACCAATAGACTTTGCTTTGGCTAATCTTCTCACCCCACATGTTTAGAAGAAAAATACAAAGTATTGGGGCAATTCCAGTTGTCATCCGAGTGGTGTAAATCCTCTTTAAACTTACCCATGGGGCATCCCTATTTATTTGCAACAAAATATTTGCAATTGGCAAGAGCATGGTCTCCGTTGTATTGAGAGACATTGTCCATGCTATCAATGAGTCTCTAAAACACAATCTAATTTGGCCAATATAAGAGGAATTTTTTAAATTTTTGTAGTTTGTCTATTGTAGTGGATGTTGTTGATGGCACATACATCTTGATTTCAAAGCCTTGCCATGTTCTAGTTGATCTCTACTATTTTACATTTGGTGGCTATACTTTAAACTACCAAGCAGTGGTGAATAGTAACAAATGATTTGTGGACTTGTAATTGAAAATGTCAAGCTCCACTAATGATTCTAAGATGCTAACGTGGTCTTCCTAATATGATTTGGCCATGCATAACAACTTTTTTGACAAGCAGCATGGTTTTGAAGTTTTTTCTCTTTATTTTTAGGTGACCTTAGCTACCCATTCTTTCCTTGGCTCATGGTTCTACATCAAAGTAACATGTAATTGTTTTTGGTAGAGGCACTTTTTACAAAAAGTTGTAGAAAGGGCGTTGTGTTGTGGAGAATGCCTTCAAAATATTGAAGCAAACTTTTAGGGAGTTGCTCACAAAATTTGATTTGGATGTTGTTTTCTTACCAAATGTGATCTTCTATTGTGCAATATTGCATAATACGCTCCTAAGGTAATCACATGAGGATGTTGAAAACTTATTTAATGTACTATGGAATGAAGGATTGCATAACGAAGTAATGGATGATGGTATAGGTAGTCAAGTTGGCATAGATGCCATTCTAAAAACCACTACAACTATTGTGACTAGCAAGAAAATGAGAGCACTTGGTGTCCATGTGGTCATGCTAAAACAACAACACATATAGGTCCTTAAGTGACACTAGAAGAAAAATGTGTCCACCACAACTGTCTAAAATGTGACTAATTGTCCTATACAACTATCCTGCGACTATAGCCCTTTCTATTTGTACCAAACTCTTACATCATTGTTTGATGTCATTGCTTTAAATCATTAGTACAATGTTTTAGTTGCAAAGTAGTTGTAGGATGAAGTGAATATATTGTTTTAATTGCAAAGTCATAGAATGAAGTGTAAGATTATGAGAGTTGTAACAAAGTTCAAATTTAGAATGAATGTGAGTTATTTACCATCCAATATTCATCACAGTTGTCAATGTGGATTAGTCTAAACTTTATGATATTCACCATGTCGATTTATAGTCACAAAAACAACTAAGAAATGACTAAAAACAACTGCAATTGTAAAATGATAGTAGTCATTTCTTAGTTGTTTTTTTGTAGTTTTATAGTTGTTTAGTAGTTATTTCCTTATTGTTTCCACATCATTTTTCAATTGTCTTTTACCAGTTGTCCCATATCAATTGTCAAGAGTACCACTAGGTTGAACATATAAAACTTATAAGTAGTTGTATCCTTATGTAATGAATTTTGTAAATAGAATTCTAAGATTTCTACAATATATAGATTTTATAGTTTATAGATTTCTACAATTTATATTTTTTTGTATTTTGTAGATTTCTACAATTTGCAAATTTTTGCATTATTTTTGTAAATTTTGAAATCTACAAATTCTATAAGTAAAAACAAGTTGTAAATATGCCACAAACAAGTTGCAATGAAGTCACTAACAAATTGCAAACAAGTCATAGATGAGTTGCAAAAAAGTTATAGACAAGTCACAATGAAATCACATGAGTTGCAAAAAAGTTACAGACAAGTCACAATGAAATCACAAATGAATTGCAAAGGAGTTATACATTAGTCTCAAATGAATCACCAATAAGTTGTATAACTCACTTTTTTAGTAACCGACCTCATATGGTAGCAAATACCACATTAACAACCACATCATAAAGCGCATTGACAAAGTTCCAAGTAAGCCAACAAATGGGAAACAATCCTAATTTGCCTTGCAACTACAATACGACTAGAAAACTTGTCCACATCGATTGGGGACCTCTAAATTCACTAATTGTAAATGTATGATGCAACCTAAAAAATAATTACTCTTTATAGTCGCAAAACCCTTTATTTCTTCTAGTATGAGTTACTTTGCTTTACTTACTCCAATTCATATCATCATGGTGACATGACCTTCGCTATAGACATTCTTTAGTGTTAATGAATCCATAGGGGAACAAAGAAATGCTAGAATTTGCACTTATTAAATTCTATTTTCATTACTACAATTTAATTTCAAATTTTGATCCTACTTGATTGCATGAGCTACGGTACAACCTAGGTTGTCATGTAATGAAGCAAAACATTTGTGCAAACAAGGGTTGTGTTCTACATACTATGAACTAATTATATGTTGTTGTCATGCAAGGATGCATGCTCTAGCAGCTGATTGTACTTGTCAATAGATTAGCTTCTAAATTGTTCTAAGTTCTGGTAGTAGTTAAGTACAAGTCTTTGATTTGCTAAGCTGCTTGTCTAAACAAGTCCAATTGCTAATGTGCACCAATGTCAAGAAATTGTATAGGTTCTTTGGTCTTTTTAGTAGTTACAAATTCTCTACCATTTTCTTCAAGTCCCCTAATAACAATATGTGTAGAGATTTTGTCCATTGTTGGCATCTAGTATTGTCTTCTTTAGTTGTTTGCTGTGGCATGCTCAACATTTTAGCACATTGCTTGTGTTGAAGATTTTGTCCAATACTATAGACAAATGAGCTAGGCAATGAATAATCTCACCCTATTTCATTATTGACAAGTACATAGTCTCATTTGCCATGACTACATTCTCGTACAAATGTTGGTCTTTGTCACACTAGTAAGCCATTTTCTTGCTAAACAATTGGAGTTGAACTTCAATTTTGGATCACTCAAAAGTATGACTTCATTCTATTACATTGTGTGTTTATTTGGCCATTATTACTCTAATGGCCTTTGTAGCCTCAACTATGGTGGCATGCCTACAAAATTGTTACTGAAATGCCTTCCAATTAAGTAGGGTGATGTATGAGATGAACTAATATTTTATGGCGTAATTCCAAGTGGCAAAGCATGTCGTGGCCTAGACATTGGCATGTTTATAGACATGAGTGGTCTCCCTCTATGGCTTGGTGTAGATGGCGACATTAGTAGGTGTGCTATCTTCTATGTTGTTTGGTGCATCTATTAAGGGCTGGTCCATCTAGTCTTTCATCTCAAGCTTGTTGTTATTGTCTTTTAGAACTTAATGTTGATGTTGTTGTAGTATATAGTTTTTGTTGCTGAGGCAAGGAGTTCACTTACATGGGAGGATTGAATTTGAAGTCATGTTCTATACCAACCATGAAAGACATTGAAAATTTCTTGAACAAATTATTTCGGCGATCTTTTTTTCTTGCATTTGTTGGGAATCAAATTCCAATAGTCAAGTACATTCTTGCCAGTCCTGTCAAGGTAGTCGAAAAAGCATTTATAGTTTGAAAAAATTTAGTTCCATTTCATTTTGCATATTGTGCTATCACGTAAGCATGGATAAAAACCCGGCTTGCATGACCTCTTGTGAAATTTAGAACTACTTGGTATTGTTGAGAGTCATTAACTCTCGTTTGTCAATTGTATCCATCTCTTCTATGAACATTTTGCGTTTAGCGATTATGAGTGCCAAAATTTCTAACTTCACCCAATTCAAACCACGATCCTTCTTTACTCACTTGCTATTACTAATAGTACATAGGGGTGGTGTGGGCGCAAATCTAGGATTTGAGGGAGGACCTTGTGATGTCATCAATGATCTGTTGTGTTGTAATGCAACTAGTGGAATAGCGCAAGTACATGCACGAAATGACAATGATTAGAGCAACCTTCTTCTCTACATTACCATGTCCACAAATCAACATAGTAGTAGTGCCATGGAGCAATGAATGGGGAGGATAGAATGAACAATAGAGAAAATAGACTTGAGTAGTGTGAAAAACTAAACCGCGGGCCTGTTCTATCTTTTTTGTTAAGTGGTTACTCATTGGAGCATTGAAGTGTGTTTGTGTTGTATGCATGTCTACTGTACACTTAAAAACAATGAGGCAATGTACAAGAAAACAACATTTCAAATTTATACCCTTCAAAAATGTAAATAGAAGTTAGTCATTGATTTTATTGTGAACATGTTATTAAAGCATGAAACAACTTTCTCCTAGTGTACATGTCTTTTTTCATGTTACAAATCAAAAAACATACCAAATATAATGTAAAGTAATTGAAAAAGGTATAGTGCCAAACCAATCACTTCAACACTTATGAAATTGATGAAACAAAATTCATGTTTAGGAATAAATACTAACCAACTAATGACATTATTGTAGGTCGGAATGGCATAGTAATAGGACAAAATGCCGAGTTGTGGAAGTTTTCACTGAGTTGATTTCTATAACAAGGATTCTTTGCAATCTTATAGAGAACTCCAATCCAAGGAAAAAAACATGATATTACAATTAAGAAAGACATGAACAAAAACTATTTCTAAAATATGCATTGCCTTCTGATAACGGCAATGGTAATGAATGTTACTTTTACATACAACATTGACAAGCACAATTTCATGCCCAAAGGTGTATTGCTTATTTTTATAATGCTATAGACATTTAGAGAGGCTAGAAGAGTACTACGAGCATCAAAATTGACGCAACTACATTACAAACACCATAGAATCTCACTGTAATGGTAGTTGCAGACACAAACTTTAACACAAGA
Source organism: Climacium dendroides (assembly GCA_950106755.1). Taxonomy (NCBI): domain Eukaryota; kingdom Viridiplantae; phylum Streptophyta; class Bryopsida; order Hypnales; family Climaciaceae; genus Climacium; species Climacium dendroides. Next base: position 19,614,825 of record OX467083.1, read on the forward strand.
ATAGTGTGGCAAAACTGAATGTAAATATGACAATTTTGTTACATAATGAACCTGAGCAATAATGGATGATGTCGCAATTGTGCAATAGAGATCATATAATGTGAGATTTGCATTTATTTGATGCAGCCTACTCTCATCTCCTATTTTGAATTATGCGAGAAATCCTTCTACCAATCTGAGAATTCTGCCAAGAATGCAAACGTCACTATTTCATAATGGGACTTTGCAACTGAGATTACTTCTATAGTCCCAAAATTCTCTCAAATCTTCATTTTGGTTGGATGCAACCACTACAAAAAATCAAGAGTTTCAACCAAAGTTTTCTCCTCAAGCTCCAATATTTTTCAACTACCACCACACTTACACCTGTGCCATTAGGGATTCCATGCAAACTCGGAGGTAACACCGGGGGTTGGAATGAACACTCTTAGATCCACAAGTCACAACCACCGCTCCTTCCAAACTTGTAGTACTATGTGAAAACAAGGCTTAGGTCATTTCCAACTATTATAATATTGGACTTTTGTATCAAGCTCTTGAGACTAGTTCCAAACCCTAGACCACAGTCAATGTTCAAATCTCCTAATTTTGTAGATGGCCTTAAGTGAAAAGTGTCTTTTAGTTAGAAAAAAGTGGATTGTGGATTTCAATACAACTAGTATACTCTATGCCATTGCCACATCCAAAAAAAGTAAAAATCATTTTCTAATTTTTTAATTTGTAATAAGACATGTGGATCCTAGAAAATCTCCATCAAAATTATATATTGAAGATAATTGGATCTATTATAAAGGTTAGTATTGTTTATTAGACTTTATCTCAAAAACATTGAAAATAACTATATGAGTGCAACAATGTAGAGTATTAATTGGTATAGCAACCTTGAGTTGTAGATTTTGCTCAAATCAAAATGAAATTGTTGCAAAAACCCAAGTCAATAACAATAGGCATTGAATTGGAATGTTAATTGCTCTAATCTTGATGTTCAATTCAAATTTGAAATGTAATATAGATGCACTTTTTAAAATGCTACTTCTAAAATCATTCTCAGTCTAGTAGTCCTAACACTTTGAAAACTAAGATTTTACTTGCTTACATTAAATCCAAAAGATTAAAACCTAGAGCCAATTGATCTTGGTGTACGTATGATACACTTCCTAGGAGACTAAATTGACATTCAATTTCTAACTACTCACTGTATTGCCATTGCCAATATTTGAACACGATGTTTTTGCATCCTCAAAATTGAATCACAAGTTCCTCACACTACTTTTTGGGTGCACTAGGATTAACTAAAAGACGTCTCTAAATATCAAATGCACGCTTCAACAAAGAATGGTTTTCAATATCACTTATGAATCTAGTCAAAAGAATAACTACTGGTAGCATGATTTACTTACTAGTAGAGTATTAGGTTCTACACAAAGATTATCAATCAAACACACTCACTTTTTGCCAACGAAAGTTTGTATGCGGTAGAGCTCTATGAAACTTTCTCACAACTTCAAGGCCTTCAAGACTAACACCCCTTGGCTTGAACAAAGAGGATCATATATAATGCAAAAGCATCTCTTAATATTTTCTTGCAATTCAAGTTCAATGAGATGATAGGGAATTCATCATTGATAAGTAGAATATTACCCCTATTAAGTATCTAGACACTCACAAATCACTGAAAATTAACATTCAACCTGAAAAATCCCATAATATGTCATTTCAGTTTACCATATTGGATAACTTGACAAACTTTAGTTAATATGCCCTACCTCTCATTGCATCCTCATGTACTAGTTGAATCTAAAATTTGCCCATGCGAGCAATTTGCGATGGATAAAAATGTTGTATTCTAGAAACTTTCATGACAGAAGTAAGGTTTAGAGGTGAGAATTCTCATATTGTACAAAGTGCAAACAAAAAAGTTGATTGCTCACCTTCAATTATTGAATTTTCTCACGTTACAGTGATAGCCATTGCAAGTTCCTTGCAAAAATGGCAGGAGAGGATATTTGCACACATTATAGATTGATGTTTTGCAAAATTGAACAATCCCAGTGAAGAAACTCATATTGGGGGCTAGTAGACCTGGGCACTTCTAAATGCATGTCAATTGCCTTGATGATGTTCTTGTAATTAGACTTTCCATAATATCTTCAAATCTATCATAATCATGGAGATGATCCGCAGATAAATTAAAGTCAAAATTGAATTGTTGGAATTGTACTAATGCACTTTGATGTTTTCTAGTTGAATGGCATTCTTTCAACTTCTAGAACCAATTTTCTACCATTTTAAGAACTTCATGATGATGGCCATTGCAAGTTCCTTATAGAAATGTTGACCTCTTTTCCACATCAACTTCACATCAACTTTGATGACTTTGAATGCTTTCTCAAGTAATCTTGTAGCGATGAGCATCAACAAAGAACAAATATCAGAGCAATTCAATTTTAATATACAAAAAGGGTGGAGCAATTGAATTCATCACCTGCGTTGTTGTCATCCTTTATTATGAAGGAATAGTAATATAAATAGTAGAAAGTACCAATTCTCCTGCAAAGTACTACACAGACAACGCCAATTAGACCTTGAAAATGTACAGTAAAATATCAACATCCAACAAACACAATACAACCCTAAACCCTAAAAAATATGTGAGTTCTTTCATGTGACACCTATCTTGATCTTACTCCAAGCAAAAACTTGAAAGTTGCAATAAACTTCCCTTCTAAGCTTATGATTTTTTGATTTCAATTTCAACCAAATTTTTGCAAACTTCAATCTGTCCTACAAGACAAGAGGACAAAATCAAAAACAAAAAAGCTACATATTGCATGTATTATTATAGATAAGCTCCAAAATTTGTCTTATAATCAAAGAAGGAGTACACTAGGACAAAGTCTAGGTTTCCCTGGCATTCCTTGACATTCCTCTAATGTTTTCTGTTGTGGCATTGAAGTTCCCCTGTCAAGAAGCATCACCCTTTTTTAACAAGGCCCACAAAAACTTTGAAATTCAATAACTTTTAAACCATAGTGTGAGAGGTTGTATTGTTGAAATAAATAAAAAATTCAATGCACAAAGCATAGTGCAAGGGCTTTGTTGGGTGGCCTTTGGACATGTGGTGTGAAAGTGTTATATATAATATTCAATTTTTGAATTAATAAAAACTTTGAAATTCCATAACTTCTATATCATCCGTCGAAATGCCATGAAACAAAATCCATGCATTACTCCTTGCAAAGAGCTTTTGAGAAATACTAAGAATATTGCTAAATGCCTCATTATTTGTTAAATCTTAGTATATCAACAAACAAAACAAAACAACTTAAGATATAGATTGTTGGTGATTTTAAAATATGACTACTTATTTCAAGAATTGTTTGAGTTTTTGTGAACATGGAATTAGAAAATATGTTGTAGAAAAAGGTTACTATCATAAGTGGGACAAAGGGATTCACCCCTTAGAATTCTTTATATGATATTTTTTATTTGAAGAAAGCCAATTCCAAAAGTCCATGTATTTCTAAGGCCATATATTACCCATCAACCAATAAGGCCATATATTACCCATCAACCAAACATATGATTAGCATGATCATGGGGATGTTCTCAAGTATTCTATAAATGAATTTCTAAAAATTTGACTTCAAGACGGTACAATATAAAAATGTAAATAACCAAATGAGTATACAGATAAGAGCAATTCTATTCAAAATTATGTAGAACATCAATTACTTAGAAAGATGCATATTTCCAAAATGAAACTTCAAAAATTAATGAAAAATTATTGTAAGAATATTTCAGAATATTTCAAAATATCAGATGAAAAATATTTTCAATATATGTATATTATTCCATATTCCCTATCTAAATATCTTTTGAATGCATCTAAATCAATCACTTCATATTAAGTAACTTTCCATTTAGATTTAGATGTTTAATCCTTAAAATCTCAAAGATGCTAGCATCTAAGCCTAGAAATGTGAGCTACAAACATTGAGCCTTTTTGATAAACTTGAAACCAATTTAGAATTTACTCAAACTTAGTATAAGTTCGTTCCAGGGAGGCTTATGTAATAGGAATGTTTCTAATTTGTACCTAATAGGCCATTGTAATCAAGAACAAGAGAAAATATGTTCCTTAACCACAAACAATTGTGTTTTCCTCACTTGTAAGCCCATTGCTAAATCTGAGCTTTCCACTTTTAAAGGCCACAAGGGTTGAGTTTTATTCCCCAATTATATTTTTTAATCTTCTTTTATCTTTATATTTTTTCTTTGTCTTTATCTTTATCTTATTTTTCTTTTTAATCTTCAAATCAATATTGGCTGCTCATCTCCACGGCTTGACTTGGGTTCTTCAACTTCCAAATCAGCTTGGTGACTTTGTATCACAATTTGGTCTTTGTCTGCTACTTTGAGAACCAAAGAACCTTTCTCAATCAATTTGGTTTGTTTGTCTTTCACCTCACAACTTCACTCATCTAAATTCTATTACAAACAAAGTGACACTTTCATAGAACAACTTGAAATTGATTTCTTTAAACTTTATAATCACTCATATTAAAATATGCTTCATCCCTAACCACTCATTGAATTACCCACTCGATACACACTCAACAATTTTCACCAATTTGATAATTGTCATATAGTCACTCCAATTTGAAAATAGGCCAACAATCACACACATGCACTCTTGTCAATTATTCACAAAGGATCTCTTACAGTCTTCCACTTTTTATTCGGTTAAAAATACTCAAAAATATTTGTAGTTGCTCACACTTTCTAATTTGAGTAATAACTGTAGATAAACTTGGGTTCTTAATTAAAAAATTTAATATCCGAGCAATAGTTGAAAGTTCGTTCCTAGGGAGGCTAATATAATAGGACTACTTCTATTTTGAATTCTTAATAAGTCATTGCAATTGTAGAACATAAAGGAAAAGTTCTTTAACCACATATAAAAATGTTTTTTCCTCACGCGATAATATCTAATTACTAGATTTGTTACTCCACTCTTTAAGGCCATAAGGGTTAAGAATATGCTCCCAATTTGGTTCTTTATTAATCTTTAAATTTTTTAATTCTTCTTTTCCTTAAATTCTTTTCTTTTCCAAATTGGCTTTTGCTCCAAGTTGGTACCACCGTCAAGGTACAGTACTACCAAATCAGCGACACTAACTTCGTACTTTAATCAATCTCCAATTGTAATCACTAATTAATCCAATTTGGCACTTGAATCAGGTACAGACTGGTTGGCTTTCCATCTTCCTATTTGGGCTGAATTACACCAACTTGATCTTTGTCTTCAATTTCAACCACAACAAGATCTTTCTTATTCGAATGGGAATTCACAGATATAATACAATTGGGGTTGAAGAAATTTTGCTCATGGCGGAATTCGTAGTTTCACATGCTAGCTTGGACTTCAATTACTTTTCTAATGCAAAATTCTCCATTTCTAAATCATCAATTTCAACTTGGAACTTAATTCCACAAACATGCAACAACGCTCATCAATTGGCCTTACATCTCACAAACCAATTTGGTTTCACTCACGGATCATAAATTGATTCGGCATTCACAAGACAACATTCAGACTTTATTCACATGCCTACTTGGGATGTTACAAATTAGTCTCACAACTTGGATTTAAACGTATATTTCGTCTTATTTAATAAGCACACATATTCAAACACAACATAATTCACTCATCTGATTTACAATTCGGATGCTTCAAAATTACTACAACAACATTCACAAACACAAATTGGATCAATCTAAACTCACATGACTGCAAATAATTTTTAATTGGCACAACACTAATTCACAACAACAACTCTCATACAATTAGGATTAGACATTAAACGCTCCACGTACACTTGCATTCATCATCAATAATACAGATCACACTGCACCAATTTGGGTAAACATATATTTATATTAGCTTCCAAATTGGTAATCAAATCACCGTTACAGATTCAACAATATCGTCAATTGATAGAGGGAGGAGAATCCACCTAGTAGGTACCAAATCAGATTGGTTGCTTGACTGACCATTGCTATTTGTTCACATACCATCTGGAATTCTAGATATACAAAAAATCAAGCTCAAGGATGATGCCTCAGGGCCCCAAATTTTGAGTTTTCTTTGATTTTCTCAAGTCCAGAGTGAATCCAATTCCAAGTTAAGCCAAGGAGTAGTTCCCCCCCCAAAAAAAAAATCAAATTTCTTTCAAAATCCAAAGTGAACCAAAATTTCAGATTTCTTTCAAATCTAGAGTGAACCAAAATTTCAAATTTCTTTCAAAATCCAGAGTGAACCCAATCCCAAGTCAAAGCTAGAGAGTAGGAGTCCCAAAAATTTAGATTTCCAAAGTCCAAAGTGAACCCCAAAATCCCAAAGTTCATCCAAGGATTGGAATTCCCAAAAAACTCAAATTTCTTTCAAGTCCAGAGCTACTAGCCCAGTCAGAGAGTATGAGGTAGAAGGCTTACAAAAAAAGTTCAGATTTCTACACTTGAGAGGGCAGATAGAGTGATTGAGTGAGTGGAGGGTGTTTGAAATTCCAATTTGTGAAGTCAACCAACGTTGACTAAGGCTAGAGCCACTCCAAAGGTGTCGATCAAGGTCCAAGAATCTTCATTGCAAGAAATCAAGCCAAGCTTCACCATTTTGCAATTACCAAAGCTCACAACTTCAAGAACAAAATCACAAAACAAGTGCAAGTGAAGGAGACAAGTGCATTAGTAGGAAGACTCAAATGAAGGAGATTCATCCATTTAGGAATATTTTGAATCCCTTAATCAAGGTTTGACTTTGGTTAAGACAAAAGGAAAACAACAAATAGATGAATAGTGGATTTCCAAATATTCTTGAAGTTAGTTATTAGTTGGTAGATGTCAAAAGTACTTTGTCTTCAACCATTTGTTTGATTCCCAAACAAATTGGAGCATTTGGCAATTAGAGGGTTGATTAGATTTGATAGGATTTTATTCTTTAAAAGATCTAGGAAAGAAAAAGAGAAAGAAAACATTCAAAAGAGAAAGAAAGGAAAGAAATACAGGAGAAGTATACGGACTTAAAGCATCACCAAGGCATGGAAATACAACTTCAATTTCTTAAATCACTGGGATGGAGGTCATTCAACATGACGACGTAGTAGCCATTCAAACAAACATGGAAGATGTCTTCATAGAGGTATGTTGGTGAAGCTTTTATTTTTACTTTTATTTCTTAAAAAATTATTCAAGTAGATTAAAATTAAACCATAGAAAATGATCTTAGTAGAATTCTTATTGGAATTAGACAACAATTAGGGAAATTAATATAGATTAAAAGATAGGATAAAAGATGAAAGTAAAAAGTGACTTTTTACAACTCCAAAGACAAAAAGAATTTACAGAAGGATTTTGGTAAACCGGACAACGGTAAAAGATCAGCCCGTAAGTAAAATTTACCAAGGAAGTAAAAATAACTTAATTTACCTTCAAGGATAAAATTCAAAAGCAATCACATAAAATTAGCTTTTACCTAAAGATTAAAGTAGAATTACCTTTAGTAACTTTCATCAGTAAAATTCATCTAAAATTATCCAAGACGTAAAAGATAAAAGAAATAAAAAGTGAATTTAGAATCTTAAGAATAATATTTTCAAGATTCCAACACCCTCTTTACCTTTTGAATTGGATAAAAATCCCAAAACTTAGAGTAGAGTAAAGTTTCAACCAAAGTTACTAAGGAATTGGATGAAAGTCAACCACAATTGACCAAAAACAAACCAAAATTAGGGTTTTAGAAAGAAGATAAAATATAGAAAATAACACAAAATTCTCAATTGATTTCATTAGTTAGAACTCTCACAATTGACGAATGAAGTTTTAAGCATTAGGTTAGAGTCAATACTTCATCCACCATTATCCATTAGGAATTTAGGCCAATTTGGAATTACTTTATCATTTTGGAAAGGAAAAAATCATCCCTACACATTGGCTCATTTATATTTCTTGATTGACTAACATCTTTTTACTTGGATTTTTTTTGTTATACAATTCCAACTAACAATTTGTTTCATGTGGTTAGTCATTTTCATAAAAGAAGTTTGAAATAGGACATACAACAAAAAGATTCATTGCTTGGAAGGCGCAACTAGATTACGCATTGTAGACACCCATAGAATTTACTATAAGCAAAACACTAAGAACCTAGTTGTGTACACTTTATTCCAAGGGTGGGAATAAAACGCTCACAAGGAGCTTTTTGGTTGTTACACCAACTTCTCCACTTGTCAATTCACATGTAGGTGGGCTTCTTGATTTTGACACCAACATCTCCTCCTAGTAGGTCCATATAAGCATGTAGGATTTTTTTGAGATTTTTATGCCAACTTTTTCATCGATTGGTTCACATATGGTGTAGAAGGGCTTCTTCATTTTTACGCCAACCTTTCCATCCATAGGTCCACATGTGGGGTAGAGGGGGCTTCTTGATTGGTAAGCCAACTTCTCCATTTAGCAATCCAAATATAGGATAGGTAGGGCTTCTTGATTTTTAAGCCAAATTCTCCATCAACCAGGTCCAAGTGTATTGTAGAGGGTGCCTCTTGATTCATAAGCCAACTTTTTTATCTATTAGTCTATATACAGGGTAGGGTGGGCATCTTGATTTTGACACCAACATCTCCACTTGGTAGGTCCTCAAGCATGTAGGGTTTCTTTTAGGATTTTTACATGTACTTCTTTGTCCATTCCTTCACATGTGGTGTAGAGGGGCTTTTTCATTTTGTACTCCAACTTCTCCATTTATAGGTTCACATCTAAGGTAGAGGGGTCTTCTTGATTGGTAAGCCAACGTATCCATCAACCAGGTTCACATGTAGGATAGGGGGCGCTTCTTGATTTCTAAGTTAACTTCTCCACTTGTCAATCTACATGTGTTGTGGGACGTCTTGATCTTTACACCAACATCTCTATCTGTCAAATTCAAAAGTAGGTAGGAGAACTTTTTTATTTTTATGCCAACTTTTCTTTCTATAGGTCTATATATAGAGGAGAGGAGGATTCTTGATTTCTAAATCAATTTTTCCATTAGTTAGGTCCACATAAAGGATAGATTTTTTTGGATTTTCATGCTAATTTTGTCATCTATAGGTCCGCATGTGGTGTACAAGGGCTTTTTGATTTTTATGCCAACTTCTCCACCTATTGGTCCGCATATAGGGTAAAAGAGGCTTTTTAATTTTTAGGCCAATTTTTCCATCTATTAGATCTATATGTATGGTAGGTGGGGATTTGGGATTTTTATACCAACTTCTCCATCTATTAGTCATCATATAATATATAGAAGGAGACTTCTTGATTTTTATGCCAACTTCTCCATGTATAGGTCCACATGTAGTTTAAAGGAGGTGTGAGCTCCAAATTTGTCACTTGGGACTCAAGATTTGTTCTTTTTTTAAATCAAATTTAAGTTTTTTATACAAAAAGACTAAAAAAGCCTTAAAATAGTATAAAATTGAAAAAAAATGTCATATGCCAATATAGTATTTGGTTCTAGATTGAATATTTTTTTCTAAATTAAATTAAATCTGGCCAATAAATGGGGTAGAAAACTAAAAATCATGTAAATAGTGGACTTTGAGTGAATGTTGTTCAAATAGCCAAACTTGCAATGCATGTGACAATGTAAGGCTAAATTGGTCCGAGGAAACCTATGTGAGAATCCTAAATCGATCCCCCAAAAGAGGTTTTAATTTTCAAATTAATTCCCAAGATTAATAGAAATTCCAATTGTTAACCTACATATGATATAAACTCAAGACAAACTTGTAGGGGGCATCTATAGGTGAAGTACAATATTCTTGGGTTGAAATCACACTTAGGACTCAATGGCAAAATTAGGTTGCCAAGATTTCCCTTGGTGTGAAAGATTTTTTGTTTACTAGAATTTAAAGGAGATAGTGGACTTTACTTCTCCTTTGTGAAATGTGTAGAGTAAAAATATGAGCCTATTCATCTTTTGTGAAATTCCATGAGAGGTTCCACAAAAAATTTCAAAATTTTCTAATAGTCAGAAGATGCTCTTCCAGACTATCAACCACCTAAATCTACGATGGAAAATTCCTAGAAATTATCCAAGTTGTGGTAAAATCTCACTAAAAACTATTATTTGCTCTTTTGTACTAGTAAAACACTCCAACAAGTTACATGACATTCCAACATCCAAAAAACATCAAATCAACAAGATTCTCCAAAACTAGGGAATTTAAAAAAGGTTTGTGGAGTTGACCAACGTTCTAGTAGCATACGAAAGTGGAATCGGGTAGAAGAGGGGTCTTTTTTTACTTCCTTGTACCTATTAAAGAGCCTAGGCTAGCTATTTTTCTTAAAAAAGGTAAACTCCAATAGTTGGATTTTTACCCTTTTTTAGTTTTAAGTTGGCATTAGGATTTGTTGAGTTTTTGAGGTAGAAAAAAGGAGTTGAGGGTTTTGTAAGACTAGAAATGGCCTTTTGAAGCCAATGGTACAATCCATTTGTGATTTAAAGTCATTCTCCAAAAGTTAAAATTTTGGTATAATGTAGAAAGTCAAAATTGACAAATTAAGATGAAAATCCCAATTCATAAGATTATCACATAGAAATGAGAGGAGGTGGGTGCTCTTGGAAGAGTATATAAGAATACTGATTTTCCTCTCAAAACATCCCTTTTGTTATCCTTGTTTGTCATTTTTGGCACCTCTTATATTTTCAGATTTTTCTTGAAGGAAATCGGGGTCCCTTCAAAGGTTGCTCTTATATGCAAGTTGTTACAAGTTGTGATAATCAATTTGTTATGGTTGTTTGGTATTTTTTCTTGTCTTGTACTAACCCTAGAATAAGCCTCTTCTGTATCTTGGTGATGACCCTTAGAGGGCCCTCTAATACTTGTTTGTGAGTTTACACGCTTTTAAATGAAAATTCCTTAATTAAGAATTATCCTAAGAATTGTATTTGGTGTTGTATTAACTTGTTCGTGTGTTAAAGTGTTGGTTAATGTGGTATTCCTTATTCAAGCCTTGTTCCTACTTTTCTTGTTCCCTTATGATGACAAAGCTTTAGCTACCCTAAAAGTGGAATTTTCTTGTTTTTAAAACTAACGGCAAAGCTTTGACTTCTAGAGTTTTAAGAGTAATAGCATTGTGTTAAAATACCTCCAGGAATGCATTTAGTTCTACTATAACAAACTACGTGCAAACAATTGGTTTCTAATAAATTATAATTTTAACTTCAAATTTTGAACATTATTTACTAATGACTATAGGATTCTACTCCCAAAATTTCAAACTCAAATAAAATATGGAATGATTTTTAGAAGAGGTTGAAAATGCACTAAAATGACATGTTTTTTAACTCAAATATTTTTAGAGAACACATTTAGATGACCATTGCATCAATATTCAACTCAAAATGAACTTTCAATAAAAAGTTATTTTAAAGAATTTTTTGTTCATTTTTTAGACAATTTTTTCTTATATAATACAAGGATGTGAAAGTTATTTTTTAGTTCTACAGTGTATCTTTTTACTTCAAAAATTTGTAACTAATTATTATTAAAAAAATAAAAATATCAATAATTCAAAATATAAACTTTCAAAGTAGAAAAATCTATTCATATTTTTTTATTTTTTTATTTAATTTTTTTTAAATTCAAAAAGTAAATAGGGGGTCCAAAGTTTTGTTTGTACACTAACATAAAAAAAAAGGGAAAATGCACCCCTCGAGAAAAAAAACCTAAGACAACAGAGCTTTGAACTTGTAGGATCTTAGGCAAAAATCCCAAGAAATAGTGCATTTTGTTGATACTTGAAGTCTCTACTAGTCTACCAAGTTTAGTTTCAAAAATATAATTTTTGAAGACCAAGTTTAGTTTTCAAAAGTCTAGTGACAAAATACTCCATGAAGTATAGACATAGCATTCCAAAAGAAATAAAAACTCCAAGATAGTGATTTACACTAGTGTTTTAAAATTAGTGTCTAGCCTTTCAAGTTATGCCTTAATAATTATTCCAAAATTTAGATATTTGAAAAGACAACCTTAGTGTCCCAAAGTCCAAAAAAATGATAGATTAGTAACTATTAGAAAGGATTTCAAACTAGCCAATAGCACAAAAGAGTAGCTAGGGACTACAACAAGGGAGCACTCGGGCAACACCACATCATCACCCCATCATTGGAGTCATGGCCAACTGCAAGTCGCCACGTGGCAAGACCAACCAAGGAGGTTTGATCAAGTTGTTGAACTAGGTACTAGCAAGTTGTTTGTTGTGGTTTGAACTCTCCTTAATGGACTAATTTTGAGTATCCAAACTTGGTACCAACAAAACCAAAACTTAGGCAAAATTATTGTAGTTAATCAAAAGAATCATAACTTAAAGTAGGATTAGTAATAGATTAGCATAGGAAAGAGTAGGAAGGAAAGTAGAATAGAATTAAATATCATAGGAAACTCTTCAAGTTGCAAAAATTTAAACATTAAAAAGAAAGTAGAAGTTTGAGGAGAAGAAAAGGCACTTCATCACAAAGTTTAGACCCTACAGTTTGTCAACAGTTATCATGTGATTATCGTTGTTTCATGAGTTCTCACATTAATTACAATTTATTGCATCATTACGATGCATTACTTTGCATTGTTACAATGCAATTGCAAGTAATGCATTGTAACGATGTGATAACAATGCAAAATAATGCATTGTAATGATACAATAAATTGTAATTAATGTGCAAACCCATGAAACAATAATAACCACATGATAACTGTTGACAAACTGTAGGATTTAAACTTTGTGATGTTAGGTAATCATAAATAGGACTTCTCACACTCAAAGTTGCAAATGAAGAAATGAAGAGGTGGTTTAGAAGTTGAAGGACAATTTGAGAATTGATAAGATAAGGTGGAAATCTTAAAAAGGCAATTTAAACCATCTGAATTTATATCAAGCAATAATTGACTTGGATATGATTCATAGGAAGATAGAATGTTGCAATTGTCAATTATTATTTTGAAATTTGTAGCCAATATTCCATTTCAACCAAAGTCAACCACTAGAATAAAAGAATGGAAGGAGAATAGTGTAAGAAGAAAAGGAAAGAGTACAAAAAAAGAAGGTATTTGGAAGTCCAAACTTCTAAAACTTGTATTAATTTCATATTTTCAAGTGATGAGCAAAAGTACAAGACAAAATCAATCATGGGGAATGATGGAGAATTTGAAGGCATATTTGACCACCTCATAGACAAGACCCAATCCAAAGTAAGTTGCTAATTACTCCATTTTTCCTTTAATTTCTTTGATTAGTCACTTTTAACTCTTAGCCAAATTACAAGTCCAAGTTAGAGTGTTAAGATTATATTTCTTCCAAATTTTGTATTTGAAATCTTGTAGAATAGGCCTTGAGGTTTCTGAAAATATAAAATACATAAAATTTGAAATTAAATTGAGAAAAGTATAGGTGGATGAAGTTTAAAGGGTAGAATGGATGAAACTTAGCAAAGTTCATTCAAGAGTAACAAGGACAAAAACTTAGAAACTAGTAAAGATTTAGAAACCAAAGGTAAAAGTAAAAGTTAGTTTTGAGTTGTAAGTTAATAGTAATTAATGGATGAAGTTTAAAGCATCGATTAGCAGTCAAACTTCATCCATCGATAATTTTTGATAGGAAGGTCAGATCACTTTGAGTCTTATATTGGCAAGTGACATGAAAGCCTCTATCACTTAATGTTGACAAATTTAGACTATGACTCTTTTTATTAAAAAATCACAGCGACCTACAAAATAAGGATTGTTTGGATTAGATTTTTTTGCAATTAGGTTAGTTTTGGTGATTTCTTTATGAATTTGTATAACTTTAGGAACTCTAAAAAGACCCATTGCTTAGAAAGCATAATGAATCGACATTAGGCACCCATTAGAACAAAAATCAACCCTAAATACAAGAATATGGTTGGTTGTGCTTGTATATTTACCAAAGGTGGGTAAATAAACATTCACATAGGGCTTCTTAAGTTTTAAGCTAACATCTTCATCTATCAGTTCACATGTAGAATAGGTAGGGCTGCTTGATTTGTAAGAGCATCCCCACCCATCTTGCAAAACGGATGACTTCTTAAGAGGGAGGGCTTGCAAGCTTGGGGGCTTGCATATTGGGGCTATTTTTGCAAATTAGAACTCAACCTACAAAACAACAAATGACAATTGAAATTGTCTTTTTGCAACTTCGTTCACACAGCTTTTATCCTCCGCAACATTACAAATTCAATTGAAAATTGAAGAGCATTGCAAATTAACAACCTTGAAAATTGAATAGCACCGCAATTGAATTGCAATTGAATCTCAAATTGAATAGTCACAAATTCATTGATTAGTTGTACTAGCATTTTTTTATTTCGACGCATTGCCTTTCACCTCCGACGACCTCAACACCTATAACCACCAATGAAGATCATTGTTTCCTTGGGCCTGCAAAATGGAAGGCCTATAATTTTACTAGTCACATTTTTGCAAGACAGGTGGGCATGCTCTAAGCCAACTTCTCCATCTATCAATCATTCAATCCACATATAGGATAGGTGGGGCTTCTTGATTTATAAGCCAACTTCTCCATCAATTAGGTCCATATGTAGAATAGGGGGTGCTTCTTGATTTCTAAGCCAATATTTCCACTTGTCAATCCACATGTAGGGCTGTGGGACTCCTTGATTTTTATGCCAACATCTCCACTTGTTAAGTTCAAAAGTAGGTAGGGGAGCTTTTTGGTTTTTATGCCAACTTCTCTCTCCATAAGTCTTCATGTAGGATAGGGGGGATTCTTGATTTTAACACCACCATCTCCATCTGTTAGGCCCACAAGCACGTTAGTTTTTTTTCATTTTTATGCTAGATTTTTCATCTATAGGTCTATATGTGGTATAGTAGGGCTTCTTGATTTTTAAGCCAACTTCTCCATCTATTGGTCCACACATAGGGTAAAAGGGGCTTTTTAAAATTTTTAGGCCAATCTCTACATCTATTAGGTTCACATGTATAGTAGGTGGGGCTTTTGTTTTTTACACCAACTTCTCCATCTGTTAGTCATCATATAGGATAGACAAGGGGGCTTCAAGCTTCTTGATTTTTACTCCAATTTCTCCATCAATCAGGTCTGCATGTAGGATAGGGGATACTTCTTGATTTTTAAGCCAACTTCTCCACTTGTCAATCCACATGTAGGACCATGGAGCTCCTTGATTCTTACACCAACATCTCTACTTGTCAAGTTCAGAAATAGGTAGGGGAATTTTTTGGTTTTTGCACCAACTTCTCCATCTCTCCATCTTCATGTAGAAAAAGGGGGTTCTTTCATTTTTTTGCCAATATCTCCACCTCTAGGGTCCACAACTAGGTAGGGGAGCTTTTTGGATTTTGTGCCAACTTCTCCATCTATAGGTTTACCTATAATGTAGGGGGCTTCTTGATTTTTAAGGCAATTTCTTCATTTGTTAGTTCACATTTTAGGTAGGGGGCTTCTTGATTTCTAAACCAACTTCTCCATTTGCTAAAATCACCTACAAGGTAGGTTTCTTTTTTATTTGTACGCCAACATTTCATCTCTAGGTTTGCATGTGGTGTAGAGGGGCTTCTTGATTTTTATGCCAACTTCTCCACTTGTTATATCTAGAAGTAGACAAGGGAGCTTTTGGTTTTTACTTCAACTTCTCCATCTATCAAATCCAAAAATAGGCATTGGAACTTTTTGGTTTTTATGCAAACTTCTCCATCTATACTTCTATAGGTCTATATGTAGGGTAGGGGGGGGCTTCTTGATTTTTACGCCAACTTCTCCATCTATAGGTCTACACGTAGACATTAGATGAAATTTGAGGACAATAAAAGACTACAAGTTCCCATGAGTTTCTGGTCTGCAGGAAACTTTGGGAACTTTGCCAAATCAACAATCTAACGTGGTCGAGACCCTACCACGTCAGATAATATTAATTAATCAATTATTAATATTTTAATAAAATATCTATTATTATTATATTTTAATATTGTGACACATTTTCAACCTTGGAAATAAGCTTGAAACGTCCCTCTCGAGGCCTCAAATCTCTTCTAATGGTATGGTGGGCTTCTTGATTTTATAAGCCAATTTTTCATCTATTAGTCCATATATAGAGTAGGGGAGCTATGATTTTTACACCAGCATCTCTATTTCTCAAGTTCAAAAGTAGGCAGGGGAGCTTTTTGTTTTTTATACCAACTTCTTTGTGTATAGGTCTACATATAAGGTAGGGGGGGCTTTCCCATTTCTAAACCAACTTTTCCATCAACAAGGTCCACATGGAGGGTAAGTTTCTTTTCCCTTTTATGCCAATTTTTTCATCTATAGGTCCACATGTGGTATAAAGGGGCTTCTTGTTTTTTTGCCAACTTCTTCTAATGGTCCACATATAGGATAATAGGGGCTTTTTAATTTTTACACCAATTTTTTCATCTATTAGGTCGATATGTAGGATAGGTGGTGCTTATTGATTTTTATGCCAACTTCTTCATCTGGCAATCTACATGTAGGATAGGGTAGGCTTCTTGATTTTGACACCAACATCTCCACCTATCAAGTTCACAAGAAGGCAAGGGGGCTTTTGGATTTTTACCAACTTCTCCATCTATAGGTCCACATGTAGAGTAGGTGAGGGCTTCTTGATTTGTAAGCCAACTTCTCCATTTCTCAATCTACATGTAGGCTAGGGGGGCTTCTTGATTTTTTAAGCCAACTTTTTCATTTGTTAGTCCACATGTAGGACAAGGTGGGCTTCTTGATTTTTAAGCCAACTTCTCCATCTCTCAATCCACATGTAGAGTAAAGGGACTGCTTGATTTTTTCACCAACATCTCCATCTCTCGGGACCACAAATAGGCAAGGGAGCTTTTTGTTTTTTACGCCAACTTTTCCATCTATAGGTCCACATGTAGGGTAGGATGGGCTTTTTAATATTCACATCAACACCTTCACCCGCTCGGTCCACAAAGCAAGTACGGTTTTTTCGAGTTTTTACCAACTTCTCCATCTATAGGTCTACATATAGGATAGTGGGGCTTTTTGATTTCTAGGTCAACTTCTCTATCTACAAGTCTAAATTTAGAATATGGTGGGCTTTTTGATTTTTTAAGCCAACTTCTCCATTTGTCAATTCACATATAGAGAAGAAGTTCTTGGTTTTTTTACCAACATCTCCACCTATCAGGTCCACAAGTAGGTAGGAGAGCTTTTAGTTTTTAGGCCAACTTCTCCATCTATAGGTCCACATGTAGAGTAGGGTGGGCTTCTTAATGTTTAAGCCAACTTCTCCATTTATCAATCCTCATGTAGGGTAGCAATCCTAGCGCAGTTTTTTTAATTTTTAAGCCAACTTCTCCATCTATCAAACTACATGTAGGGCTAGGGGGCTCATTGATTTTTATGCTAACATCTTCACCTCTTACTTCTTAGGTCCAGAAGTAGGTAGGAGAGCTTTTTGTTTTTTATGCCAATTTCTCCATTTGTCATTCTACATGTAGGATAGGTGGAGCTTCTTGTTTTTTACATCCACTTCTTCATCTTTCAATGCACATGTAAGACAAGGGGCTTCTTGATTTTTACACCAACATCTCCACCTATCAGGTCCATAAACAGTCAAGGCAGCTTTCGGGATTTTTCGTCAACTTCTCTATCTATAGATCCACATGTAGAATAGGAGGAGACTTCTTAATTTTTAAACCAACTTCTCCATCTATAGGTCTACATGTAGGGTACGGTTGGTTTCTTGATTTTTTAAGCCAACTTTTCCTTCTATCAGTATACATGTAGGATAGGATGGGCTCCTTGATTTTTATACCAATTTCTCCGTTTGTCAGTCTACATGTAAAATAGGGGGCTCTTTCATTTCTATACTAGCATCTCTACTTATCAGGTCTACAAATAGGTAAGGGAGCTCTTTGGTTTTTACACCAACTTCTCTATCTATAGGTCCAGATATAGGATAAGGGGGCTTTTTCAATTTTTTAGCCAATTTTTCCATCAATCAGGTCCACATGTAGGGTAGGTAGAACTTGTTGATATTTAAGCCAATTTTTCCATCTATAGGTCTACATACAAGGTAGGGGGCTTCTTGATTTGTAAGCCAACTTCTCTAAATATTAGTTCACATGTAGGGTATGTAGAACTTCTTGGTTTCTAAACCAACTTCTTCATTTGTTAAGTCCACAATCCACCGAGCAATCCACGTAGAAGGCAATTTTTTTTTCATTTTTATACCAACTTTTTCATCTATTGGTCTACATTTAGGGTAAAAGTTTTTTAATTTTTATGTCAATTTCTCCATTTATTAGGTCTTCATGTAGGTTAGGTTGTGTAGGTGTTATATTCCCACCCTTGGAATAATGAGATCACAATTGTGTTCTTAAGTCACTTTTGTTGTATAAAAGTCCTATTAGATGTCTAAAATGTGTCAAAGCAATGAATCTTTAGTTGCTGTTTCTATCTATACTTTCCTTGTGACAAATACTACCCAATTCAAATAAATTAGTAACGTGTCTAATTTTGGCTACGACAACCAGAACTAGGGGACCAAGGTGGGTTAGTCAAGTTGAAAAGTTAGGTAGCCTAAGTTGTAAGGTTGATTTTTACCTTTCCAAAATACTAAAGAAATCTAGTTTTGATCTAATTCCCTAAAAGATATCTGTAGATGAAGTTTGACCTTTAAACTATCCTCTAAAACTCTGTCCGTTGTCCGTTGATTCTTAATGTTCTAGCTAACAAAATTGACTTTTGACTTTTGTGTTATTTTCTATTCCTAATCTCTTCTATCTAAATTTTAAATTTGGATTGGTTTGGTCAACTATGGTTGAATTTCATCCAATTTTTCCTTATTTTTGAACTCCTACTCAAACTCCTTTAGTTTTAATCCAATTCTTGAGATTCAACTAGTTTTGTAATCCTAAAAATATCCTCTTTAAAATTCTATACCTAATTTTTTCCTTGATTATCTTTTGATTTTGACAACAAATTCTTAATTGTTTCTTATTATTTTGTTTTGACTTTTGATTTTGTTTCTACTTTTAAAGTTAAATAATTTTATCTCAAAGGCCTTGAATTTAACTTTCTAAAAAGGTAATATATTTTTATTTTTTACCTTCTCAGTAAAAATTATCTATGGATGAAGTTTGACCATTGTCTAGTTTACCAAACTTCATCTATCAATCTCTTTTACCTTTGAATTTCAAAATTATTTTTCTTTTTCAATTTTTAACTTCTATTTTAATCTAGATTTTAATATTCCTTTGAGATTTCTTTGAATGACTTTTTATTTTTCCATCCAATTGAAAGACTATTTTTCATCCTAGCATAACTTTTGGAGTTTTAATCTAATTTTTATGTTTAATATTTTTTGGGAAAGCTACTGAAATTACCTAACTACTTTTGAATCTAACTCCTAATTTTGTAATAACTCCAAGGGTCTGACCTTAACTTCTAACTTTTAATTTAATTGTTTTGACTTAAATCTAATATTTTTGGTCAAAATGAGCAAATGGTGAAAAGAAATTTAAAGACTAACCTCAAAAGTTGTGACCTCCATGGTTTTATCTTTGTTCAATGCAATTGCAAATTCATTGTGGTGTCCTTCAACTTCCATTTGTATTTTTGTCAAATTTTTGAAGTTATATTTCAATGTTAGAAGGGTTCTAACTCCTCCTCCTTGTCCCAAACTTTTTTTTTTTTTTTTCTCTTTTCTTTCTAAGTTTTTCTTTTTTTATTATATTTTTTGTGGAATAAAATCCTATCAAATCTATTCAATCTAATTTGCTAAATGCTTCTAATTTATCTAGGATTCAAACAAACTTTAGAAGACAAGATGGTTTAGCTTCTACCTTCTAATAACTAACTTATAGAATTTTAAAAAGTCAACTATTCCTACATTTTGTCTTGTCTATTTGTCAAGTAATCAAAGTCAATCCTTGGTTATCAAACTCAACTATTCTTTAATGAATGGCTCACATCCAAACTAACAATTTTCATCAACTACTAGATACTAATTTCTCCTTAGGCTCCTCATTCACACTTGTTTAGTTCTTGATGTGATGTCTTGAAGTATTGAAAGCAACGTACAAATGAAGATTTGATAACTTGAATTGGATCCAATAAGTGTACAACATCTAATTTCAAATCAAGTTTGTATGGTTGAGCTCTGGCCTCACTTCACTTTGACATGTTTGAATTCCAAATTCTAAACCTCTCTCTCAACTTTGTCTTATTTGAAAATCAATTTCTAAACCTTTTGTTTGTGAAAGTCAAGTTTTAAAAATCAAAGTTGGGCCCTATGGACATCATTCTAGTCTGAGTCTAATTTTGACTAGTATGTATGTGAATTGGAACCCAATTCAATCTAAGCACCTACCTACTTACCTACTTCAATCTTAGTACCCACCACCTATTAGGTGGATCGGCTATTTGTTGGCCCTTTAACTAGATACTTCTAGCCTTTTTATTGTGGATTGTTGGCCCTTTTGACTAATTGTTGATCCTAAACTAACTACTAGTTATTAAAACCTTAGTAGTTGTTGCCAATTTTGGGTTTTTTAACCAATACTTAGGTCATTTCGGAGACCCCTTTACCCAAAACAAACACAAAATTTTTAATTCAATTGAAGAACAAAACTTTGTCGTTTGAGAGGTTTAGACCCAAATTTTAAAGCATAACTTGGGAAACACTCATTTAAAATATCATTGAAAATTGTTCTAGGGACAATAGCTTTGTCGTATTGGTGGGTTAGCCTTGGGGTTAGCACCAAATCCTTAAACAAAATTCAATATGACCGATTAATACAAAGACTTTTTTTAGAGTTTTGAATCTAATCCAAAATCCTTTCAAATGATACCAAACAACGCTTTTTGGACCACATATTCCCACATCAAAGCTTTAGGAGGATATTCACTAACAACAGTTTAGATATATCACACAAGAAGCTAAGTCAGAATGATTGTTAGTAGATAAAACATACTTAAAAAGACCAAAAGTAAACCATCAAACATGCACTTATTAGCAATAAGACTTATAGAGGGATTTTCTCCAAAAAATGAGAAATCTCTTATAATAAGCTTGTTTGTATGGTTAGTAAACAAAATCTCAAGAATAACAACGCAAATGTTAGTATTAGCTTAAAAAACACAACAATAATTATCAAATTCTTCAAAGGAACTCTAACATCCTTTGAATGGGCTTCAAATGTTAACACAAAGGGAACAAATGGCTCCAATACAATTTCACAAGCTAGTTTTTGGTCCAAATGACCAAATTCAAACAACACTAACAATTCTGGCAAATAACAAAAACACAAGACAACAATCTCATATGAGTGTTTTTCACCATGATGGCAAAAACACACACCTAAAAGAATCCGGGGGAAAATATTTACTACTTCAACTTCCAAGCAATGGATTTTCCAAATATAATTTATTATTTTTAAACATTGCCTTAAGACTCCAAAGAAAATATAAGAAAACATCACAAGTGTACCAATTTCATGACTCTTTTTTCAATCAAATTATTTCTTTTCTTCAAACCATAGGATTTGAGTTAAATTTCCTTAGAGATGAGTGAACATACAACCCTTGCAGTATATCCATTCACATGTACATTTCACATACAATCAAAAGATTTAATTTCATAAACATCAATGTATTATGAATTGGAAAATAGTCCTTCACTTTAGAATTAATTTAGTGACTAATTCACTTATGCATGTTTTGATAGCCATGCAAAATTTGAAGGCAACCCACCTAATCCTAAACAAGTGTGTTCATCAAATGTCAAATGATCACAAAATCTCAAAGTCATTACTTGGATTTACGGGCAGCAAATCCCTTGCACTAAAATGGCCATCTACTCTCCATTTTTGCTCCGATTTGGGCAAGCCTTGGCTTCTTGGAAAGCTGACTTGCTGATCTATGACCTCCCAAAAATTTATCTCCTTTTGTGCTACTATCTTCCTAATCTTGTTCGTACTTGAAGTTGACAGCAGATCTCTATGCACTAAAATGGCCACCCACTCTCCATCCTTGCTTCAAGTTCAACAAACCTTGGCTTCTTGAAAAAGTTGATTTGCTGATATATCACATTCCAAACATTCATCTTCTTTTATGCTACTATCCTCCTGATCTTGTTTGTCGAAGTTGACCATCTTGTGCGAAATTGGCAGCAGACCTCCTTACACTAAAATGGCCGCCAATCTTCATCTTTGGTCCAAATGATGCAAAACTAAGCTTCTTGGAAGGTTGACTTGTTGATCTATCACCTCCCCAAAATTCATCTCCTTTTGTGCTATTGTTCTCTTGATCTCGTTCGTCAAAATTGACCATCTTGCGCGAAGTTGGCAGCAGACCTCCTTGCATTAAAACAACCGCCAAATCTTCATTCTTGCTCCAAATGATGCGTAGTAGGAATTTTGGAAAGCCAACTTGAATGCGCATCAACCTACCAAGTTTCATCCTCAAATTTATTTTGATATTTTCAATCTTGCCCTCCAAAGTTGCTGCTCTAATTTAGGATTCATTTCCTAACTCTAACTTCAACCCAACCTTCTCCCAACTCATAGCAATAATTGAGCTAAACCTACTCGGCAAATCTTCTAAGTTGCTACTCCTTTCTAACTTTTCTCCTCAATCTCTTTTCCATTCTCTTTCCTTAGTGTGTGTTTAAGATTCAAGTGCAAGAAGAGAGAAAAAAACAAAAATATGGAAGTTAAAACAAGGGAAGAGAGAAGGCAGTTTTTCCAACCCTACTCTCTTCCATCTACCACATGTCTTCATCTTTCTTATTCTTCCTTTTTATCTTCCTTCTCTTTAGTTTTGGTCTTCATTTTTTCTAATCTCGATCTTTATTTCTTGTAGTCTTGGTCTTCATTTCTTCTAATCTTGATTTTCATTTCTTCTAGTCTTGATCTTCATTTCTTTTAGTTTTGGTGTTTAGTTTTGTAATTGCCCTTTCCATTCTCAGTTCATGCTAGTTTTTAGTCATAGTATTTTATTTTCTAATTCTACCAAATTTTAATTAATGTCTTTTTGATTTTAAAGTCTTAATTTTTTCAACTAATGATTATAGCTTAAATTCCTCCAACTAATAATTTTTAACTTCTAATTTCACCTAAATGGTCTAAATTTCCCTAATTCTAATTTGTGAGCCAATGTGGTGGCTCACAAATGTCAGCCATCTATGGAACATTCAAGAAAATGTGACAGAACAAGAGTCTCGAAGCTCGTAGGCAAAAAGCCATTCCATTGGGCTTACACGGTCACACATGATATACTTTGCACCTTTTACTATTTGTACGTGTGGGAAAATAAATCCCATCTAGTGTTGCTAATTGCACAGTGTTGTTTGGGTAGGATTCCATAATCCAATATGGTCTTAACCAAATGGCATCAAACTGACAAACTTGTCCGATAATTCAAGTTTCTTGCCATCTTGCAACATAACCATGGTTCCGGGATTCAAGGTGCGTTTTTTATGGCATTTGTCGAATGCCACCTTCTTCCTCTGTTGAACCATCTCAATGTATTGAGCACTAAGCCTCCAAGTTTCACTTAACCCTTCAAGCATGACGATCCAGTCTCAGATTAAATCCAAAATTGGCAATCAAGCCTCAATGGCGATACAGAAAGAGGGGCAATCTCAATGGGCAATATGGCCTCTATTCTATATACTAGCACAAATGGGGTTTGTTTTGTAATCACTTTAAAAGTCGTCGAGTATGCCCACAATGTTGCATTTAGCTTTGTGTCCCAATCCCGCTTGTTATCCCGGATGTTTTTTCCTCAAAATCCTCACAATAGTTTGGTTCGCCCTTTCCGCCAAACCATTGGTTTTGGGGTGATAGGGAGTGGTTTTCCTGTGGTCAATGCCATAAGTTGTAGTAAGCTCTTCAATGAGATCATTGGAAAAATGAGTTTTCTAATTACTAATCAATATTCATGGGATTTCAAATTGAGAAAAAATATTTTCAAACAAGAAAATGGTTGTAATCTTTTTATCATCATTTTTGACCACCTTAGCTTCAACCCATTTGGTCAAGTAATCTACCACCAAAAGAATATAGGCTTTGTAGCGGAATGAGGTAGGGTGGACCGGGCTAACATAATCTATACTTCATTTTTCAAATGGAAGCAATGATCACTCTAACTTTGAAGAAATGCTCCAAATGCCAAACAAATTGCGCCATTGTCTTCAAAAGACTCAAATTAATCTATGGGATCCCATATTCCTACTTCTAGGCCATTTCACAAGCAGAAACTTGTGATTAATAAAATAGTGAAAAAGATAGAAAATCCAAATGTTGGAGTTTGCCTTTTCTCAAAGTTTTGACTAGCTTGGGTTCTTTGAAAGGTTCAAGAAAGTAAGAAAAGTGTCCAAGTTGACTTCAATTGGACATTTTACATTCTTGGTCCACCAATCTACTCATTGCAAACTTTGTAAATACATTAAAAGTCATTGCCACTGCTAGTTGGGATATTTGACGGTGTCAAAATGTTGTGAATTTGTCTAGGCACTTATTTAGTCTAAAACACAATATCCTAATTTTTAGTGGGATTTTTCCACTACTTGGATAATTTCTATAAATTATCCAATGCCGATAAATGTAGTTGACTTTCCATGAAGCCATCTTCTGCAATTCAAAAAAATATGAAATTTTTTGGGCAACTTCTATGAAGTTCTCTAACACTAAGTGCAAGTTTATACTTTTACTTTGTACTAATAATGGAAGGAATAATTTTAACTTCTTGATTTAATTCTTCTAAGGAGGAATCATTCTCATACTAGGAAATCTTGGCGAACCCACTTCATTGATGCTCTCCTAGCAGGTTTTTGTTACTGAAAATACTTCTTTCCATTTTTTAGTCACATGATTTCCGAAACCATGAATTTTTACCCTTAAAATTACACACAACTTTTCCTAATTCTTGCAAATTGGATGGTGATCTATACATGAATTTCCTAAGACTTTTGCAAGTCTATCTATCCACTCTTTTAGCCTATGACCTATTACATGTACATTATAGTCTAATAAAAGTTTAATTTTAGTGTTCCTACTACTTTAGCCATTAGAGCTCTAAACTATCTCAAACCCTTGATTGACAATTTAAACACCTATTTAGACATTGAAAATGGTAAATGGAAGTGCTTAGAGCTTTTCCAAACTTTTGGGTAATAATACACCATATTTGTAGGGACTACTCTCTAGAAATACAATGTTAACACTCTTTTTAGGTCAATTTGAATAAAAATACTAAATAAAATTGAGCACAAACATGAAAAAAACAACTAAGGCCCAAGTGAAATATACGGAGCTCACAAGTAGAACTTGTTGATTTCTAAGCCAACTTCTCTATCTATCATCCTACATATAAGGCAAGGGGGCTTGTAAATTTTTACACTAACATCTCCACCTGTCAAGTTCACAAGCAGGCAAAAGGGCTTTCATGGTTTTATGACAACTTCTATATCTATAGGTCTACATGTAGGGTACGCTAGGCTTCTTGATTTTTTAAGCCAAATTTTCCATCTGTTAGTCCATATATAGGATAGGGTGGGCTTCTTGATTTTTATACCAACTTCTATATCTATAGGTCTACATGTAGGGTAGGGTGGGCTTCTTGATTTTTACGCCAACTTCTATACCTATAGGTCTACATGTAGGGTACGCTAGGCTTCTTGATTTTTTAAGCCAATTTTTCCATCTATTAGTTCACATGTAGGGTAGGGTAGGCTCTATGATTTTTCTGCCACTTTGTTCACGTGTTAGTCCACATATAAAGCATATATAGGAGCTCCTTGATTTTTCTACCAACTTGTTCATGTGTTAGTCTACATGTAGAGCATGGGGGCTCTTTGATTTTTCTGCCACCTTGACCATGTGTCAGTCTACCACCTTATTCATGTGTTAGTCTGCCACCTTGTTCACGTATCAATCTACCACCTTGTTCACGTATCAATTTGTCACCTTGTTCACGTATCAATATGTCACCTTGTTCATGTATCAATCTACTACCTTGTTCACGTATCAATCTGTCACCTTGTTCATGTACAGTCTACATGTAGAGCATGGGGGCACTTTGATTTTTCTGCCACCTTGACCATGTGTCAGTTTGCCACCTTGTTTGTGTGCAGTCCACGTGTAGAGCATGGGGGCTCTTTGATTTTTCTAGTCTGCTACCTTGTTTGTGTACAGTCCACGTGTAGAGCATGGGGGCTCTTTTTCTAGTCTGCCACCTTGTTTGTGTACAGTCCACGTGTAGAGCATGGGGGCTCTTTGATTTTTCTAGTCTGCCACCTTATTTGTGTACAATCCACGTGTAGAGCATGGGGGCTCTTTGATTTTTCTAGTCTGCCACCTTATTTGTGTACAATCCACGTGTAGAGCATGGGGACTCTTTGATTTTTCTAGTCTGTCACCTTGTTTGTGTACAGTCCATGTGTAGAACATGGGGGCTCTTTGATTTTTCTAGTCTGTTACCTTATTTGTGTGTAGTCCACGTGTAGAGCATGGGGGCTCTTTGATTTTTCTAGTCTGTCACCTTGTTTATGTGCAGTCCACGTGTAGAGCATGGGGGCTCTTTGATTTTTCTAGTCTGCCACCTTGTTTGTGTGTAGTCCACGTGTAGAGCATGGGGGTTCTTTGATTTTTTTGCCACCTTAACCATGTGTCAGTCTGCCACCTTGTTTGTGTGTAGTCCACGTGTAGAACATGGGGGCTCTTTGATTTTTCTAGTTTGTCACCTTGTTTGTGTACAGTCCACGTGTAGAGCATGGGGCTCTTTGATTTTTCTAGTTTGTCACCTTGTTTGTGTACAGTCCACGTGTAGAGCATGGGGGCTCTTTGATTTTTCTGCCACCTTGACCATGTGTCAGTCTACCACCTTGTTTATGTGCAGTCTACATGTAGCTCTTTGATTTTTCTGCCACCTTGACCATGTGTCAGTCTACCACCTTGTTTGTGTGAAGTCCACATGTAGCTCTTTGATTTTTCTGCCACCTTGACCATGTGTCAGTCTACCACCTTGTTCATGTGTCAGTTTGCCACCTTGTTCATGTATCAATCTACCACCTTGTTCATGTGCAGTCCACATATAGAGCATGGAGGGTCCTTGATTTTTCTGCTTTATTCATGTGTTAGTCTGCCACCTTGATTATGTGTCAGTCCACATGTAAAACATGGGAGCTCCTTGATTTTGCCACCAACTTATTCATTTGTCAGTCCACATGTAGAGCATGGGAGTTCTTTGGTTTTGCTGCCACCTTGTTTACATATCAATCCACATGTGGAGCATAGAGGCTCCTTGATTTTTCCGCCACCTTGTTCATGTGTTACTCTACATGTAGAGTATGAGGGCTCTTTGATTTTTCCACCTATTCATGTGTTAGTCCACATGTAGAGCATTAAGGCCCTTTGATTTTTCTACTTGTTCGTGTGTCAGTCCACATGTAGAGCATGGGGGCTCCTTGATTTTTCTGCCTATCCATGTGTTAGTCCACATGTAGAGCATGGGGACTCTTTGATTTTTCTGCCACCTTGTTCATGTGTCAGTCGACAAGTAGAGCATGGGGGCTTCTTGATTTTTACGCCAATTTGTTCATGTATTAGTCCACATGTAGGCTTCTTGAATTTTACGCCAACATCTCTACTTGTTAGGTCCACAAATGAACATGTGGGCTTTTTGGTTTTTACACCAACTCCTCCATCTATAGGGCCACATATAGGGTACAATAAACTTTTGATTTTTAAGCCAATTTTTCCATCAAAGAGGTCCACATGTAGAGTAGGTGGGGCTTGTTGATTTTAAGCCAACTTCTCTATCTATCAATCCACATGTAAAACAAGGAGCTATTTGATTTTTACCCCAACATCTCCACCTATGAGGTCTACAAGTAGGCAAAAGGGCTTTTGGATTTTTATGCCAATTTCTTGATCTATAGGTTTACATGTATTGTGAAGGAGGTCTTCTTGATTTTTAAGCCTATTTCTCCATGTCTAGATCCACATGTAGAGTAGGAGGGCTTCTTCATTTTTACATCAACTTCTCCGCTTGTCAAGTCCATATGCAAGTGGGGGGCTTTTGGGTTTTTACTCCAACTTCTCCACCTCTCAAATCTACAAGCAAGTAGGGGGGCTCTTTGAATTTTACACCAATTTTTTGAACTATTTGAACTTTACAACTCTATCAAAACTACTTCTTTTGCCTTGTTATAAAACAAATTGAATATGTAATATCAAAACTATTCAAATCTTTTCTTGTAATTTTGAGTGTATTTTCAATCTCTATTTTAATACCAAAAATAGAGGATTTATGAGTTCCATTTCAAATTTAGAAGGCAACAAAGGTAACTATTTTTTTCATATTTTGTACAAACTAAAAGATTATTTTGTCAATTTCTATACAATAATGAAGTAAAATGATATAAGTTGGGTATAAACTTCATGCACCAATTGTTGAACATTACTTTTTTTTAACCTCTAAAAACATATTATTTAACAAGATTGTTGTGCTCAAAAGCTTTGCTTTGCTTTCAATGTTTCAATATAAAAGAACTAAACACCAAAATATTATTGCGCACATTGTATTCTAGTTTTACATCATTTCCCATGAATTTCTCTATACATTTACAAATAACACATATTATTCTATCTACACCAAGTATGTAGAAAATAATTATTTTTGTGTCCTTTTAGATTTGAATGAGATTTTGACCTCCTCTTATCTTGGATTTAGATGTGGTAAAGAATGAATTCTATGTATGAAACCATATATGAAAGTGATATCTTTTATACCTTCTAATTTTGTACAAAAATGATCTTGCCATCACAATCAACCATTTAGTAGACCACAATACAACAATTTTTTCAAAAACATATTGAACAATGGCATGTTGCACTACTAGAAAATTTAGTTTTTCTGTTGTTTTGGTCGCGTTGATCCGGTCAAAATCTGACAGAAATCTGTTAAAATCAACAGATTTCTGTCAGATTTTGACCGGATCAACGCGACCAAAACAACAGAAAAACTAAATTTTCTAGTAGTGTTGGTGAACCTTACAAATTTGCAAAATTAGTCTAAGTCCATTTTACTTTATAAAGGGTATTACTATAAAGCGCTCTAATTAAATAAAGTGAGATGTCCTTGAGCTCCTTCAAGTGAGCACGGTACACCTTCTACTTATTCATAACCTCTTCAAGCACCAAAAGCAACTGCAAATTGCAACCAAGTACGTCAATATCATTTCCATCTATATGTAAGGTCATAGGTTCAACCCTGCTTTGTAGAGGTGGTTCTTCTAGTACTTCAAAAAGGTTATGAGATGTCATAGCCAACATGTCACCAAATGCTTTTAAAATTTTTTTAAAAATTTTGTTTCTATTACCAAATTAGTGCACATGATAACATGTACAATATCAAAAAATCAATAGGATTGAAACAATATTGTGATGTGGGCCACTTATTAGTTAAAAGTTAGGCATCAATTTACATCTATGTTAATTCTAAGTGTGTTGTTGGACTCTTTAGGAGGTTGGTAGAAGGTTGGGATTGTGTGGCTCATAGGTAAGAGTTTAAGTTGGGCTTTTATCTTGTAAAGTTTGTGGCTATGAGTCTTTTCTTTGGTTACTCAAGGTTGTGACTCCTTTCTTTTTGGGATCAACCTATTCTTGGGTAAGAACCCCTTTTTGTGATGTCTTTGGTCTCTCTTAATATCGTGGTTGCTTATAGTAAGTTTCTTTTTACTATTTGACTTTTGTGAGAGTTAAAGTAAACTACCCCACTTCAGGCCAAATGGAAGCATCCCCATTGTGGGTAAAATTATAGCAATGGTGTACATTTTAGAACTTGAATGTACACCACTACTTTAAGTTTGTCCACAATGGGCTTGCTCCCATTTGACCTAGAATAGGATAGTTTACCTTAGTATTTTGAAGCTTAAGAGGTTGCAATAGCAAAAACTTGAGAAGGATTTGAGTACTTTTAGATCTTAATAGTACTGAAGATTGGATTTTAAATTTTAAGACTGTAGGTGTAGTAAAGTTGATAATGTAATAGTAGTATTTTTTTAACCTATAAAGCAAGTGTTGTTGAAAAACTAGTTTTATTTGGATATTGTGGTTGGTTTGGGTGTTGGAATTAAGGCATGAATTACGGTTTTCTTGATCATTAACATTTTTGTTTTTTCCACATTAAACATTTATTACAGCTAAGAGTCCTATGTTTTTTTTTGATAGGTAGCAAAAACCTCATGACAAAGGCTCTATTATATTTTTGATGTGGTGTTTGTGTTCATTATTCAAAACCTCAAAAGTCCATTTAATGACTTTGGCAGACTCCAAACACAAGTGAAGTTCAACTTGTATATTACATTTGCGATCATCTGTTGCCCCTACAAATTAGATGGTAGAGTTTTCACTCTACAAATTAAACATATTAAACTTCATCGAAATTACTATATATTGTAAGAAATACAAAATCAAACTCCTAGGTGAAAGCCTTGAATAGTTGAAATTTTGAAGTGCATGTGCGAAGAGTGTTTTAGGAGACCTCAAAGCAATAACTAAGTATAAAAAAATTCACAACAACAAATTCACAACAACAAATTCACAAAAAGGGCCACTTTTATATACTAATACAAAGAACCCTATGTTATTTTTAATACTTTTTCTAATATAGTCCCTTACAAGTATCCCTCTATTTTTTAATCATTTTATATATTTTATTTTATATATTATTTATTTATTTTTATAATTTTTACCTCACATTTATATATGCCTTTCTATATTTGTTCCCATGCTACTTCTAAGGCTAACCAAAAGTGCCCCTAAAAAATACTAATCAATAGTTAAAACAAAAATGCTTGTTTTCAAAAGTTGTAGTCAAAGGTATTCTCCAATTTATACCTTACAATGAATTGAAGTTTATGAAAAAATCAAGTATCCCATTGGTAAAGATTAGACATTTTTCCACTAAGAAGGGTATGAAATTTAAATCAACAAACATGTCGTTATCTCTTTGTTCAATATTTGTAGAATATTTTTTGTTCTTGTTGCTTTTTGATTAGTATAGAAAGTCCACAATGAATAACCATTGAGGTGATTACATTAGAAAAATCACTTGAAGTGAGTTGCTTGTTCAAATGGTGATTTTTTTTCCTTTGGCTAAAACAACTTGACAAACTACAAGAAAATAATGCCCTTGGCTAAAAATGATTGTTTTGTTGGTTTTAGAGACCATAAAAAACTAAAACTTTAAGATGGTTACATATGTTTGGGGGGTTCTTTGGGGTTAGGGTCACTTTCACACTATAGTGGAGAAGTACACCAATTAAGAATTATAGGAAAATGGAGTAATATAATAGGAAAAAACTTCATATTTCACCAAATGGGATTTATATTACAACCAAAGTTTATTGGGTGAAGAACTTCAAGTATGAATGAAAAATGAAATGGTTGTCTATGCGGCAATACTTTTTGTAAAGGGAGAGGCTCAATGAGTAGGGCTTCTTGTAATAGGATGCCCGAGTAGGAAGGAGGGCATAGCTTGACCAACATTAAGGGCGCCTTATTATAAGAGGCCTAGTGAAGAAGAAGACCTATGTTGGCATAAGCGCCAAGTATCAATTCTCACAAGGCTAACCTTGTGAGATCATCCTTGTGAGGTCAACACTATAAGATCTCACAGATGTGAAAATGCATTGTATGTTGGTCGATTGGGTTTTACATAAAGGAAGTTTTCATGAGGTCAAGTTTCTTAAGTGGCCTCGATCCTTGGACAAAAAACTTGACCTCGAAAGAGCTACAACTTCTTTTATTGTCTTTTCATTGTCATATCTTAGCTAGGCATAGTGGGTTTCCTTTTATTTCAATAACATAAGCTAACTCTTCACCTCTTCTTTTCTCTTGGTGAAATTGTTCGGAAGACTTCTTGTCCTTGGAGTTTACACTGCAATCAATTAAAACTTCTTATGAATTGACATTATTTTATTGTGTTTTCATTTTCTTCAACATCCCATTGGTTGCTTTAAATAACCATATCTTGGGCAAAACTTCTTGACCGCTTGGTGCACTTCTCCGCCGTAATGTAAAGCGGCCCTTAATGCACGGTTTCAGGGCAGTCCATTTTTCTTACTGAAAATCGACTCATGATTGTCACGATCCACCACTAACAACTCCTACACGAAATCCAAGGCCGCGTCCTACAACGGCCCTTTTTCCCCAATTGATACCCTCCACGAACTCCCCCGGACCGCAGGGTACACAGTTCCGGTATCCGGGAGCGTCCCTCTCAAATCGGTCCAGAGCGGCAACCAAATGTGCCTTCATCACAGTTGCTGGGAGAGGCGCTCTCGCGAGACAGTATGGTTTGCAATGATGGTTGCTCCCCGGTGCTAGGGTTTGGGTTCCATCTTCTCTGGATGCGAGCTTGGTCGCGCGCACGGTCGAATTGAGAACGCGCAATCGGATGCGCTCTCTCTGAATGGCCGCACTTTCTGTTCCGGTTCTGGTTTGGATTCGGGAGCTTTGAAAATGGCGGTTCCGCCATTTTGCTGCGTTCTGATTGACGCGGTATTCCGGCAATTGGTCTCGCTTTGTAGTTTCTTTTGAGATTTGTCGTCGGCGTTAGCAGTGGACATTTCGTTTTGGTTGATGTGAGGTTTTAGTGGAGAAAGCGGGGTCTGTGGAGATGCGGAGCCTTCACCCGCATTGCGGGTCTGCCAAGACTTAGGGCAGACGCGGGATTGGGACTGGGACGCGGGGTTTGAGCAGACGCGACTATGTCTCTGCTCAAGCTTTTGTTCGACCTGCCGGAGGCTGCAGGTGAATCTAATTTCACTATGGAGGAACAAGAAGAGTTGATGGCGTTCGAGCACAATCTGGATGAGCGTGGTCTGGGAGAGAATTTCCCACTTCCTCCCGCTCATGACCAGTTTGGCTTTCTGGCAGGGACTGAGGGTACTGGTGCCCGGGATCCAGCAGCCGTGAACCTCTTGGATGGACCAATGGCAAATGGGGTTGAAAATGGGCACGCATTTGGCAGCTCGACGATCGAGAATTTTACACAAGATGTCATTGCTCCAGTGCATCAAGAACCTTCTTTGCTTGAAAAGAATGATGTATCCCAGAACACTCTGGAGCCTGCAAACGGGCCAGCCGTCACGACCTCAGAGTCTGCTTTGGTTGCTGTTCCCGAAATTACTCAGAGTTCGCAGCCTGTTGGAGGTTCCATTCAGGCGACCGCTCCATCCAAGAAGTATGACGTTAGCTCAAAGCACCAGGGATCTGGGAAAGCTGTATGGGTAAAGGTATGAACTCTATCCAAGAGCTTTTTCATACTGCAATTTCACTAATAGTGGGGACAAGATATGACTTCCTGGCCACTATTATGGCTCTATCTGGGCTTAATCGTAACTTGGGAGTATATGTGGAAGTCAACACCTTATGCGGTCATTGGAGTCGATCGTAGAGTTGTTGTGGGGGTGTCTGCGTTCATCGTGTTATTTTATTTTGTGTCTAACTTTCGTTTTTTAAGGAAATTGGTACCAGCAGACTGATACAGACATTTGTTGTTACAGTGGCGAGGAAAATGGCAGGCAGCCATACAGGTTAGAGTGGAAGATTGTCGAGCAGCAACAGTGAAGGCCATGCCCACATATGGGAAAAAGGAATGGACCCCTATATACGTGGTTACTAACCGATCTTATATATGGATAGATGCACAGAATATATGTGACATCAACCAAAAGCCGGAGCCTCTGCTGTCAGGAACTCATGATGACTGGTTTCGTCTGGTGATAGACACAGGGGCACCAAGACGTCGTACATTTCTGAGCTTGGGGTGGGAGATGCTCGATATTAGTGATCGCCTGCACATAATGGTGAGATTCCTTTGCATTTATATTTCAAGTAGTAATTCGATGAGTTTACTAATTCACCAAGACATCATAGTTTGTCTTCTAACATCCGCTTTTTTGGAACAGGGCGTGATAGAAAGAGCACGAGATGTAAGTGTTTGGAAGGAGTTCGCGAGGGAGGCCAGTGAAGCTGCCAAATACTCGGAGTTGGGGACCTTGTTAGTTCGTATACATACTGTAAGTACGGGAGTTCCTGCGTGTATGTGGTCTAATTGTTTTTGCTTGGACGTTTCGGTTGTTGCTTCTATGCATAATTGAGTCAGCATATGTCGTAATATATCTTCATTGTGTATTGGCATTGGCAATTACTGCCCTCATAGCATTCATGTCCCATAGCTTTATGCTTCTTTTAGCCAGTTATAGCATGGAATAGACTAGGAATTAGCGAACAAATGTGGTTTGCATGGCAACAACAGCGTCTGAACAAATAGAGGTGTTGCGGCTTGCCGTTTGAGGCCAATAGCAAGCCGTGATACGATTAAATATTCTATAAATCTATTGTTGATTAAAAATCACTATCCATTGAAGTTCGTTACTGTCCAGATGGACATCCCTGGATAGAAAGGTTGTAATCCGCATGTTGCACTGTTCACCGCAATGTCCACGTTTCATCTTCTGTACATATGTGGGACGCTTCCGTCATTAAAAATGGATTTGATAAGAAATGTTTCAGGCGTAAGGATTTAGGAAGTTAAAAAGTTCACCGTTGACCTAGACTGTTTGGTATGTGTGGTTGTGCAAGGTGACTTTGTCTATTTCGTCTATTGCTTGTGCCCATGAAATTCTGTAGGATGTATTTTTTGCCCGCTTGTCGGTGCCAGAGGAGGCAGTGGTTATGGTATCTGATCCGCAAAAGATACCTTCGCACTGGTCTTGTAAATTTTCAGCTATCTGAAATAAGGTTTTCACCACATTTTTTGGGACTTCCTTCGAACAACGTGAAAATTTATTGCAGCATCGTTAACGTTGAGTTACCATCATTGACATCATAATCATCATATGCAGGTGGTTGAACCAGTTTATGTTCGACAATCTTGGGTCGAGAAACGCCTGACTGCGTGGACACAAGAATGCTTGAAAGCTGAAACAGCGGCAACTATTGAGAAACTGACAAAGGTTCGTGCTTATAGGTCCTTCATTCCACAGAAACTAATATCCTTACGGTTATTGTTTAGTCGTCGCTGGTGACTTCCCTGTTCATCATCTCAGTGCATCCTGCAACCTTAAATGGATTGAAGGCTCGAGAATACTCATCGATGAAGATGAGAAGTTGAAATGCATCACCTGGTCTGCATGCTAGTCATGGTTTTCACTCCCATGAGGAAGACTTCGATTCACTGTAATGACGATATTCTTTGTATAGCATCTAAATGCAATGCAGAGGTAGACATTTTTGTAACGTGCTTGCCTTCTGAATACCTATGCATCTCCTCACCTTTGTGTTCTTTGCTGTTATAACTTTAGATTGCTCCCTATCTTAAATGTCGCTGGTAGTATGTTCCACGATTGACTCTTAGGCTTGCTGTCCAATAACCAGCTTCCGACAATTTCTGTATCCTTTTGCTGAATCTGCGGCTCTTCGTGTTTGACAGGAATGTATTAGAGTTATCCTATGGGACGAGGCAGCAAGGCTTTGGGAGGCTCCTGAGCAACCGGGGCTTGACCCAAGTTGGGCAGAGTGGAAAGGCCCAGCTTTTGATGAGCTCGCAGATCCTGAAAGTGACATTCTCTTGCCATCTGACAAACTATCCCGACCTTCTTCCTCTTCGTCTGTGACTCCGAAGGCAGAGAAAGAGGGAAATTCAGGATCCAAGCGTGGCCGCAAGCCTAAGGAGGGAAGTGACCGACCAGAGTCACTGGTTCCGTCTGCACGCGTGACTACCAGAAAGCAACTCAAAGCTGAGAAGCATAACGATGCAGGACCATCGTCGTCTGCTGCCACGGTTTGCACCTAATCCGCTTTAGTGCAGTTTGTTGACCATCACCTGATTATGGTTGAGTGAAAATCTCACTACTCTTACATTGCACTAGAGTTGTTCCAGAATAATTCAGCTTGCAAAGTTGCTTCAAAATAATCAAAATTCAATTTTTGGCTTCGATGATTTGTCCAGAATCTTCAAAATCTATGAAACTAATGCACTAGCGAATATGTGATGCAAACTCATTATTGCTGAATAATTAGAATGTGGTTCTGAGCACAGGAACATTGTCCAGCTGCATCAGAGCCTGTTGCTCATTGTTCTCAAACACTAGCTTTTTCTGTGGATGCTACAAAGTCAGAGTTTGCTGTTGATCACACCCTTGAAACCGAAGCTGTAGCCTCAAAACTGCAGTTGAAGGGCCAGGGAAGTGGTGTTAAGTTATCCCGAGATGGTCCCTTAAACTCTGCGTCAAAGACTTGGAAATGGAAGTTTAAATCAGATGCCTGGGGTTGCTCAGCATTTCTCAAAACTAAGAAGAGAAGGTGCCCTCGACAGGCATGCAAAGGCATATATTGTGAGAAACATCAGGGTTTGGCGGAAAACCTTTCAGTTGATCCTAATGTGGAGCCTAGTAATTTGTGCATGGCACGTTACTGGGTGGAAAATCGGCGTTGTGCAAATTCTGTTGTTGAGGGAAGCTATTTTTGTGTTATGCATGCTGATTGCCGCCCGCCTAAATCAGAGGATTCTGGAGTATTGAATGATACAAAAGATTATTTGAAGGAAGGGAATGATAAAGTTATGATGGCAAAGCATTTGCGGTGCACTGGTTTTACTGTACAGGATTCCCAACTTAAAGAAATGAAGGATGACCCAAACTATTTGACCAAGCATGTCGAGCAGAACTCCGATCAGGTAGGAGGAAAAACTTTGGCTACTACAGTCAATGATGATGATGCGCTGGTGAAGACTGAACAACTTGACTCTCAAGTATCCGGTCGGCCAAGTGAGAAATATCTAAAGGGTGCATCTTCAAATGCCAATGGGAGCGCCAAAGCAATTGGGGCTTTGCGACATCCAATTAGGGACAAGAATTTGAGCAGATTTGTCGCTGATATGAGCCTGAAGGAGAGGAAGACCTTTCTCAAAGCCCATGATCAGCTCTGCAAGTACATGAACCAAGAATTGTCTACGAGGAAAGGTTTGTGTTCTCAACAAGAATTTGGTTAGCCAATGTGGGATTCTGCACCATCTCGACAGAATTAGAGGGAGTACCTCGTCATTGTTTTTAACTGTTTTTTCATAATGCGTTAGTGGATGTCGCGATAGGAAGATGGCTTGGTGAATGAAATTAGCGAATTCTATAAAGTTGGAAATGGACCCCTGCAAAGAGGACAATTCTTTCAATCATCAACCACCTTTCT
This sequence comes from Climacium dendroides, assembly GCA_950106755.1. NCBI lineage: Eukaryota > Viridiplantae > Streptophyta > Bryopsida > Hypnales > Climaciaceae > Climacium > Climacium dendroides. Next base: position 19,652,165 of record OX467083.1, read on the forward strand.
ACTCCTAGAGGTGGTTGATGAAATCCACTGGTTATAAGTGAGGTGGGGCAAGCTACTGGTTATTTTCTCAATCCACCAGTAAACGAATTCCTGACATTGTCACCCGTTATTGTGAGCCCACTTTGATTCTTTTACTTCAAGTCTAACCCTGTACAAGTTAAAACTGAAATATAGTCCAACCTCGCAACCTACCTTGACCAAGAATGTATGCAGTTGCATTTCTTATGGTTTCTGGTATGCTTTTATATTAAATGACAGGTTGATGTATGTTCTCAGGGGGATGCGAAGAAGCACAGTGCACTAGGATGGTAGAATCTATCATGAATGAGGCTGCAAAAGACTTCTCTTTTGGAGAGATGCTGCTAAAAATACTTACAGCAGAAAAAGAGAGACTGGCAAACGTAGTGTTGGAAGAAGGTTCAACCATCAGAAAGAGCTCTGGTTTTCAATGTGGAGACGCTCTGAAGTCAGACATGGAGCCATTGTCAAATGATAATAGTGTTGGGAAATCAGGGTTGTCTCCCGTACAGGTTAGTTCATATCTTGTGAATTTCTCTGCAAGATCGCTTAGTTGTTAGCTTACACTTCTGTCACGTTCTTTCATATTATGTGTCTGGATTCTTCGAGTCCCTTTTTAGATCATTCTGACGTTGTTGGGTGCATCTTTACACAGAAGAAAGTCCAAGAAGCTGGCCCAGATACTAGGGACTTGTGCTGCTTGTGTGGTGAAAACTTTGAGCAGCTCTCTCTGCTTGGAAAGCATTGGAAAGAATATCACAAGCAGGAAGCGCAGCTGTTTGAAAAATTTCTGCTCTGTCGTATTTGTGGTAAGGATGGTGCTATGTTCAGAAGAAAATTTGATGTGGTGCAACACTGGAAGGCTGCGCATCCTACGCTTCCCATGTCCTCGCCAGCCTGGTCAGTGTGTGTGATGTGTGATAAACAGTGTTCCGACTTTGATCACCTATGGCTGCATGTGGAGGATCAGCACCATTCTCAGTGGAGCAGTGCTGACTTCGCAGGACGAGTTGAGGCTATACTCATGTCAAGCAAGAGCTATAAATGTAGTTTTTGCAGTGAAAGTTTTACCACATCCTGGGAAGTTCAACAGCACAAGGAGAATGTGCATAAAGGTCAAGAGCTCCTGCATTCTGGTACCAAAAGGAATTGGAATGCAATGGACGGTGTAGTGACTGGAAATGATTCGAAGAGGGTTGACGTGGACACGTATAAATACAGCTGCCGGCACTGTTCGATGAGATTCCAACTTCTCCCTGACTTGGGACGCCATCATCAAGCTGCACATAAAGAGCAAGCAAATGGGCGTGCGAAAGTTCAGTCTCCTTCTGGTGGAATGCTATCCATGCAAAGGAGTAATATGAAACAAGAAGAAATGGTGGATGACTTGGATGGAGTCAAAGGAGCTGAAAAGGACGGGAATGTAAAGAAATGGAGGTATCGCGCAAGAACTAAAACCCAAAATCAGGTAACGAGAGGGAGGTCTGCTCCTACGAAAAAACAATCAGGTGGAGCTGAGGCAATTTTGCAACGTATGAGAGCTGTGAAGCAGGTTCTGGAGGATCAGAAGACAAAGAGACCGCCACGCAAGAGGGATAGAAAAGCAGAAAGAGCACGAAGATTAGCCAGACTTGCAGTCAGCACTGGTGCTGCGCCAGCCCCAATCGCAAACAGGTTGAAGTGCCGATTTTGTGGGTTAGATTTTGCTTTGCTGCCAGAATTGAGTAGACATCATCAAGCTGAGCACTCCGCTGTCAAGCAAGCATTCATAATCAATGGTCGTGGAGAGTGTCAAACGGGAGTTTATACCCTTACTAAAGATGGAATAATTGGTCCATTACAAGGCGAATTGCTGAATCGCCCTCCCAATAGCCAGGAATTGTTCGAGGTTGCTCGCAGTACTTGCTGTAAAGATTGGTTTTTTAATGAACTGGGTAAGAGGTACGCGATATTGCCGCCGAGATTATTTTTGCAGGCTGCGCATCTTTGTAGTGAAGCAAAATTAGAGATCCGTTGGCACCAAGATAATTATATATGTCCGGATGGCTGCAAGAGCTATGGTGCATCGCCTTCCTTCCCAAGTTTGCCAATGGATCTAAGTGCATTTGCGAAGTCCCCCTCAAGTATTTGTGCAGGTAATGCACTCTTAGTGGATTTCACTTTTTGGTCTTTTTCTGTCAATGAACATGTGCCTATATTGTCATCACCAGGGTCTAAGTGTTAGAACTCTTTATTGCGGCCCTCGTTTGGATGTGCATGTTGTTTAATCAACTCCTCTTGAAGAATAATGATTGAAATTGTCATATTTAGCTGTGAAGAACGTTCTAATCCGACTAGAATGTTGCGAATGTTGATGGTCGGAGCGGCTCTCACTTCATGCAAATTCCACATTCTAATATTGTTTTATCTACTCTTGGAACCAGATGAGGTCAGTAAGAGTCCTATTTGGAAGGGTGTGGTTCTATCGGAGGATTTAAGTAAGGGTTTGGAGAAAGTGCCTATTCGTTGTGTGATGGATGGAGATGCAATGGAGCCATGCTCGTGTTCAATGTGTACGGACGTTGGAAGCTCGACCTCCCCAAGGGATAGTCAGCCCTGGAATAATTTTGTATATATAACTAATCGGCACCTTGACCCTTCTTTGGGGCTGGATACAAAGGTTTTTTCCCAAAGCCCTTGTGCGGTTTTCCTCTGCATGTTTTCAGGGAGGGTTTTTCTCTAAAATTGGAGGATTTTGTAGTGTTTTTAACTGCTGAACTGGAAATTGTTTGGGCAGAGCTCTCAAGTGGGATGTTCGTGCACTGAAGAGAAGTGTTCAGCATCCATCTGTGATCATGTGTCCATGTTTGACACCGACAATGCTGAAGCTTGCTCTATTGATGGAAGTTCCATCAGAGGCCGATTTCCTTATGATGAATTTGGTCGTATCATTATTGACGTGAGTTCCGTTTCTCTTGATGTTTCATTCTTTATTTTGGGGCTATATTGCATTCCTGCTGCGCTGTTATGACATGGTATGACATGACATGGTATGACATGTTGTTCTTTCTCTTTTCTTGCCATGATCGGTTTTCTTTGTCAATTTTTTCGTGTCAGTTTTTTATTCTCGAGGCAGAGGTAGATTAATATTTTAACCGGGCTGGTGTTGGATTGTTACTTGTATGAGCCGTTTAGAATCCAGAGAGTGCTTGCAGTGCGGATACTGTTTAAGCCCTTGTCCATTGTATCTACAATGTAACTTGGTGCTGGCTCAATGCGCATATTTTTGTGGACACTGATAAGCGTTGGTTGGACAGGTTGGGTACATGGTATACGAATGCAATTCTAGTTGTCAGTGTAAAGATTCTTGCCAAAATCGTGTACTACAGAAGGGAGTCCATTTGAAACTTGAAGTGTTCAAAAGCCGGCATAAGGTAATATTGTCCAACCATTGATTGGTCATTCGAGTTCAAATTTCGGTTTTGATAACGTGTTGAAGATGGCAGGCATTGTATAAACCAGTGGAGGATTGAAGGTTTACAGTTTCGTTCTGGGGTTTGCTTGATGCAGGGATGGGGTGTGCGAGCAGCCGAGGCCATTTCACGTGGTGCTTTTGTGTGCGAGTATATAGGAGAGATCCTGAATGATTCGGAAGCAAATCAAAGAGGAGAGAGGTAACAACGCCCTTGAACCTTGTATTCGTAGATGCGTTTCTGTGATACCCCTGTTAATTATTGTCGTTGTGTTATCATTATTGGTTTCTTCCAGGATAATTGCAACTTGTACATTTCACCATTTTCCTTTCCAGTTTGCAACTTCCTGTGTTGTGGACACTACACGGTGATTTGAACTTGATCATTGTATGTAAGTTTGGGCGGTTGTTTGCAATGAGTAGATTGTGGAGGTTCTGATTAGTTTGTGCAACAGATACGATCAATTGGGCTGCAGTTATTTGTACAACATTGATGCACATCTGGACGTGATTGGTGCAAGATCTGTTTCAAAGCCGTATGTAATTGATGCAACCACATATGGAAATGTTGCTCGATTTATTAATCATAGGTGAGGTTCAATGCTATTAGAAACATCATGGATGGTGATCAATTTGGGATGAGTTAGAAATAATTAAACCTCATGCATGTGGAAGTGAAGTGGAAATTGGCAAAAATTGTGTGTTCCAATTTTATTTTATTTTACTTGAATTTATCTCCAATACTAAAGATTTGTGACTGGTTTCCAGAAGTCATAGGTTTGGAAACGTAAATTTCAAGAGGGTTTTTATTTTGACACTGGTGTTGCAAACTCTCTTGTCAAGGTTGAGATGCCAGCGATAGAATGACTTCAATTTAGTATCTTGTAAAATGATAGCAGAAATTCATGCATTGTAACTGTTATACAATTCCTTTTTAGGTTAGAGCTCCTGAATCTGCACATCATTCTATATTCGTGAGATTTCCTTCCTTTGGCCCATATTCTAGAGAACAGATTGTAATAAAAGGGATTACTGACATCTCAATTAAATGGCCCCTTTCTTCGTGGGAGTCACGGGATTCCGTTACTAGAACTGTTTAATAATGTTTTGTGGTTTGTGAAATGCAGTTGTGATCCCAATTTGATCAACTACGAGGTGCTCGTTGAAAGTATGGACTGTCAATTAGCTCACATTGGCTTTTTCGCCAAACGCGATGTAAGTCCTTTCCCGTACGTCAAAGCATACTGATTACATCACGGGAATTGTTGTAGCACTCGGGACTTGGCCAGGATCTGTGGGTGTCGAAATTGATGATCACCCCAATGGAATGACTGTTGGTTCAGTGTCCCATAAGGCATCATCCGCTTGGGGTGGCCATCAATCTGATCCATCCAAATTTGTTTTCATGGTGATTCTGCTTTGCAAACTTGCCTATGCAACTTTGCCCTGTTTTCAATTTTTTGCTTCACCTTCCACTGTTCTGAGTAGTCTTCCTTGTTTGTTTGCTTAGATTGCCATTGGAGAGGAGCTTGCATACGACTATCGGTATAATTTGCTTCCTGGAAAGGGTTGCCCCTGTCATTGTGGGGCCTCAAACTGCCGTGGGAGGCTTTACTGAATTCGGTAGTTCCATCAGATTCATAAAAAGCTTCAGATTGATAGACGAGTATCTCTTGTCCGTTGGCAGAACAAGCGATTTATCGAAGAGAAAAGAGTTCGAAACGCTCTCCGGAGATTTGTTTTGTTTTGTCGTTTTTACAACTCTTTTCTCTTTTCACAAATTGACACCTGTTTTGTTTATTAGAGTGGGAATTGCATTAGAAATGGTTACAATAGGCATGTAGGAGTTAATGCGATTCGTACAATTATGGAAGAGAATAATTAGTTTACATACCTTATCCAACTTATAGAAGTGACATTAATCACTGTAGGTATGATATCCGTGACTTTCGTTTGGAAGTCATCACTAACTTAAGGTGTAAGTTGTATTCTGTAACACATTTCTACATTTTTGGAATTTTGAAGTACCTCAAAGGACCTTTTATGGTCATAGCTTATTCACTTAACCCCTCACCGCCAATTGTCGGCCGCACTGTCACCAAGGCTTTGAGGACCAACGCAGAAATTGCTCCGCAACGTTAGATTGGGGTGAAATTGGTCAAACTCACCGCCCGGATTGAAGGAAAATTTTGAGTACAAAAACGAAAGGAAAGACCCAAATTTCTTGTTGATAGTTTTTTCGTCCATCCATATTTGTTGAAGGTGCTTTTTGAGTTCCATAATGAATAAATCATTGTCCTTAAGGCACCAAATTCTAGAGTTACACAATACTTTGAAGTTTAACCCCTGAGCGCCCAGCGCGAATTCCGAAAGCAAGCTTGAAATTGCCACTCAAGTAGACCCCACCAATAAAAAAAAATAAGATTCAAGAGACATGACCGTTTAGATTGCAAAAGAGGTAGGGAGGGATCTTCAGAGAAATTTGTGGAAGGTTTCATCATACAACCTAGGACATTATAATGGTCAAATGTCTTATAGTAGGAGGCCACATTTGGGGGCGCTGGAGCACTTACAGGTTAATGAAACTTGACCAAGTTGGTATTTTGAGTTTAACCCTTAAATGTTGGGCTGGTGACCGTAAATCAGTCCTTTTGGAATTCAAATATTCATTGGGAGTCAAATCTCCCGAATATTCATTGGGAGATTTCCCCTTTCCACCCCTAATTTTGAGGATGAATAGTTGCTAGTTGTGATTCTTCTTGTTATTCATCGGACGAAAAATGTCCGCTGTAGTGTTTATGGGTTAACCTTTGAATGCTCAAGGCACCAAATTCTAGAGTTACACGATACTTTGAAGTTTAATAAATCTTGACCAAGTTGGTATTTTGAGTAGTTTACATTTTTGAAAATTTCTTTCTGAAGTCTAGTTTTAGCATCAAAATCTGATTTTTGTACTCAAGATTTTGTGCAAGGGTGTCCATTGCAAATCTGCATTTTCTAGTGCTAACCTTGGAGGGCTTGAAAGTGTTTTGTGACCACATTGTATATTCTACGTTTGGTGGTATTTGATTAGAAAAATTATTCACCAAATACTTTTGAATACAAAGTAAATTAATAATCATAATTGTATGTAAACAATAATGTATCACAATTCATATATTAAATCACAATTGACGAGACCACAATTGAAGAGTTATAAGGCTAAATATGGGTTGTATAGAAGGATTCCAAGGGCCTTTCAAGGGTTAAGGGCTCTTGGAAATGAGCCTCAAATATACCAGATCTTAGAGAAAATCACATTAAAGATTCATGTAAAAATGTTGTAGACTAGATTTTAAGGAGTTTTAAATTGATTGGGGTTGTGTATATTATGCCCTTTAACCTCATGTGTTTTTGGTGATCAACTATTTAGATTTGATATGTGAAAAGAGGATTGCAAGAGGCTTCAAATCACTTTCACAGTTTAAACACCCTCATGATTAAGCATTATAATGTTTCAATATATAAGTAATATTGTTGTGTTTTCTTTTTCCAAATGAACTTTACATGTCGACTTTGAATTTGTACAATTACAATTCAAATAAAATTGATAAAACTTTTCAAAATGTTGGCATTTTGTTCAATTTAGAGTAAATTCCAAGAAGCTCAAAAAAATTGTAGACATTTAGGGGTTAACTTACTTAAAACTTGAGATATTGTACTCGAGAGGAGGCAACAAAATAGTAAGATAACAATATCTAATTGTGACCTATTTGCAAAACTCATTTCATTTAGATTCTTGTTTAAGATATACAACCTCTTTATATTAAAACCTAAAGTTGATTTTAGAGACACCTATTTTCAACACTTTGAGAATTTATAGTTTATTGACACCAAGTTTAGAAAACACGTTCTCAGAGAATTTTGAATCCCTTTAAAATACTAATAGGACCTAATAAAGTTTGTTTAGTTTAATAATAGGAATCATGCTCAAACCCTTTTTAAAAGCATTTAGATGTAATTACCTTGATGAAAATGGGAAAGAATGATACTTCTAGAATACATCATCTTACCCAAGTGGAACCTCATAATCATCAAATCCAATACAATGCTAAAATTTATAAGTAAGAATTTTGTCAATATAAGTTTTGGACATTGGAATCTTATAGTAACTAAGCCAAGCCTTTCAATTGTAACTCATTATATTTGAGTGCTTAAGCACTAGTCAATACCTAATAATTTGGTCCTCTAAGGGGTTAAAAGTCATCTTTTTTTTTTCCACCCTCTTGTCCTAAATCCAATGAAATGTTTCATTAAATTTTCAATTGTAATCGCTCTCCTACAAATCCAAGTCTTTAATCAAATCAATCAATGTAATTATTCAACTAAACATTTAGAAGCTAACAAATGATAATAAAATATTATGCTTTGTTTTCACCTTGTATTTTTTCCTTTCACTTTTTAATCAGATGAGTATGCTTGTTTATTCAACAAATTGAAACTTATTCTTTTATTTCATCAATTGCACCCCTTAAAACTCTAATATTCAATTAAATGAACTATAAAGTTATATAATATTAAATTGAAAGATTGAAAGATGAATACATTTGTAAAAATAAATTGGCACTCAAAAGAATAACAAAATCCAAAGAATAGTATCGAATATGAATAAAATGACTTTGAAACATCAAGACATCAAAGCATTCATATTATTTGCCCAAATAATGAAATCTCAATATAAAGATACTATTCCCTTTCCTCAAATCATTGATTCCATCTACAACTTGTGAACGAATCATTTCATAACTTGTTAGAGCTAATTTTGCTTATTCAAGCTACTTTTAGTCCATTAAATGTTCTCAATTGTTTTGTCACAACAACATGAAATGATCCTAACATGCAACTAAATGCAAATGTCAAATTCCTCTTCTTCTTTTATCATGGTCATGCCTTAAGACCGTCTCCAAGTAATTCTAGTAGTATTCTTGCTAATCTATCTAGCCCATGATTTTACAGTTGGAGTTAATTTTAATTGATCAAGCTCACTTTTAGTCCCTTAAATATTCTCATTTATTCTTGTTATGGCAACATGAAAGGGTCCTAACATAAGACCAAATGCAAATGTCATATCAATTGCAAGTGCTTGCACTCAAAACCTATAGGACATATCAAATTTGAAACTCAAAAGCCTAAAGGGTTCATACAAAACACAAATGTGATATAAAATATAAGTTCTATATCTTTTTTGAAGTTTGCATCAAAGAAGAGCATAAAAATTAAAAAGTATCCATGTGGTCAAAATTATAAAAATATTTTTATTTCTCTTCAAATGAATTTTGAAGATATAACTTCAAAAATTCACCAAAAATATAATTTCTATCTATAGCATTTGAATTTTTTTTATTGTTCAAAATTGTAATTTCTATTGATATGCATAAGATCTAGTAATGAGAACACAAACACCTTCCCAAATAGTAATTTTTTTCAACACTAGGCCAATTCTAAACACTTTGTGCTATTTCTCTTATAATTTTTGTTTGACCATAGCGATCTTACTTTTGAATATAAATATTCAAAGACATTACAATCTTTCAAAATAAAAAAATAAAAAAACTTGAAAAATAAAAAAAATAATTTGTGTGAAAATGCTATCCAAAGTCGAGCAATAACCAAAAAATGGTCGCTAATCCTTGAGCACTTAGGGATTAAAACATCTTGTTTAATAAATATTAGATAAATTAGTACTAGATACAATTATAAAAACTTTCTATATGTCATGCTTGATTGCCATCTCTTCAAAAATGGGCTTTTCATATATAGATAGTAAACCATTTTTCCTTATTTTTTAAACTACTAATGAATAAACCATGCAAACTTGAATGAGCCTATGACATAGGAATCTACACTAAGCCTTTGACATTGGACCTCCAAGAACTAAATGCTTAGAAATTAATTGGCATGGAGTGCCAAATATCCTATTTGTATCTTATAAGGGAATGTTGAACAAACAATATTTTTATCAATCAAAGACACATATTGTTGAACATACAAGCTTCAACCCAATCAATAGAGTAGATATTATGCATTGTAGATTTGAACCCAAATGGCCTTACTTTAGTAAAAGTTGTAGAAAAAACACGATTGCTCAACAAAAATGTAATGGAAGAATGCATTTATAGTGTAGACAATTCATGGTGAATATCTAAGAAGTGATTTGTGGATGAAATAGGGCCACACCACTTGTTGGGTAAGAGGTTTCAAACTTTGAAATCTTATATGATAAGGTTTAAAAATCACTTTTCTTTTCACTTTGAATACTCACAGCTTATAATGTGTTAGGTTAAAGTTTTTGAAAAAAATTCTATACATTTTTATACAAGTGTAATGCAAATCCTAATGGTTGGATATACAATAAGAGCAGGGTTGCTAGCGTGTGAGCCTGTGAGCGTGAGCATGTGAGCCTGTGAGCGTGAGAGCGGGAACTTTTTTGCTGGAAATTCAGATGAAGGACCTATGACCGTGGATCTTATGATTGTTCATTTTTATAATTTTGAAGACAAAATCTTTCTGGATTGTTTAGGAAAAATGGTTAATAATTCAACCCAAATAAACCCAAACAATTGTATATGAATTATTACATATAAGTGGTTTACGGTATAAAGGTTTAGGGTTTAGGGTTTAGGGTTTAGGATTTAGGATATGTAGTGGTAAGTTATTCTATACATGTGTTTAATGGTATTGAATGTTTAGGGTTTAGGGTTCACTCCAAGACAAAATTTGAAAATAACAATGTGTACAATGAATGTAACCATAAAACACACAAATCCACTCATATGAAAAAAGAAATACAAGAAACTATAACTCACAAGACATATCTACCTTGTGAATCTAGGCAACAGAGGATTCGGTTGCAGAATCATTGTTAGTAGAAGAATTAGAAGTCTCTCTACCTTCCGATGCACTTACATCTAAATACTCTAACACATTTAAAGCATAAGTGTCTTGTCGCTTCTTTGGTTTAGAACCACCAAACTCTATAAATGCCGAGGCCATCTGCTCTGCATACACTGGCAAATGAAAAGACTTTTCCGGAGTCAAAACAAGTCTTCTTTTGCGCAATGTTGCATCATGGAATGTCACTTTTTGGTGTCTGCAAAATCAAATTAAAATATGTTAAAATCATAAACACAAGCAACAAAATATTCACATTGAATGCACACCTCTGAAAACTTACTTACTAGTGTTTTGATTCCGAGCAAAACTAAAGACCTCCACCTCCATTGCATCAGGATCTTTAATATTGTCATCCTCTTCCTCTTCTTCTTCTTCTTCTTCTGTCGTCTCTTCCTCCTCAATCATCCTCTTCATAGGCAGCAAGATCGCGTTGAAAATGGCTTCATCCTTCTCCAAAGCTACAACATGTCGGCCTGTCCCTCGACATGCCGTAATTGATGCACCTAACAATAAACACATGCAATTCATTAGCAAAATTGGAGATTCAGAATTTTATAAATGAAAACAATTCCACTTGAGCTTAACCTTACCAGTTGCTCTTGTATTATCGAAGACAATGTCTCCTTCGCTTGTTGTTCCTTCAATGATGAATTGAAGAAGCCTTGCGTCTTTCTCACGAGGACCCCGCCACGGTACGCTTCCATTCATCAACATACTATCAATGGTGGAATAGTTGATCAACGTATCGTCACGTTCAAGATCTACTTTGGCCTTTTTCATTGCTTCAGTCAACTTGAACTTGAATTGAGACTTCCGTCTCTTGTCAAGCTTCTTCACCAACAACGAGATTCCAAACTTCATTGTCTGCAAGTCCAAAATTCATCTCCACCATTTATAATACATAATGCAATCAATCCCAAGCACAAAAATAAAACAACCAGTAAATTGCAAGACATCCATACCGTGTTTGTCGGATTGAGGCCTGAAGTCAAGTGCATGCGATTGATTCCCAACCACTCTTTCAACTTTAAGAATGGATATGCCTGAGTCAAACCAACCACCACGCCCCTTGCCTTTGCACTCCAGGAATGAAAAATGACAAAACAACCATTGTCTTGCAAATGTTTCGTTGCAAATAAAATTGCTTGTTCAATCTCTTTGAACTCTTTATCATGGTTCCATTCGGGCACATGGTTTTCTGGTACAGACACTCCTGGAACAGGGAGGTTTTCTTGAAGGTCAAACAAAATGAGATCAACTCCAACCTTTTTGCTCATCTCGCCATTGAACATGCGAGTCTTGCCATCAGCCACTTGCATACAAAATATCTATTAATGATTCCAAGAATTCAAAATAACAAGTTCATGCAATATGTTGATATTGTGACATGGCAAAAACTCAAATATAAAATACACACCTTCACCAAGAACTCCATAACTTCCCCATAGCATGATCCATTTCCCTTGCCTTCATTTTCCATCACATCTATGATAGAGTTGTTGAGAATCAACTCCTCCGTGTTCACCTCCTCGTCATCTCCAATAACAATCACTTGGGTGCCTTGTGTGACCATCTCTTCAGTGAGCTCTTGCAAGACCGCCTTCCTCTTCACGCCACTACGTGTTCCAGACTCCATTTGCGATCCTTGGTCCACTGTACAAGATCCAGGCACTTGATCTCTACCCTCCACCTTCTTCTTCCCTTTACCTTTATGCTTCCCTTCCTTCTCTGCCTCCTTCTCCTTCTCAGCCAACTTTGCTAAACGCTCTGCTCCTTTCTTCTCCTTGTTAGCCTTCATGTCATTTTCTTTTTTTTTCTTCTTCTCATCTGCAATTGTTCTGCGTAAAATAGCTTTCTTCTTTTGGGCATCGGGAAGGTCCGCAAATTCGGGCACCTCTAAATCAATCACCTCAAGTCCGTCAAATGATTTGCGCAATGTAACTTCTGAAGAGTGGGTGTACTCCAGTGGGCACTCCAAGTACCATCCGCCACCAACCAAATTAGCTGTTGTAAACGTCCGGAGCTGAGTGGGTGAAAACATGCACTCTTTTGAACTCCGATCCACCCAAGACATAAGGAAAGGAGGTAGAGAGCCTTGTGAAATAGCGCCTTTAGAAACAAGCTCGAGATTGAAGTACCTAGAACATGAGCACAATCATAAGCCAATGTTTGAAAAGATAGTAGCCTATATAATTTTTAGAATATTAGGTCTTGTATTTCATCAACTGCAAAACTCATAAATGTTCAAAGAACTCAATTGAACACAAAATGAATCCCTTCCAAGATTACATTGAACTATGCTTCACCAAAAGGTGGGGTACTAGAAGGGAGCCAGAACACCCCCGTCGGGTCCGAAGGAGGTATTCATGGTCCCTTTTGATACTCCAATTTTTTTATGTTTTTAATTTTTAGTCGGAAAAATGAACAATTTTCATTCATAAGGAGAAATACAACATAGAACCAAAGGAAAAGGTCCCTAGAAAACTTTTATTAACTTTTTTTAGATGAACATCAACAAGAAAAAATGAACACAAGGTAAATTCCAATTGCTAGTTTCAAGGATCAAAAAATATTGTCTCTTTATTATTTTCTATTCATTTGCCTAAAAGTAATTTATAAAAAAGAAATAAACATCTTGAAATAAGTAACCATTCAGAAATGATCCAAACTTATTATTCATCTACCATATCATTTTTAAAAAAAAATGATAAGTTCTCTTAGAAAACAAAAAATGGGGGTACTGGCAGGGAGCCCTTGTACCCCCTTCGGATCCGACGAGGGTATGAAGGCTCCCTCCCAGTACTCCTACTTTTGGATTCCCGAGAGATTTAAAGAAAAATTATAAAAATTGAAAAATAATTTTTTAATTTTTATTTCACTTGTCAATTTCAACATTAAATTATATATTTGAAATCTTACCGGTATAGAACCCTCCGGACGGCTTGGTCCGATCCTTCGCGACTCGAGAATGAATCATGCTTTTTGAAGTTGTTGGTTCCCTTCAAAGTTGGGCCAAACGCGTATTCCCATACCTTCACCCTCCACCCCTGAATGTACGCCGCTAGAGTTTCTGGGGGTTTGGGCAAGTCCATGTTGATGACTAGCTTGTCATTTGCCACAATCTCGTCTAAATACTCCTGAGCTGCGTCTTCAAGCTACATGAAACAAAACAATTAACTTTCTCATCCAAGAAATGCAACTTCCATTGAACAAAAAGTTATTCATTTCAAATGCAGCAAAGGGCATGAAATTGCATTCAAAATAACTATTGTTGACAACAACCATTTTGTATGGTAAGGGACATTACCCCGGCCCACCAAACAATTTTTCCAAGAAAAATTGTGAATTTATCTTCTGAGACTGGGGGCACTGGAAACTTCAATGCCTCTTTTGAAGCACCGGAAGAATTCCACCATTTTAAGACTTTGACCTTATGAGCTGCAGACATTGTGCTTGTTGCAAGCAATTGTAGCTTTTCCAAAGTCATTTCAGGAACCTCATTCCTAATCCAATGCTCCTCCACCTACAAAATAACATTATGTGAATAAATATGCATCTTTTTCGCAAAATAAGCAAAACAAAGAACTCATTTGATTGGAATTTTTAAAATTACCTCTTCAAGAAATTCTTTTCCAAGAGTAGGATCTGCAACGGCCAGTAACTTGCCCATCTTTCCACGTAACTTTGAGACTTTTTCTTTTGCAGCAGATCTCATGGCGTCAGCAACTCCTCGGTTGGTTTTTTCTTCAGTAGGTGTCTTATCAAGGTAACGTCGAGCAGCAACGTCCACAGCCTGAGAAATTTCATGCTGCAAATGATATTCATCACCAGAAATTTGTAAGTAATGAAACTCAGAATTTAGAGTGCCTACCTTATTTTTTTGTAAAGAAAAAGAATGTAGTAGGTAAAACTGAACTCACCCTAAAATTAAATGATGTGAAAACTTCCACGGGCATGGAATACCACGCCTTTCTACCCATTTGATACACGCATTGCTTCCTTTCTGAGGGCCTCAACATCTCGTAGATCTTCTTTATCTCCATTTTCCCGTACTTTTGCACACGATACAACGTGTGCACCAAATTCGTCTTCACATGTGAATCTTCAGTGGACCTGAAATATTAAACTCAAATTTTCAATTCACACAGCAATCACACAATCTATCATAAACCAACATGAATAAGATGAAATATAAATAAACAATGGAAAAATTTAAAAAAACAAATCACGTACTTGTTAATTGCATGCATTACTTGCATCGTCATTTCCACTCTTCCTTTGGTTTCCAGCATGATGCAATCCACCGAAAAATGCCAGTTGATGTCTAAAGGATACTTTCTTTGGATATGGCTCATCCATGCAATCTGTCGATGGTTGCCATCACATATGAAGAACTTCATATTCCTCATGAAATGCAACTCTGGTCTTGTTTCCAAAAATGCTAGGAACTCATCATTTCTTTGTTGCCATAGGGGGCCCCAATTTTGAACCTCCTCCTTACTGAACTCTGCTCTCTCGCCGGCCTCATTGGTTGTCGAAACATAAAATGATGCTGCTCCATCTCGATAACCATGAGCAAAGTCTTGCTCAAGTTTCTGTAAATCGGAAGAAAGTGTTAGCCTAACCATCGGCATTGGCACTAACCTGCAAAGCGGGATCTTCATGCGCGATAAGCTCTCTGGCTTAAACCTCAGCATCGATAATGTTGCCACAGAGTCGATCTTGTGAAAACGACGAAGCTCATCCTCAAGAAAATCTTTGTCTTCTTCCTCAAACTCTGTCTCCTCCAGTGCCTTGTCCCAAATCTCATCTCGACCCGCTCCTAACATTACTTCACCTTCTATGTCTGGTTGTTGAGAGTCATCCGTTGCAGGTGTAACTTGGTGTTGTTGGTTTTGGGACAATATCTTAGGCGAATCTTCTCTCTATAAAATAAAAAACACCAAATAGTAGAAAGACAGTCCTTGTCAATAGAATGTCAAACAAGAAGCTTAAATAAAATGTATTCATCATAAAATTATATGTGCAATGATGTATACAATAATAGTAAGAATTTATTACCAAAAATTCTAGCTATGCTTTTGGCCAGTTGATAAAACAAAATGCTATTTATTTATGAACGAAATTTATTAATTCCATACAATGAATCAATCTTAAATGTATTTAAATAGTGTACGTCATACATACATAGATACTTGACAAATGGAAATTTATATATGCATAGAATAAATTGCCACAAATTCATGTATCCTTTTCATTAAAAAAATCATTCAATGTCTACATCATCTTGAAAGTTGGAACACTGGTGAATGATGACCAAGCGATTATATCGCAATTGTTTCCGTCCTGAACAATCACAATGCACAGGACCCCAAGGACTAGAAATCGATGGGGACAAATCAGCATCAGAGCTGAATGAGGAAATGTCACAACCCTCTGTGTCAAAACTCTCCGCTGAAAAAACAGGTTTTCTAGGATCTCGAGGCTTTGGGAAACTAATTCGGCTTCCCTTATCTTGCTCAAGCTCATCAGCAGCACGATCACACGCATCCATAATATCATCAAAACTCACCACATCCACTTCAGGTCCTAAATTGTCGCTTTCCATCATTGGAAGTGGCCTTGGCGTTTGAAAAACTCGCTCCTCCACAATCTCTTGGCCCAAGACTTCAGATTCTGCATACGAAGATGATGCCATGCTAGGATTCACGGCTGTCATGTCCATCTACAAAGCATTCCACCAAACAATTTAATATTTGACATAATAATTAATGCAAAGAAATATGAATCAAGGGATGCTCCTCTAAAAGCTGTGGAAAGCAAAAAAAATTAAAAAATTAAAAAACATTAATAAAAATTAATATCTAATTTTTCTAAGGCAAAGTATTTTTAAAGAACACTATAAGTGTAGAAGCCAAGTGTCACCTATGCATTTCAATTGCTTCATCTCTTATTCAAAGAAATAATTAAGGAATTATTTTGATTATTATAGTGATGGTATCTAATAACATACTTTATCCTTTGAACTTATCCCAACATAAAATGAAAGAAAAATGAGGAAAAATGAGATACATGAATGAATCTAAGTAAAGAAATTTACAATTTAGTTATTTACCCTAAACTATCTAAATATGTTTTCAAAATAATAAAGACAAAAAATCTGTAGAAGCCTTTCAAAATTTCATACTTTAATATAATTTATTCAATGTGAAATTAATATACAATATGCATGCATAAAATTAGTCATTCTTAAAATTTTCATATCATTTTCAATGCTTGTTTTAATAAATTATGAACAATTGAAATTACATGTAGACATAAAATTATGTATCCTACTATATGAATTATTATAGTTTTAGTGAAATCTACTCAAATAATGAACTATTACACATATTTACATGATGAGGAACATGTAATAGAAAATATCATTAAAAAAATCAACATTGGAAGGAAAACAATAAAAAAAAGGATATAATTCTAGTTTGGGTCCCCTCATGTGACGAATTCATGTGGTGTCTTCAGATTCCGTTTAATGCCCGTCGGATCCGACAAGGGTTATGGAAGAACTTGAAGACACCCTCAAAATTAGTCATCGAAGTGGTACTTGTACTCTATTTTTTATTTGACCCTCTCATGTGACGGAATACAGGGGTAGCTGCAGCTACTTACTTGACCCTAGTCGGACCCGACGAGGGTGCACTGCGATGCTCCCACTACCCGTAGATTCTGACTTTTGGAAAAATGGATCGATTCAAATTAAATAATTCGGCTATCTCCAAAAATGAAATTCTTGGAATCTCCATTATGGAGTTTTCTTTTGTATATTTGCTACTCTCTCCAAGAGGGAATATCTTGATTCCAAAGTCATCCAAACTACAACTAACACATCCTGATTTTTGTACTCAACAATGCAAGAGGTTACAAATCATCAACAAACTTAGGAACCTAAGGTCACCAAATCCAAAACTAACCGAATCAAAAATTCAAGGAAGCAGTTCACCGCATTATGAAATGGACAATGCCTGAACCCTACCTATTTGTAAACAAAGCTAGTCACCAAATCCAATCCGAACGCACATACGCATCTTGGACGCATCCCAAACGCAAGACAAAACAATTTGACTTCTCATGAACTGACATTGCAGACAGAGCATGCATCGGTACCAAGGGAGGAACGTCTCAAATGACAGATAGTGGGGGTATTTGGAGCGTTCCAAGGGAACCCTGTCGGGTCCGACGGAGGTCGACAGGTTGCTCAAGATACCCCCCAAAATGGCCGCGGCATACTTTCGGGCTTCCGGACTCACAAACTGCACCCCGCCTCGGTCGCCACCGCGCCTCGCGTCACGTTATTCCCAGGGCTTGCTGGAGGAGAGCTTCGGAAGGGAACGGGAACGCTAGCGAAGGATCTGGGGTCGACCTGGCGGAGCTGGACACTCGCCCCAAGATTTATTTTGCCGCCGGAGTCACCGCAAGATGAACTGGGCGCTGCGTATCGGCACAAGACCAACCCTCCGCGTCTGCCACCGATCAAGGCGACAGAGTTCATATGGACAATTCAATTCACAACGTTGACAGGCGGGACACCCAAGGGGCAAGACCCGCTCGGGTAGTATGAGGTTCCGCAGACACAAATATCAATGCAATCGAAAGCCGGGAATCTTGACAGACAAGTCCGCCTACCGTGCATCGAAAGACAGTCATTGTTGCATCGATGGATCTTTCACCGATTCGCCCCCCCCCCTCCCCTCGCGCCACGAGACCCTCAAGGGCGCGGCAACGGTCTTAGACGTCAGACTCAAACTCAAACTGACAGACCACCGTTCCGTGTCCCACCTTCCAATCGCACTGACAACCCAAGCCTCAAACTTTCGTTTCCCAAGCAATCGCATGGCGAATCTCGCCCCTCGGACGCCCACCACCACCACTCACGTCCAACGATCACAACAGTACTAGGCGACATGAACAAGGCAGCACAGTCGGGACAGTCAGGCACCGAGCAAATCACCCAACTACAGGCACCGAGAAAATCACCAACCCGCGCTCGCGCTTTCCCTGAGGATCCCGTGGAGAAACCGAGCAGATCAAGGCACTGAGCTTGCGCTTTCCCTGAGGATCCTGTATAGAAACCGAGCAGATCAAGGCACCAAGAAGTTCAAAGTTCAAGGCACCGAGCAAATCACTGAATCGCGCTCGCGCTCTCCCTAAGGATCTCGTGTAGGCACCCAGCAGATCAAGACACCAAGCAGATCACTGAATCGCACTCTCCTTGACGATTCCGTGAAGCACTGAGCAGATCGAAGCACCCAGCAGATCACCCAACCGCGCTCTCCCTGAGGATCCCCTGGTAGTAGGATCCGGTGGAATCCTTTCCCCACGAAACTATAACAAGGCTCTCAGACTCAGACTCAAACTCAGTATCGATGCTCTCAGACTCAGTATCAATGATCTCTCAGACTCTCAGTAGGGGTTCAAATCTGAATTCACCTTCGGGGACAAAATACAAGGGTAACCGGAGATCACCGCAGGACCCCTGTCGGGTCCGACGCTTGTCCGCAGGTACCTCAATCGACTACGGGAATCAGTTCACAATGCAGTCCAAGCTACCTCCACACCCAATGAGATTGAACAAAAGAGAAGTTCATGCTATCTAGAATCGTACCTGCAAACTTGCATCTTCATTCTCGCGTTCCAATGCTTCCTCAAAATCTTCCTCCAGTGGGCGGCTCCGAGTTCTCCTACGAGGTTGACCTTTGCTGGGGCGCTGCAAGGTCGACATCGTGAGAAATTTAAAATTTCGACTATGCAATTTCAAGTTCTGAACGAATTGAGAATAAGAAAGAATGCCGTTTTGAATTCCAGGCAAGAGCAGATTGATCAAATTTGCCGGAGGTGTGCTGCGAGCTTCACTTCGGGCTGCAGGCCTTGATACTAGTGGCGAGGGGTGGACTCCTGTGGCAAAATCGTCTCCAGACGTTGAAGATAGGAGAATTCCAAAAAAAGCTATTAGAATTCTATTTCCGAAATGGATGTAGCGTGGCTTCTGGAAAGCTGAAACTAGACAGTTGGTCCCGAGAAAGAGACGGTACAGTTGCAGAGTCTGGGTTTCCTTTAACCCCAAAGTGACATGAGATATCCGGGGTCCAAAAACATCCTGCTATTGAAGCTATGCGGACCTAAATTTCTTCAAGTTATACAAATCTCAACCATACAATCTCGTAGTAAACATGTTTTATATGACGTGCACAAAACTTGAAGTCAATTGGTCGCATAGATTGCGAGATCATAATGATTAAGTGTTGAAAATGAATGCTGAAATTTTTACCAGAACACATTTGGAGGTGAAATTTGATTTCTAAACCTACTGAAATGAAAGAAATTTACAGTACAAAGTGATTTAAAACTACTATACAAAGACATTGGTGAAAAAAAATTCATGAAATTGAGTCATGGTGTCTAAAAAACAGCTTCGAACTGCCAAAAAATAGTCAAAAAAAGTGCAAAAACCACATCTAGGGCTGAACCTCTCCCCACTAGAATGCTTCTCAGTCACTCAATTCTTCTTGGATTGACATGAAATTTTAGCCGCACAAACTAGGCTTCTAGGCACAACTTTCCCAATAAGTTTTATTGAAAACGGACTTTGTACGAAGAAGATATAAGCCACCAAAGTTCACTGTACTCCAAAAATGACAGGGTTTAGAACTTCGAATTGCTTCCAAACATTCCAAACAAATTGGATTGACATGAAACTTTTACCACAATAACTAGACTTCAAGAAAAACAAATCAAAACAAATTTCAATGAAAACAAATCATTAATGAAGAAGATACAAGTCCCTGAAGTTGCAGCCCTAAAATGCAATTTTGTGAACTTTTGCGAAGCTGTGCTCTTTGATTGGCTACTAAAGAAACAACACATCT
The DNA here is from genome assembly GCA_950106755.1 of Climacium dendroides. Lineage (NCBI taxonomy): Eukaryota > Viridiplantae > Streptophyta > Bryopsida > Hypnales > Climaciaceae > Climacium > Climacium dendroides. The sequence continues at coordinate 19,672,490 of OX467083.1, forward strand.
TTGATTGATTTGAAAATTTAACCACATAAACAAGAAGAATAAGTGCAACTTCTCCAATAAGTTTTAGTACATTTGAACCTTGGATGGAGAAGTTATAGTAGACTTAAAACTATGTGAGGACACTTTTTGTCCTCCGTGACACTTTGGGACCCAAGGCTCGTGAACTCACCCATCTTTGCGATTCCGAGTTTCCCACTTGATGGAAAAGAATGACAAAGTGATAATAAACCACATAAGCTAGTAGGTTCTCAGATTGCACACCTAAGAGCTGAAACTTCATTTTGGAGAGGTGAGACGGCCTGGAATATTTTTTACATCTAATTCCAACATATTGCAAAGCATTGAAAGGGTAAGAGTTGGTCCGTAGAATCTTACTAGCAAAAGTTGATCGCCTTCTGAGATGCCTTGCAAGCTTGTCATGCCCTCATCAGTTGTCTTCGTCCATTCTAACTCCTGGACTTCTCGATCCATTTCTCCACCACTGCCTCCACTTTCAAAACGAAGATGTTTTTGAAGTTCTGTCTGTGACGACTGGCCTATCTTGGACGAAGTTTTCTTTGAGCGAGTCATTCTAGATTGTCTAAGTGACTTTTGCGATGAGAAATAAAGAGAAATACGTCTCTTCCGTTTGTTTCTATGGTCTGGAACTACGTCTGCAAATCTATCACAATCTGTAAGCATGAATACCACTACATAAGCCTCAGAGGTCTCAATCGATGAAAAGCATGGTGTCTATGTTAAACGCTGCAGATGGAAAGACATGAAAGAAGGAGATGTAGAGCCTATTTATTTAACGTTACCAACTAGGTTCGTTCACTCAAAGTCTCAAACGGCCTCGGAAGATTAGGGTTGGGAGAACTACCGCCTTTTTATTTGAATATTATGGACAGCCCACCTAACATTTGATGAGCCGTCTTCTAATTCTAACACCTTATTAGATTCTGTATCTTTTACTTTAGGATATAAGACTAACACATTTGAATGAGCGATCTCTTTCACGCATTTTGTCAGAGCTGCCTTCATTCATAAATATATTTTTTTAATGAACCTTTTAATGAACACGGCTACAACGGTAGACTCATAAATTTTTGTTTTTGGAATGAAACTTCTTCCAGAGTTGTGACATCCCATTTATTTCACTAAATTCTATTGAAAGCAACAATATTTGAACTAAATGACGGCTCTGCCATATGAATAATTTCTACACCTACTGACAGCTACACTTCACCAAACAATTTGTACTTTTGGAATGTTATTGGTAGAATTGAAACAACATAATTTGTGTTTACTATATAGTACCTCACATCTTCTAGCTTCTGTCTTTATAGTTCAAGACTTCAATGTATCTCTTGCTTCTAAATCGTTTGTTTTGCACTGCTGTTTTATCACCATGGCTTGCATTAGAGTAGATGGTCATGCAATTCCAGTGGTGTTTCCGTTGGTTGGTGGAAATCAAGCGAGAGTATCTAGTCATCTTCTACATGTACGTTTCAGGTTTGTTGAGTCTTCAATCTACATAGAAGAGGAGAGGAAGTCTGAATGTAGTGAGAACATGGAGTTTGTTCCTATTACAAAGAGTGAGGATGAGGATGGAGTTTGTTGGTTCCTTCCTTTAGGCAACTATAGAGCTTATGGTCTTCCTTTGTCCATTCAAAATGCATCCACACAGATGGCCAGTCGCCAGTCCGATAACTCCACTGTAGATATGCCGTATGTCACAAGTGCAATCTCTCCTCGACCTCTTCAAAGCGAATTTCCAAGTCCTAATCCAAGTACTTTTCTACGCGCCGTAAAGATTGAGAAATTGGACTCTGTAATAGATTTGTCAAGTGAATCAGAAGAAGAGTCACCTGACGTTACTGTCCGTGAGAAAACGCCATCCATTGGAAATAATGTTGATAGTCGTGAGATTTTCCATTCCTTTTCGGACACCCAAACCAATATTTCTGCACAGTCTCCGTTGTCTCGTCCTCCATTGTATCCGCCTACACTTGATAGGAAAAGCATAATGGAATGCTTGAAGAATTTGAAGAGCATGCATAGATCTAGGAATGAACTGTCCACAATAGATTTGAATGCCATCAAGTACCATCAAGTTGGGTTTCTTCTACCAATCTTCAATGGGGATGTCATCTTCGAGTTGCCTCCATGCCGCACGTGGCCATCTTCATCGGCTGCTGGGAATTTGGAGGGGATGGACAAACGTTATGATGGACATGTGTGGTGTAAGGTACAAACTACCAATATTCATAACCCTGATAAGTTGAAATTCCGGAAGTCCTATTGCGTTGGTCATCTTGTTTGTGTGAATCCTGATTGTGAATATGTGAAGAGAGCTAATAAGCGCAATGAGACAGAGTGGAGTGGATATACAGTGTCTCCATTTGTAGTAGGCGACAATCCTTCTAAGGATTGTACGTTAGTTTGCAAACTTTGCAAGGAGACTCCAAAGTGTCTAAAGCAATGTGAGGCTAGAATATACTACTGCTATAGTGAGGTTCCTAAAGTGACAAGGGCTGCAATTCATCTTGGATATCATTCTCATCCAGTAGCAAAAGGCATGTATAGAGATTCTGCAAACAAGATTTGCGAACTCATTGTAGAGCAAGTGGCAAAGACCCCTACTGCCACAAACTCTGCCATTGCTCTCTCTGCAAGCAAAGATTTCCTCACGACATATTTGTTTCACAACGGAGAGGGAGAGAAAGAGATGTTGAAGGGTGAAGAGCTAGAAGTGGTTATGGATCGTTTCCAGTACCTAAGCAGTCCCAACATTAGAAACGTCATATCCTCATTTCGCTCAAACAACTATGGAGGCATCATCGACAACATAATGATGATGAAGAAACAGTCAAAATTTGAATTCATTCACGACAGCGTCTTTCCTAGCCAAGGAAAGGAGAAGGTGTTCATTTTCAAGATGCTCACTGAAGGACCTGGAAGTGGTGTGGACTTAGTGAAACGCATGCAACTTGGTGGAAATCTTCAGAATGCATGGATGATGTTCGACCACGTCAAGCGTGTAAAGGAGTGGACGACAATGGCTTGCCATGTGTATGATCCAGATTACAAGAGGGTCATGACCATTGGAATTTGTGATATGCAATCAGAAGATACCGAGATTCAGGTTCTCTTTTGGAAGTGCTTGAATGCTGTAATGTCGCGACACGGAGTTGAAAACCCGAATTTTAAAGGATTTATGGCTGATAGTGCTATGGCCAACTGGAATGCCGTACGAATTGTATACGGAAGTGGTTTTGCAGATCAGAAAATGGAGAACAGGGAAAGAACATGCTTATTGCATTGGAGTACTTCACTCCAAAAACACACACAGAAGTACATTAAAGAAGCGTTTCAACAGCAGCACACTTTACTTTGTAAACAGTACAAAGATGCGAAGTCCATGGAGGAAGCAGAAAACAAATACTTGGCAATTCGGTCGTGGTGGTTGTCGTCAGGAGCCACTACTGAAGATGCTCTTCACCACTTAGAACATTGGCTTGCCTTTTGGCATTTTCGATATAGGCAATGGGGAGGATTCATGCAAATGGTAAGTCAATTTCCTTGGACACCTTCTATCTTTGAAATTTCATTCGCAAATTTTATTTATTTTTAATTCAAAAAAATTTAGAAAAATAATTCATATTTATATAATTTACTTAGAATGTCAATTCGATTTCCTAAATCATTGCTTTAAGGAAAATAGAAATGTTAAGGACTGTTTCAAAGTTGGTGTATAAAGAAGGACAATAAATACATCCATCAAATAGGAGTTGTATACATTAGATGAATTTTAGCATCTTAGAAAAAATTATCATTTTTTTTCCAAAATTTTCACAAAAAATTAGTGTACAAATCTAAAGTGGAGGTAAGAGGAGGGACCTTCAATACCCCCCTCGGATCCGACGGGGCTATATTGGATCCTTCTAAGTACCCTTACTTTGGATTCATGTTTGAGGAATTCGGACAAAAAATTTCCAAAAATTGAAAAAAAAATGTGATGATTGTTGGGGTGACATAAAATTCCTAATTTAGATGTAAGGGGTTCATTTTTTGCCTCCAATAAAACATTGAGTAAAGGTGTTCTGAATTTGTATTTTTGTTTCAGGTTTAGGAAGAATTTTGAATTTCGCCCCCTAAACCAAAAACGAGGGTAGTAATAGAAATACCTGAGACCCTCGTCGGATTCGACGGGGGTATTTGAAGTCCTTATTAACACCATCACTTTTTATTTATGGACTTATAAATATTCATTTGTATCTTTGAGGGTTTTTGAAGATGGTATGAAATATTGAATTACCAAAGCGTAATATTTGAGTGGTTTCATTTTCAGGATTTGAGTTTGGAGGAACTTGCAGATATGCCTTCATGCAATTTGTCAGAAACTGTGCACAACAAGTGGCTTCAAATGTCTGGGAACAAAGGAAACAATCTCTTTGACGCTACATGTGATGACAGTATTTGTGCATGGATGCAAATGACAAATTACCGAGCGTACTTGAAGGGACACGCTTCTGGATCTGGTCCGTCGAAAGGAGAGCTAAAGTTGAGAGCAGCAAGACGTAGCGGTGATCCTAAGAAAATTGCAGAGGCTTTGAATTCATTGCCTGGTTCTGAAGGTGTTGGAACTGGCATTCCACATTTAGAAGGAGAAGAGGTTTTTGGGAGCACAAAGAGGAAGTTAGACGTTCCCATTGGCGATGCAGGGGACTCGCATAGACCTGATAAAGTTAACTTTTCCCAACCTCGTGTTCGGACACGGTCCACGACAGCGTCAATAGAATCTTCAAGAGATAAAGGTAAGCAACCTCAAGTGAACACTCTGACACACGTTACGGTTGTGTTTGAAAGTGATTGTGATACATCGAAATGGCACATTGCAAGGATTAGTCACAAGTCCAATGCAAAATGTTATGCTCAACAACGAGATTCAAACATCACTTGCAAGGCAAAGATTGCCAAAGGTCGGAAGGGAACCCCTGCTCCAACCTATAGTGGAAGAAAGATAGATTACGGGACCAAGAAAGAAATAGTGGCAGACTTTTGGTTCTGTGCAGATGACATTGAACGGTGCGTCAAGGGTAACAAACGGAGGTGGGTTATGGAGTGGCCGGCGGTTCCTGAAGTATGGCCAATCTTAACAGGAACAAATCTTACCCGAGAGGAGACGTTATTGTTGCAGCATGCTGGATTTCGACTTCAAGAGCGTCCTGTGTTATCTCCTCGACGACTATTCAGTATGTCTAAAATATTTGAGACTGTGGTATATGACGAACCAGTTCCAAAAGACGCACACGTATATCCAACTATACGAAACAGTCGTACTATTCGCCGAATTGCAAATGCACCTACAATTGAACAACGCAACAAGTGGGAGAGTGCTGGCAACATCAAAGGACAGATATTGGGAGTGACGTTGTTACCATTTCCTGGTTTAGGAGCGATTGTTTCACTACAAACTAGGGTTGAACCAAATTCAAATGTATATCGAATTACTGTGGGCATGTACCCATCGTGCACGTGTCCTAACTTTACTTCTATGGCAGTTTCAGCAATAGGAGGTCGACAGCAGTATGTGAATTGCAAGCATTTGTATTATCTTTTCCGGTACTTTTGCAAAATGGACGTAAATGAAGACAAGTTCATCCATGCACCAAGCTATAGCTTCAACGAGTTGAAGCTTATTTTAGTTAAGGCGGGGATAATAAGAGTGCTAGAATAAGAGCAGGCACTAGTTGAAAGTACTGCAATGGTATGATAGAAGACAAAATTTCATAGAATTCTAAATATTTTCTATTTACTAAGGAAGTTATCATTTTCTTACGAAATTCATCATTTTGTTCATTTCCTCTTTCCACTTGTAGTTTGGATTTCATTAATATTAATTCCAAGACTTCAATCATTATGTTTTTATTTGGAAGTTTGATTGCTTTGTCATTATTTTTTGAAGTATACTATGTGTTCATTGAAGAAATTTTTTTTATGTTGGTGATCACTTCATTAAAAAGGATTAATGCAGCAAGAGGTCCAAGAGACTTAAACATGAAGGCATGGATTCTTTATCTCTACTTTTTTTGGATCATTGTTGCAAACTATAAACCACACTTATGCAAGCATTCATGGTAGTTTGTTAGCACAGAATATCGATGAGTGCTGAAAATAGAGAAGAGTGCCTAAACCAATGTTCCCCGGCTCCTATTCATATGTCCCATACCGATTGGCATTGCGGATTGCACCAATATAAAAGGTGTAATATCTGGTACTCAAGTGTTGTAGAGGACTATTTAGGGAATAGACTTTCTCAGTCATCTTGAGGAGAATTATATTCCCAACACTCCTGTGATTTTGTTTAAAAAATTAAATGAAGCTTGTACAAAGGATTCAAGTAGCACTTAATATATTTTTTAATACACAGTCATAGGATAAGTGGTTATAGGTCCTAAATTTAGCTTTAATAGGAACTAAAACCCATTTTTTTTTAGGTACGCTTTCTCCTAAAATCCTAAACAATGACTTTCATTCTCACCATGCGGTGGATTTTTCTAAAACAGAATAATAAATTTCCAAAATATTTACTCATCCACGGTCATAGGGGGCATGGATATAGGTCCCAAATTCAACATAAACAACCAAAAAAATTGAATTTTTTGAATTCTTTTAGCAAAAAAAAAATTTATTAAACAAAAAATGAGAAATTTCTGGCTCCCCGCTTCCCGCTCACACTCTCCCCGCTCGCCGCTCACAGGCTCACGGCTCCAGGCTCGCACGCTAGCGTCGTTGACAATAAGAGTAGTTTTTTCAACCTAACTCTTTGTGCTAGAAATGACAATTTTGGAGTGTTTTCTTGTGAAACATGGTCATGAACCTTTAGGAATTAATGGATAGCTTTGTTAGTATTACTTATCTTTATCTCTTTAAATAAATCATATGACTTTAGATAAACTTAATATTAATCCCTAAATGCCCAAATCCTATTCTATATTTTCAAAGGGGATCCATTTTCAATGACGAATAAACCTGAAAAGGAATTTGAAACTTTATCACTTGAACAACCATACCATAAGCATTAATGGTCAAAGTCAACACTTAGACATATGAAAGTCTTAGTATACAACATATAACACATTACTATGAAAGTTTGAAGAAAAAATGAGTTGTGAATCGAAAGAAAATTAATTTCAAAATTAACTATATCTAAAACTCGGTTTTGTATGCTATAATTTGGAATTGCTTTATATTTTGTCAATTTTTCATAGAACTCTAAAAAAACTTTTTGTACCTTGGCATATTTTTTTGCATCATTTTAGATTGTTGTATACAAAAATTGAAGGAAGTTAACATTTATAGAATTAAGAATATTCACAACTTGACAAACATGCAAATGAATATATATTAGTTGAAACTAGTATAATGCAAATTCATATGTAATCTAACAAGCAAACTTAACCTTGTCTAACAAAAAAAATATTTGAAAAATTGTGAAAATTTCATTCAAAAATGAATTCTATAAGTTATTTTTTTTATAAGATCCTTAGATTGCCTGAAAACCAAGATTGCCCACAACTTTCTCACCACCAATCCAAATAGAATGAATCAAAGCTTCCCATCTAAACAAAAATATAATCTTTGAAAAAAATATTTAAATACAAAAAAATCATTTTTTTGTGAATTTTTTGGGGGGTGCCCAACAAACTACTTTTTAGACTTCGTATGCTAGAACTTTTACTCCTAGGCATTGATTGAATAAAAATTATATTCCCCCTAAATTCCTATGGTTTCAAAAATAGTTTCAGAAAATCATATCAAAAATTGAGGCCAAACAAGCCTATCCAAAATTCCAAAAGCTTCAAGGATCAAACATCAATCATTATTTTTATAAGATCCTATTGCCAAGTAAAAGAAGATTCCAATGCACTTTTTGATCTAGACACTTTATAAATAAATTATGAATTCTCATAGGATTGTCTCCATATGGAACAGACTCTCATTCAACAACTCTAGACTCTCATGTTTTGATTGTGTACATCTTGCAACTTTAATAGATATCTAGTTTTGTAGTTTGGAGTCGGTTGTTGTGATGCTTTTGGATCCAAAAATGTACAAGTTGCATTTGGGGCGTGCATACCTTTCCTTTTGAAAAATTGGATTTTGGTAAGTGTCACTCTTTCGAAAAGTTGCGCATGTATGAATTGGATTTTCTCCAAGTTACACGGAAAGTCAGGTCTGGTTGCAACGTCCCAAGATGGAGGATCACGGATATGTGGATCAGTGTCTGCGTGAGCCCACAAAGGTACCGTACCGCAGAAGTTGACCTCCTACGTCACACAAAGTGACCGCAACTGAACATTTGTCCAATCTCAGGGCTTTTTTTACTCATCTTTTCCATGAATCCTGCTTTCCACGATTCTCATCAGTGCTGGCAACTTGTCAACCTCGTAGCTTACCCGTAATTTTACTCCCCAAAATAGCAACTAGCCATGCATGCACATCATTTCAAGCGGCGGAACTATGTGAAACTGACGGAGAAAGTGTCTTCACTTGCTGTCTGTTCGGAGCTTGATGGTTTTACCGAGAAATCGAAAAAAAAAATCGTCAATTTCGCTCCACTGGCACGACTTTGGGTGCTGGAAATGCGGCTCAAAGAACTGTAAAAAAACCTAGTCTAGGAACCCTGTAGACTTAATTACGTCTCGGACTGCATGTTTTGAAAAGTGCTTCAGTCATGAAATGTTGCCAATTCCACGAAACCGAGTTCAAAACTTGTGAAAATGAAGATTTTCTGATTGATTTCATGTCCCACCACACTGGGTCAGAAATGCTCCAGATCTACACCAGAGCTTACAGGAATTCAGGGAATCAATTTCTCTTTTCAGCTGAAGGCGGTTCGGGCAAGACCTTTTCTTTTGGGCTTAATAACCAACTTTCTGATCCTCGCCTCGCTATCGATCAGGAAAGGTCGGTGGCTGCTTTTCCTCCGATCGATCTTCAACTCGAGATTCCTCTTCAAGTTGTGAAGAGGATTTAGGCTCCACTGTCACGGTCCCGCTGTACGTTCGCTGAATAGATATAAATACAACGCATCAGTTTATAGAAATCTGTGTGCTGGTAGCTTGAAGACGACCTACGTACATTCTCGTATGAACGATCCTCATGTCTGTGTCAATCTTACCATCCATGAGATCGAGCGACGCTTCCTGGAACATTGATAGAAATATCGTCAAGCCTTGAATGCCAACAGAAATCATAGACTCAGGGGTGACCATCATAGGAACCATGAGAGAGACCTGGGCATGTTGATCGCAACATTTAAGCTTTGAATCCCGACAGAAACCGTAGATACATGTCAGTAGGTGATGCCAAACCCGACCTACACAAGAACATGATTTCAGAATCCCATTCCAAATCTTCTAGAGCTTAGAAAATCTTCTAGAGCTCAATACTTCTGAAAAAGAAGACTCGCATTGCGCCCAATGCCGTAGCAATCGCAAGACCTGTCACCCGCTAGTCCCAGAATGTGAAACCGGGTCGCATCCCTGCCAGACGACGCCCAGTATGCCCTCCACCATTTCCTTGTAATTTAGGAGGACGTACGAGAGTTCTGCCTCACTTTTGAGTGTGCACTTCGTGATCGAAGCAACAGCCATGGCGCTCCCAAGCACTTTTCCATGGACACAATGCCGGAGCACTACTGCATCCCCGAGATGCAGCTTCCAATCCGATCCTCCGAAGAAACGCGGCGAGTCCGTGATCCAGAAAGTTTCGTTACGAGACCGCACAGCCGCGCCAGCAGTCGTCACGGAGCCCATGGTGAAGATTACGCCCCCAAAGACGACGATGCCAGCAGTCGTCACAGAGCCCACGGTGAAGATTCCGCCGCTCCCAACGACGCCCCGGACGCCCCCAGAGCGCGATCTGGGTGCCCGTGAAACTGGATCCCGCGTGCAGGATCTTATGTCTGCAGTCTTGTCAGCCGCCGAGAGCTTCATCCCTTTGATCGAGCCTCGCGAACGCCCTTTCCGAACAAACCCACGTCTCCAACTCAACGGCAATTTCGCCCCTGTGGAAGAGAGTCCACCTCGCCGCGTACTAGCCGTCACAGGACGCATCCCCAAGTGCTTGAACGGAGCCTACATTCGCAACGGGGGCAACCCACAGTTCGCTCCTTCAGCGGGGTACCATAACTTCGACGGTGACGGGATGCTGCATGTGGTGCGTATCAAGGACGGCGAAGCTACGCATTGCTGCCGCTTCACAAAGACGAATCGGTTTGAGTGTGAGAAGCGCGCGGGGAGGGCGGTGTTTACGAAGGCGTTGGGGGAGTTGCAAGGGTTGGGGGGAGTGGCGCGACTGGCGCTCTTTGCGTTAAGGGGAATGGCGGGCGTGGCGGATGTGTCGAAGGGTATCGGCGCGGCGAATGCGGGTGTGGAGTTTTTCAATGGGATGGTGCTGGCGATGTCGGAGGACGATATGCCGTATGCGGTGCGGGTGACGGAAGATGGCGATTTGGAGACGCTCGGAAGGTATGTATCGTAGACATCATGCCAATGATCTGTCACGTATGACTTTTTGAACTGGTTTCTTAGTCTGGGTACTAACGAAACCTTACTATTTTGGAAATGCTGAATGCTAATGGAGTTGGCTCCCAGGAACAACAAGAAAATTAAGGTTTTGAGGAAAAAGTTGTGACCTTTCTCAATTTGAGTTACGGTTTTTAGCTGCTATGTGAAAACAGCATTGTCGTTCACCGGGCAGATCAATGGACAAGTTTCATTTTGTCTAACTAGTCAAAATGAAACTGTTGGAGAGCCTGGTGAGCTGTCCAGTTATTGCGAGTGTCCGGTTATAGGCATGACATTCCATTCTCACTTTGGATTGGGTTCATTACTGTTAAACGTCAGTTCCGTTATATCATGCGCCATCTTCACGTTTCATTCGCTTGTTGTGCTGAGAGATGTGGAAATTAATGTGCAAAATGCATTTCATTCGAAACATAGTGCACCGCTAAGCTAGGATTTTCCACCCCATCCCCTCCTGGCTACTGAAATCGTGCTGTTTCCTTCCGGCATGCCGATTTCATTTCAGGTGAATTGACGTTGTTAATTCATCATAAACTTCCAATCACTGGGAGGTTCGTGAATGGTATTGCGCACAATGCCATGTTTCCGTTGAATCGAGAGTGATTCGATTCGCACGTTGAATTATAATATGTTTTTCAAATGACAGTGTGACGCATGCAAAAGTATTGACCTGGCTATGCTTGAGAGTTCAGTTAAGCGTGCTCGGACCTTGTGATTCCTGCTGTACAATTTTGCATGCTTGATACCAAATGGGAGACGACGTGATTCTCGATCCTTTCGTCGAAGAACTAGGCTCCTCGTGGAGGTTTGGAACACGATTCCGAATTTGAAGTCGTTTGCAGGCCAGCTTTGATTTTTACCCGTGAATGCGTTTTAAAGTTCCACGATAGAATCTATTACAATTAGTAGTGGATTATATCCTGGAATTTTGAACACAATCGAGATTTTTAAGCATGCAGATCAGGTCTTTGTCTTCCCGGGACGGAGTCTGGTAATTATTTGCCCTGTGAACATGCTCCACTGGAAACTGAACATGGCGTTGCCTAATCCCAGGTACAATTTTGAAGGAGCGTTGAAGACGCCCATGACGGCCCACCCCAAAATTGATACCCAGACAGGGGAAATGACGGCCTTCAGCTATGATGTGCAGAAGCAACCGTATCTCACGTACTTCCGAGTGTCTCCCAACGGAGTGAAAGGGGCGGACGTGCCCATCACCTTGCCGGAGCCCAATCTAATGCACGACTTCAGCGTCACGGAAAACTACGCCATCTTCCCGGAGGGTCAAATCGTCTTCCGCTTACAAGTGGGTCGAAAAAAATATTATAAACCAATTTAAACCAATCACTAGGATTATGATTCATATTATAAAACATTCAACGCTTTCAAATTGATTTCACCAAACGGCATCTCTGTGAATCTTCTGGCATCAACATGAAATCTCTCTGACGCTTGTGATCCTGTCGTCAAGCACGGCGTGAATTGTGACACAAGTGAACCATAAATGTCTCCTAACTTCCATAGATGGACAATTTGCACTGGACATTCCCTATGGAACTCTCCAAAACCCTCCATTGATGTCCATTTTGAATTTTCCCTGTGCGAGATGAGTCCCTAATTCACTTCCTTGTTTCTTTCCCAGGAGCTCTTCCACGGCAAGCCCCCCATTCTGTGCGACGAGAAGAAGGTCCCTCGCTTCGGCGTTCTCCCCCGCACAGCGCGCTCCGAGGAGCGCCTGCGGTGGTTCGACCTCCCCGACGCGACGTGCTTCCATTACGTGAACGCCTGGGAAGAAGGCGACGAGATTGTCCTCGTCGGTTCCGCCCTGTCGCCGCTCGCCTGCGTCTTCGACCAACCTAGCGACCTCGAATGCCGAATCTGCCTCTTCCGATTGAACTTGCGCACGGGCCAAGCCTCCAAGCACCAACTCGCAGACGCCAATCTCGACGTGGGGCGATGCAACGGCCTTTACGCAGGTGCCACAACATTCATGCATTTTTAACTTACATTCGCAAGTGTCAATCTCCAAAACCAGACGCATAAGGGAGGGGTTGTCTCCGGGTGTGGTTTTTCTCATTTTCTGTTTTTCGTTGGGTGGGGCAACCAATCCTGGCAAAGTCTTTACTATTTTCGTCTTAATTTACAATACAGTTTCTGAGTTCACAATAAAGCACCCATAAATTTTCTGTGAAACCCGGCTAGGACAGGCGAGATTGAAGCTTCATACAGCTGCACAAATCATCGTGTCTGAACTAATTTTCATCTGTTTCCCGCGCCCCCCCCCCCCCCCCTCCCCCCTTGCCAAATTCTACAGGTCGGAAGACGCGGTACGCGTACATGGCGATCTCAGGTCCGTGGCCGAGATACTCCGGCGTGGCGAAGGTGGACTTGGAGAACGGCGGGCTTTTGGGGTGGTGGAAGTGTCCTGCGGGGGGGTTTGTGAGTGAGCCCTGCTTTGTCCCACAGAGCGAGGACGTCGAAGACGACGGCTATGTGGTGACGCATTACCACAACGAGACGACGGGCGTGTCGGAGCTTCTGGTCATGGATGCACAGTCGCCCACGCTAGAGACCGTGGCCAGCATTCGCATGCCGTCGCGTGTGCCGTATGGCTTTCACGGCCTCTTCCTAACAGAGGCGCAGCTTGCGAGCCAGAGAATGGCACTTCCTTGATCGTCTCCTTCACCACTCGGGTCACCATGGCGGTCAAGATGATCGATCACTATACATAGTGAACCACCCCTGCGGTCAAGGTGATCAATCGCTACCTTCACTGGAGTTGCCGCCTTGCCTACAGTGATGGTTCTGTCCGTAAGCGGGTGCTTAGATTTGCTCATTGTCACTATGACCATGAACTGTATCTTGGATTCGGAGGTAAAGAGAAGTCTTCATTTGGGAAACGAATTCGCAGAGAAGTACTCCGAATGTGGTAGGTGAGGCTAATGGCAACAAATCTAAAAATTGTGGAGCTTGACACCTCCTTTTGTATATTATTACTTGTACATTGTACAGAAAGTTCAAATAAACTTAAGAGTTTTGTTCAGTTAGTTTTCTCTAGAAAGTTCAGCAACTGCACGAACCTCAAAAATGAACGGATTTTGAAACCACAGAAGTACACTTCAACTTCATAACAAAAGATTTACAATTCTAGTCATTTCTAACAATGCACCTCTGAAAATATTTTGCTTCCTTGCAACACTCCAAACCATGTCCAAAATTGCTTATTTGATCAGTTATGGGTACCTTCGCCATATGTACTTAGCATATACTCGAAGTCAACTATGAATATTGTATATAGAAGGTCTTTTATGTAAGGTAGGATCACTTTAAAGCGAGCAAATTTCTCTTACAAGCATTATTGAGTGTTGAAAAGCTCTCATTTTCTAATCACATGAAGGCAATTTTGCAATAAAATTGGATGAAATCCAAGAAAGATATTTGATTATAATATGCCAAAGTCATAAGAGGTCAAAGTTAAATTAGTAGGTTTTTAAAACCATCCCCTATTATCAATATTCACACCTTGAAGAGAGTGCAACAAGCATCTAGTTTTTCTCCAATTTTTCTAAAACTCACTTTTGGAAATATGCTCAGAATCAAGCAATCCTACAAGCTTTAATTTTCAACCCACAAATATCTCACTTCAATCTTAGAAGTCACATGTTTGATTATAAGTTACATAGAAAGTTACATCCACCACAAAAACGTTTGTTTATCAAAATTGGTAGAACTTAGTAATATTTCAACCCAGTGTGCCAATCTTCGGCCGTTGAGCTTCGGCCATCGCAGGAAAATTTCCGTAGCACATCATGTGCTGAGACATTGCACAACTTTCATTGAAATTGTGAAGTTGGTTGTGCTGTTTTGGTGGACAATGAGGTCTGTCTGCACTCTTGCGTCTCGGGATGGGAATTGCCGTGACCACCATCTCCAGTCACAATTTCAATGCTCGTCCCACTACCGGTGACAGTCTTCAGAATTCGACTTGCAAGCTGTCTCGCAAATTCCATACTGTAGCAATCGCTACATTTTTTTCGGGAGATGATTCGTGAGTGCCTTGGTAGTACGCAGTCGGAATTCTTGGAATTCTCGGAATAAATACTCCACTTGCAAGGAATCTCCAACTGCCAGCCATTGCAAGAAAGAGCTGCTCTTTTTTCCTCCTCTGCCCATGAAACTGCAATTCCCGGAAATCTAACCGGTACGACTTTAATCGGACAGATACCCACATAGAAGCGACAAGGTCAGATGCAAATCGTGATTCCTATTCGGCCAGTTTCCTCTACAATCTCCCACATTTTGGAGCTTTTAACATCAGGGTCGAAAAGCTCTCCTATTCGCCGGTTTGACTGGGCTGTGAGGGGTTAAGCAAGTGGAAGACACATTCACCAAAGTGATAGGAACAGGTGCGGTTTTGGGTGTTTCTACCTTACAAACTCATCCGTTTCGTGATTCGATCTTGTCGGCAGCTACACCAGACAGGATCATCGAAATCGAGAGGAAGATTCCCATCAATTCCAGAATAAATCAATTGCAAACGCTCACTCTTTAACTCTTTCAAGTACAATGGCATCAATCCTCAATCAGGAGTCGGGACAGACAAAAGTAGGGACATGGACCACGGGTGCAGATTAGATATGGCGATTGATTAACCTCTGGAAGACGTCATGCAAGCAAACCAAAAAATGTACATCTGGATGTCATTGCCACAAGCGCCACAAACTCGGTCTCAAGTAAAAACGTATCATGATCTACAGCTGTAGTAGCGAGTTAGAACTCTGACTAAGACTCAGAAGTTCGCTTTCACGGGTAATGTAACTGAGGATGGCTCCATGCCCAATAATAATATTTTAGGATAACTGCACTGAACATAAGGCCAGCACCTCTACCTAGTGAAAAACGGAGTTGCAAAAGGAATGGCCGGCTATCTTGAGTACCCAACCAAGACGACTATCTAGATTGCAGACTTCATGTAAGTTCGAGTCAGAGGTACCTAGCTAGCTGTGAAACTAAGCTTCAAATCGTGCTGACAGGGAGAGGATGAATAATGTAGGTGCTCCTGAAAGCAAGGTCAGTCAACTCGAACTTCAAATAAGTTCTTCCGTCCATATCGATCAATGACCATTCAAAAAAAGCTGGCCAAATGCACAGCCATCCCTTGCGTTGCTGGACGAAAAATTGAAGGAGATCCATACCAATTGTTATGAAAATCTTCAGCGATTAATTAATTGTCGGAGGTGATAGATGATGATCTCGATTGCAGAGGAAAACAAAAGTGGTAATCTGATCAAGGTCGAGACTTGCTGGCGTTGCGTTCCTATTCCATTCCTTCCGATCCTGGGGTGGCGCGGAGCGTCGTCATGCATGCAGCTCATCGGAACGGCGCCCTGCTCGTGGAGACTTCGGTAGAGGTGGGCGTCGCGTCTCCACCGCACAGGCTCTGGCTGTCGTTGCCCCCGAGCGTGGACACCGAGCGCTGATCGGAGCGGACGCCCTTCAGGCTGGGGCTGCGCTGCGGGTAGCCCGCGGGGCGGAAGGGGCGCATCACAGGCCCGGAGTTGCTGATAAGGTGCTCCGAAATGGGGAAGGACAGCCGTTTTTTGGCGGAGCCGTACAAGCCGTCCTTCTCGGGCGTGCCCGGCCTCTGCTTGGGCGTACTGTGCGAGCGCACCTTGGCGCGGGCCGAGTGCGTGGCCTGCATGTAGTTGGGCACGGCGGGGGAGCTGGCCAAACTGTCGTCGTCGCGGATGGAGCCCGCGTGGCTGTAGCGAGTTCCGAATCGTTGCAGGCCCGAGGGAGTGGACCTGGCCGTCGTGGAGACCGTGCTGCCTGCGTCTTCAAAATCTTCCCTCCTGACGCTGTGGCGAGGGCTGGCCGATCGGAGCAGCACGGGCGTCGATTTGGGGTTCGAGGGCGGCGTCGCGGGCGACCTGCGTAGCGCTCCCTGGCTTGACGTTCGTTGCATCGTGCTGGGACTGATCTGGTGACTGTGACTGTGGCCATGGCTGCCTCCGTGGTGGTGGTGGGGCGCCGACATGGACGGCCCATTGGAGGTGTAGCTTTCGCTTCGGGAGACTCCAGGGTGAGGTCTTTGCTTATTGCAGGAGCTATGCTGTTTGGTGAGTCGGGGGTCCCCTTCGCGTCGGCTCTTCGGCACGGCATCTACAGTGCTCTTAGCGGAGTAGCCGTCAAAAAGTTCTTTGGAAACAGAGTTGGCGGTGTCGCAAAGGCGATTCTCCCACGGTCGTGCGGCCATCCATCGCTCCAACCAGCTCCATCCCCAGTGGTGCTTGTCGGGATCGCAATCGATGAAAAGCTGGGACGCCTGATGTCAGAGGGGGGGGGGGGGCGTATAAGCACGGCGAGACTTGCATACATTCACTTGCAGTAAGAAGAAATCCTACAATGCTACACCCTCGGACTAACTATTGCATGCACGTGAGTCCCTATTTAGGTCTACACGGCATTTACAAATATTTCATGGAGAATAACGGACTGAAAATTACTCCTTACGAACTGAAAATTGCTTGTTGTGGTTTAACATTGGGGAGATGATTGTATGAAAAATGGATTGGCATATTCCAAACTTCATAGAACAAACTCATGGAAACGGATTGGACAAACTAAACATCAATATATGCATGCATGCGCTCGCAGATAATGAAGTATGTGAAAAGCACCGTCAGGAACCAAGTTACTCTGCATATTTAAAGTACGACATACAATTCAATATTAATTAAGAGTAATTAAGAATGACTGACAGACCTGATGAGAGAAGGCATATGCCAAAGCTCGTTCTCTCTTCATAGCAGCCTCCTGCTTGTTCAGCATTTTCACTTGTTCCTCCTGCAGCGTCGTAGTGCTGTCATTCCAACCTCCATCCTGCCATTGTATATACCCAAATTCCTCTTATTTTTAGGGATCCTCAGACTGAAATCCGGTGAATTCTGTGTAGAAATGCAGGTTGGCATCATTGTTTTCCATTAATTTTAAGAAATGCTAGAGAATCCATAAGCAAATTCATACACACCATGGATCTCCTTGGTCGAGACTCGAGCTGCCTCCGTTCCCATAACTGCCTCTGCACAGCCTGCCCTTCCTCTGACATGCGGACTCGTCTAGCCCTAACTCGAGCCTGCACTCGCACGAGTGCTTGCATGCAACGCAAAGTGATCGTAGCTTGACGACGGACCGTGTGACCACGAACCAAGGCTTGTAAACGCACAAGGCCCTTCAACGCACGCAATGCTCTCCGAGCCTGAATGCCAACATCGACGTACAAGCAGTTAAACGAGTGAGCCCTAGATCAAGGATGATGAGTGTAGTACTGAATGATGAGTCTTGAGTACTGGAAATCATTGATGTACTCAATGATGAGTCTTGAGTACTGGGAATCATTGCAGGAACTGCCTTGATGCTTGGCTTGCATCTCTCAAGATATTCTTTCATTCGAATTACACACTTCAGTAAGTGATCCAAGATATTAAAACTGATGGAGTGCGTAACGAATTAGTTCTGCAGAATATTGTACCAGATATGCTCGAAATGCTGTCTGGATCTTGATGGCTGCCCAATCTTCTGGTGAGTGGTATGCCGAAAGGGTAGTACTACGTCGTACTGGAGTCGAGTTGCGGTTGGTAGGAGTTTTTGAATCAGGGGTTTTGGATGATACATACTTCCTATTGTCTTCTTTCTTTGGAGTTGGAATTTCTTTTGTTTCCGTTGCTGATTGTTGATGTGATGACTTACCGAAGCTCCATCTCCTCCTGTTTTTAGCCTTCGCCTGCTAAACCATGCACGATAAAGTCAGGATCCCTACAATAGAATCTTGTCACAGTCTAGTCCCAATGCAAGTTCCACCAAATTTACATATACTAGAAATTAAAATTCTGAAACTTCCGAGTAAAAAATCTTACAGGAACCTCGAGTGGTGGCAGATCTCCAACGAGGTCTAAATCTTTTGGTGTAGTTTTGACGAAGTCTTTGTCTTTAGATGGGGAACGAAACGCTTTCTTTACAGCACTAAACCACGTGCCTTTCTTCCCCATGATGTTGTCTTCCTGTCTACCTACACAGCCACGACGATCCCTTCAAGTTAATCCATCAATGTCAGTCAAAATAGTTGTTTATAGCATCATTACATGCTTTCGTCTCGCAGGAAAGGGGGATGAAGAAATTAGAATAGTACTGTGATTAATGTGTCCATTAAGTTATAGCGACACAACTAAATAATGTGCTGAGTGAGGGAGCAATGTGGAAAATAGTACCTTCAATGTGCGAGCAAGCTAGGCCAGCCGGAGCACCCGAAGACGTGCTCTTCACGCTGTTTTCAACAAATGCTCGCCTTCTTGCAGAAACGGGGAAACTAATATCCCCTGTTCAATCATGCGCTTCCGATTTGTGAAGTCGCAGCGAGTCACGTCCACAATGCACCTATATGAGGTCGACAATATGTATGCTTGGCGGTAAGCCGAAGACCTCTAGCTGAAGAAGGCGACCTTAGCACGAAGGCGCCTTGGAAAACACAAACATCGTCTTGAATGAGTTACAAGATGTCCACACAGCTGCCAGGTGTCAAAAAGAGAAATCAAACGCTCCTGCGGTCGTCGCGAAAAGTCGAGGTCGGCGAGCATACCAAGCTGAAAAGCCTTCCATGGACCTGGGTGAAGTCTTAGAAATGTTGAATATGGACCTCACGACTAAACCGCCTCACTGCTGCACAAGTCTCGATCTGCCTTAAGATATTTAGACCACGTCTTGCTCTCCTAAGAAATGACTGTGCGTTCACGCAACGCGGTTACCAAAGAAACAGAAGCTTTTTTAACGTAAAGACAGCAGGAACTTAGAAGCCGAAACCAAGAAATGTCGACTACGTCATAACTCTCCAAAACGAAGAAACGTGACCGAGTTAGCTAATGTTTCCAAAATGCTTTCCTAAGTGATACCTACAGCGCAGACTCAACCTCTATCGAAGCAACCACCGACGTAATATAACTCAGAACTCACGTATGTAAATTCAAACAAGCTGAAAACCGCCAGCCTCTCCAAATTTCATTCCCAGCCAGGCTGCCTGGAAGCCACACTCAAAACATGCATGCATCGAACTCTGCCAAAGAGTACAACGCGACGCAAAGTCACGCAACAATGCAAGGCCGTAACCGAAGACACAAGCTGCCAGTACACTGAAAGACAGGAAACTCTTTAGTCCTCCACCAGATAGCACTGCAGGTAAACCAGAAACCTGCATTGAAGGAAGGCTTTAACGGCCTCGACACAGCACCCTAGCCAGCTACTACCTCACTTTACACCAATAATTGCAGAAGAACCTCATCAGCACCATCAGCAAACCATACATACAACAAACAATGTCTCCGTCGACCAGCTACAGCATATCCCCGGAGGATACAGGCCGAGTCACTCCTTGGTTTTTAGGATTGTCGTCTCTACCGTAGTCACATCTCAGCAGTGACCACCCCTTCAGGACAAGTACTCGAGTACATACATGTACCTACTATACGCCCCTTTCGCAACAGCACCGACCTCAAATTGTCGCTCCAAGGGAGATAATCATGAACAGGGACTCGGCGTACTGAGGTCACAAGCAGACGTGCGAAGCGAAGAGGACTCGTCTAACGGAAGCTCTAGCTAAAATGTGCATGCAGAACTTCGTCATCTGCGACCATTGAGGAACCAGCTTAGGTATGAAGATCAGGCCGTTACATACAGCACTTAACCAAAGAAGAAAGCCGCCTAACTTAATACGGCAACGATGACGACAATGCATTGATGAATGCGGGCGCCGGGGTGATGAGAGAGACGCATGACGGAGCTCTGGCTGCAGCTCTGTCCCTGCCATAGCCAGTGCAAGCGGAGGAGACGAGACGGGACCCGGGGAAACACCGGGTCGGGTCCTAGAGGTCAAGCTCAGAGGGCCGGGGGTGCTGGATGAGCTTGGATGTATTCGGTGCATTTGGGCGAGAATCATCCATTAGGTTTAACCCCAGGCTTTGTCGGCTACCGAGAAATAATTAACGTCCTTTATGGTCACAAAATTTATTTACGTAGACTAAATGTAAAATCTTGAAGAAAATTTAGTTTTGAGCCACCTCACCAAATTTCATCATGATTCAATGGTGTAATTTTAAAGTCATAATATCATACTTGGATATTTGGATTGGTATTTCATACCAAATAATTAGTTGAAGTTAGAAAAAATAGTTGGGCATTCATTTTAGAATTAATAAAAAATTCACTTCTTCTTTTTATTCAAGAATTTGATGTTTTAATTATAGGGGCATTAAGAAGGTAGCAAATTTATTCTTCTAAGATTTGTAGAAGGCCCATTTTTTAATAGTTTGGCATTTGTAATATTAATTTGTTTTCTATTTCCTTCTCAAAGGAATCTTCAAAAAATTCACCTTATTTATTTTTACCTAATAGTCATGTATGATAATCAAACTTAATGAAGACATCAAGAGTTGTCCAAGTAAAAGCAATTGTGGTGTTGCAAAACCAATATAACTACTTTCTACAATTTAAAAAATATTGACAAAGATGTCACCATACAAGAATGGATATAGAGCATTTACACTCATACCATATATACCCTTTCAAATCTATCTCAAATGATTCACATTGTATCTTTCCTTTGACCTCCTCTAATTACATATAATTCATAATTGATGGCATTACAAAGTACCATTTTAGACTGAATGCACTATCACTGACTCAATTTTTAATTAATTCAAATAGTGGAAGTATAGAACAATAGAAATAGAGTTAAAAAGTTGATGGTGATTGAATTCATCCAACTTTGAAAGTTCCATGACAATCATAATAAAATATCTCATTAGATTTGTTGGAACCTTACAAATTCAAATTTACAATTAATTTCAAAGCCCTCTTAAGGTATTAAGATTCTTTCTAATAATTCTTGTAACAGATTAAATTGATTATAAATCTCAATATAGGTGTATACAATTTGAGTCTTGGTTTTCTTGCTTCAATTTATTCAATCTTCTTCAACTTTTACAAAATTAATTACAAAACATTCAAAATGAATGCCTTAGGAAGGCTTCAAAATTGATTACATATTGAATTTGCAAGGTTGCAACTAATCTAATAAGATATATTTCATGATGGTTATCGTGCAACTTTTTAAGTTGGATGAAGTCAACATCAAACATCCAACCTCAATATCTCTTATTTTATACGCACGTGGGTACACAACTCCCAATTAAATGCCCTGATTATAATCACTTATAATGCATTTTAATTCAATCCCAATAGATATAATTTGTTTTAATGTAGAAAATTCTTGTAGCCATTTTAATAAGGTCTCCAAAAATATAATTATATATGTGAAATGAATATTCTTTGAGGATAATAATAGCATTCTAAAAACTAATTATCTTAATTTTTTAATATATGTATCATGGGACAAGCTACCCAACTTTAGGGGCTTTTTAATAAAATTTAATTTTAATTGAAGGAAACTTTTTATATGGAATTTTTAAAACTATGCATAGGAGTTTCAATACTTCATATGTAGTGTGAGTATTTTTTTCTAATATGCATGCAATCCAAATTTTAATTTTAAATTGGTCTTTACCTCACTTTTTGGTCTTTTTAATTTCATATAATTTTTACAAAAGTTGTCCTTTAAGCCATTTTAATACCGATGACTCATGCATACAATACAAAGATGGTGTACCCGAGTTTAAACCTTCAGAAGAATTTTTGTACAATATAATGAATAAAAAAATTGTATAAATTATAAATTCTAGTAGAATAATATAACTATTTAACCAAAAGTGGAATTTGGTATGAAAAAATCATTGAAAATATTTATTTTTATTTTTATTTTATTTTTAAAATATAATTGAAAAGTACACTCTACTATTTTATTTGAATTTTAACTCATTCAGCTTGCAGTTGTTATAATTTATTAGATTTTGAATATTTTAGAAATTGAATGAAAAAATTCATAATTTAAGGACTTTCACTCTTTAGTATAAATGAAGTACAAAACAAATGGTATTAGTATGACATGTACAAGTTACAATGACACTATTATGAAAGCATCTCCAAAGGATTTGAGTGTAGCTTATATTATTAAAGTAGAGTCAAGTACAAAAAAATTCATTCTTTGTCGAGATTGTTCCTCATATAATCAATTTCTTACCAATGTTTTCAACTAATAATATAACCTCAAAGCCTTGTAATAAAGACAAAATGTATTAAATTTTGAGGCATATCAAACATAAGTAGTAGTATAAAAAATCTATAAATAATAAATTAAACTCTCAATTAAAAGGTTTCAAAAATTATTTAAATCCACCATCAATCTATCACCAATTTAAAAATATTCAATTCTCAATTCACAAGTAGTCTCCTGATTTGAAGGACTTTCACGTTCTATAAAGTAGTCTAGAGCAAAAACAATGTTGGTGGATGTTGATGAGCATGGCAAATTCCTTGCAAATCATAGGTGCTAAATTGTATTTGATAGGGGATAATGGATAGTAGAGTAATTGCCTACACCTCAAATTTCAATACATTTTGGAGTCCTTTGTCAACTTTCACAATATGTAGCTAGTTTTAAATTTGAAGAAAAATTGTCTCCATGGAAAAGGTCTAAGAAAAGAACAAATTTTTTGGTCCACAATTCTACTTTGTTTTTTTGTTAAATCTTCTTGGCAATTGAAGGATGTAGATTTATGACATTCTAAATTAGTTAAACAAATTGTAAACTTCTACTAAATCACGAGAGATTGACATTGTATAAAATCCTTAAGAGTAATAAGGGCAACTATCTTTAATGTTGTCAATATAGTGAGTTGATCCCTCTTTGTTTCTTTTGTATATCTTTTGTAGATGATGTGAAGCTCGTGTGTTTTTCCGTGGATAGTCACTCAATGTTCAAAGCCTCAATTAATAAAATTGTAGCCAAGCACCCTACAATTATTTAAAAAAAAATTTAGAACTAAAATACAAGCATCAACTTGAGTTATTAATCCTTAAACAACGTGTCTAGCCCCTCAAGCTTGGTTTTGAGAGAATCATAGACAAAAATGTTTTTTTCATTATTCTTGGAATGTTTCAACCTATTAAATCCACTTCTACAATGAATATGGCTTGCTGAGCACCACATTTAGGCTACAAAGTCAAAGCACTATTCCTTGTTTACTTTTGCATGCCTTCACCAAATAAGTTATGTGCAAGTAACAAGATCCATTCTCTACTTCAAGGCCAGAGATTTTTTATTCTCCCTTGAACTACCCTCTAAACAAAGAAATGTCACTTCAAGGTTAACAAAGATATGAGATAACCATCATACTTTTCTACAATTGTCTTTGTATCCATATGTAGTTGGACCCCTACTACATCATCTGATTTTTTAATCATAATACTCTATAACACTCTACCTAGCTTAATTTTTGAAATGGTCTAGCTCAACATTTGGGATATTTTGAGTTTTATCATTTATTTTCCTTTAATTTCAATATTGAATTATTTTTTCAAGTACTAAGTCCATTTTTTCTCTATTTTTTTCTTCCAAATAGAAATTTTATAGATTTTTTTACCAAGTTTTTTTTAATATTTTCAAATTATAACTAGATATTTTTTACAATTCCACTAGTTAACAATAAACTAACCAGTGATTCTCTATGAACATTGGTGAAGTCCCCCCTTGGACAAGATATAGGTATCTCAAGCAGATTATTTTAGGTGAAGCTTAATAGTAGAAGATCCATAAAGCATTCAAGCTCGAGAACATGCACCTCCTCGAATGCATACTATTTGTACATATTGCTTTTTCACCGTACACCAACAAGTGCACAAATAGTGTATATCTAAAGAGGTGCACGCTTTCAGTGACCATCGCGTGTTTCAACTTCAAAAATTCACAACTAATTCCACAAAGTTCCAAAAAATACAAAACAACTTGGGTTCAATGCCAATTCCATTTTTCCTTCAGAGCAAAATTCACTAAGAAATATTTCAAGTAGTTAAACCTCCCCCAAATTAAGTTTCAGCTCTTAAGTGGGTGCTAAGGTAGGCACAAGCAAATGTGTCACTGACCTCAAACCGCCATCTATACTGCATGTACATCTCCAAAATCAGTTCTGTACTACCTATGTGGAAGGAAACGCTTTCAGGACCAAACTTTGTTCCTCCATAACTTTTGCATACAGTATCCAAATGCCACGTTCTCTGGTGCATTGGAACCTCCTTTCACATGCCAACAAGAGCACATGAAAATTTGATCAGTCTAATAATAGAAAGTAGTCTCAGTAGCAAAAAGTGGCAGTTTTGGGTGTACCTACCTTATATGAACCTCCTCCAACCTGTTTTGAGTCTTTTTTTTTTTCTTTTTTTTTTCTTTTCTTCTGGTGCAGTCAAAGCAGGGGACAGCTTAGCTTGACTTGACTTTGCCGGCACCCAGCCCCTCACAAAGTGTTCTGCAAACCCTCCGGCCCCCAAATTGGATGGGAATGGCAGGCCAGGCAACCGGAAGGGGGTTTTATGTTTATGTCGTAGCCGTGCACTTATTTGACCCTACAGCGCATGGAATGGCTCCATTGGTCCGTTTCCAATGATTGATGGCCCCAAAACCTAAAACACACACACATCCTCTAAAATCAACTCCTCTCTTTCGTCGAAGGGCCGGACTCACACTTGAAATTATGAACCCTTCAACATCAGGCTGGCTAGTGACCGTGGAAATCAGCCCTTCTAGAACCGTGTGACATCGTGTAGTTTAAAAAAACCCAAAAATATTCATTGGGGGTCAAACTATTGTAGAAGATCTCCCCTTTCCATCCCTAATTCCGAGGGTGAATAGTTGCATTTCTGTCCTATACAAGAGAATTCCTAGGACAAAAAACGTCCGCTGTGGTAAACTATGGAAGGGAGGCAACCCATTTCTAACCACTTAAGTAGATACACATATCTCTAGGGCGGGTTCCTTGAGTGGGGGAATTTTCTTGTGGTGCAGAAATAGAGTTCAAAAGGTTTCCATGGTTTTCTAGATTTTCATTTCTCGAAACGTAATTACTATGAATTCTTTTGTTGAAAATTTTTGTTTGCCCCATATTGGTCATAAAGACCTTCCTAATTTCAACAAAGGGCTAGTTGCAAAATCCACTCAGGGGGGTTGTAGTATTGAGAGCCTTCTGACCAATCAGAATGCACCACAGTTGCACTGAAAATTGTATTGTAAATAATTCACTGTTTGTTTCTTCCTTTGTGAAAAGATAGCAGCCTACATTGCTAGAATGGGGGGGGGGGGGTAATTAGGAACGGGTTGCCTTTCATAACCCCTAAATGCCTAAGGCCTTTTAAAAACATATTGGGGAATAAAAACATCGTGGCTTTTGAAGTGTTGTGGGTCTAAATGTCATTGAGGTATAGAAATTTCTATTGTACAATCTTGTAGTATATGTGTTGTAGATGACGTGAATCAAATTTGGAGTCACTTAGCGATATGGATTGCAAGATTTTTATGTTTTAGTATTGAAAAAGGATGTTGAAAATTTTCCTAGCAACACATTAGGAGGTGAAATTCAATTTCTAATCCTACTCTAATGAAAAAACTTTGAACTATAAAATGCTTCAAAATCAACTTACTAACACATTGGTGAAAGAAAATATTGTTCGAATGACTCATTGAGTCTATAAAATGGCTTTGAAATATCAAAAAATAGCCTATAAAGTTACAAAACTCATGTAAAGTTGACCCTCATTCCACTAAATTGTTTCTCATACACTCATAACTTCTTGAATTGATATGAAATTTTAGCCATACAAACTAAACTAGTGTGCACAACTCTTCCCAAAAAATATTAGAAATGGACATTGTATGAAGAAGAATAAGCCATCAAAGTTCATTGTAATCCAAAAATGTCCAAATGTTGAACTCCAAATTGCTCCCATACATTCAAAACAACTTGGATTGACATGAAACTTTTACCATGATAACCATACTTCTAGGGGAATATAATATAGTTTGATGAAATGAAATTGAAACCTTGAACTTTGAATGGCTTCCAAAATATCAATACATTTTGGATTGATCTCAAAATTTTACCACACAAATTAGAAGTGAGAACACAAATTTTCCAACAAGTTTTATTAAATTCAAATACTGAATGCAAAAAATACAACACTTTGAATTGGGCTTCCAAACTATGCAAAGACATCATTGGTCTTTTGGGGCGCTTAGAGATTAATAAAAGTAAATGCATAATAGATTTAATCATAAGGGAACCCCAATTTATAGAAGGGGTGTCAAAGGAAGGTTTAACTAAGAATAGTATAAAAGAAACACAACACCAAACTCCAAATTCCATCAAACCAAGCTCAGTAGGTGCCTCAAGGAGTTTTATTTATTTATTTTCCTCAAAATTGTGCTCATGTTCCTTTATTGTACACACTTAACTCTAATTAGTCTATAGTTTGGTTAAATGGTTGTCATGAATGGTCCACACCAAAGTTGTCTTGGATATAGTATTTTCACTTCCCATGCAATTGTGGAGATTCAAAATTGTAGCTCAGTGTGTGGACATGTTCTAATAGTGCTCATGACCCTAATTTATCAAAGTTTCACTATTTTAAATTAGTGTAGGTTGAAATATTATTGTATTGTACATAGAAATTGTCAAAGATAATAAAATTTATAGCAAAACTACTTTTGTGCCTTCACTAATGGGGTAAATTAATATTAGAGCTTCAACGCTTTAGTGTCGAATAAGAAAATTAACCCCTTAATTATGATTTTAAGCCTCATCACTTTGTTTGTTGCCATTTTGCAACTAGACATGAATGAAAATTTTTATATTGATTTTTCATAAAGAAATTTATAGTTCTACTACAAGTTATAAAAATTTCAAATTTTTTGGGGAAGATTTTGAAATAATTGCAATTTTCTTTTTAAATGAAGAAGACTCATATCAAATACATGATATATACTTGATAAATCTAAAATTTTCAATACAAATGTATATTATGGCATGATATACACCAAGTTATTGTTTCACTCTAAAATTAGAAAAACAACAAATAATGATTATAGTTACAAAATTCATATTGCTATAAAATATTGAAATATATGAACTTTTCAAAATTTCCAATGGGAGTAGAAATAACATTTGATGAGCTTCATTTTGTTAGATGAACTCAAATTCAAAAACTACCATGTGTATTTTCATCCATTGATTTTTTGTAAATTATTGAGTTAGTTCTTTAACATTTAAATGATTTTGAATCTAACAACTTTGTTTTGCAAAACTTCTACAATTTTGAAAGTATGGGTAGGTCTGGCCTTGATAAATGCCTTTTAAAGTTAAAAAAACAACCCTTAAAAAATGACTTGTATAAATAAAAGAAAATAAATTCTTCCAAAATCACATGACTAGAACTTAGGTTTTTGAACTTTAAGGAAAAAAATCCTTGTAAAAAAATACAATATTTCAATCTATAGTTGATTTTGTAAGAAATTTTAAATTTTTGGCTTCAAATTTAATTGAAAAATATTAGTTAGTGTATATAATTTATGAATCATATTTTATAGTTATTGTATAGGAATTATCATTAAATTATTATTCTAAATTGCATTCTGTAAGATATCTTTACAATTTTGAAAATCTAGACTACCCCTCATCCTTTAAGGGATTAAAGGTACTACATTAGTTTTTCTTGAGGTTGTAGTCAATTAGAAAGTTCAATTGAAAAATAAACCATTAGATGAGATTCAACTTTTCTATAGAATTGCGAGTTCCTTTGTGTTCCTAGAGTGTAGAAACTCAACCACAACAGTTTGATGTGGCACAACGATTGCCACATCAAATAATAATAAAATACATATATTTTTTAAAATAAAATAAAATAATTTTATATTAGTATAATAATATATTAATTATTTTAAAATTGTTCTTTATTGTGGATAGCAATGGCTATTTCCTAGCATGGGGAATTGGAAAGAAGTTTGAAATACTTCTCTCTTTCATATTTGATATTTCCATGCACAAATTAAATTTATTTGTATCAAAAATATAATCAAGACAAGATGTGTAAGTCATGTGTGTCTTGTTTGAATGATTCTCAATAGACTCTTTATTAAACCTTGGCTTTAAAGAAGGCCTCTATTGCCTTCATGTCCAAAATTGACTTCAAATAAAACTTTGGTTGTTCTACATTAGTATAAACTTTATACTAGTGTTTGTAAGGTAAGTACATCATTGATACCTTTGCCCATCACATCCAAATTATTGACTAGAATTAGAGTATTAATTTTGAGGGTGTACAAAATTTGAACATTAGAATATAGTATCAGTTTGTGGTACACATATATTTGGCACTTTGAAAATTCATCATTTATTCATATTTGAGTTGCTATGTATCAATAGAATACATTTTAAACTCTCAAATGTACTTAATTGATAAGTAACACATTCAAAATATCACAATTGATTGCATGGTGCAAATAGTGTCTTCTAACTTAGTGTCCAAATAATGCATGGTAAATTGTGTTTCAATCACTTTCAATACAATCCAATAAAAACAAATCTTATCAGATAATAGTAACTATGCTTGGCTATAGTTTGTGTCAATTTTATGTATGCATACATTGGTGTGTCTTCATTGCATTGATGTTGTTTGCCGCGCTCAGGAGTTGCATTTCTTTTTTTGTTCCACCATTTCCATTCATCTAGTTTAGTGGTTGCACAAATTGTGTAAATCATGGGGATTGAGGTTCCTTTGAAATATTACTTCTAATGAGTTCCAACTTTTCAAACACATTCCAAATAATACATCAAGAGAATAGCAAGGTTATTTGGTAGTCACTCTATTAATTTTTATAGGTTAACAAATTAGAATTATAAAAGAATGTCACCAAATTGTCTTTTTCTTTGTATCTACAATATGGTGACATTCTTTTGTATCTACAATATGGTGACATTTTGTTTTTATGTAATTGTAGTGATATACCTATTTTAAACATAAAAAATATTGCAAGCAAATCAAATAAAAAATTCTATATAGAGGCCTTCATATTGTGTTTAATATCTTGTTCCACATATGTATCACTAGAATGGATTGGAGATGGTTCTTAAATTGACCTCCATAGTGATAATGTATGACCATGCATAAAAGCCACATGGTGGTGTTCATTGAATTCATAAAATACCAGTCATAGGTGTAATTAGTATAGAATGGTAGGATGTACTTATACAATTGATTATAAAATACATGTATTTTTTAGATAGTCATTGAAAAAATTGAGAAAAATATTATTCATTATTGCAAGAGCCAATCAGTCAGTCTCCTTGCTTTTCCCATTTTTCTCTAGAAGTTGCAGTGAACACTTTATGAAAGACCTAGAATCATAAATAAGGACCTACAACACTTTTTGTTTGAAAAATTCATAACTAATTCAAAAATAATCCAAAAAATATGAAACAACTTGGGTTAGATGCCAATTCTTCTTATCTTTCAAGGAAAATTTACTGAAAAATATTTTGATAAGTTTTCACCTGCCCAAAATTCAGTTCCAGTGCTTAAATGATCGACTTATGGACCGACTGTCTACCTTATTGGGCAGTTCTACCTTAATGTGGAATTTTTTTTCATTTTAAATTCAGCAACAACATAAAATTCTGACCACAACAGGCTGTTTTACCTTACTATGGCAGCAAGCACAGAGCACACTAGTACTTTTTGAATGAATGAATAAATAAATTGGTTTCCACCCACCCACCCTCATATTAACTTCCATATTTCATCCATGTATAAAATAGCTTCACCGCTCTTGTGCTCTCAGCGTGCACTCCAGTAAAAAAAATAACCCCCCTGCAGACGATATCTGAATTCTGAAAGGGGCTTAATGTAAACTTTGTCGGACTCCCTCCAACACAATGATGTCTTACCAGGCAACTGACTGGAATCCATAGCAAAGAGAGCCTGTCATTCTTACATACATACAGACAGACTTTTTCCTTTTCCTTTTTTCTTTTCTTTTTCTTTTTTCTTTTTCTTTTTTCTTTTTCTTTAAGAGAAAGAGGGGCTTCATCTTTTGGTCATAATCTGACATGAAAAAAGCTGGCTTCCAGGCAGCATTTGCCTTGGTTAGATAAACACATTATGAGATGGTACATGCCACTCAAAACAGACCAATCCATACTCATATAACTCAGCCCACTGGGGTCAAAATCTCACTTATGGCCCAATGACAACAGTAGGTGGATGGAGTAAGAATATCTAGAATGGACCTTCCTACCTGTTTGTTTTTTTAATTTATTTCATTTATATTAGGCGGTGCAGAAAGTGATCATCGTTGGAAGGGTGAAGCTATTTACACACATGGAAGGGGATGAAACTTGCAATTTATGGATGAAATTTCAGTTATTCATCCAAAATAATGTACATTCATCCACAACAGAGCGATATTGTGCCCCGATATGGTAGCCAATTGGCGATTTCGTACACTGAAAAAGTAAGAATGTTTTGTCCAAGATTCGCTATCCAAAAAAATTATTGCTTTTCAGCGAAAAATCGCTTAAATTAAAAGAACGATGCCTCTTATTGAGTTTATAGTGGAGTCACCATAACCCATCAATAAGCAATTGTGGATATGATTTAGAATAGTGCAAGGTGGAGCAAAATATTTCTAGAGGTGGAGAGATAGAAATGACAAGGATTGCTAAAAATTTGGTAATTTTAATGCTTGAATTGAAATTACTATGAATTTTAGAAGCCAAAAGTTGGTCTCGATCCATACCCAATATGTAGAATCTTCCGATTCCGATCATTCAAGAACTATTTTTCTGCTCACTACTTTGGGACATGTGTCATGACCTTAATTACTAGTCCCAACCTTGAAAAGGAGAAAAAATACATTTCAAACTTTGATTGGAAATTTGTTTCAGCCTTGGTTGGAAATAACTACACCCTACATGAGGCTTAGGTCAGGAATGGGTGGTCCTACCTTATATAACATTCAATAGAATGGATTGTCATTGCTTTGGCTCTATACTATAAGCTTAGTAGCCAACCCATTTCCAACCACCACTCATTTTTAGTCTATAGTCTTTTTTCTTCTTGTGAAGTTGTGGCGCAATTTGAGGAGCAATTGTCGCACATTATGATCAGTGTTTTTTTTACTGTAGAACTCGTATTCCTAGCAGCATGCCATTGCATTATATTTGGAGGGACATCGTGGTATTTGTTTCTTTATGTCAAAATTGGCATTTAAATGCTAGAAAAAAACCTTGATTATGATTGGCTACAAGGCTATCCATATTGCAACCAATCCTTGGTCAATTTTGCAATTAGCCTATGGTTAGAAATAGAAAGGTCTATATCACCATTATAGGTTGAAAAAATCTTCCGCTAAAAGAATTCATAGTAATTATGTTTTGTGTAATAAAATTATAGAAAAAATATGCAATCCAAATTCTATTTTTGTACATGGGATAAATTTTGCACTCAAGAAAATTGCCCTCCAAATATGTGTAATTCCTTAAGTTGTCGGAAATAGTATGGCTAACTTAGATGGTGTAGAATATTCCACACTCAATAGTACATAGTACTTTATCAATAGCCAAGTGGACAAGTGGAGGCTCAATGTGATGAGCAAGGTGCATGAAAGAAAAGTAGCAGACATCAAGTTTTTTTTAATCTTTTATCTTTTTTCACTAATTAGTTTTATGAAGTGCCAAAATGGTGATATTAAATGTTACAGCGATGCTCCAAATTTCAACATTCATCCACATATTGAATAAAAAATATCACATTAGCACATTAAATAAGCCTTCCTTGGCAGAGACATGCGATGATCCATATTTGAATAGTGTTGTTGTGGACAATGTCTTCACAAAGTGTGTAAATTCATACTCCCTCAATCTCACCAAAAAATATCCAATTGAAATCAAACATAATGAGTGTATCACTAGTAAAAACATTCCATTTATTGATTTTGATCGTTGAGCAAATGATGAGTGGAATTCAAATCAATTCCCACTCAATCAATCACACATTCCACATTGCTTGCTCAACAATCAATAGTCAAAATCAACATATACAACAATTTTAGAAATACATGCACTATTTCCAATTGGGAGGTTAGTTTTAGTGGAATTGAGGGAGTATATAGATAAAGCCTCTATCTACAATGTTTGTTAGATACCACTCAAGTGTTTACAAATTTCATACTCTACTAATTGTGTTTATGGGCATGTAAGCAATAATAATTAATCAAGACAAGGGGGGGACATTATAGTGCTAGATTGCATGGAAAACAAGATTGGTTGTAAAATGGCAACAAATCATGGAGTTCTTTGTCAAAAACTTCAAATTAGAAAAAAATCTTGGATGAAATTGCTAGATCATAGATGAAAATAGAATTATGCACATGTAATATGTGCTAATATGATATTTTCTATTCATTATGTGGGTTCAATATGTGGATGAATATTGAAATTTGAAGCACCACCATAACATTTTATATCACCACTTTGGTACTTCATAAAAAAATGAAGGGGGGAACAAGTGTAGTAATCCCAAAACCAAGCCCAAAACTAGTTTATGAAATTTAAAGTAATATACTACCTTAAAGACAAACATGCATCAACTTTGGCTATCTTGAGAATAAATATTAAAAAAAAAACAGAAAAAGAAAGGATTTGCAAGTTGTGAACGACTATTGGGAATACTATAATACAAAATTGACTAAACAAATGCTAATTCCAATGTAGAGAAAGTTGAAAATTAGCAATTAAATTCTATTATTTATTGTAATTTTGACTAAAATGTCTCCATTAAAGGCCCTCTTTTACAATGTAAGAGCATTTTTAGTGCAGCCCCGGTATATTGGTTGGTAGCTATACAACTAACTTTTGAACGATAAATAATTAGAACTTGAAAATTGTCTCATTGGAAGCACATCCAAAAGAACATAGAGAAGGTACAAAAAAAATTCAAAATTAGACATTGGACAAGTACTTCAAAAACAAGGTAAAAATCTGAAATTATAGAAGTCTTAACAAATCACAGTTACCAAAGCAACATTTTGCCATTGACTCCCTGGATATGGGGTATTGTTTCCTTCCCCCGCCACCCTTGTAGCTATCATCTGTAATTCATGCAGGTGTGTTTGCACCCCCTGGATGAGCCTCCACATTTGTCTACATTTAGAGGGTTAATGACAAAATGTTGCTTTGGTAATTGTGATTTGCTAAGACCTCTAAAATTTTAGATTTTTACCTTGCTTTTGAAGTACTTGTTCAATGTCTTATTTTTAATTTTTTAATTTTTTAATTTTTTTAGAATTTTATTTTTACCTTCTCCATGTTCATTTGGATGCGCTTCCAGTGGGACAATTTTTAAGTTCCAATTGTTTACTATTCAAAAGTTAATTATACAATTACTGGCCAATATACCAAGGCTGCACTACATATGTTCTAAGATGAGTTTGTACCCCAATTTGGGGTACAAACTCAACTAATTTGGGGTACAAAAAGTTGAGTTTTTACCCTCTACTTGAGTTTGTACCCCCAATTAGTTGAGTTTGTACTCCTAGAGCAAGGATTTTTTGGGGTACAACTGAAACTCAACTAATTTTAGCCAGTTTAGGGATTGCTGGTCAAGTGTCAAATTGTCAATATCCACAAAATCCAAGTGAGTGTGTATCAAATCATAAAGTGTGCATCAAATCCAAAATTTACACCAGGCTAAGTAAGGCCGTGTTTCTGGAACTGAACTCTCAGAGACTGGCTCATGAGACCCAGCTTGCGGCATGTGCACAACATGGAAGTAACTTAGTTGCAGGTGATTCTCAGACAAAGATATGGAATTTTACTCGGTAAACGATGTCATCCAAAATTGAAAGGCTCACGGGGGTAGGTAACTAACTTAACTTAATTTCAGAGGCAGCCAGGTAACTTAAGGTAAAACAGCCCATCATGGACCAAAATGGGGGGTTTGCCCTCAGAATTTTAAAAAAAAATTCCCACACAAAGACAAGTGATAGAAATGGCGAGAACAATTGAAATTATCTTTTTTTGACAAAGTGTGAATTTTTTATGAATTTTTGAAGTGTTCTGCCCATCATGGCCTAAAAGAGTCTGTAGGCTACCCCAAAACCAACAAAAAGTATATCCATAACGTTCATCTTATTCACCTATTGCAATCACAATATTTTTTAGCATAGAAGGTCTGAAAAAGTCACTTCCTACAATGAATTAACACTAAAAAGCTGAAAGTTCCTGTTGTGGTCACTAATCACTCCATTCCAATTAGCTAAGACATTGATTGTGGCCCAGATCTAATTCACCACAAGAAAACCATGATTCATTGGAAGAAAACCATAATGGGGTCATTTCTAGGAGTCCACAATGGGTCTTTGGTTCCGAATGGGCTGTTTTACCTTAGAGGAAAACTTATTAGAACCCAAACTTTAAAAAACTTATTAGGGCTCTTGAAGTTTCGGTCTGCTCAGCCTTGAGTGTATTATGGAGCTCAAATGCTGACGGCCATCATTAATATCTTACCTGCAGCTCATCTGAAAATCAACCCTCTCCAAAGTCATATAAGGTAGGAGGCTCTAAAAGCGACCTTTTAAGGACTGATTTGCCCTTTTCACCCCATGGATAAAATGATTTTTTGGGTCATTTTTCATAGAAAGAAAAATAGATGCGGAACACAACACAAGTAGTTTTTGTATTTTTATAAAACTTATTCAGTAGGGCTCTTCAAGTTTCAGCCTGCCTCAGCCTTGAGTGTATTATGGAGCTGAAATGCTGACGGCCATCATCAATAGCTTACCTGCAGCTCATCTGAAAATCAGCCCTCTCCAAAGTCATATATTTTCAAGCAAAATTAGGGGCAAGAATATCTGCAATGGTGGGAGCATTTCACTTGGGCCACATAACTTAGTGCTGGAATTATTTAGAACAAATTGATCCAATGCAAAGTCCACAATCCAAACGTAGAATGAACCTCTCCGCACTATAAAAAAAGAGAGAAAAAGATAATTTAATGTAAACAAAGGAAGGCCTAATTTATTGGCACACATAACAATGTTTGAAAAGGTATGACAATAATGAGTTTTCCTATTGTGAGTCAAGTTGTGGGCTCTTCATACTTTATCAATTTGTCGGGTTGGAGAAGGATAACAACAAGCCGGGGAATAAAGAGAGATTGATACTAGTTGCATTGGGGAATATTTTTTGGAATTGCCCCTCTATTATGCCAATGTATGCAATGGCTTCATTGCAAATGCTGTAAGTTATTTGTTGGAGCATCTTCACAACATCACCAATGCGCACTCTAAAAGTTATGGGGACACATCAAATGTAGGGTATAGTAGGCAAGGTACAATATCTTTACAATTTTTTTTCCCACCAAGATTCAACAAAAAGTCAAGAACCTTTGAAATACTAAAAAATGCATGGGTTTTGAAACCATAAATTGCAATAGAGTAAGTTGCAAAATGATTGTGTATTTGAATTATAGAATAAATTAACATGAGATAAAGACACTCAAAATCATTTGTGTATCCATTCCTAACTTGTAGATTTCTATTGAAAGTATCCTCCAACTTTAGTATAACATATAATAAAACCATTTCTATATCTAAAACATTGAGGAGAGGGGCAACATACTAAAAATAAAATGCATACATTTGTCTTGTTATAATCTCACAACTCCTATGCAATTTCTCACTCAAAGTTGATATGTATATTAATAAGCAAGCCCTTTAAACACCTGTACGGTCAAATTTTGAATTTTGTTTGCTTCATTGGGGATAATTTATATAAGCCCATGCTCTTTTTTTTATAGGAAAATACTCTTGTAAAAGCTTAAGGACTTAGGGGTAAAGAAGGCTTTACACCTAGAGGCTAAGCCATTCTCTTTGAGGCCAATTGTACAAATTTTAGCATTTTGTCCAATCACAAGTGAGGATTTCGGGTCTCTCACACAACAAATTGGCCCATCTTCTAAACATAAAGTATCCCTAACAATGTTACTCCCTCCATTCCCAAATGATCTTCTTATTGGCCTCAATTTTTTGTCCCCAAATGATCTTCTTGTTGTACTTTGTGACATTGAGGATTGGTCAAATTTGGTTTTCAATTGCTTTATGGGACTGTCAAAACAACTCTGAACAATAGTTCCCCCTCCATCCATGCAATCATCAATTGAAAAAGAAATAAAATGATTGAAAGAGTCAAACAACACTGTTTGTTTTATTTTTTGCATTTTTTTGAGTGTTGCTCAATTGAAAGAGATGAAGCTTTTGGAGGGGGTATAAAAGGCTACACATGGTCTTAGGCCCATACTAATTACCCACAAAATGAAACCTCAAAATGAAGTGCCCATTGGTGGTCCTTAAGAATACCTCTAAAATTCCACTTTTTGAATGCTTCCAAATTGCACTTTGGAAAGAGTCTTAAAACTCAAAGTTTCTAGGATACTAGAAGTGCACTAAATTCTATTTACATTGTAAAACAGGTTTTAATAATGTTATTTTCAGCCTTGATCTAGAACATTTTGTTCAACATGAAGATCATTTTGGGATGGAGGAAGTATTAGCTTTGAGTTTTTTGTACCTATTCAAAGTACTTTTAAATGCGCTTCCAATGATAGACACTTCACTAGTTTCAAATTCCAAAGTAGTGAAAAGTTAGAGCATCTCTGCTAGTCCACTTGAAAAAATGATATATACAAGTGAGAGGAAGTGATTAAGACAAAAACGTTCCCCCATTGGCACCCCCACGAAATGGCTAAAGTTGTTAGGAACTTCCAAGCCTTGAGGTGCAAGCTTTATAAGGTGCCAAATTAATCACCAACCCAACACATCAAGAGAATTGGAATTGATCACAATACCCA
Source organism: Climacium dendroides (assembly GCA_950106755.1). Lineage (NCBI taxonomy): Eukaryota > Viridiplantae > Streptophyta > Bryopsida > Hypnales > Climaciaceae > Climacium > Climacium dendroides. The sequence goes on from OX467083.1 coordinate 19,709,959, forward strand.
AAAGTTTGAATTTCGAGGTTGTAGAGTATTACAAGTCAAATCTTGGGAGACACTATAAATTGAAGTGTTGCGACCAAAAATTTCAAGTGACTTGTGTTGAAAACAAGAAAGGGTGCAATTGGTGGGATGACTCCAAGCTTCTATGCAAAGTAAAAACAATTTCCAAGGCAATATGGTGTACCTTGGTGGAAATGTTTTTAGAATTCAATATTGTGTTTGGTGATGCTCTAAGGTAGGAAGTTCTAAAAGCACACACGGGCTAAAATTGTCTGCCTCCTCAACTGTACACTACTTGTATATGTTGCTTTTTCATAGCCTTCAACAATGTACATCTTAGGAGGTGGACAATTGTAGAGCCCTATGCCATTTCTACTTCAAATTTTCATAACTAATTCCACAAAACTCCAAAAAATGAAACAACTTCAGTTAGATGCCAATTCTACTTATCTTTCAAGGAAAATTGACCGAAAAATCATCTCAAGAAGTTTCACCTCCCCAAAATCCAGTTCCCGCTCTTAAATGGGTGATTTATATACCTCCTACCTTAAGTTCGTTATCCCGACCTAGTGAGGTTGGACTCCCTTCCCAGTCTGTCCATCTGGTGCCTCTGTGCTTGACTGTGAAGGTGGCTAAGCTTGGTGATGAGCAATGTTCATAGAACTGGCTAAAATGTGCTCCTCTACTACTTCAAATTTTCAGTAGCTAAATGTACATCGGAGAAAACCCTTGAAAAAATTAGATTACAACTTGCAAAATCCGCTTTCTTTTCAATTTTTTTCTTAAAATACTAACTCACTTATTCTCAAGGTAGCCAAAGTTGATGGGGGGACGTTACACCCTACACACAAAGTGGGCCCCACAAGCTGGATTCACCCCAGGAAAAAATACAGGAATTTTATTTTTAACAAATTTTGAATTCATATTTGCAATCAGAGACCCCCAAAATATCTCAGAAACCAGGTTAAAAATATCACCGTAGACCCGGATCCAAATAAGGTGCATGTTTTTACTTTTACCCCCCCAAATTACCCTGTTGGGCTCCCACCACTCTCTGTGTTTGTGGGCAGGATTTTAGTGTGTCCTGTCCTCAGTTGATGCCCTCTTGAAGGTGGCATATTGCACTAAATTCCATACACTTACTTCGTTTGGGGATCCCTGCCTGTGGTCCTGCCTGGTGCGTTTGCTGCGATGCATTGGCAGCAGGTACACAGTCACTGAGTTGTTACTAACGTACTTAGCTTCCCCTTATTGATGAGGCGTGCCTTGAGCTGAGGTCCAGAATCATTCCCAACGTAGGTTTCCAAAGGAATCCATCTCGCCACCATTACTCCCAACGCACTTGGACTGCAACTCCCTCCCAGGGAGGGCCAGGGAGAACTGACCCCCTCATTGCCCCGGCCAGGGTAAATTGTGGAAAAAAAAAAAAAAACTATTTTTTTTGCCATGATTTTTTGTATTTCTACGGCGCCCCTAGCTAATTTTGGGGCTCTCATTTGGGACGCTGATTGCAAATCTGGATTCAGAATTTGAAAAAAAAAAAAAATCATCTGATTGCAAATAAAAAAAATCCACAGCATTTTCCCAGGGAAAAAACAGGGCAATGAGGGGGTCAGTTCACCCTGGCCCCCAATGAGGAACTGTCCAGCCTGCCTCCGCATTTACACTGAACTTAACTCCGCATTTACACTGAACTGAGCTTACTCATCCCACGACTGAAAGTTTGCTTGCTAGCTTGGATGATCAGTAGTTACAATCAGACAATTTCCTTGGGGCACCATTTGTCAAAATAAATGCCGCACTTCAACTTCGCCAGACAACTGAAAAAAAAGTTAATCTTTTTTTGGGCCAGCCATCAATTGTTCTGTTCCCATTAAAAAAAAAGTGTGGACGAAGGCACCAAACTCAACTCAGTCAGATGAAAAAGTGCGTGAATATGATGGAAAAAAAAGTGTCTTTGGGGGTCTGGAAGATAGGCGAATGGAGAAAGAACAATGCTTTAGCAAATTTACCATCTTAACACTTTCTCAAAAAGGAAACAAAAAAAGGGTTGGTTATAAGGTAGTAGGCTCTAAAGGCGACCATGATATACAGGTATACTTTTTTTTTTTTGTAATGTAATCAACAATGTGCATTTGAGGAGGTGGTTGTTGTTAGTGACTTTTGCATTTCAGCTTCGAAAATTGGTAACTGATTCCAAGAAGCTCCAAAAAAATATGAAACCACTTGGGTTATCTAGATGCCAATTTCATTTCTCTTCCTATGAAAAATTCAAGAGTTTAGCTTCACTGAAAAGGCAATTTGCTCCGTTTAGTTTGAGGGCAGACTTCCTTGACCCTTGAATGCCCGAAGCACCAAATTCTGGTGTCGACAATACTTTGAAGTCAAATAATACCCAATTGAGTTGCTATTTATAGTAGTTTGTATTTTTGACAAATTTCTTTATGAAGTCTAGTATTAGCATCAAAAATCTGATTTTGAAAATGAATGATCATGAATTTTCTATTCAAGATTTTGTGTGAGGATGTCCATTGCAATCTTGACTTTCCATGGTGTTGAGGGGTCTTGACAATGAACGTCAAATACACTAGAACTTGGAGAAAAAATCACATTATAAATTCATTTTACAAAAATTGTAGAGTATATTTTTGAGAAGCCATAGACTGATTGGGGTTGTGCATGTCATGTCCTTCAACCTCATATTTTTACGGCAACCAAATTAATAGATTTGACATGCAAGAAGAGAGCTGAAAGATTTTCATAATTTTAACACCTCGATGATCAAACATTATAATCTTTCAATTCACAAGTGACATTGATGTGGTTTCTTTTCCTATGTGATCTCTACTATGTCTAGTTTGAATTTGTATGTCTACAATTCAATAAAAACTTATACAACTTTATCAAAATGGTGACATAGTTTTGCAAAGTCTCGACATTTGTCATGTACTTCAATCAATGCAAGTTGAAATATTACAATATTGAATAAAGTCTAAATTTCTGTTATGACTTTTTTAAACTTATTTTGAAGATAGAAAAAATGATTATCTTTGTGGGAATATTATTCAATTTAGAGCAAATTCCAAGAAGGTCAAAATAGGCCTTGGGCATTTAGGGGTCAATGTCAAAATCTCCTTCTTCCCACACACTCCTTCCGTTCCATTGCGTTGTCCGGGATTGCAAGTAAGGTAGAACTACCCATTATCACATAGATTTGCTATCTAGGTACTTTGGAGAAGCTATTTATGAGCTCTCATATTTTCTAGAGATTGAATTGTTTGAGAGGAGTCAATTGCAAAAAGAATGAAGGCATTCCGACAAGAATTGAATTTCTTGTGATTTTTCAAAGCTGAAATGTAAAACTGTGAGCAGACCCTTGTTGAAGCATGATTAGACCATTGCTGCAGCGTGGGCTGATGTATCCACTCCCCAGTGCATTGCCATCCTAATCATGGATTAGTAAGATTGTGGTAATAAGATGGGCCAATGACGGAAATGGGAGGAACCTGTAGGTGGCGGAATTGGGTAAATGGTGGTAATGGGTAGTTCTACCTTAAGGTAGAGGAACCTATTTCGGACAGGCCCCCCATTTTGGTTTGGTAGACTCACCTATTCTAGATAGCAATTAAATGCACTGGTTATTGCGAAAGATTCTCTATTGGTACTTTCTTGCCAAATTATCTCTCTTCTTTCTTGGCTTAAGGAAACCACAATAGGTGAGTCTACAAAACCAGAATGGGTCCGGATGAAAAATCCATTTTCATATTCAATGAAATAATGGAAAACTTCCGTTTCTTTTGGTATTCTTTGGCCACCTTGTTTTTGCACACCCTGAAATAATACGCTACATGACTATCCCACATAATACACACTGAAATGCGTAAGTTATCCGAAATAGGTACTTCCACCTTAGTTGCTGTTGTAAGCTTGACAGCAGTGGGTTCCTGGCATCTCCGTCAGTTGAAGTTACATTGCAGGCAGGCTGGTTGCAGACTGTGCGGCTGTACAACTGAATAGTACCAAATAGAGTCTACGACTGGAGAGTCTGCAGCAGGCAACAGGCTAGCTGAGCTCTGAGCTGAGCTGGGGTGGTAGTAGCCACTGTTGGTAGCCTAGTCTTGGCTATGAGTTAATCAATGTGGGAGCTGCAGCTCTTGGAGGGGAGTGGGACGCCACTACTGCCGCTGGGGTCAAACTTGGATGAAAAAACACACACACAAACTGAAACGAATGCCAACTGAATTTCGCAGGACGTTAAATCATGCCAACTAAGGTGGGCCCAGCAAGGTAAACTTTGTGTTCTAGGAATAAAAGTAAAAAAAATCCCCCTATTTTGAGCTATTTTGAGCCATGTCTAGGGTATTTGTAGACCTTCCCTAGCTAATTTGGGGTCTCTGATTGCAAATAAGAATTCAGAAGTTGCCAAAAAAATCATTTGTGACAAATAAAAAATTCCTGCGTTTTTCCCGGGTTAAATCCACCTCAGCCGGGGCCGCCTTAATTGGCACGATTTAACGTCCTGCCTGAATTTCTGTGAACTCCCGGCTGTTGGTGGTGGCAATTTTGAGTGATAAGAATGGGATGAAATTGGGACGGTAAGGAATTGGGGGGTTGAGAAGGGCCAGGGTGAACTGACCCCCTCATTGCCCCGTTTTACCCCTGGGGAAAACGCTGTGGGATTTTTTATTTGCAATCAGATGAATTTTTTTTTTTTTAAATTCTGAATTCAGATTTGCAATCAAGTGGCCCCAAATTAGCTAGGGGTAGTGTAGAAATATAATAAATCATGGCAAAAATATAGGGGGCTTTTTTTCACAATTTACCTTGGCTGGGGCAATCAGGGGGTCAGTTCTCCCTGGCCGGTTGTGGGGAGGGGGTCCAAACTTTGCAACAGTTTCTTACCCAACCTCATTTGTCGGCATTCTAGCGAAGGTACTGTAGGTCAGACTATTACCACCCAGATTTTGGCTTCGAAATGAGCCAGGTTGCCCCGCACTAATTTCTCAAGCACGACTTTAAATCGTGTGCCAATGGAGGTGGATTTAAACCCTGAGCGCCCAGAGCAAATTCCAAAAGCAAGCTACAAATTGCCACTCAAGTAGACCCCACCAATTAAAAAATAAGATCCAAAGAGACATGACCGTTTGGAGGGAGGGAGGGCATCTTTGGAGAAGTTTGTGGAAGTTTTCACCATACATCTTAGGACATTATAATGGTCAAATGTCTCATAGTAGGAGGCCACATTTGGGGCGTTGGGGCGCTGAGGGGTTAACCCGGGAAAAATGCAAGGGAGTTTTTTTATTTGCCACATAACCGGTTGTTGACTTTTCAACAATCACATGCACCGTCTCATTGGCAAACCGTCACCATTGTCATTACAAGTTGCAACTCATAACCTTCTTTCCTTTCAACTTGCTTCCTACACCCTTGGATCGTGAAGATCAAAGGTCGTGATTAAAAAATATACAACTAGTTTTGTACAATAACCTATTCGCCGCTAGTGCGGCTCATCAATTATCTAATACATATGATTTTTTTTGCAAATTCTGAATTCATATTTGCAATCGGAGACCTCAAATTAGCTAGGTGATGTCTACCAACATCCCCTAGACTTGGCTCAAAATAGGGGTCTTTTTTTTTACTTTTACCCCTACAACACAAATTTTACCTTGCTTGGCCCACCTTTGTTGACATGATTTAATGTCTTGCAATTCTCAACATCTGACACTACATAAATATTTACTATTATTGTACAAAAATGCACCACTTTTGGAATTGGTAATAGGGGCTTCTTCTTTTTTTGACTTTCTAGTGCCAAATTGCACCAGAAGAAAATAATTTGGTTGTAAAATGGCAAAAAATCATGAACTTTTTTGCTAAAAAAACTTTGAATTTAGAATAAGCTTGGATGAAATTTCCAAATTCTAGATGAAAATAGAATTAGAGACATATGATATGTATGAATTTGATATTTGCTATCCAATATGTAGATGGATGCTAAAATTTGGAGCACCATTGTAACATTTTGTATCACCACTTTGGCACTTCATAAAAAATGAAAAAAACAACTTGATTGGTAATTGTTGTTGTGATAATTGGAACTCTTTAATAACCTCCATGTGTACAAATGGAAATATATATAGAAATGTTTGTTAACTTTGATGACTTATAAAATAACTTTCTCAAGGTAAAGCAACCTAATTTCATTGTTTAGTGCAGGTACCTTGGAGAAGTTATTTGTCAATCCATACATTTTTGTAGAGATTGGAAAGTTGAGAGAAGACAGTTGCCAATAGAATGAGACATTTTGACAAAAGATGAGTTTCTGTGATTTTACAAAGTTTGTTGGGACTAAATTGGTAAAGTGTGGGTAGATCCATGCTACACTATATGTTGACGTGTCTCTTCTTCAAGTGTGTTGTCTTGATGTTAAAGGTTTGCAAATGGGAAGATCTAGTAGATGTCTGAATTGTGTGATTGATGGCATTGGGTTGTTCTACCATATTTTGTGATAAAAAAAAAGATGATGAGGTTCTTTATAAAGTACAACTCAAAGGAATGGTTTAGTAATGAGTTTCAATTTTTCAATTAAAATTGTAAACAATAGTTGGATTGACTATTGCACCAATATTTAGATATGAGATTGGAAATTATATACAATGATTTTTTCAAAGAATAAAATTTCTTAAGTGAATATTAGTGGCTTTATCAAAAAACTTGCTACTAGTTTTAAATGTAAAATTGTAAGTATGGTGGTTTTTGAGATTGTTTTATTATTTATTTATTGATGTTGTTGTTGAAGGTTCATTGTTTGTGGTAAAATGTGCTCTTGCTCTTTGAAATATAGAAGAAAATGTGTTTTGAAAATTCATACTATATAAATGATGGGAAACTAACCAAAAAGAAGTCTATAAAAATGAAATACTTTAAATTGAACATGTTGATTGAATGCAACATTTGTCACTTGCTAATATTCTATATTTTAAAGAGCATAAATACATTTCACCTTAGAAATTAACTTTTCCATTCAAGAAGAGCCCTTCAAAAATGGATTTACTACATACATATATATACATACATATATATATATGTATATCTGTAATTATAATTATAATGATTTAAAATGACATTATGGTTTTTTCACTGAACAATTTATTGATACACCATTGGAAAAAAATTGTAAGGTAAATGCACCTAAAATCGACTGAATAAGCGTTTCATCTTCAAAACCATTATTAAAATCATCGTTGAAGGCCCAAAGCTAGAGATTCTAGATTCTAAATTCTATGTGCATGGATTTTTTTTAAGTTAAATTTTTTATTTTTTTGAAAGAGCAGCAATGTGCCTGGATTCTGTGAACAATGCATGAACAAACACAATGTCAAGTAGGAATTTCTGAATTTCTGAAGTTGGGTGCACTCCAAAACTGACACCAAGCTCTCACGTTCGATCAAAGGACTTCCATTTTAGACAAGGATCAATACTACGTGTAACAATTAATTTTGCATACGTTTCATGATGTATTGAGATGCCTGAGTTACCTTCGTACTGAACGTACAATTGTGCACAACATAGTTAACACAAAAAACGTGCAATTATGGAGTGTGTGTTTCCAGATCGAATTTCCATCCTGTATTTATTGGCTTTCCTTTGATCAAGAATCTGCAGCTAGCTAGTGGAGTTGCAGATTGAACTTGTTTTGAACGATGATGCTGTCCAATTCGAGTCACATAGAACAGAGTGGAGATCCAGCCTTCTCAATGGGAATCATTCTCTCTGAGCTTTCACCAAAACCGACAATTCACAAAGACAAGGGAATAAGTTAACGGAAGACACGAAGATCGGCATCATGATTCTAGTAAGACTGTAATCTCAGTCGTGCCGCGGATGGTCTAGACCAGCAGCCAGCAGGTGCTTACAACATGGCTCGCATTCAATGTTCGAGCGCCGTGGGAGTTTATTAATTACTGTGAATCCAATGTTCTCTACCTGAGTGATGGGTTGCATGATCATCAGCGTTGTTTGAATCCCCGCCCACAAAATTCCATAGCGAAGCTACGAAAAGAATCGGGGAGTAAGCTATCAGTGTTAAGGTAGGAGGTCCGTAAATTGCCCACCTCAGAGGTGAAACTGAATTTTGGGGAGGTGAAGCTTCTTCAAATGCTTTTTCAGTAATTTTGCTTGAAAGACAAGTGGAATTGGCATCTAACCCAAGTCGTTTCATATTTTTTGGAGCTTTGTGGAATTAGTTATGAAATTTTGAAGTGGAAATGGCATAGGGCTTTAGAATCACACACCTCCTCAAATGTACATTGTCTGTACACTGTTAAAGGCTACCCCAAAGCAACATATACAAATAGTGTACATTTGAGGAGGTGGGTGGTTTTAGAGCCTCTGTGCTTTTAGAACCTTTTACCTTAACTTAATTCCTAAGAGGTTTTAGAATTTCTTGGGTGGATTATGTATTAGATAACTGATGAGCCGCACGAGCAGCAAATAGGTTATTGAACATAACTGGTCAACCTTTGATCTTCATGATCCGAAGGTGTAGGAAGCAAGTTGAAAGGAAACTTAAGAAGGTTATGAGTTGCAACTTGTAATGGCAATGGTGACGGGTTGCCATTGGGACTGTGCCACATTAGCGATGAGAAGTCAACAACTAGTTATGATTTATGAATGTCTTTGAAGGTGGAGACTTCCTCAAGTGCCACTTTTTGCTACTATGCCTTATTAGTATTGTTAGATTGGTCAAATTTTCATGGGTTTTTTTGTTGGTAAGGGAAAGGAGGTTCTAATGCAGCAAAAAATGCATTTTGGTAAGTTATGAAGGATTATAGTTTTTTTGCACAATGGTGAACCATCATGTTGTTTTTCATTCGAGAGAGCTATACCTCCATCGCTTCTCACTCACTAGAGTTTGAAATGATCTTATATTAGTAGCTAGCCAAATTGGCCCATGTTTTGTTGTTTGTAACTTTTTTCATTCACTTTACTTTTTGTCACTATTTTAAAGAATGAAAAGCAATGGGGTTTGCAGCAATGTTGGTAGATGTTCTAAAATTGTTTTTTTAACATACGTGCACATTGATTTTGGAAATGTACATAGGGTGATGATGGTGGTTGTAGGTAGAATGTGAGTTTTGGGTGTACCCACCTTAGTGAAAGTTTAGTATTGAAGTACGAGGAATAGAGGAAGACATCCATCTATGCTTGAAACATAATTTTTGTCTATTCTTCAGTGATGTCGCTGGCATGGTTGAGCAATGCTTTGTGATTTTTGTGTGTGCATTGGCATTTAAGCTGGTAAATACATTACAATTGAAAAATCAAAGAAAATATAGTAGACAAATAAATAAATAAAATAGTATAGAAGGAATAGACACATGTCTCTTGTTGTAAGTTATTAAAGCAAGAAAAAAAAAGGTTCTAAATGAGTCCATGTAGGGATGGGAGAAAAAAACAAAAGCTTCATTAAAAATGAAAATTTGATGCCTAGATTCTTTGAAACAATAACTTCTTTTGTCTAAAACTCCCCAATTCTACATGATCTAATTAAGAAAATGACATTTTTAATTTTAAAAAAGAAACACATTTTTGGGCACTAAGTACATCTAAGGTGGGCACCCCCCAAAAGCCACGGACCCTGAATTGCCATCTTCAGTTTGTGTACATCTCCAAAATCGATTATGTTACCTATGTCAAAGAAATTGTTTCGAACTAAACTTTGTTCCTTCATAACTTTTGCATACGGTATCCAAACATCACGTTCTTTAGTGTGTTGGAGCCTCCTTTCAAGTGCCAACAAGAAAATATGAAAATTTTACCAGTCTAATAATAGTAACTGGGCACACAAGCAAAAGTGACGGTTTTGAAGGTACCCTCGTTACTGTTGCCAATTCGTCAAGGTTCACCACAAGTTAAGGATTCCAAAACCAGTAAGGATCTGATCCCATCTCCTACGGTGAATGTTGAAAGGGAATTTCATTACACTGGCAAATTTCAGTTAAAAAGGCACAACTACATCAAATTCAAATCTATACCAGTGAACGTCAATTTCATTCTCTTGGCGGATGTTCACATTCAACAATGACACTCTAGTTTTGAGGTGTGCTTCTTGAAACCTTAATTGTATAGATCTCTCTTAGTTTTTAAGAGTTCTCTGCAGTTGTACTCCACAGTTTTGGCTCTTTGAGAGTCACAGGTGTATCGAAATCAATCTTGGTTTTAGTTATGAAAGGGAATAAAAGCATGTTCATCTCATTTACGGCAACTCGAAATTTGCCAATATAATTGAAATTTATGCCTTCCTTTACCCAAAGCTACGACGCCTAGTCATGCACTTGGGTCTTCAATTAGCAAGTCGGTTCTAACCATGACTCGGCTAAATGTTTATGACCACTGATCCTTGAATGGAAATCAGGTTGTGTTTTGAACAAGAATTTCGATGATATGGCTTGCTTGGATTGGCTCTGAGCAACCATGTTACGAACCGTAATCATGGTTCTTCATGAGATGCGTAGACATATTAATGGGATTGCTGATGAAGAGCACAACTGATAACTACAAATTTCTTGTCCAGATTGGCATGCATGATTAAATCGCCATGTGTCTCAATTCATGTTGTTGGCTAGTTACGAATGATATGGACCATGTTGCGAGCCTATCCAATTTGTAATTGAGCGGCTACCTCTCTCATTGAGCCAATCCCACCTGGAATTGAGTTGCTACCTCTCTCATTGCTTTGCAACTCGAGAGCAACTCAATTGCAGTCTGTATTGGCTCACAACTGGCGTGAGACTTTTGACTGTGTCGAACAGGTCATATGTTCAGAGAAATTTTATGCAACCACTGGAGTAAGGAATCCCTACCTTCATGAGAACGCACTTTAATTTGGGAAAAAATGAGGTCGGACATCAGCCCAAGAATTGCACGCTATGAACTCAAGCATCTTGATTTAGTTTCTAACACCTAGAAGGGTGCTTTCTTTTCCTCTGACAAATTTCAATTTAAATGGCAAAGTCGATTACAAATCTAAATGTCATCAAAGGAAGATCTGTTTCTGCGTCTTATTTTTGTCGGTAATTGGAAACTTGAAAGTTTAATAGATTGCCTAAAGATCGAGGAAACTAAAACTGTTATAAATGGAATGTGATCCCATCTCCCGAATTGAACCCGGGTACCAATAACCCCTCAGTCGTCTGTTCATACACTTGGTTCCTTCAATGAGCAAGTTGGGAGTAAGTATAATTTGGCTAAATTAATGTCTATTGCTGCAATCTTTGAAGCGGTCTAGAATCACTCACTATATAATTGCAGAAGTCAGAAATGCAGAGAGTCTGTGGTAATGTGGACAGATTTGGCACTTGTATTCAAATCTCTCTCCACAACTCTGTAAAGGAAACTCCGAAAATCTGGATATGCTTCGGAGGTTGTACACGAACATTACTTACTTCGTGCATACAATTTCAAGGTTTGGATGGAACCTTTGAGCATTTGTAATGTGATGGGGAAGTTGAAATAAACTGAGAGCAAGCCACATGAAAAAACAAGCTGTTACTCAAGTAAGCTCCTCGCATGGTTTTCTTAATGCAAAGCCTCCTCTCCTTCAGTCCAGAGCCAATACTTTCATGAGCATTTCACTGTGTGAGACATTATTGTGTCTTGCAAAAACGTGTTAGAGAAATCTGATCTATTTGCCAATTTGACCAAAATTGCCTTATACGTTACAAGTGCTACCTGGGGATTTTCCAGGAACAATCAATTAACAACATAAGTTTTATTTCTGCCATGTAACCCAAGAATGTGTTCAGACTTAGTAAAAATAATCAAATACCATTTGTAATTCGGGTTTTGAAACACTTTGGAATCAGCCATAGTGCTCTGAATCTTTGGAATCCGTAATGCCCACTCGCTCAATCATCCTTTATATTAAGACTTAAGCTAAGAAAGCTCTGAGATACTTCAAAATAGAGTTCATGAATGCACATTTTGCATTCGACAAAAGCTTCATGACCAAGCCTGAACAATTCATTGTCAGTACAAACGTCAAGTGGAAGAATTGTTTCGTTTCGGAGTGCAAAAACTGTCACTAAACAAAGCACTAAAAACAAGAGTTGATGTAGAATTAGGTTTCAAGGCTTCCACCTTCGAAAAGTGCCAATGTCTTGAACATCTGCCAATATAACAAAAATGATGGTTCCAATTCAGATTTCAGCTCAAATTCAGTTGGACTACAAGGAAGGCAGTTTCAATTAAATTGGCAAGTTTTTGATTGCCAAAAACAAGATGCTCAAGCGTTTTTTCCTTTGATAAGTAGTCTTGGAGTTCGTCATGTTTACTCATTTTGGGCTTCATCTGGGACCCCAGATGAACAAACTCTTAATCTACGCCAACCCCCAAAGGTTAGGTCTCTTTTTTTCCTTGGAAAATAATTAAAGCTAGATATTTAAGTTCAGTACAAATTGCCAATACGTAATGGAAATTCCCAGTGAGGCGTTCATTCTGAACGCAGCAGGTTTTGCATCAATTTAAATTGCTCAGACTTTCAATGTGCTGTCATGCAGTGTCAAATTATTCTTGGTCAGTGCTAACTCATAAAGTGAAACACACATTCCTTAGTTTGCTGGATTTCAGTTTGCTGAAACCTGATGTTTCTTTAAGTGCTGAAAACTACGACTTTCAAGTGCTCATATGAATTCTTTTTAGTTGCCCAACAGAAATCTCCAAAGCTTTCAAAGTCTGGGACAAGCATAGATAGATCTGAGCTTGCAGATGAATATCTCAAAACCAATTCAGTCCTTGACGACCGCCTCAAACTGCTCCAGATCGATCCTAGTTGAAAACCGTTTTCCAAATGCGACAATATCTTGAATGCCACAATTCTCTACACAACGAGGATGACCTTCGTGGTTCAACACCGACCTTCAAAGGTTCAATCCTTTGGTTTGGGTCACGATTTTCCAACTCTACTAATCGCAGTTCCATGTAAATTTAGGGTTAACCAAGACTTCAGCAAACTTTGGCCCCATCTAACTTTCTTTTTCTCAGAATGTGATCAATCGAATTGCTCATTGTCAAATCATGAATCTTTGCTCCTTCGGGAGTTAAGTAAACAGCACCCATTGGCATGGGACTCTGAAGGATTTAAAATCGTTGTGCCTTGTTGGCCATGGAACTCCGTGGCTGCTGGAGGGTCAAGGCAAACCGCAATTTTTTGCTGACTTCGACGAAAGGCACTTCAAAATTGATCGAACTTGTGCAGTGGCTTCAAAGATGTCTGTCCTTGAAAGAATTCAATGGTCAGTCGCACAATTCCGGTCATGAGAACTTGAGATCTTCTGGTATCGCTTTCCCACAAGCTTGCAAAGTTTGGCCAAGCCTTTTGGAGAACCTCAGAGCCACTTTCAACAGGTAATCTACTCGAATGGATTTGTGAAATGATGAAGGACCTTACTTTTTCAGATTTGGGGTGCATGCAATTCTCATGCCTCAATTCACCGTCTATCTGATCCCTTCTTCTTTTCCGAAACACGTTGCATTTCTGGCATGAAGTTTCATCAAATTGAAAGCTTCGGAGAAGCCCTGAAAACTTTCTTAATTTATTCTATGGACGCAACTATCTATGGACGCAATTGCTCATTCGACATCAGAGGGAAGTGAAGAAGAAGAGTTACTCTGGTTGTATGACGAGCGTGAATGAGTCTGTTGGGGATAGTTCTACATTAGAAGGAAAGCTGAATCTTCAATGGGTCAAGAGTTCACAGTGGAAGATGTCAGTTTTAGTGTCACGTAAGGTAGGTACACCCAAATGTGCCACTGACCTTAAACCGCCATCTATACCTTATGTACATCTCCAAAATCAGTTCTGTACCTAAGTGGAAGAAATGCTTTCAGAACCAAACTTTGTTCCTTAATAACTTTTGCATACAGTATCCAAATGCCACGTTCTCTAGTGCGTTGGAACCTCCTTTCACTTGCCAACAAGAACATATGAAATTTTTACCAATCCAATACTAGGAAATAGGCTCAGTAGCAATTAGTGGCAGTTTTAGGTGTACCCACCTTAAGCTTAATTTGCAATACTTGGTTTGAGAATTGACCACCTCAATTTGAGAGTCAATGAATGAATCTATGAGGTTAATTTTTTGTTACTAGTCCTCCTTAATTCTGTCAATGAACTCTGCCATTGTTGCTTCACATCATCTCTACATCATGTCTACATAGCAACAAAGAGAAGCAATCCAACGGAGGGTTCAATTTTCTTCTAATGACTATCTAAGCCATAAAGACTTAGGTAGAATGGAAGTGAGTAGTTTTAGTGGCACTTATCCTATCTCTTTAAGCTCAATCACAGGGCCTAGAATAAACAAACTTTATTTAATCCCCCCAAAAGATCATAGCTAATTCTACTTCTTCGTATAATACCATACAAACAAAGTGTATATAAATGTAAAATGACAATTGTAGCAATTGGTCATAATTGGTAAAATATGTTTTATAAAAAAGCTATCAAAATTTCTCAAAAATTTTAAGAAAAAAGAAATTATATGACATAAAAACAAAGCTTTCTACTTTGTAGGTTTTTCAAAAATCACTTTTTTTCAACTTTAATTGATTATTTGGTAATGAATGCTCATTGCCATGGGGGGTTTAAATCCTAAAGGTCCAAGCATTGTTTTTTTGGCAACATAACAAATTTGGGTAGCTCACTATTAATGAAATTTTTCTTTTTTTTTTTCTCTTTGAAAATTTCACACAACATGTGCCCAAGGAATAGCTTTAAGGTGCAACAATTTTCATTACTTTTAACTACATGGTTAAAAAGTTATTGCATGATGTGTAATTTTCATTGCTTGGTAGGCAACCTAGGTAGCTAACAAATCTTCTTTAAAAATCACTTTTTTTAAAAATAAAAATTTGAAATTGGTTTTCTAGATTGATTTATATATATACTACATACTAATTTAACATTTTTCAAAATTTGTTCACCAAGATAATGTGGATATTTATACTTAATTTCATCTCCCAAAATCTGTATGTGATTTGAATCATCCATTCAATAATTATAGACAAAGCTCTCACTTGCAAAAATGTTTCCCATGCTCCTCTTTGAACTTTGTTCATAATTTTTTTAATGAAAAACTCAAATTACAAACCAATTTCTTGAGATGAAATTAGGCTTGATTTATGCATTACTTTTCTTACTTGAAATTTTTGAAGAAAATTGGATTAATATGATTAAATGAGGTCTAAAGTTTTAATAAGCTCACAATTGTTGCATTCTTTTTAAGTAAGAGTGGTTATGCTTACACCTTGTCCCAAATTATTCCATATTCTTTGTATGCTTGCAATGTATGGTGTTGGGAGATATTATTCCCATTGTAATCAACATAATCATGTTGTGTGGAAAACTATGATTTTTGTTATTTACAATCAATTTATTATTTATAGTGTATTTAAAGTAGAAAGAATGCATTTCCCTACAATTTTAGACTTTCACTAGCAGTTGGCACTTGCTATGCTACGCATACACCATTAGAATTTCATAAGAATTTTTATGTATTAGATAAAATGCAGAGCAAGAATTTCAAAAAATCTTCAGATAAAAATGATAGCATTTGTGATATTATAGAGGGACTTATGGTTTTAGTAGTATGATTTGTACTAGTGTGCCAATATGGCCCCTGGACCTTGTTCTCTAGCATTATTCTTTGGTGTTTAGATCTCTCCTTTCTACTACCATAAGTATAGGACAAGGTCGACACCTCATTGCCAAATTTTTTTCCCCAAAAATAAGGTTTGGCATATGCTAAAAATAGAATTTTTCCAACATTCTTTTTATCACCATAGAATTTTTTTATTTTGTGAAAAAATAATTTTCCTAAAATTTTGGCATCTATTTTTAGAATTGTTTTTTGTCACTCCAGATTCAAGAATGTTACTTATGCCCAAACCATAGCTCATCTCCAATTATTCAAGAATTTGATTACTTTCAATGGATGATCCACTTATAATAAGCTTACCCCATGTTTCTTTGTGAAGCTTTCAAAAACCGAACATGTATCTTTTGCATTCCATTATAACTCAAGCAACTCTCTACTTTGATTTTCAAAAAATACCATTCCTTTGTCATTTCCCTTTTTTCCATTTCATTCTACAAAACATCAATTCGATGAAATCACCAATTTGGGAAGAAAAAAATGCGTGATAAGAATAAAACTTGATTTCATACAACGATAATTGAAACACCAATTGCTTCACCCAAATATAAGTGATCAACAACTCAACAATTTTTCAATAATTAGAAAAAAAAAAGATCAATTGCAATTCAAATGAATTGGATTCCGTTGGCATCATTGTTTAAGACATTTTTTTGAGTTTTATCGGTTATTTTCCTTTCATTCCATCATTGAACCAATCTTTCAAGTACCAAGTCCAATTTTCCCTCTATTTTTTTTAAAAACTCCAAACAAAAATTTCCTACTTTTTTTCACCATTTTTTTTTGCCGGTGTTTTCAAATTGCAACCATCTTTTTTTTTCCCCTTCTTCTTCTTCTCCAACCGACGATTCTCCCCAAACATTCATTGCCCGGTGTCATTGCCAATGCAATGAGCGTGTGCGTGGAGCGCGTGGACTCGTTTTCTTGAGTACGATATGATGCCGTCGGTTGCCATTGAGCAAGGCCAGTGATTGCCATTCCTCACCATCCCACTCGCGTACTCTTCCCATCAAATCATCCGCACATTCAATCAGTCCTCTTTGGCTTCATTTCTAGCCATGAAGCCCATTCTTGGAAACACAAACTCACTAACTTAACTTTATTAGTTTACAAGAAAATGCAGAATTCAAGGCACAACACACTCACCTATGATTCATAAAAATATCATGGGAACATGGGAACACGGGAACACGGGAACACGGGAACACGGGAACATGGGAACATGGGAGCATGGGAACATCAGTGCACCACATGTCGGGAGACAGGTTATTGTGTGATGGGCATCTGAAAATATCAAGGTGGGGGAGGGCTCCATTTTGGGCCCCAAGACAAGGAAACCAATAAGTGTGGGTCAGCCCCCAATTATCAGCCTCCGGCCTTTGCATTATAGTAACCGACCCGTTTCCAACCATCGCCCCCATTTCTAATCTATAGGCTGCTTTCTTTCCATGAAGTTGTGCTTTCTTTTCTGTGAAGTTGTGGTGGAGTTCGAGGCAGCGGTTGTGGCGCATTGCAATTGGCTGTAAGGCTATCAATATTGCAACCAGCCCTTGGTCGATTTTTGCAATCAGCCTAGGGTCAGAAAACCGAAAGGTTCATATCGCCATTAGTGGTCAAAGAGAATCTTTCGCTAAAAAAAAATCATAATAATTTGTATTTTGTATGATAAAATTTTGGGAAAAATATACAGACTCTATTTTTGTACATGGAAAAAATTCCGCACTCAAAAAATTTGTGCTCCAAATATGCCTAATTTGCTTAAGTGGTTGGAAATGCGTAGAGCAGCAAGGCAGCAAGTGCATTCAGTTCACAGGAATGAATAAAAGGGAACGAGCAATGGGAATGGTCCATTTGTTAAATTTTTAAAAAAAAATAATCAAAGGGAAGGAGCTTTCGAGGAGGATGTCCCTTTTGAGGGATCCATACTACACACTCACTTAATAAGTGAGGGAGTTAATAACACTATTTTCATTCCCCTAGCATGGCATGCTACAATACTAAATAGTGGGATTAAGGTAGAACTACCCATTACCATACAGATTTGCTATCTAGGTACTTTGGAGAAGCTATTTATGAGCTCTCATATTTTTCAAAGATTAAATTGTTTGAGAGAAGTCAATTGCAAAAAATGAAGACATTCCGACAAGAATTGAATTTTTTGTGATTTTTCAAAGCTGAAATGTAAAACTGTGAGTAGACCCTTGTTGAAACATGACCAGACCATTGTTGAAGTGTGGGTTGATGTGTCCGCTCCCCAGTGCATTGCCATCATGATCGTGGATTAGTAAGATTGTGGTAATAAGATGGGCCAATGACGGAAATGGGAGGAACCTATAGGTGGTGGAATTGGGTAAATGGTGGTAATGGATAGTTCTACCTTAGATTGTCTTACACTAATTTTTCAACATTTGACATTGTATAAATATGTATTGTTACTGGACAAGAATGCATTGCTTTTGGATTGTAACACTAAATACAGTGGAACTTTTCTAAAGTAGTAGCCGTGGGACTAGGCTCAAGTTGCCATGCTCAATCAAGAATCTCAAATAATTTCTTTGATGTGTATGTATAGGATTGAGCCTAGTGTGAGACCGGACAATTGGTACTCCATCACTTTAGAGAGGTCATTGTTTTAAAGAAGTTTATTTCACCAAAGTTCTATTTTAGTGAAATTAGAGCCTATTTACACCTTAAATCTTTGGGTTGAAGCCCAAAGAAATGGAATGTTTTTATTGTTTTTTACTTAAATTGCCTTCACAATTAGGTTGCTTTACTCCAAGAAAGTTACTTCACAAGCCATTAAAGTCAACAAGTACTAGTTTATAGATATTTTTAGTTATACACATAAAGGTTTATGAGTCCTAATTACAACAATATCTAATTCAAAAGTTAGTAGTGCATTTTTGTACAATAGCAATAAATGTTTCTATAATGTAAAATGTGAAGAAAAATTAGTATGGTGCAATCTAATTTCATTATTTAGTATAGGTATCATTGTAATTAGGACTTAATAACTTCGATGTGTACAAATGGAAGTATCTACATCTAAAAATGTTTGTTGACTTTGATGGCTTTTAACATAATTTTCTTAGGATAAGTCAACCTAATTATTCAAGCAATCTAATTTCACTATTTAGTATAGATTACAATAGATATGAGATTAATAATCATATCCCACATTTGTACCCATATCTTGTATTTGTATGCATATGTCATAATGTTTTCGTATTTCATATAACATATCTATATTTCATATATTATACCATATGTATTATGTGTGTATTCTATATATAATATCTATATCAAAATCTTTTTGGTTTGGGGTGTAGACAAATCAAACATTTTATTTATTTGTTTTTTATTCGAAAGGGGGGGCAATTAATAGATAAGATTTGTGTACCGTAGTACCTCTTCAATTTTGGCAATAGTTGCCAAATAATTAATAAAATTTCAGATTTTCATTTCGGCAGCAAAAATATATTTATTAAAAATTTCATCTCGCAATATAGTTAAATTCTGTTGCATTCAACAGCTCTACCATTTTTCAAAAAAATGTTGCCAAAATGTTTGTTTTTCTCCTTACCTTATACAAAGGGCATAGAGATATATGTAAGAATTCAATACGAAAAGCAACATGTTCTAACAAGTGTGGAGTGCAAAAAGACAAAATATTTATACAAATTGGAAGGTAGGAGGATAAACAACCTATGTGGGATATGTAAATGGTTACTTAAGATTAATAGGAGCTCAACCACTTATAGTTAAGTCAAAAGTAAGAATTATGTGCAAAGTAAAATTTCAAACCTCATTTAGGCAATGTAGAATATCTTTTTTCAAAAAAATTTGAACTAAGTTAATGTAGAAAATCAATCTATCTTTCACCTACAAAAATCATTTTGAGATTTAGAGCCTCCAATAAAAAATTATGGACAAATTTCAAGGAATGAGTTGGAAGGAACATTTTCTTTAACATTTTCAAACATCCCTTGTAAATTTTGTTCATACATTTTTTTTGGAGGCTCATAATCACAAACAGATTTTTGAAGATGAAATTTAGATTTATTTCTCAACTTTTATTAGTTCAAAGTTTTTTAAAGAATGTTATTTTACTATACCCAAATGAGGTCTAAAATTCTACTTTGAATACAATTACTACTTTTTGACAGTAAGCAATCAAGCTCTCATCTTCATCATTATGCTTCCATTAGAAAGTCTTTGATGGTAAATAGTCTATGAACTTCACATTGAACTTCAGACATTTTTTATACATCAACTTGGTAATTTGATTCTTATTGAATTTGGTAGGATCCCTAATCTTTGAAAACTGGCCATTGATTTCGGCAATGGGCTTATCAATTTTCAGAAATTTCGGCAATTATCATAATAATATTATGAAATTACGATATCCGTAAGAAACAATTAATTTCTGCCAAAATTGAAGAGGTACTATAGTATGTCCCTTTTCAAGAGATAGTGAAAGTGCTCTTGTGGTGTGCCTTGTAGTTTTTTATATTGTAATCAATACTTTATTCAAAAGTAAAATATGATAATTTTGATGGAGTATTTGGCAAGATATTTTTTGTATTGTAGTTGATGAAATTGCAAAATTTAAAAAAAAACTTACGATGGAATTGTTTTGGAGGGACAAGTATAAAAATGTTTAGATTAACAATGGATTTTCATCCATTTTTTTAATATTTTATTTTTTTTGCATTTTTTTGTAAATGGCATGGTCATTCTAATGAAGATTTTTTTGCATTATCCAAAATAAATGAAATTTATATTTAGAAATGGAACCCTAGATTAAATAGTAGAGATTAAGAAATACAAACTAATGGCCCATAGTAGAATGGGTAGTTTTTTACATTTACTTCCCACACTTGGAAACTAATCAAGTGAGCTTGTTTTTCTATGGTCTATTTGTATTTCTAGTTGTTTGGTAAACAATAAAAATTCAGTAGCAAAGATAGTAAAAAATATTTCATTTTAAATAGCTTAAAGTTCAATAGCTTAATCAAATACAAAATATTTGATTGAAATAATGATTACACTATAAAATTAAGAACACATGATATTTGTGAATTTGAAAATATAAAATCTTAATAAGATATTACATTTATGAATTTACAACTTTTTAGAATGGTGACTTTTGTTATATTTTTGAACTCTAAACCTTAAGAAAATTTTACCCATGTGGAAAGCTCATACTAGGACTACTATAGTGTAATCCCTTCAAAGTTAACTTAATAAGGACCTAAAGTGCCCTATAAATGATTGCTAGGGAAAATGTAGAAATGAAGAAATACAAATATTTGTCCAATAATTTTATGATTTTAGGCAAGCTACCTTGGTGATAAGACAAAGTCCTTCCATAGTTAATTTTCTTGTGCCATTTGTATGATTCTCCTTCCTTACACATGATTTGTGGTACCCGATATGACTTTTGTCCTTTACCTTGTTTTAATGGAGTCTATTTTGATTATCCAAAGTCCAAATCGGGATATTTTGTGTCTCTTTCAATAGTTTTTGATGCAATTTCAACAATAATACTCTCAAGTTCTAATTATATACCACTGAAAGTTAGTGATGTTTTTAGAAGGCTAGTATGCTAAGTGCATTGAGGAAGCCCTTATTTGATTAATCTCAAAGTGCTCAACCATCCATCGGCTAGATAGTTAATGTTGTGAAGAATGTACTTCATCTAATTCATATTCATTGAGGATGCTTCCAAAAAAATTCTTTCTTCAATTTCTATTGATATATTACATGAATTTTCAATAGGATTTATACTATCTTTAGGTTGAGCAGTTGGGTTTGGATTAACCCTTAAACAACATTCAATTGCCTACAGGGTAGTTCAAAAGGGAATCAAAAATCTCCTTGAAGCAAGGTGTAGGTCTTTTTGAGTTGAGTCTATAGTAGTGCAACGAGCCTTTTGCAAAAGTCCAACCAAGGATGAATGTAAGAAAAAAGCCCCCCTTATTTTGTACCACATTAATTTTATTGTTAACACCTCTTCTAGCTCAATTGGGGCCCCGGATTGCAAATATGAACTCAAAATTTGTAAAAAAATTTGGCGTAGCAAATAAAAGGTTCTTGCATTTTTCCTAGGGGTGAAATATGGGGGCAAAATTGGCTTGCTGTACTACTATAGACTTGACCATCTTGTTGCTTGTCCAATATTTGTACAGATAAGTCATGCAAGAGTGAACAATAAATAGTGCTTTGACTTTGCAGCCTAAACGCGTTGCTTTACAAGCCATATTCACTATTGAAGTGGGGTCAATAGATTGAAACATTCTGCCGAAAGTACCAAAAAAACATTTTTTGTCAACAATTCTCTCAAAACCAAGCCCCAGGAGCTTAGCCTCGTTTAAGGGTTAACACCGCAGCAGCCTGAACCCACATGCACATCCCCAGATTTTTCAAGCCCTGTAAAACTGACCTAAAACTCAAATTTAGACAATCAGGCCTTTTTTCAAGGGAAAAAGCACTCTTCCAAGTGAAAATTTCTTCGCTGTTGTACCGTCAATGGACCCAAAGTGGAAGCTTTATGAAACCCAAAACGGGACTTCCACTCCAGTCCTGTGGGTCCTTTGGGTGAAGACTCTCATCACAGCAGCTTACATCGCCAGACGCGCAGGCTCTGCAGGTGTCTGCACACTGCGACCAACACAAACACTAACTTACTGGCAGTTGTAGGACGGTGCTCTTCTTCCTCTGGGAAAAGATAGCCATGTCGATGATGGTTCCATTCTGGATTCAGAAGTGACAGAGATTTGGAGGGAGCACGTTCTCCGAGAAGATCTGAAAACAGAGCTTCTCCAGAGCTCCAGAAAACTTGCGCACAGTTCGCACAGAGTTCGCATGCACCGAGTTTGCAACAAACTTTTTCACCAAGTTTGCATCCCTGAAGTTTTCTCTCAAGTTTGCCACAAAGTGTGCAGAGGGTTTGCAAAGAGTTTGTATGCTCTGCTTGAATGTCGTTTGATTGCGTTCCTTGCATTTGAGATTCAGAATCCCGCTTTTGTGGGGCTCACTTGCAGCCTTGAGTTATGATTTCGGAGCGTCTTGTTGATTGAAAGACGACTGTGCACTGACGGTCATCTCTTTATTAAAGTCTTGGCTCACGCGGTCTCCAACTGTGGGCCATCCCTACTTCTTTCAAGAGCAGAAAGTCTCTTTTGGTCGCCCGAGGACTGCGTTCTTGTGGGTTTCAGGTTTATGTGATCTGGAGGAGACAATGTAGGCAGAGATTCAGTGCCTTTACACCAATTGGTTTTGAAGGTGGCCATGTTTTGAAACTTAGCTTTGCGTTTCGTTTGGTTTCTGGATTGAGAATAAGAAGAGGTTCTTCGGGGAGTTGAGAAGAGGGTCGAGATGGGGGTGGCGTACAAGAAGTCTCGGAGTTGCAACTGGATTGCATGTATCATCCTCATAGCCATTATAGCGGCGGCTATTGTGGTGGCTGTGGTGTTGATTAAGAACAAGAAGAGCTCGTCAAACAACGATGACACGCCGTCCGACTTCAACGGCAACTACACGCAGGCTATGCAGATTGCCCTCACGTTTCTTGATATCCAGAAATGTAAGTTTCTCGCTCGCGTTCTGCGTTCTTTACAATGCGAGATGACCCAAGATAATAGTACCTCCATTCCCAGGGTACGCTAATTTTTTCCTATCTTGGTGACGGAAAGGATTAGTGTAACCTTCCATCTCCACACCTTTCCTCTTTTCATTGATCTGATCTCTACAGCATTTCTGTCACTGCTCGGTTCTTTCAGTCTTTCTGTAACTTCGCCATTTCGGTAGAATGTCTATATAATGCACACGAGATCTAGAGAAACCTAGTCATGGTTCTATTTCGCTTTCAGAAAAGGTTAGTAATAGTAATACCTTAGTTATGTTTAGCATTTGATTTGGTTGAAGGGTACTAGGAGCTGATTAATTTTGGTTGTTTTTGGTTGTTTGATGTTGGCAGCGGGAAAACTGCCAGCGAACTTTCCAATTTCCTGGAGGGGGGATTCAAACCTCAAGGATGGGAGTGACGTGGGAGTGGATTTGAGCGGCGGATTATACGATGCAGGGGATGCTATGAAGTTCGGCTTCCCCATGGCCTTCACTGCCTCTGTCCTCTCGTGGAGTGTGCTGGAGTATGGCCCTGCCATGGAAACTGCGGGTCAGTTGGCATCTGCCAAAGCTTCCATTAAGTGGGTCACGGACTACCTCATCAAAGCTCACCCTTCTGCAGATGAGCTTTATTTCCAGGTTTCAACCTCTCATTGAAACCTTACTTGCTCACCATGAATTTTTCTAATTCGTATCATTCATAATATCAAGGGAGCCTTTTTTCTGAAAAGATGGCAATTAAGCATTGCATGTGGAGAACATGGTTATTTCTCTTGACCTTGCCTTTCTTTAGCATTATGGATTAAATAAATTTCATTTTTGAGAGCCGGGAGGCCGGAGAAGGTTGTAGGACATAATGCTAAGTTATACGTTTGGATCGAGAACATCTAAGAGTATACTTTTTGGTTTATTAGAGGGTTCGCATGGGACTTAGTGTTTTGGATTATAAACCTCTCCCTCTCGACTAAAAGAAAACTTGATACAATTGCATTGACCAGTCAACTTTGCATTGGGGTAAACCCTTAGTTGGACCGGAGCTAACCATTGAGGATATGTCTGGTAATGTGAAAGTAAAGCCTTGTTATGAAAATAACATCTTCACCACTCTTCATAATGACCCTCTAAATGAAGATGATGTCCCTCTCAGCTTGGATTTATCCCCCTCTGGAATGAAAGGGAGGAGGCTTTTGCATTGATAATACCACATTTACAATGAATGCGAGGAAGTTTGAGTGGTTTTCGATTTGAAAAGCAACAGTGCGCATGTAATGTTCTGTTGCTGGGACAGAGCCTTTTATAGCACCTTCTTTATTGCCTCTGCACAAATGGAGGAGGCTTTGCACTGACAGAAGCTACGTGTGAGGAAACTTAAGTAGGTTGTGACTTGTATAGCAAGCCAGTGCTACGATGTGCTACTGCGTGCATGTAATGTTTCGTCCGAGTACTAGAAAATGGGTAGAACCTCATGCAGGTTAGCACATTGTAGCACTGGCTTGCTGCAGGGACAGAGCCTCTTCTCCCGTAGCGTCTTGTCTATTCCTTTCTCATCTTGTCATTCTGTATTTGTTTGAATTCAGGTGGGAGATCCAAGCGTGGATCACAAGTGCTGGTTGCGTCCTGAAGATGGCACCATGGCGAGGCCATCTCTCAAGCTGAACGCAACGGTCCCTGGTTCGGACGTGGCAGCCGAAACGGCCGCCGCGATGGCAGCAGCGTCCATCGTGTTCCGTGCCGAAAATGCAACCTACGCAGACCTGCTGGTCTCGCATGCTGAGCAGTTGTTCAACTTCAGCAACAACTACCGCCAGTCGTACAGTGTGTCCGTCCCCGAAGTCCAGGACTACTACAACTCCACGGGCTTCGGAGATGAGCTGCTGTGGGGGGCGACTTGGCTGTACTATGCAACAGGGAACAATGACTACCTGGCTTTTGTGACGGGCGTGGATGGACAGAACTTTGCGCAATGGGGCGTGTTTCCCTCTTGGTTCAGCTGGGATAGAAAACTTCCAGCGGTACAGGTGGGGAATCAATTGATCTTATCTTTTATTAGCCCTTAGTTGCCCGAACTGAAGATAGTAATATTGATTATAAAAAATCATAGTAAGTATTTGTAACGAAGCATTTAGGGATGAACTCTTAGTTGCCTGAACTAAATGTAAGAATTCTTCTAATCTTTGGAAACTAATTGGTGGTTACAATAGCTCCACTGTTCAATTATGCTGGCCATGGTTTCTTCTTTCTTGTTTGTGTGTATCTTTTCCTGCGTCTTGAGGTTGACTCACAAGCTCTTGTTTGTGGGGCTGCAGGTGTTGCTGGCAAGACTTCAGATGCTGAACCCGCCTTCGAATGCAATGAACACAGTGAGTACGGGCTTGAAGAATTACAAATCAACGGCTGATGGCCTGATGTGTGCATTTCTGCCGAATTCGCAATCGGCTACTCCAGATCGCACTAAAGGTAAAGGATCAGTTATCAAATGTTTGGAACGTTTTTTTAGTAAATTTCGATTGTTTCAGGAGTTTTTGAACTGCATTTTGAAGAGAATCGTCGCCATAATTCATGGAGAGGTCTCCCTATGGATTATCCGGAGGCCTCGTCGTGAATGTTGACCAAGAGTTCATGAATCAATTTAATTTTACTGAAAACTTTGTTTGTGCTTGATTTCTCTGAGAGAATCTTTAGTGCTTGAATAGCAATATCTTTATTAGAATAGTGTTTTGGAGTGTTCGGCATTTTTGAGAATTAAATGGAAGTGTGCTGTGATGACGCAGGTGGGCTGTTATGGATACAAGAATGGTCTTCATTACAACAAGGCATCAATTCAGGACTCTTGGCTTCACTTTACAGCGATTATCTGAGCGCTGCCAAGCAATCACTCAGCTGTTCAGGAAAAACTTTCACTGCTGCTCAGCTGAAAACGTTTGCAGGGTCTCAGGTGTGTTTTTGTCCCATTGCTTCCGAGTATTACTCGTCTTTGTCGTCGTCCTCATTTTTAAATTTAAGAATGACACTGAATAAATATTCCTGTCGGTTACCATCTCGTGCGAACCATTAGAGGAAATATTTGTAGATGTGGCCCCTGAGTTCCATTTAGTTCCCATGTTGTGAACCATCCATGTGTTAAATAGTCATACGCTTGTCAAGCTCCAGAGTCTGGGCCATCTAAGTGTTCTTTTGTCACGTAGTACAACTTTAGCATGTAGAAACCAAACTTCCTTGAAGGGTTGTGGAATTTATAGTTAACCCTTTAATGACGAAAGATTCATGAATTTTAAATGACCATTTTGATCAATCATATCGTGGAAAATGGGAAAGTTTTTTATATCATTAGATAGAATAAAGAACATTGCATGTGTTGGTGCAAAATACTCCCTCTGTTTCTGAAGAAGACCCATGTTTCGTTTGTATTTTACAAAGGAAACATGGGTCTTTTTCAGAAACAGAGGGAGTAGTAGACTTTCGAAAAAAATAAAAATCTCCATATGAACTCTTTTAAACGGCCAAAAAATACATGAGTCCAAATGTGGACTTCCTCGTCCCGAGGGGTTAATTCGCGGAACGTGAGTGCTGCATTAAAACTCTGTAATTTCTTCTAGTGCTGTCTTTATAAAAATGTCGGAAGGAAGGAAGATATTTTGCGTTTGAATCCCTGCGCCTGCAAAATAGTGCCTTGTTTCACACATTTGCAAATATATGATAAACGCATCTGCACAGAATTCTAAAAGCCTTTTAAATCCATCATTTTCTTTAGATGAATACCGTTACTGACACCTCCCTGTTGTGTGTGGACGACAGGCAAGTTATGTTCTGGGCAACAATCCGTTGTCACAGAGCTACATGGTGGGCTATGGCGCAAAGTATCCAAAATATTTGCACCACAGAGGAGCATCCATTCCGGTGAAGTCCATCATATTGGACTGCAATGCCAGCTTCTCCTGGTACGATTCCCCGGACCCCAATCCCAACATCGCCTACGGGGCTATTGCTGGAGGTCCTGCGAAGAACGAGACTTTCAAGGACGAGCGAACCAATATTCAACAGAACGAAGCCTCTGTATACAACAGTGCCTCTTTCTTTGGCCTATCTGCTGGACTCTCCGTTTCCGGTAGCAATCCTATCAAAAATTCTTGGATTTAAGCAATTATGAATCCCTAATACTGACGAGGAATTCACACCTACGGTAGACTAGATGAATTGGTTGCTTCTACATTTTCTGGTGCAACTGACTGGGATTATACTGTTAAGATGGGGTGCTGGAACTGGAGTTGCACTATGAGGGATTCAAACTTATGGTAGCCGAGTTTAATTTTTTGCTTGTACATTTTCTGGTGCAACTGACTGGGATAATTATATTCATAGGGAATAGCGCGGTATCATGTCCGGCACAATTTCCCAATTGCGGACAACGTTGTCATTTTGTACTCTAATTTCATCGACTTTCCCAGTATATTCTCTTAGTTGTTGCGTGATTTGACTGATTTCTTTTTGTTTTTAGTCTGGGTGCTGGTTCATCTTCGTCTGGTTGTTAACATAGTGCGTAACCAGATGTATGATTAAGATTACCTGCCAAATCAGGTCACTTCGTAACATTCTAGAGAACCCTTTGATTGAGCACCCTCTGCATTGGCATATAAGTGAATCCTTGGCACCATTTGTTGCAAAGTTTATCGCAATTCAAACAAGTGAGCTCTACAAGCCAATGGGCCATTGTCTTCACTTGTGAGTTTGATACAACCTTTATTTCACTTGATTTGCTTGATTTGCTCTGATTTGGCACGACTGTCACAAAGAACTCCTACTTAATTGGCATTATTCTCAAAAGGTGTCGTGCCTGTCCTGTACAGTGCAGTACTCAAGAATGTTATGTAGATACTCAGGCTATCCATTCTGTACGTCAATCTACACCCATCATCACCTTGAGTGTTCACCTTCCAATTAACAGAGTGGAGCCCGATAATAATGCAATTGTAGCCTGAATAACTTATTGACCCTTGTTCCTGAAGTCGGGCCCCGCAGGGCAAGTTCAAGCAGCGGCGACCAATCTGAATACCTACTGAATCAGGACCTCTAATGCTCCTCTGTTTTGAAAACAACAGGGGACTTCTCATCCAACAAGAGTCAGAACTGAATTGCCATTCAAAACAATGTTATAACTTACATTTCAAATTTATTAGAACTTTATCAGTGGTGACTTCCAGAAAAGCTGTAAGCTATGATCGTAGAATGCAAGTAGGTCAATGGATTTCATCTTCTTGTAGTCAAAACAAATTGAATAATTCAATGCAAATTAAGTACTTCCAAACTGGCAAGTGGCAACCCAATCTCCAAATAGGCAACTTACCCAAATCTGCTAGCAAGCCAATCTGAAGAATTAAACCGAAAACATACTGTAGCTTTGCAAACGACACCATTGTCTTCCAAGTTTCCATCAATTCTATCTACACCTGTACAATGTGGGCTGAGATGTCGGACTGGTCTAGGTAACTGATGCAATTGGAAAAAGGGACTACGATATTATGTTGATGTGTACTTTACTCGAAACCTTGACTGGCTCCGCGCAGGCTTCTGCAGCACCCCACCTGAAATCAGATGATGGACGTCATTATCATGGTGCGTGAGGTCTCAGTTTCAGAGCCCACTAGGCTGACAATAAGCCCCAGCAGAGCTCTTATGCTTCTGAGAAGGTAGATCACAGATTTTTGGGGAAGCAGAAGAGCTCTGCTGCTGATTCTAGCTGCCATACGTTTTTATTGTTGTTTCTGTATCGATGTCTTTTCAGGTCTGAAAATGCCTCACAATAAATTTTATTCCACAGCGTTGGATGTTGCCGCAGTCCAAAACCAAGAGGTAAGTTAGAGCATCCTGCCATTGCAGAGATTGAGAAAATTCAACCAACAAGTCAAGACTGGACGAGACTCTGGTATTGAGAAGCTAACATAGACACCAAAGCGATGATCAACACGAGAAAGGGCTCGAGAGAGAGAGTTGGGACATGCGAGCTTCGTTGCTGTATAACGTTATGGTGTAAAAGTCAACTGACTCAATGTCACGTGCATGATGTGTAACGAGGGGTCTAATGTCGGTAAGTTCAAGCCTTCCCACGGTGAATGCCATTTGATTTCGAGTCATTAACTTTTTAGCTTGGTTATCTTTTTAGTGCCGAAATCCTACTTTGAAATTTTTGGATTTTTGCTTCTCTTTGAACGAACACCCCCTCTCCCGACACCGGAACGATTCAAAGTTGCCGTAATGATAAGTTATGATAAGTTGCCAACTTGTGTAAAACAACGAAAAAGGGGGGGGGGGGGGGGCGGGGGTTGGAAAAATATCAAACAAGCAAAACCAACCCTATTAAAAAATGGAACAATTCAAAAGTTCCGGTAATGATAAACTTTAGCGAATTTGAGTAAACCAATATTCAAGGAAAAGATAACGATCTGAAAACAAGTAATCCTAAACCCTCTCAACAATGGAACAATTTGCATGACACGGCAATGACAAGTAAGAAGTACAACCATCTCTCAACAATGAACCGAAACAAAGGTACCGTAATGGTAAGTTGCAAACTTTTTTAAAACAATAATACTCAAGGACAAGACAAGTAGTAGGAACAAGTACAACCATCCCCTCTCAACAATGGAACGATTCAAAGGTACGGTACCGTATTCGAAGTTAAACAAGTACAGAAACAATTTACACACAGTATCCCGACCAAGCTGCACATCCTCTCTTCCCAATTCCAATCCTCCGAAGCTACTCCCCAAACAAGCCAGTAACAAAGTCGAGCACGCCTTCCAAAGTACTGCCGACATCATCTGACACATCCGATAAATCCGGAATTTCCACATCACCGGTAGCAAGTCCCTCCGCCTGATCAACCGCATATCCCACAGCAGCGCCCTGTGCCGGCTGCACTATGAAATTACTGACGGCGTCTTTCGCATAATGCTTGCCTACTTGGTGCAAGCCAATGCAAATGGCCAGCACCGCCGTCCAGTCCACACCTGGTGCAATGTCAATCGCAAACTCGGAGCCCACTCCCAAAGCAGCGTTCATGATCAACGTCTTCACTGATTTTGTGAACACTGCAATGCGCTCCTCACGCTCGTTCACGAGTTGGATGGTTCGACCTGCGAGATCGAGGAGGATGGTGTAAGTAGGCTCGTGCTCTTCGTCTCCGTTGAAGACAGCCAAGTTGTGTCTGATGGACTTCGATTTCAGGCGAGAGAGTTTGGCGATGTTGCAGACGGTTCGCTCGCCATAGGCGTCCAGGATGCGTTGTCGGCCGTGGGCAGAGAAGCCCTTGGGGCGCACTTTCAAGTCCGGCATGCCATTGTATCCTGAAACAGGGAAAAAGGCATTTGCAGGAAGTTTAGCCAAATTACTACAAGATCGAGAAAATGATCACCTAATGTCGTTACAGGAGCAATCAGACAAAAGTGTCGTGTAGGATCCGCTACACAAAAATGTAAGCATGAGCCAAAATGAACCAAATGTAGTCAGTTGCTACAGAATTATAGCCAGTACAACCCCTCTACTGAAACAACATTGGAAAACCAATATTGGCATGGGCATGTTACTACAACCTGTGAATGTTGATTTTTTAATTTCGTTTGGACATAAGGATGTTGCTTCATCCAATAAATATTCATTCGCTTCAAGAAAACTCATGTAATACATGAAAGGAAAGAAGAAGAGAATGCTCTACGCAAATCAAATCAAAGATATAGATACGTTGAAGGGCTTTCAATTATTTATTATTCAAATAATTTCAAAAGTAAATTTACTATCTTCTGGTTGAGCATTTCGGGGTTGATCCATTAGAAACTTTGCGAATTCTGAAGAAACAGGACAACGTCACTAACCTGAGATGTAGCAGATGGACGCCCACTCCCCAGCAGGATCATCTGGAATGACGTCCAAGGGATCCAAAACGGCGTAGGGATTCTTGCCGAAGTGATGCGAGACGGCTGTCAAGCGCCCATCGGTGTCGAAGATGCGGTTGTCGTCGAAGCTGAGATGCGCTTTCTTCCAGATGAACCGCGTCTCCTGGTTACAAAATAGGCCTCCCACCACGATCCCTGTGCCTGGCCTCTGCGGCACTAGTGATGCCAGAGGAGGTCCCACGGCCACTTCCACCAAGAAATTGGGGTCACTGATTTTCTGAAGCTCCGTGGGCTTCTGCCTTCGCTCCCCCATGGCGACTGCACCTCGGACCTGACATAACAGGAGAAAAGAATGGTTCTATTCGTTAGAATGACGTGGTTGAAAACGTAACAAAATTGTGATATTCTAAATATGACAAAGCTCAAAAAACTATGACTGGTAAGGAGCTCAGGATTTCAGATGGCTCTATTCGTTCGAAAGGCGTGACTGGAAACGAGCCAAAATTGTGACAATCTAAGTGAGACAAAACTCCAGAAACTAGGACTGGTAAAGATTTCAGATTTTTAGACAGGCGTCAGGAAAAGTAGCCATTCGCCGCCAATGAGTTGGGATGTCAGTTATTGCCGCAAGAGATTCAATGGATGACCTGAATAACCTTCTCTCACAACTCTAACAGCTCTAACGTTCAACCAGAATCCACCACTAAAGGTAAGAAACCCAATTTGTGACACTATGTCATATTAGTGCACATTGCAGGTTTTGAAAAATGCACTAATGATACCAAATTGTTACAAACCTTTCACGGCCCGCAACTACAAGTTGTTCTGTAAACACCAACTTAGCTCCAAGAAAGACCAATATTTCATAGACTACAGAGAGTTCAATAAGTTCATAATACAGAACAAATATCCATAATGGCACAAATCGAATCCATTCAATCGGAACATGAATACGACGTCTTACCACAGAGCAATGCCAAATCTCGATTTCATAAGGAAACCCAGTTGCTATTCCAATGAAAGATACGAGACAAAGATCCGAATGTTCTTTAGAAAAGACCAAATCCACACATAAACAGGTAAAGACGAAACCCCTCCAAAATCCTTAGACAAAAGAGAGAAAAAAAAAGATCCACCACGCAAACCTCTTGCAACAACACAACAGCAGCTTGCGATCGAACAGCTCGCTTACCTAAACAAATACCGACACCGCCCGTCTCCCGGTCTCCAACCTGTAAATCCAACCCCACGCCTTCGTCAACCACCAATCCCCCACCCTAACCCAATTAAAACTCAAATCTCTTCCAAAACCAACCAAAGAGAACCCCCAAACTCCGATCCTACAGAAAATGCGTACTCACAGAACCAGCAAAACCCGTACGAACTGCACACAAACTCCCAAGGTCCAAGGATCCCGATTTATTATTATGGCCAACAAGACCGGTAGGATTTGGATGTAGCCGACGCAATGGGGCCGGCATTTCCTTCGCAATCTTCGTCAACTTCACGTGGCGGGATTGGCGGACCACGCCACCCTCAGTCAGCGTGCCCTGATGCTGCCAGGTACAATGATAGATGCCAGAGGGGGAAGGGGCTCCATAGCGGCTGACCTGTTGCGAATTTTGGGGGCAGTAAAAACAGCAGGGATGATAGATCTGTGTGGGGTTTGTTGGGTGGGTGGCCTGGGGATTGAGGAATTGCTGGAAGTGAAAGGCGGTTGACAAGCTGGTGGAAAGATTCGACGGAAGATTCACTGAAGAGTCGACTGAAGAGTCGACGAAACGGGAGCAATTTGCATGTGTCTGAAAACGCACGACGCTACCATAACACTGTTAACCTTCACTGGGGCTCCCTTTTGCTCCCCTGAAACCGGGAGCTCCAGCGTCAAGAATTACCCAGGATAAATGAATTACAGCTTCTACAAAAAGACACTTGCTCCGCAGAATGATGACCTCACTGGAATGCATGTTGACTTTATAAGTTTCCAAGGGTGGTGGCCTGAGCCGACTCACCAAACCTGTCCCCCCATGCCAGCACTCAGCAAACTTATATTCGTCAGGAGCCAATTAAAAAGCTCAGATTTTAACTGATTTCTCCCCCCAAGAATTAACCCCTAAACGTCTGGACTCTTCTCCAAAATTGATGATTTGGAGAAAATCATTGTAAAGTGCTATTTGGAAGAATATTTTAGAAGTGATATATGAAGGAAAGTTGTAGATTTTGAATTTTAGATTCCATCTATATGGTTAGATTCACCAATGCTATCACCAATATTTTTCTATAAATTTGGAAAGGGAAATTTCAAAATTCCTTCTAAATTCAATTACAAGCAAGATGTTGTCATTTTTTGAGCAAAACTTATTGGAATGAATTCAAAATGAGGTTCTCTTCACATGGTGATTTTTTGAAATTTTTGTGTTCTTTACATCTATGACCTCATTTTTGCAAATCTAGTTTTGAACTAGAGTCAATGCAATTTGAACACTTGACACGCTTCTACATTTGTAATTTTAGAAAAATTTATATTTTAACAACACCAAATCCAACCATTAGATAAGACAAGAACTTAATAAAGTATCACCAAAAATTAGGATGACTTTTATCTAAGTAGGAACGAGGTAGAAACAAGACTTCAATCTATTCATCGTCCAAAAAATGGACATCAGAGCGCTCCAAAGTTAAGGTAAAACAACCCATTGTGGTCGCCTAGGAAATGAACCATTGTGGTTTTTTCCAGTATGTGAGATGTGGGCCACAATGCATGTCTTACATGACAACAATGGAGTGAAAGCTGACCTTATTAGGAACTTCTAATTTTTCAATGTGAAGTTCATTGTAAAAATTGACTTTTTAGGCCTTCCATGATAGAAAATATTTTGACCACATTAGGTAGTAAGATGAGCATTACAAATTCAGATTTTGTTGATTTTAAGGTACTTGATTGATTAGAAATTGCATTTCAATCCCCTTTGCAAGAATTGAATTGCTATAAAGTTTATGAAATGTGGTATCTAAGGATTTTTTTGCTTTAGGGTGTTCAAACTAGCTTCAATTGGTGTCCATCAAGTTATGGAGAGTAAATTTTGAATTTAATTTGGGGCAAGTATATTTGGAAACCTTGGATTTATTTCGAGACGCAGGTAGTATTATACTTAGAAGTTTATGGAAAAAATAAGTTGTGAATTGAAAGAAAAATTCATTTCAAAATTAGCCATGTCTAAAACTTAGCTTTATGCGTCATAATTTGGAATTACTTTATATTTCGTCAATTTTTTCTTTGAAATCAAGAAAACTTTATGTGTCTTAGCATGTTCATATACATCATTTTATTTTGTTGTACACAAAAATTGAAGGAAGTTGACATTTATAGAATTCAAAATATTCACAATTTGACAAACATTATATTGGTTCTCACAATATTTGAATACTTTTTTTGAAATTGAGAATATGAAATTTGCACTAGCCACCCTAGAAGGATTAAGGTAGATCAAACCATTCTTACCAATTGCTTGTAATTCCATCATCCTACTTTTGGCCCCAATTCTACCACAAAATTAATTCAAATCTATTCATTTTTTTGACAAAATCAGTATATTAATGCCAACAAGGGATAATGTGTCAATCCCACTTATCGGTGAATACTTAATTGCCATTAGATACATGGAAAGGCAGTTATGATTTGTTTATTGTACATTTATGACTCCATTTTTGGGGTGATTTTATAATTTCGGGATAGTTTTATATTATAATAATTTAAAACAATTTTTCATTCATTTTGTTGAATTCAAAGGCTTTGCCAAGGCTGCATTGAAGACACACTAAGGCCCCATTCCTAACCACTTTACATCCATTCTAAAAAATTTCATCTATTTAACTATATTTCATTTGATTTCCATTTGATAAATATGATTGATTGCAATTTTCTAGGTTTATTTTGTTGAAAATGCCCTTCGGATCAAATTATGTGGAATTTTTACAATTGCCAAAATTGACAATTATAATTTTTCTATTGAAGGTTTTGTGCAAGGGTGTCCATTGCAAATCTTGATTTTTTTAGAGTGTTGTGGCCTCTTGGAAATGAGCCTCAAATACATTAGATCTTGGAGAAAAAATCACATTGAAAATTTAATTTAAAAAAATTGTAGAGTAGATTTTTAAAAGTCATAAAATGAATGGGGTTATTTATGTTGTACTCTCTAACCTCTTGTTTTTTTGGTGACTAATTTTTTAGATTTGACATATTAAAAGAGGATTGAAAGACTTCAAATCACTTTTACAATTTCAAGACCCTTTATCATTATTAAACATTATAATCTTTCAATCCATAAGACCCTTTATCATTATTAAACATTATAATCTTTCAATCCATAAGTAATATTGTTGTCTTTTCTTTTCCCATGTGAACCCTTTATCATTATTAAACATTATAATCTTTCAATCCATAAGTGATATTGTTGTCTTTTCTTTTCCCATGTGACCTCTAACATGTCTAGTTTGAATTTGTACAATTATGATTCAAAGAAATTTGTGAAAACTTATCAAAATGTTGATTTGAGGAAATTCTTAGAAGTCCCAAAAGTCCTTGGGCATTTAGGGGTTTAGAAAGGTATAAGGTAGCAACACCCATAACTGTCATTGTATTCATAACCATCACCTCTAAAATCTTGGAAAATCTCGAGAAGTAAATAGATGTGATTACAAGGATGTACTACATCTGAATATTAGACACTAATGTTTGTATTTGGTGTATGTATAGTCGGCTCTTTAAAAATTCACAACTTATTCTCACATTGTCTAAATAATACATTTGAAAGTGCACACAAATTAATTTTTCTCTTGCTAATAGGGTCCAATAATTTGTTTGATGTGTGTCCCAAACCCTTCAATGAACGGTTATGGGTGCTGCTACCTTACCCAGTCTTATCCGGCTTGCTTGCTTCAGACGAGTTGATCTCTCCCGCCTGGTTTGGAACTGATTAGGTTTTCTGCGCAACCGAGTGCGTGCGTGCGTTGTTGGCCTTCGCCACTCTTGCAATTATGTATCGCCGCGCTCGACTTCCTTTGCCCCTTGTTGCTGGTGCCGTTGGGTACCACTCACTCACTCACTCACCCCGAATTTAGGTTTCGCAATTTAGGGTTGCATGCTTTCTTCCTCACTACATTCTTGCCTGTTGGGTCCTTGAACATTTATCTCTCCTCCTGGAGACCTTTCTTCCCATCACGCCTTCTCTCGTCATGTTGCTTCTAATGCCTTCGCTTTGTATGGTGTCTCTTGACTTGCGGATAATTGTGCCGGTTTCGATAGTTGGTGTCTTTTTACGATTGGTTTGTGCATTAGCTTTGCATATTGATTAGAGTCCCTCTCCGTGGATTAAAGTCCTCGTCATTGTCTTCAGCGAATAGAAGTTTGGAGTTTCGCTGTTCTGATTGTTCTCAGTTAGGGTGTGTAAAACTTTTCCCGTTATCTGTTTTGACGACAGCTGACCGTACGCGATGTCAACCTCGCAGGATTGGTATCTTGTCTGGTAGCTTCATCTTCCGCCCAGCTTTGGAGGAGTATTGGTCTCAACATCCAGCTCAGGAGGATGCTCATGCAGCCTCTAGTACCGCTCCGGATCAGTCGTCACAACCTAGTTCATCAACAGAAGCAACGGTATCGGTGTTGCCAAAGGCATAACTTTATGTAGGGCATTCGAATTTCGTGAATCGTACGGGTATTCATACTGTTCCCCCCGTGGATTTCAAAGTGATGGTGAGCTGTCGTAAGATTGTATACCTGGGTCTTTTTCTCCCTTCGTAAAGATGAGTATGGGAATGTCTGGGACTGAAAATTTCCTTGAATGATTGAGAGCAGTGCATTATTTATACGAGATTAGCTGATCCAGGACTCGCACATGGTCAATCTCGTGTTGCACATCTCGTGTTGCACAATCTCGTGTCGCACAATCTCGTGGTCGCACATGGTCAATCTCGTGTTGCTCTAACGGTGTTCTAGTACTAAGTTATAGAGTAGGACCCCACGCAAATAGTGGTGCCAGAAGTCCGACGAAGTTGTCGTGGACGTCGCCTAGTTATTGCCGCACCTCTTGCAGTTGGTGCCAAATTGCAGCTCATCAAAGGACTCAGTGCCAGAGGTAGCGAAAAGGTTCGGACCAAAGGTTCGCAATCGTAACCTTCAACTCTGGAATGTTACCAGGAATCACCATCAAAACAAAATGTCCTTGGCCACCTCCTGCCTCCTAAGTGGATGGAAAATGGGCCGCATCGCATCCAAGGCCCATGCTACCGGGCCCCTCGTGAGCTTATGTAAAAAATAAATAAGGACTGTCGATTGACATAATTTTTCTAAAAATTATCAGAATCGAATTCGTTTATGAACTTGATATGTTATTCATCGGATTTGCCTTTGTAGCTTATCAACATAAAGATCCTCATATCTTTCACCTCACGGGAAATAATGGAATGATGCATAACTTCTTTTGCACGCAGAGATCCTTGACACAACCCATCCACCCAATCTCAAAACCAGAACTTTGGGCCGCCTGACTTCTATATAAAAAGCGTCTCACACAACAACGATCAATATTCAATTTACAATAAACTTGCACGCTTAGTGTATAAGGGCGTTGGGACAAGTCTGCAACTTGATCACACTAGATTACATATGTTCCGTCAGATCTATCATCGGTAGCATTTGATTCAGAGGCTTTTCCCTTGTTACAGTGGTTTGCTGCCGACGCTACGGGGGATCATCACCGTCACAAAATGAGTCACACCGGGGCTGCCCTAGTTCCCCTAGTACCGCACAGAAACATTAACTGTTTCGTTTTTGGACTCTAGAAATTTAACCATGTACAATTGAAAATCTAAATACCTTCAGAAATCCTTGAAATCCGCACCAGAAAAAGTGTTAGACTGTCGGCTTTGAGAGCGTCCACCATTTGGATTACCACCACTGGCGATGAAGTCTTGTCGTGCCGCTTCCAACTTCTGCAACTGAAGTGGCACCCATGCTGGGGTCCTTTTGCTCACTATCCAGAGTGCCTCGTTCGTAGTTTTATGCTTGAAATCCGGAGATTTTGGACTGGGCTGCAAAATTCAAATAACTCCATACACTAATTCAGCATCGATCTAGTCCACTGAGTGTACAAGTAATGATCTCTAAAATACGACACACCCAATGATATCATACCGAACTTCAGTACAAAACGGTAGACATGGTTGGATTGGATTTCTCGAGTCATTTGCTAAACGAGACCTCACCTTTTTAGCCCGATTGTCCCACCAATGGTCCGGGTCCGAAAAGAAAGCGTTCCAAAGCTTCTCGGTTTCAGCATTGACCTCTGCGTACCTATTCGCTCCTGTGGCCCTGAAGCATTAGATAAAAGAAAACAGCAGACCAACCAAACTACTGACATCTTCACTTGATCAATTAATCTTACAGATGGACATGCAACTAAGTAAATATGACGGTCGTTACCTCGATTAACAAAATAAACACCCTGCCTAATAGATTGTCTCCGAATCAAAAATAGAGAAGTTCTAAGGAATTTACCAGTAGAAGATTGCGATTGGGTAGGACGAGATTGTGTCCACGTCGATGAGGAACCACGGCCACTGCCTACTGTCGCAGATCGATAACCTTCCACAAAGTGTACATTATTCACTACCACCTGGACACCAACGTTTCTTACTTCGATCAGCAGGAAATCTCGCCTAAGCACGCATGAAGACACAAGGATAACGAGAGACAAAGGCGTCGCACCAAACTTGTACTTGCCGTAACTCAACTACAAAGCAGTAACCATCAGAAAAGAAACTTGCCTTGTATCTAGTCCTGCAAAGGTGAACGAGCAACAGCAGTTAACCAATTACTAACCCGAGCTGTTCGTTGATTTACTTCACCCTTCATGAACGTGTCCACCATCAAACGCCCAGTGACATAAACTTGATCTCCTTTCTTCAAGTGGTGTCCAGCAATTTCAGCAAGGGAATCCCAGAATTCCATTTCGAACCTGCAACACACAAAAGCTCCCTCAGTTTCTCATATATAGAACTAGCCAATCAAGATAACTTTCAACCTAATATGTACCATTATACTCCCCTTTAACTGCATTCGTCATGTGATGCCAATAAATCGCCTCCATCACCAGATGGGTACCCAAAACCTCAGCCAAATTACAAGTAGTGCAATTATGAGCCATCTGAGAACACATGTAGAATCGGGGACCTCCGCTGCAAGATGTCCCTAATAGAAACATCTTGAACAGGTGCCTGCGTATACTGCATTCTACATTCTAAGCAACCATCTGAAAAATCGCCACTGACCTAAGAAGCCAGCGTAAAGTCGTTACACATTGAATTAAGAGCACGCACACGAATTCAACACCTGACCAAGCATCAAAACTTAGAAATAAAGAAAGCGAACTCCAATTGACAAACCCTACCAGCTGGGAGGCTCATCCTTCTTCACTGAATTCCTGGACACCGCCAAACTGGACTTGGCCACCACTTTCCCCGTATCCAAATACTTAATTTCCATGTCCCGCCCGACATTCCCAATCAAATGCACAGTGTTGGCCATCTCCTTCGTCCACGGCACACTGCTCGGCCTAGGAAACTCATTGTTGCTGTCAATCTCCACCTCAAACCCTCCCGGCGCCTCCGACTTCCACTGACTGCTGCTGGCCATCACCATCACCTTGGGAGCGGCCTCGGAGTACGACTGCTGCAGTGGCGACTTGACTGCCACCAACGGCACCCGCTGCGAACGCAACGACCAGGAAGAGAAGGATCCCTTTCTCCGCAAAGCCAGGCCTCCGCGAGCGAACGACATCGAAGCAGATGCTGCGCCACTGCAGGAGAATTGCGCAAGCGCTGCGGAAGACATCACGCGCATTGCAACGGCGGTCTGGGCTGCCATAGCCAACTGTTGTAAGGATTTGTGAACAATAACCTAACTGGAATGGTTTGGGTATTGGTATGCGAATTTGAAACGATCCGTTAACTTTTTCGGGAAGTGCGGGAGCGTCGAAGGTGGATTGACGGTGACGCCATCGTGCCAGAGTTTTAGGGTTTCCGGGTGTTACAAGGACGAGAGCCTGCCTATGACCGTCCCATTTAACCTTAAAAGGATGGCCCATGACCACTGATTTGAAGCTTGAATTGTCATTACTCTGTTTGCTGCCATTTTGCAACTAGTTATGAATGAAATTTTTTTAATTTATTTTTTAAAGATAATGTCATATGTCTACTGTAAGTTGTGAAATTTTCAAATTTGGGGGAAAAATTTGAAATTATAATGAATTTCTTAAGAAAAAAATGAAGAAAATTCATATCAAATGTAAAATATACTTAAAAAATATAAAATTTTCACCATAGTTGTATATTATAGTGTAGAATATCATGGTATAAACAAAGTTACCGTGTCATTTTAATATTAGAAAAACAATAAACCATGGTAATAGGCCCAAAGTCCATATTGCTATAAAATATTAAAATTTATGAATTTTTAAAATTTTACAATTGGAGTAGAAACTATAAGTGACTAGATTCATTTCATTAGTTGGATTCAAATTCAAAAAACATCATTATTATGACTCAAGTTCACATCAATAGAAAATAGTAAGAAATGGCCCAAATACACTACAAAAGTAATATGTGGATTGAACATCTTCTTCTTTAAAAAAGTCAATAAACCGATAATGAAGGACTTTGCAATAATATTCACTGAAAATGTACTCAAGTATCTTCCAAATAATTAAATTGGATGAAAAAACATTTTTTTTCATTCTACAGTGCTAAGTGAAGTCATCTATTGGACCATTGTGGTCTGCAACGTCCTTACATGGTTAAGTTATTTTTTACTAATTGTAAGCTCAAGTTTCAATTGGGCTTCAGATGCAAATAAAGGTAACTAAGTTTCACCTAAAATTGACCAAAAAAGCAATTTAGCATGGTTCCCATTATTATATTGATTTTTTTTCTATGCAATCTTTTCAAAAAGGGATTTTAGATTCTTTAATATGTTTTTTGGCCCATGTATGAATAAAGTATGATATTCAAAGTGCAAAAAATAGGTGTTTCTAAAACCAACCTTCAACTCTCATGAATGGTGGGAGTATATTCTAGCCAAGAATTTCTAGGGGGTGGTTTTAAAAAGGGGTCAAAATTAAGTATAGCTAACTTAATCCTTAAAGAACGAGCCAGTCACCATGGAAATCATTTGTTTGGGTACCATTTAAATTGTTGGCTTAAAAAATGAAAAAGCACTCATTAGAAGACAAACTACTATAGAATTTTTTTTTTCAAACAAAATTTTGAGGATGAATAGTTGCTCTTCTGTCCTACATGGAGAATTTTTTTGTCATTCATTAGCTAGAAAACATCCTCCACATTGTTTATGGGTTAATTTAATCCAAATATCCATCAACATGTTAGTGTTTAAACTAAAGATTAAGAACTTTGTGGTCAACATCGGAAAAAAAATATTTCTAAAGAAAAACATGTAGAATTTTGGGGATTTTTTTTTCCAAAAAATTCTTTTATGTATGGAAAAAGAACAAATCTTTCTAATTTTTAAGCATTTGTTGATAAAGTTACATCACAATTTCCAACCTTAATTAACTATTTGACAAAGATTGTTGACTCCATTCACCAAATATAATAGTGAGATTATTTTTGGAATTTGTAACAAATAATTGAAACTCCTCCAATTGTTGATTCATGTAGAGCATTCTTTCTTCTTTCCATTGATATTTTAAATATATGTTTTTCATTTCATTTATATATTACATTAATTTACTTAATGCTCTTTGGTGAAGATTAACCTTAAATTTCTATGGTGTTTTGAAGATCAAAATTATTGACCCAAACTATTGCAAAGCAAGGGCAAAAAACTTTAGCTATGTTTATTCTCTTATAAATTCAATTGTAGGATCCCTTAATATTAGTCAACTTGTCGCGATCCAAATGACACTTTACAGCTTCCAGTAGCTCACTAGGTTTACTTCAACCTGCTTACAACATTAGTTGGTCACAAACTACTTAATACTGCACATGCCAAGTACACATAGTGTTAGTCCGCATTTCCAACTCATTCTGCCAAGTCCCAGTCACTAGGACTACTAGCATACACTCCCATCGTGACACTAGGCATGTCACTTAGTAACATAAGGTGGAACTTCCACCTTAATGTGTAAAGACCCATAGTGACACTACTCACCATGGTCTTAACCGCCCTTGAATGTCACTCCACTCCATGCTAGCCCTTTTTGCATTTGCTACTCATCTACTAAAGGTAATTGGCACTTACAATTTGGGACACATTTAAGGAGGCTTAGCAAGGAGCGGAACTCCACCCAACCGATGCCATAGAACACACACAAGTATCCCATGGTGCCTTGAAGTGGTGGTGAAGTCACCACTGCCAACTATGAGTCACCGAGACTCACTAAGGCTTCAAGAGGGAGAGAGGAGGGAGACCAACCCCTCCCTATAGTACTCTTTGTGGTATTCAACAGACCCCTTGCCTTAGGTCAAAGGGAGTCTTTGGATAACCTTGGGTTGTGGAATTAAAGACCACCCAATTCCAACCAAAATCGCCAAGTTAAGTTACCGTTTGAACTCCCGAACTTCCAATCGGCGTAATTTTGTGCTCAGAGTTCTAAATCCAACATGCGAGCCTATTTTAGAGATCTACGCAACAAGTAGATGTTGATCTCATTTAGACAAGTTCTCGCAAAGTTATGGCCCTTCAAAGATTCGGCTTCAGCGAGGGAAGCGTCACGCCTTCACCACAACTCTTCATTTGGCCATAACTTTTGATTCATATCTTAGAACCTTATAATGCTTGTCATTCTAAGTTTTTTGTGTTCATAGCTTTTCAATGATATGCTGCATGCCATATTTTCTTACGGGATTCATTGAGAACCCCTCACACCTAGCCCTCAAGTGTCCTTACGCCACCGGGACCTAATCAACTTTGAACGGCTATATCTTTTAGTTCACAACTTTGAATTGCGCGTTCTTTGTGCCATTAAAAGCGTATTGTCAAGAGCTTTCTAAACATGTATGACACTCTACTGTTCACTTCAAAACCAAGGCATCATTGCGTCCTGTTTGATTAGGAGTATCTCAAATCTTCCTATCTAGTATATTGCAAGGCTTGGGAAGTCACCCCCAAGGTCCTCTTTGTGCACTAAGGTTCATTGGGCACCCCCAAAAGATAAGGGTGTGGCACAACTTGCTCAACTCCCAATATTGTAGAGTAAAAATCTTCACAAATTGTAAGTTCAATGTAAAAAAATAGTATTGTCTAGCCCTACCCAATGGTAAAGATTTATCTTTCAATAGTTTTAGAAATAAATGTTAAAAAAATAACCAAAAAAACCTTCATATTCATGACTTTAATAAATTATTATTTTTTTGTCTTAAAACAGTCTTCATGTCGGGAAAAATGTTCTAGATTAAGGCTAAAAATACATTTTAAAAACCAATTTTGTGATATAAATAGAGTTTGATGCACTTCTAGCAATCTAGAAACTTTGAGCTTTGGAGCTCTTTTCAAAGTGTAGTTTTAAAATATTAAAAAGTAGATTTTGGAGGGCATTTTCAAAGAGCACCACTGGTCAATTAATTGTTGAATGTGAGGTTGTCATTTTGTAGGCATTTAGTATAAGATCACATGTGGTTCTTTGTTCCCTTCCTAAAGCTTTATTACTTCAATCGAGTAATACTTAAAGACATGCAAAAATAAGAATGAACAATGTTGATTAATACCTTTAGTCATTTCATTTGTCTTTGGATTGATGACTGCATAGATAGAGGGAGAACTATTACTTGGAGTTGTCTTATTGGTCCCAAATAGCAATCAAAAACCAAATCTAACCAATTTGCAATATCACAAAGTCTAATAAGAAAATCATTTTGGGACAAAAAAATTAAAGCCAA
The DNA here is from genome assembly GCA_950106755.1 of Climacium dendroides. Lineage (NCBI taxonomy): Eukaryota > Viridiplantae > Streptophyta > Bryopsida > Hypnales > Climaciaceae > Climacium > Climacium dendroides. The sequence goes on from OX467083.1 coordinate 19,754,141, forward strand.
CAAAAAGATCAATTCAAGACCAAGGGTGTATAAAGTAGTAGTTGGTTTGGGTTCTAATAAGCAACACATTTTTTTAAAAATTTTAAATTTCAAAATTCATTTCAATAAATGATTTTATATATTTTTTCTACCTTCATTGCTTGCAAAATAAAACTCCTCATAACTTTCACCCCATTATTTGGAATTGAATGGTTCAAATGTTTTTGAATATAAATCTATATATATAATTAAATATTATAAATAATAATTTTTTAAATATCATTTTGGCTACTTGATTTGACATTGAAATTTTAAGAAACTATAACTTTTGCAATATTTGTTGGAATGATGTGAATCTAAGCTTTACATATAGATTATGATTTTGTCTCGGATTTTGTATTCATACCAAACATTTTATGCAAAAAATTCAAAATTATTAAGGCAATTAAGTTTGTTTGAGTTCCTTAAAAAAACAAAATGGTCTTTATCTACAATCCTTTAGAGGTTAATTAGATGGATTTTACTTTTTACAACAATGATCATCCTCTTTGCAATTTAAATTATAAGAAGTAATATAGTCTTGATTGATTTTCAGCTTTTAAACTTTCTACTTATTAGTATTAACTTTAGTAATTTATTTGATTAGAAATTTGAATTTGTACATATGAATTTATTATATAGAGGACAAAATTCTCATTATATTTTGAAGTGTGCATCTTTAAAATATAAAAGTGAAAACATTTTTGGGTGTATAAGATGATTATTAGAATAATTCAAATCCATAAGGTGGCTTACCCCAAAACTTTTAATCTAAATTGATTTGTATAAAGATATTAATTATTATTATTTATTTATTGATAAATAAAAAATATAAATTTTCATATATATATATATATATATATATATTAACACACGTGTAATTCATTATATTTAAGTCTTGGATTGAATATATTTATAAAGTAAAATATAAGTACATCCTTACATCATCTTTAAAAAAGATTTAAAATCCTCTGTTAGAGATTTATTGCTATATAACCATGTGAAATGTTGAAGATAATCATTAACATTCAATTAATTTATAATTTTTTAAAATATTCAAAATCTTAAATTTTCAAAATATAAAATAATATATATTTTAAATTTAAAATGTAGACTGCTGCACAAATAGGCTCAATTGAATTGTGCCATACATTGCATGACTTACTTTAGACATAGTGTAGTAATAACTCCTAGAGAGATTTGAATGCAAGGTATATTCATTTCAAAAAAGCCATTGCATATTTTGCTCTACCAATATTTGGGCTTGGAATGTCCACCTTTATTCATCTCAAACCACCACAAGCTCTTAAAAGCAATAAATGGAAATTGATCATTTCCTATTTCAAAAAAGTATGCAAACAAGAACAACTATCCTATGCTAACAACTTTGAAAACTCATAAATGATTGTGTGAATATCACAAAATTATGATATGATTGAGTTTGATTTTTCCTTGATGATGGTAAACATTTTTTCAACAAAAAATCCATCATTAGATGAGATTCACCTAGTCTATAGGACCACAAGTTCCCTCGAGTTCCTAGGTTGTGGGAACTCAGTCATAGTAGTAGAGTGATTGCCACATTAAATAATAACAAAAAGTTATTTTTTAAATATTATTATTATTATTAATTTGGGACAGCAGTGGCTGATTCGCAGCATGGGGAATGGGCCTGAAACAGCCCTCCAATAGCTCCAATGCATCTGAAAAAACATCTAATACATTTGAAACAACTAACCTAACATTAGAAGGGGTAGAAAAAGTGGCGGTTTTACGTGCTCCTACCTCATTCAGCTTGAACACGGAATGGAGCTTCAGTGGCCTCGACGAGTACCCGCAGTTTTGGCGCCAAAGCCTACAGCCCATTCTCCTCTCCGATCGAAGGAAAACCAGAGAGTGGCGATGCTACATTATTACTGTACAATCACCTTGCATTGTTCCTACCTTACAACAATCACAACCCACAATTTCGATAACTTAGTGATTGCCTGCGTTTTGTGAGAGCAATCCATTCCTTTTGGTAGTCAATTTTTCTGGAGCTTTTCTGAAACTTCAGTTTGAAGCTCCTCTCATTGTAATTGTGGAGTATTTGCACATTGTTCGCTAGGGTGGCTTGGAAGTATTAATCGATTTAGCTTTTGCATTCTTGGAGGTGATGCTCATTGGGCTCCGGGTTTAGGGTTTACGGGAGTTTTCAAAGTGTTCATTGTTCGCCCCATTCTCGATTTTAATTCGATTTGTGGTGGAGTTCAAATTGAGACGATGGCGGAGGATATGGTAGTGGATACTGTAATGCCGCGCGTACTGTCAGCTGCTCAGAAGGGCAAGGGGAAGGTCGACGTGAATAGCGGTCGACAGGTGAAAGGAGGGCCTTGGGTGGAGAAGTATCGACCGACTTCGCTGGCGGACGTGGCTGCTCACAAGGATATCATTGACACCAGTACGCTCCATTTGCCTTGAATTTGCAATTTCAGCGAAGACAGTTTTTTATTAGATACAGAGTGCAGTGCAGGGCTTTTGGAGGGGTAATACTTCGGAAGATAGGGTTCAAATTGAAGAGGTTGCTGGCTTCAGCGATGTGGGAGGGTGCATTGGTTTCATCGTTGCGTGTATGTGTGTTCTGAAGGGTTTTGGTTTGGTTTTGAGGGCGTGATGTAGCTTTCTTCTGCTTTTAGGAAAGGAAATGACATTTCCAAGCGACACCTTAAGCACTGAGCATAATCAGTATGATTAAAATCATCGAATTTTTGTATATATTCTGGATAGCCAATCCAAGAGGATTCCAATGCAGTAATACGTGGATAATGCATGCAAAAGTTCAAAGTGTTACTTGTGTATGACCTAAAATCAACTCTAGTTCTGAAATTGTATGAGTTCTGATATTGCATTGTTACTATTATCAGAACGGTTAAATTTTAGTGTATTCTTGATATCAAATCAAGGAAGAGACCAATGCCCGAAAGAATGCTTTATTTGAAACCATATGCAAAATTGTGGTATACGTGATTATACATGATTAAAATTTGTATTGGGAGATGATCTACAGCCAGCGCAGTTCTTCTAATAAGTAGGTGTAGATTCTCAAGATCCATTAAGTAAAATTTAGGGTGTCGCATTTAGGTCTTAGGTTCCATTTCCTTGATCTTGATGCTGGTGTTGTTGGTTGTGTGCGAAGTTGACAGGTTGACAGGAGAGAATCGGCTGCCGCACCTGCTGCTGTATGGTCCACCCGGCACAGGCAAAACTTCGACCATCCTGGCAGTGGCGCGGAAGCTTTACGGGGCTCAGTATCAGAACATGATTTTGGAGCTGAATGCTTCCGATGATCGAGGTATTGACGTCGTCCGCCAGCAGGTTCAAGACTTTGCAAGTACAAAAAGTATATCCTTCGGGTAATCACGACTCTCTACCACTTTTTATGCTGTTCTAATCTGTAAGCTCTTGCAATCGGACTACTGCCTCAATGCATAATCAGATCTCTTCGCTCCCCAAGGACCAAGTATTCATGGTTTGAGAATGATCAATTTGACTAATCATTTTGTGAAAAATGTAATTTTGACGGTGTCAAAATATGTATCTCTAAATCGGTGAAGAACATTGCGTGTGGTCGTCTGTAAACAAGTATAGTCAGAGTGTAGAAAGTCTTCATACAAAATTGCTAAAGAAATAGAGGCCAAGGTAGGATCTTTTGGTCCTTTTGGGGGTAATCTTGTACAGAAGTAGTCATTTTCGTCTAGATACTAGGCTTAGGTTGTATCCCAGAAACACATCTGTTTGCTCACTGTAGAGTTGACCCCTAAATTACCAAGGATTTATGATTTTAGAATGAATTTTTGATTGATCATAATGTGAAAAATGTATTTCCGATCGGGTCAAATTATATGGAACTACAATCAATGCAGAGCATTGCATGTGTTGGTCAAGGAATAATTAAAACTGAACTTAAGAACTACTCATTGACCTACTCAAAACTGCTAAATATACACAAGGCCTAATTTGGGCCTCATGGTCCTTTTGGTGTAAACATATTATTTGTGTCCTTTTCATGAGAAATTTTCCATGGGGATATGCAGGCCAAAGGTGAATGTGAAACTCGTCATTCTGGACGAGGCAGATGCCATGACGAAAGAAGCCCAGTTTGCTTTGCGTAGAGGTAATTCTCTCCTCTAATTTTCGTTTTTTTCCTTTTCCTTCTGTGTTCCCCATTATACATCAGCTACCTCATGAAACTATTTATTCAATTGAAAGCTCTTGAAGCGTTTTCCTTCAAGTAGCACCACTTTTTTACCCGTTATGGAATTACACGTCTTCGTGATGGCTTGATTCGTGGATTGCTTTGGACCACAAAGTGTTGCACATCTATAAGAGTAGTGGTTTAAAAGAAAAGTTTTTTATTCTGAAATCTTTCTCTTCAATGGCAGTCATTGAGAAGTATACAAAGAGTACAAGATTTTGTCTCATTTGCAACTATGCTAGTAAGATCATCCCAGCCCTGCAGTCTCGGTGCACTCGGTTCAGATTCGCTCCATTGGATCCTGCCAATGTCACAGAGCGGCTTCGCTATGTCATTCAGCAAGAAGGGTACGATCTCACTGGCATTTCAAAAAATATATCTGTTAATATGTAATTTACAAAACGTATTTCTATCATTCAAAATGTAGGGGTGGTACATTTCTTACCTTGAACTTTTCTAAATGATTTATTTCAACTCCGATAGATATGGAAGTGAGCTTTGTTGGCCACTTGGGCACTTTGGGGTTAATAGATGCTTGATTTTTCTGGTATGATGAAAACTACATCCTCAACACGAGTTAAGAGATGCTTATTGTGCGTGCATTAGTTGGTCCAGACATCTACTGTGGTTGTGAATGGTTATATCCATATCCGTTTGAGTGCTGTCAGTGAATGACAGTAAGTACTGGTTCTGTGTGCAGTTTGGATGTGACAGATGGTGGGTTGGCAGCTATAGTGAGACTCGTTAATGGAGATTTGCGCAAGGCCCTTAACATTCTTCAGGTTGTTGCTCCTTTCCACAGGTTTCTGGGCAATGAGGCAAATAATTGAGGTCCTGGATATGGGAATCTCAAAATTCTAGGAACGAGATTTTTCATTGTTCTGTTTTGTTGCTTCTCGTATCCTTCTTTGATGACTTATTCCGTTCTTCATTTTCGTTTAAGAAATTGATGTGTGATTCATCTTATGCTTCTTGTGATGTTATCATTTCTGAAGTCTTTCCAAATCATTTATTTCACAAACTCAAATAACGTTGTTTTGGTGCACTTCTTTTGCTGTCACAGTCGGCACAAATGGCGAGCCCTCACTTGACTGAAGAGGCTGTGTACTTGTGCACTGGTAATCCAATGCCAAAAGATATCGAGCAAATTGCATTTTGGCTGCTGAATGAACCTTTCTCTACTTCCTACCAAAGTATCCTTCACAAGTCCAAATGCTGCTCTTGTGCATGTCTCCATGCGGTTTTTAATGAACTTGTAGGGAGCACACAACCTGCTTTACCCGATGAGTGTTGTTTATTCGGATTTTTCTTCCTGAACTTCTCGTCCATTGTACGAATATATCTTTCGATCTATCTGGAGTTGCATATGAATGTGACACAACATTTCTAACCCAAAGATTTCCTCCCATTGGCCTCATGTGACACCTCATCAGGGATGGTATCTCCCCAGAATTCTTACAGAAGAACTTGAATAATAGTGGCTAACGACACTTATCAGCCAAATTCCCATATTTGTGGGAGACAGAGCAACTTTGCCGAAACTGGTTAATAATGATTTGGACGATACTTCCAAGGCAGTGCAAGGTGTATCAATGGATCTGAACTTGCTAAGCGGGTCCATGATCTTGTGATGCTATTTGTGTACTCAAAGCTACTCTACTCGAGTGGGTGTTGCTGCTCTCGTACGTGCTTCATTGACCTTAACCTTATTCAACAGAGATAACGCAGATGAAGACAAGCAAAGGACTGGCATTAGTTGATGTTGTCAAAGAGCTTCAACCGTAAGTGCAGCCATTCCTCTCTGATTTAAGATTACGAGAACCCTGCTTTTCTAATGCGTTGCTTTTCGTTACGTGTGTTTTCCGTCCTTTGACTTTAACGATACTGTATGTGTATTCTGGTTTATATGCGCTATAATTTTAGATTGTTTTCTGTCTTTTTACAGTCGTAGGATTGTACGTGCGTTTCATTTGTCTCGAAATAATTTGACAAGATGCTCCTTCATTTTCTTTTCCCAAATTTGCAATGTTGATAGCTGTTCGTCTTGCTTCCATATATACCTGCAGCAATAATACATTTGCTAATATTTTTCTTGTCTGTGACAGGTTTGTTTTTAGTATTAACATGCCTCCGCCAGTGAGGGTCCAGCTGATTGATGCCCTTGCAGACATCGAGTATGGATCACCGCAACTCGTTTGTTCTCTCTGTTTTCTAGCGATAACATTCTTATGCCCACATTTATGCCCAATTCAGTAGCGCAAATTAGCTCACTAGGGTGTTAAAGATCCATTACGTGATTGGATGTTAACTAGCGCTTCAAACCCTAGGTAAAGCCGCAAGTAGTTTACTTGTTCACACTCAGGAATAAAGTGAGTGGAAGTTAGCACCAATTTGCAAGTTGATGGCAGTGCAGGCACTTAGCATCTAATTCCAGTTGGCTTGGCATAAATTGACCGTGTTGTATGGCTCAGCAATGTTTATCCTAGGGTACAATTGGCGAAAACTTATTGGCCAGGATGATGATCTTCAGGTCAGATCAGAGACTCAAGCACAGTTTCACTAATCTTCACGTCCTGGCGCTCTGATTTACAGGTACAGATTAGCATTTGGGACAAACGAGAAGCTGCAATTGGGGGCCTTACTCGGTGCATTTACACACGCCCGGACAGCTTTGGTGGCTGCGGCTCGGTGATGATTCGAATTTTCACCTTGTTTTAGTTAGTAGCCAATTGACCATTAAAGTAAGTAGTGTCTGATCTTGGTCAGATGTTTCACAGATGCTGGATTGACTTGCACAGGGCACTCAAGTGCATGAGGAAACTAACTGACCGGGTTTAGTATTGCAACTGGTTGGTAGATATTCCTGCACTACTCTTAAATTGAAGAGTGTGGAACTAAACAGTAATCAGTGTGGGAATCAGCCAGTGGCTTCTCGTCCCTGTTTACCATTCATGGCGATTTTGTATTGATCCAGACAAAGTTATTAGAAAGAAATGCAATTGTTGATATGGAATGTGCACGATGTGCCATCTTTTCTATAAACAACCATACCATCATTTAGTTCCATAAACAAATGATTACTGCACACCTTATTGATAGGGAAGTAATGGCAAGTGATGTCAGTGGGCATTCACCCTATCAAATCCACCTCCTGCATGCTCCACACTCGGTCGATATAACAACCAAAATACTAATTCTTGCTCACGAACTTCTGCTGCCTCGAGTCTAAATGAAGTAAAGAAAGCAGGAACTCGATCTTCAATCTATATAATGAGTGAAATCAGAACTTGGAAGAGATCAGAACTGCTCACTAGGCTACCCTCCGTGGTCTTTGGAACTAAAGCATAATGGAACAAAATGACTAAACAGATACAGTCAATTAACAACAGAGCGCCTTCTTTTTTTTGCTTTCCCACAACGAGAATCTGTGTCATGTGTGAATCAGTGATTTTTTTTCTGGCGATTTGGAGCAAAATTGCACCAAAATTTTTGACCTAGCACCAAGCCTATAGGAAATTTTTAGAATTTTTTTGGATGAATTCGCCAAAAAATTTCAAGTTAAAAAAAAATCTTGGATGAAATCGCCACATCGTGAATGAAAGTATAATTACAGATAAGTAATGGCACATTTTCTATCCAACATGTGGATGAATGTCAAAACTTCAACACCACTATAACATTTAATATTGCCACTTCGTTACTTTACGGAAAATGAAAAAAACAACATTGGTGTGAATGGCAGTTCTTGAAAATACCTGGCGAGGATTTGAATGATGAACTCCAGGAATAGTACATACGGCTCTCCAACACCAAGTAATTTGTGAGAGCAACCTCACTACCCAATAGTCCAGCCAGATCGTCACCAGTAACCTGCATATGAAGCATGCAAGCCACCGTAGCTTTCATCAAATCCTTACCTCGGCTAGAAAAAAATCATGATGAAGAGGGAGACGTACTGCTCACCCAGATTTCAACAGGCCTAGATTCTGGAAAAAATCAAGAACATTATGATTAACTCGTGCTTTGAAGCCAGGCACAGATATAAGACAGCTTATTATTCATCTCCAACAAACCAAATCGATTAGGGTACTTGTATCTGAATATATGGAAAATATAGGATCTTTAAGCTTGCCCTGAACTTCTTCAACTCTCCATGTTATGATTTCCCGATCCAGATTCGAAATTTCTACCTGCACACATGTGACATACAGTGTCTTGCAGTGTCTTGGGTTTATCAGTATGACAGTACATAATCCATTAAGTAGAGAGAATTTTTTTTTTCTAATTACTGATTCAAGTTTTGGAGATAGTAATACTAATCCTCAGCCATGAAACTTTTGAATTGGATTACTCTACCGTGAGATCTGCATTAAAGTTGATACTGATTTCCAATTGGAACTAGAATGCCTTGATATTGGCAGGGATAACTAAGGGTCATGTATCCTACAGCGAAACATATTATTTTCTTCAGATCGATCATCTGAACATGTGAAGAAAACTTATAACTGAGTGGATTACCTTCGTGAAGCTTCCATGGGGAGACCATTGAAGCTCTTGCTCTGTTGGTGGACGAAACCAGCTCACCTCCCGTCTGCACGTACGACGATCATAGTTGACAAGCTAGCTAGAATCAATTTGCCTCGAAAGAATCGATGCGGATCACTGAAAGTTCAATTGTAAAGAGCGGTCAAAGCATAGTGTCCAAGTACCTTCCAAACACTACCAGCTTTTACATTCGCTTCCAGTGGACATCTCCTTCGCCAGATGCAAAACAACCACCCGCTGAGACATCTTTTTTTCGATGAGACTGATATGCAGCTTCTGCACGAATATTGATCAGAGGGAAGAAAAAAAATTCTGCAATATAAACAGGACCACGTCCAAAGTGTACATGAAGAGCCCCAGAAGCTAATGAATTTTCCACAGTGGACCTAATGTAAAAAGCGAACATGAGCCAACCAAGCTCCCTGATCTAAAGAGAGCATTGAAATATCTCGTGTTCAAGTAGAAAATATCTGCAACAACAGGGAAGCAAGGACCAAAGGAGGATTTTTCACAAATCACTTCGGACACGGAGCGAAAAGAAATACACCAGAGTTCTACTGACATAATAAGATTATATATACAAAAGTCTTGAATCCAAATTTTAATTTCAAGATTTGAGATGCATGCAAACATTAATTGAATAATGGTTTTGAACAAAGTGATCGAGTGGGGTTTGCAAGGTACTCGCCCAAGTGAAGGCTGTGAAGCCCAGCTCCTATCCCTCCTAATCCGAACATACCAAAATTAGTGTACCCAGAAAGTGAATGATCCTTCCTGGATTCCTTTTCCTCATCACAATCAGCAACCTAGCTAACTCTCGTGCAGCTCGCATGCAGATCATAAGTGGAGCAAGGCCCTTCAACAAAGTACAAGTGGCTTCAGTTTGGTCAGTGATATATTGAATAAATGGAGTATTTTCTCAAGAATAACATAGAAATAATTCAATTTGCATGTCAACTCAAGCTTCCATTTTTTTTCTTATAAAAATAAACTATCAAATACAGTTTCCAGCTTCAGGTATGGAGGTGGTATTCCGATCGCCTCATTTACCAAGCATCGGTACACCGAACTTCCCATGGTTCCCCTGTTCAGTCAAGCCAGAATCTCAAAATTAATTACAGCTTGCAGGTACTACATGAATCATTTTTTCTCAAAGCTTTCTAATCAGTGCAATATCCATATTAAGCTTTCTAATCAGTGCAGAAGCTAAGAATGTGCACTAAGGAAGTATAAGAATATATATTTGGAGAATTGATCTATCCACTGATACAAGAACTGAAGATCATGGAGTACCACAGCAGGGGAGAAAATGACAGTCAAAGAAATGACAAAGAAGGTTGCAAATCTTACCATTTTGAAGTAGAGTTCAGAGGGTCCTGGCCCCTTGCTAGTGTCATAAATAGTATTCATCCCATTTTTGTGATCGAGGTCCACACTGCCCACAAAAAAATTGAAAATTTCAGACATCTTGTCTGAGAAACAGACATCTTAAGATTACAATTGAGAAACAGAGTCCATTTTCTTTGCAAAAAATTACTTGATGAACACAAAGAGAGATTACGGCATATGAGACGATTCCCAGATTCCAGTTGGTATACAGCCTGCGATGAATAGTCCTGCGCAAATTGAAACGCCTGATTTTCAAACCCTGAAGTTGAAACTAGTCAGAGTGCAAATATGCCCAAAAAAACATTCAACAGTAAGTCAACAACTTCACACCGTCCTGTTTTACACATAATAAAAGTTTCAAGCAGGTGCCATACAAGCTTGTAGTGCTGAGAAAACCAAGTAATCGTGTGGCAAAATCTCTAGCAAATGGGTCCCTGGGGTAACGTTCCAGAAATTCTGCACAACCACATTGTCCCAAAAGAATGTGATTGAAGCTTCCAATTAACCTAAATTCATCCATGCATTCATGGATGAAATTTATGGATGAATTCGCATGATCGAACGCCACCCCGCCCACAGTGACCCCATGAGACTCTCCCTCCCTTCGAGTCTTCGATAACTCGATCCTTTTATCTACTGGGAAGCGAAGGCCGCTTTGCCTTTCACTGAACTGAGGTTTCGAACGTGCACATCAGCTACCTTGCTTAGTTTGTGAGTCCTTGCACCGTCGTTTTGCAAACTTAGCTTTTCCGATTTGATCGATTACTCGATGAGCTAGCTTTCTTGTAGCAATTCAGTTCGTAGTCCCGAAGGCAAATGCACAGCATACTTGTCCATCTTGTCGCACATGCAATCTTTCACCGCATTTCGTTTCTTTCTTGCAGTAAGTCTGTTTTCAATTCTCTCACGCTTTTTTCTGCAGGGAGCGGCTACTTCCTTACGCTAATCGTACTCAATTACTCTCTCCATCGACGTTGACTTGCGACAGTTCAGCACAGGTACGTCGCCTGCAGCTGCAGTTGCCCTTAACATTGTGCTCGAAGCGCTAAACAGTCATGTACCTAGCTTGTCGTCTAATCGGGAAATCAGGTTAAGAATGACAATTTGGAATTGTGGATTTATATATAAGTTCACAGATTGTTTGGTTGTTTATTTGAGGAAGACACAGGGAGACCGGGAGGGGCGATACCGTTTTTTTTGGGGGGGGGTATGTAACTATACCCCCCCAAAAAAGAAATTTCGTATTTAAGAATTTTTTTGGGGGGGTATAGTTACATACCCCCCAAAAACAATCCCCCCCGTTATCGCCCTCCCGTTCTGGCTTTCTCCCTGTGAGAGTTCGTACGCAATGAATTAAAAACCCTAAGAAGCAAGGTTAGACTGCAACTATAGGCCGAACTAGGATATTTTCTTGTACCTGTGCTTATCTCTGTCGATACCGGTCACAGAATCAATGGTTTCTCGATAAATGACGTTTTCCGTCAAGAAATGACGGTTTCACAGTTTCTTACATGTTGAGCCATGCCAAACTGATACGATCAGCGCTTTAAAGCTTGCTATTGCGTCCTTGTGAGTTGTTACAATGTTTCTAATGGAATCTTTGTGCGTCCTTGCAGCCACCACCATGAGCAGCCATCAGGACCAGCCTCGCACACCTGCGAATCCATCCTGGATCTGGTCTGGCATCCACGGCGCCTCAGGCATCGTCCACCCCTTTCTCGCCACTCGCGACGACCCCTACCAGCGCTATTCCGGCCTGGGAGTCCACCCTGAAAACTCGATCGTAGCCAGCTCCGGAGGCCTTCTCCTCGTCAAGCAGTCTTCCCCCAACGACGACACCCTTGACGACGACGAAGACTTCGAAACACTTAGCACATTGGCAAACGTCTTATTTAACATGAGACTCGGTGAAGTAGAAGATGACCAATCCAACAATACCCCTGAAGGTGACCAGCACCAGGCATCCGTTCAGCTCGATCAACACTGGCAATCGCTTATGGTAGTCAACCCCTCCACACACGAATCCAGGGTTCTTCCACCAGCGAATTCTATGGATGTCGGTCTAGAGTTTTGGTCGTACAACGGAGTCCAAGCCAACCTCTTGGTAGACACGGAATCCCAAACCTACACAGTCACTCTCACATTCCCAGACTGTGTCTGCCACTACTCCTCCACTTCCAACGCATGGCAATGTCGGAGGTTCAACCAGGGAGCTTCATGGGGACCTCACAACAGAGAGATTTTGGAAAACCCATGGCGAATGCAGCTCGCTAACGCATACGTCAACGGGCGTCTCTTCTTCGCCGATGTCATCCCCGAGGATCCCATCGTTACCATGAACCTGATCGAAATCGACGTCGAAGCTGGCTCCTGGAAGCTCCACAACTGGCGCTACTCTCTCCAGACGCATTTCACTGAGTTTGTGGACACTCCGTTTCTTCGTATGCGTGGATTGACTGAACACGGGATGCATGAAGCTCTCAACAGTCGAGCTATGGCATCCCATGATCCCTGTGGCCGTGGTCGAGCTCTTGCGAATTTCGAGATCGTGGAGTGCATGGGGGAGCTCTACGCCGTCATTCCAATGTGCTTGTGTGAGTATTTGCCTATGAGCTTGCGGAGGCAAAGGACTTTGACTGAGGTTGTGCATGAGTATGCCAACTTTGGTTTGACCTTCATGCCGATGCAGTTCCTGATTGTGAACATGCGTGGAGACGGGTTTGTGCATGGGGCGCTTCGGATTTTGTTGCCGGAGGATGTGAGCAGTGTAGTTGGAAATGAAGATGATATTAAGGGCAGGGAGAATGATTTGCGGGATATGTTGGGGTTGGATCCGCTTGACGATTTCAGTTGGGCGTTCAGTTGCGTGGCGGAGGGAAGTGTGATCTGGGTGGGGGTGTTGGATTATGTGCTGCAGTATGATGTCTTGACTGGGGTGTCGAAGACGGAGATTGTTTTGGAAAGCTCGCCAGAGATGTCGCTGGAAATTTGGGTGGATAGGGTTCCTTACAGGCCAAGTGACATGAAGCCATAGTACTGAAGCCTGGATGGACTTGTAGCAAGCTAGCTAGTTTGTACGTACGCTTCATCAGTCTTGCTAACCTGGTCACTTGTTTATCTGGATCGCAACACTTGAGAATTTAAGTCTGTTCGTTTGTAATGTCACTAGTTTAGATGAGAGAGTCGAGCCTGTATTCCTGGCCTCAGTGCCTCACCTGCTGGAGTGCAACAGTGTAATGGTTGAGAATTGAGACTGTGCTACCTACTGTTTGCAATATTGTACTGATGTTCGTAGTTCAGATGTCTCAAAGAGTTGAGAATGCATTACTATTAGTTTACATGTTCGAAGTTCAGATGAGAGGGTCCTAGTTTCTTAGTTTTGATGTCGTCAGATCGTGGAGGCATTGCGAGCAATCCATGTGCCTTATATTGTTGAAGAAGGGTGCCTTCAAGCTAAGATACTGTGAAGTTGTAATGCCATGATAGAGTATGCAGTGAATCCAGTTTGTTTGATCGATCTTGCTGATTGCTGGGAACTGATTTTTGCGTGCAGGCCTTGCAACAGTTGCAAGTAGCTAGTTTGGTCTGTTTGTAAAAATTGTAGGTTTTATCAATCTTTTTAGATATGGGGAATTTCATTAAAATGGCAATTATTCCATGAAAATGGCACAAATGGGGACTGCAAAATGGAAGAAATTCATAAAAAGATGGCACATAGGTGAAGAAACATGGGAGTTGTGTTGCAAATTGAACTTGTTGGGGACAGAATTGGCACATCTATGAGGTTGACCACATGGAGAACGGGAGGCCGATACCCGGGGGTTGGGGTATGTAACTATGTCCCCCAATTTTTCTTATTTAAAAAAATTTGGGAGTATAGTTACATACCTCCAAAACACCCCCGGTATTGCCCTTCTGGTCTCTCTGTAGACATGCCAAGAAATGTGTTTTTGACTTGCGTAAATGACATGCGGAATATCGCCATTTTAATGAAATTCCCATAGATCCGATTTCGTTGTGGCATTACTGACTTTGTGTATGAAAATTTTCAATCTCATTGCACATCATGTCACTAAATTTGTGAATACTTTTCAAATTCTCATTAATTAACTAGCTGGGTATGTGCAAGTTCCTTAATTTGTGACATTCATTTGAACAAGTTATCTCCTAAAAGTTAACTCTAAAACAGACAGCATCGATTGGGTGTATTAATTATCATTGTTTTCAAGAGTATATTGCCATTATAGGAGGTTCACAAATATGGGAATACGGGTGAAGTACATCCAAGATTCGGAGTAATTTTGTTGGAAAAGCATTTTATGTTATTCTTCAACGATGAGAATTGCTTGATCACTCTATACTTAATTTAAATATTCAATTTATGATATTTCTCCAAGATAATGAATTAGTTTACATACGGGTGGGAAGAAAAGCAAAATTTGTGAAATAAAGATCTTATGTCTATGGAAGATACTTCTGAAGACATAATTCGATTTGCCAAATAAACCTTCCTTTAGTTCTACAATTCCTCTTTCATTAATTTTATTAAAACAGTCTGTATGGGGTTCATATTCCTAACATCAAAATTCCCATTGAGTCCTATTTTTTTAGTATTTTTTCGGTTTACTTGGTGTATGACACACTAGGTAAAGTGGGACTCATTAAGAATTTTAACACCAGGAATTGAATATGAGCTCCCTATATATGGCAATCATTTTGACATTTTGCAAATTTGACACTTATACAATTTAGACTATACAACTAGAAATATGTACTAATCTTAGATGTCTAAAATTTATATTAGTCTTAGATGTTTGGAATCTCAAATCTATACTAATCCTAGATGGATTTTTTGTAGTTTAGACTATGCAATGTGAAAATGGTATATGGAATATTGCCATTTTAATAAAAAAAAAAAATTTATAGTTTTATAAAGCCTCCATGGGGATTAAAGGTATAAAAATTAGGAATACAATAGTAATATAGTTTATAGTAAAGATTTGAGAAATTGATGTTGATATTTTAGTACATAAGTACACAAAGTTGAAAAAACTAGCCATAATTGGCATAGATCATATGTGTTTATTGTCTCATTCATGACTTCATATATGGGTGATTGCAAGAAACACTTGTCCTATTTTTTTATCTCCTTCCCTCCTTGGCTTTGGATAGGTGGATTTTTGCTCATAACTTTTACAACATATATTAGTTTTATATAAAATTTGAAATAAAGGTGGTAGGTATTATCTTTTAAAAATTGTTATATTAATTTTAAATAGCCTCTAATCAAATATTTACTTTGATCATTTTAGAGGGGGGCATACTATTTTTGACTGAAAAATGTGAATTTGAAGTTCAAAGTTGGAATACAAGGACTTCTATTAAAGTTACACAAGATCTCAAAGAGATTTTCTAAAATAATAAACTATCCACCTTTTACATGTGCTCAAAATGTACTACCTTTGCGTAAGTGCAGTGAAAACAATTTTTTTTCCAAAAATAAAAATAGTTGAAAAAGAGCACCTTCAAATTAGGGAAGATGATTTTTTTTAAATTAAATTTTTTTTTTTACTATTTTCAAAAAGTCAAATATCAAATTGTTCATTTTCTTAGTATTTTTCATTGTGCTTTTTTGTGCCTAACTTTTAAAGATAAATCTTTCTAGGTCTAAATTTTTAGAAACACTTTATTTTCAATGCTTTACAAATGATCCATATTTTATTTTTTTATTCAAAAATTTATTCCAAAAGTCACAATAATCATTGAATTAGGTCACTTTTGAGCACCCTGCTTTTGAGCCATAAATGGCAAGTATTTTTTTGCAACAACCTGTATTGAGACTATTGATTGCAAATTAAAGCTCCCATCATTTGTCTCCATTTTGAATGTCATTGCAGAAGTAAAACATGAATATTAACTAAGGCTAAAACTCAAGGTATATAACTTACAATTTAGGATGGTAGTAAGAAAAACAAATTGTTTTTGGTAGTGTTTTGCCAAAACTAAAGTTTTTGCGCTCGATACTATGAGTACTATAAAATAGAATAATCTTAGCTGTTGATCTGAAAAATCAATGGCTAATAGTATTGTTGTAAATAGCCAAATATTATGATAACTTGCAAGTATTGAAAAAATACTATTTGAAAAAAAAAGACAGCTTGTCGCAAAAATAGATACAATTAGGTATAATTTAATAACAATTAAAAAATCATGAAAAAATTCTAATAATTGAACATTTATAAAAACTTGATAGTAATCAAATTTCACCAAAAAATGGAAGTCAAAACCATCTTCAATGTTTAAAAGTATGCATGTAAGGGAAGCCTATTTGTACAAATATGGAGGCTATAAATAATATATTTTTATATTTCTTTTGGTAGGTCGTGTGGTAGGCACATATATGTCTAATGCAAAAAAAAACCCACAAAATTTCAGCTTTAGATCATTAATTTTGGATACTCCTTAGCATAAAAAAATTTGAAAAAAATAAAATATATGATTACAGTCAAGTTAAACAGCTCCATTAATAGAACTAAATTTTAGAAAAATAAAATAAAGATAAAATCATTATACATATATAAAATGACTTTTGTAGGTTTTAAATAAAATTCAAGGAACTAGAACATTAATTTCATTAAAGTGGTGCAACTAATACCAAAATTTATAATATATATGAAGGTTTAATATTTGGGATAGGTGCAAATTCATATTTCAAAACAAATGTTCTAAAAGGTAATAAGGTAATGAAATATTGCTAATTGACTAAAGTTAATGTTCTTCATAAGTTAGCCCTACAAAGCTCTAAAAATAAAATCATATATTTTGTTCTATTAAAGGATTTTTTCATTAAAAAATTTAAATTTTCTTCTAAAAATTATATTTGGGGGAAACTAAAATAAGTTGTATCAATTAACATTTTATTAAATCTAAACATAAGTGATTAAAATTAGGGCATATAAAAGTAGGAGTTGCCTAATTTTATGAAGTGGGGTACAAATTTTTATTATGTTTTTATATATAGATACATTCTTTAACATGTGTCATGTAGGAAATTAGGATCGGAAAATAAAAGGTTGAAAAACAAGTTTTAGATTATATTCTAATATTGTCTATAGATGTGACTTCAATAGAATGTTACCTAAGAGGCTTAGACAATAAAGACAATGATGATAGGGACACCTAATGCAAATAAAGATCTATTGTGAGTCTAAGTAAGGTAGTATGACAATTTTGTTAATAGGTAATTTGTAAGATTTTAGATAAGTATCTAATAAAGTAAGAATGTGGGATGATCTGTTGTTTTTCTTTTAGTTGTTATATATACTTATTTAGACTTAATGGATTCACAAGCATTCTTTCACACAAGAATTGAAAATCAAAGAATATTTTGCATATATTTAGTTTAACTTGTTTTTGAGGGAAAAATGACATAGTATAAATGGTTAAAAAAAACACATATAACTTTCTATTAATAGACCATAGGGATACAACTCTTATCATTTAGAATGCTAACATTTTTGTTTTTCTTAATTTTGAATTGATAGAGAAAGGCATTGCATTCATAATTCAAACATGTTCCTCAAGTTGTGGGATCATTTGCCATGTATATTAGCCTCATGATTGCTTCCATAGCCAAGACATGATTAATTTATCCTCTTGAGGTTCAATTCTAACCCTTTCAATTTGTCCATGTGAATTGTTTCTTTCCCCAAAGCCTCTCATTTCCTATATGAAAAAGGAAACAGAGTAACAAACTTTTGGGAAAGGGATGGTACAATTTCAATACATTAGAATGGAAGAGAGTGGAATCGGGTTCAATATTATCTTGGGATTACAATTGGACTCGGATCCAATTTAAGCCATCCTACTTTATTACAACCAAGTTTGATTGCATCATTACAAGAGAACATTATATTTAACAATCCTATTGCTATGATAATTTTACTGTAGATTTTAATAATTTTTTTATTGAAAGTTGTTTATAACATTGCTTACCAATGAAGTAAGGGTCCCCTCTACATCCTTAATAGAAGACCTCTACAATGAACCAAACTACGTCATATGACTCTTAGCCAACCCTAATCTTTAAATTAACTAAAAGTATCTCAGGCATCTAGGGAGCATAAAAGAAATTTTTGCATAACAAAAACTCTAAATCATGTAGAAGGCCATTTGACTATTAAACTTGGTGCACATACAAGAAAAAAATTAAATATTTAATTTTTTTTTTTAAAATCCAAAATTTCAATTTTTTTTGAAATAAAATAAAGTAGAAATCACCAATCAAACATAGTACTAAAAGAGTTCCATCAGATTTTTAAAAAAAATTAATTTTCTATTGTAATCACAATGTTGCCATGCCATCTTATGACCCTTTGAAGGGTTGAAATTTTCCTAATGGAATTTTGTTTGATTAATTTGGAGATTTTGTATTTTTTCCTTGCTAGTTTTTACCACTTCTATGTTTTCTAGTGTTCTAATGTTCATATGGAGGGGATCTTTGACCAAAAAAATCCCTTTACAATAGGAAATTGTGGATTTTTTTGCTAAGATTTTCATAAATTCTCTCCAAATCCCCTGTGTACAATCCAAATTGGTAGACTTTGCAATACATTGATACATTTAGATTTCAAAGTTGTTTCCACCTAATATTGGGTAGATTTTATAAGATGCAATTGTCCCTCATCAATTATCAAGGGTATTGTGAGGTTGGGTATAAAAGACTTGTAAGTTGTTAATCTCTATGACAATCAATTCTAACTCCAAAAATCTAACATTTATTAGAATTTTCATGTTTTAGAAACGTGCAAAATTTTATATTATATGAAATTGTGAAATGTTCAAACAAATGAAATCTACATATTACTAATTTTTTGAACTCTTCAAATCTAAAAATGAGTCTAGATTTAAAATTTTGAAATGTAAAAATCAAATAATCAATGAGATTGAAATTCAAAATCTACAAATAAGTTAGATTTGAGCCTCTAAAATCAGCAAACAATATTAATTATGTGCACTGAATTCTACATTAGATTTAGATTCTAGAGGTATAAATCTACAATCAAGAATATTAAATTTTATAAATGAAGTTGATTTGGAGGTGGAGAAATCTTCAAACAACTTTGAAAAATGTGGATATTTTCTTCGTAGTAAAGGGTCATTGCAAGGAAGATTGGTCTTATTCCAAGTCACAATGAGGGTATGCCTTCTTGCATTAGAGAAAAAACGGGCCTAAAGAGGGCCACTTGGTAGTGACATCCTTAGCAATTTACATGTCACTACTGACCCTATTCCCCTTGGCTAATGCGAAGTTCACCTGGTTTAACAGTTGCGAAAGTTATCAATGACAATATTAGAATATATAAAAACATCAAACATAGAAACTAGCAAAAATCTTCCAAAGACAAATTACAGAATCTCCAAACTAGTCACAAAGAATTCCAAACAAGTTTGATGTAATTGTATTTTGAGTACTTTAAGTCAACCCTTAAATGCATCATATATATGACTGAGGACCTAATAAACTAAATATAGGATATTGTATACATTTGATTCAGAAATCTAGACTTCAGAACTTCATATATCATGTACTAAAACATGACAAGCCATACATTGTTAAATTGATGTTTCAACAATTGAAGTAGCATCTTTCATTTAGAGGACTCATGATTGTCAATTCAATCCCTAATGGTTCATTGTCGTGGTCTTGTGAAATGGAATTCTTAGGATTTTGGGCAAGTTCATTTGGTTCCCATAATATTCCAAATTTATATTCCAAATATAAGAAACATGTTTCAAAAGTTAGAAAATATAGTAATGGGGAATTTCATTAAAATGATGATATTCCATGTGCCATTCCCACAGTTCAGACTGGGTGGTCTAAAATCTATTAGTGCCATAGATTTGTGAACTCTACACCACTATTGGATGTACTAAATCTAGGAAAGATGTAGATTTCAGTCTGGTCAGTTTAGAAAATCTACATATTTACTAGATTTCAAAAATCTGAGACTCTAATCAAGTTCAGACTACCCGATTTGAACTATGGGAATGCCAAAGTCACAAAATATCTGCCATTTTAATGAAATTCCTCATAGTAGTTTTGTGGAAATATAGGCTTTTCATTTCATTTAGCACCTTGGGATAAATAGATATACCTTCCAAGTACAAAATGCTCAAGCTCATTAAGCTCGTCTATTGTTGTACCTCTTGCAATTGCAATATACTTTGAGAATAATCGTAATTAATCCGCCCAATGATAATTTGTTCAAATGAACGTCACAATTCTAGAAACTTGCATATACCCATGCCGACTAATGACAATTTGGAACTCAGAGATTGAGCAATTTCAGACTCAAAGTCCGCAACTCCACAACGAAACTGGATTAAAAAAGTTTGACAACATCCACGACTCTTATAAACACACCAAACTTACTACTTGCAAGGCCTTGCACGCAAAAAACAGTCCTCCAAAATAACAATCAACATTTTTCATAGAAAGATCAAAACAAGACTGGATTCACTGCAAACTCCATCGATCATGCCATCACAACTTCACAATATCTTAGCTTGAACCACACTTCTTCAACAGAGTAAGACACATGGATTGCTCGCAATGCCTGCAAGATATATATATATATATATATATATATATATATATATATATATATATATCCGACGCCATCAAAACTAGGACAACTACTAGAAGAACCTCTCATCTGACCGCTATGCCATTTCAACGAAATTTCCCACTATGGCTTCATGTCACTCGGCCTGTAAGGAATCCTATTGCTCCCAAGTTCCAGCGACATCTCCGGCGAGCTTTCCGAAATAATCTCCGTCTTCGATACCCCAGTCAAGACATCATACTGCAGCACATAATCCAACACCCCCACCCAGATCACACTTCCCTCCGCCACGCAACTGAACGCCCAACTGAAATCGTCAAGCGGATCCAACCCCAACATATCCCGCAAATCATTCTCCCTGCCCTTAATATCATCTTCATTTCCAACTACACTGCTCACATCCTCCGGCAACAAAATCCGAAGCGCCCCATGCACAAACCCGTCTCCACGCATGTTCACAATCAGGAACTGCATCGGCATGAAGGTCAAACCAAAGTTGGCATACTCATGCACAACCTCAGTCAAAGTCCTTTGCCTCCGCAAGCTCATAGGCAAATACTCACACAAGCACATTGGAATGACGGCGTAGAGCTCCCCCATGCACTCCACGATCTCGAAATTCGCAAGAGCTCGACCACGGCCAAAGGGATCATGGGATGCCATAGCTCGACTGTTGAGAGCTTCATGCATCCCGTGTTCAGTCAATCCACGCATACGAAGAAACGGAGTGTCCACAAACTCAGTGAAATGCGTCTGGAGAGAGTAGCGCCAGTTGTGGAGCTTCCAGGAGCCAGCTTCGACGTCGATTTCGATCAGGTTCATGGTAACGATGGGATCCTCGGGGATGACATCGGCGAAGAAGAGACGCCCGTTAACGTATGCGTTAGCGAGCTGCATTTGCCATGGGTTTTCCAAAATCTCTCTGTTGTGAGGTCCCCATGAAGCTCCCTGGTTGAACCTCCGACATTGCCATGCGTTGGAAGTGGAGGAGTAGTGGCAGACACAGTCTGGGAATGTGAGAGTGACTGTGTAGGTTTGGGATTCCGTGTCTACCAAGAGGTTGGCTTGGACTCCGTTGTACGACCAAAACTCTAGACCGACATCCATAGAATTCGCTGGTGGAAGAACCCTGGATTCGTGTGTGGAGGGGTTGACTACCATAAGCGATTGCCAGTGTTGATCGAGCTGAACGGATGCCTGGTGCTGGTCACCTTCAGGGGTATTGTTGGATTGGTCATCTTCCTCTGCACGGAGGAGTGTTATGCTGCGTAAGAGTTCTACTATGCTGCTAAATCTGTCGTCTTCTACTTCGCCGTGTGTGTGGATTTCGAATGGGGACCGTTTGATGAGGAGAAGGCCTCCGGAGCTGGCTACGATCGAGTTTTCAGGGTTGACTCCCAGGCTGGAATAGCGCTGGTCGGGGTCGTCGCGAATGGCGAGAAAGGGGTGGACGATGCCTGAGGCGCCGTGGACGCCAGACCAGATCCAGGATGGATTCGCAGGTGTGCGAGGCTGGTGCTGACGGCTGCTCATGGTGATGGCTGCAAAGGTGCACAAGGATTCCATTAGAATAGCAAGCTATACAGCACTATTTATAACTGGTTCAGCATGTAAGAAAATGTGAAACCGTCATTTTTCGACATGAAAACATCATTTCTCAGAGCCCATCAGTCTGAATTCTCCGGTACCATCAAGACTAGGGAGACCATCAATTCTCAATATACCATTGATTCTGGGGCCTGTAACGACAAAGATAAGCACACGCACAAGAAAATTATCTAATCCAGCTTGTAGTTGCAGTCCAACCTTGCTTCATAGGGTTTCTAATTCATAACAAATTTTTCCTAAAATTAACAAAGAAACAATCTGTGAATAAATTTATCCACATTGTCATTCTTAACCTGATTTCCCGATTCGACGACAAGCTAGCTCGGTGACTATGTAGCGCTTCGAGCACAATCTTAAGGGCAACTGCAGCTGCGAGTGACGTACCTGTGCTGGTCTATCCAAGTCAACGTTGATGGAGAGAATAATCGAGTACGATTAGCTTACGGAAGTAGCCGCTCCCTGCAGGAAAAAGCCACGTATCTAATTAGTGGACCTTGAGAGAGAATTGAAAACAGACTGACTGCAAGAAAGAAACGAAATGTAGTGAAAGATTGCATATGCGGCAAGTTTGAAAAGTATGCTGTGCATTTGCCTTCGGGACTACAAACGGAATTGCTACAACAAAGCTAGCTGAGTAGTCGATCGATCAAATCGGAAAAGTTATGTTTGGAGATGACGATGCGAGGAGATGACTCACAAATTAAGCAAGGTAGCTGATGTGCACGTTCGAAACCCCAGTTCTGTGAAAGGCAAAGCGGCCTTCGCTTCCCAGTAGATAAAAGGACCGAGTTATCGAAGACTCGAAGGGAGGGAGAGCTTCATGGACTCACTGGGCGGGTGGAGTTCGATCATGCGAATTCATCCATAAATTTCATCCATGAATGAATGGATGAACTTAGGTTAATTGGAAGCTAAAAAGGAAGGAGTCTTGACCTCGAGTGCTCTTGGAGATTTTTTAACCCTGTAGCGCTGCTGTGGACACTTAAGGTAAACTAGCCTATTGACAGTCCAAATGCCAGTCAACCTATCACAGGCAAAAAAATGACCTCTAGTGATGCACATTTCAAAAACTAGAATGTACACCATTAGTACAATTTTACCTATGATGAGATGGCTCCCATTTGGGCTGTCATAGGCAGAGTTACCTTAGTATCCGTAGGATGACTTTGGTTGGCATTGTAGGATGGAAAGAAAATATTTTTCATCCAATTTATTTAGGGTACTTTTTCAATGAATAATATTGAAAATTCCCTCACTATGTTCTTGTTGACTTTTCTAAAGAAGAAGATGCTCAATCCATGGATCACCCTTGTATGTATTTTGTTCATTTCTTGTTATTTTCTCTTGATGTGAATTTGAGCTACAAAAATGTTGTTTTTTGAATTTGAGTTCAACTAATGAAATGAAGATTACCAAGTGAAGTTTCTACCCAAATTGTTTCTTTATTTTTGAACTCATAAATTTATTTAATTTATATCAATATGTACTTTGGACCTATAACCATGCTTTGTTGATTTTCTAATTTTAGAATGACATGGTAAATTTGGTTTATATCATGGTACACTATAATATACATCTAGTGTGAAAATTTCAGATTTTTAGAATGGATTTTGTATTTCATATAAATTTTTTTCATTTTTCTCTTAAAGAATTTATAGTAATTTCAATTTTTTCCCAAAAAAACTTAAATTTTTTATTAACTTGTAGTAGACACATGGTTTCATCTCTAAAAAATAAATAACATAAATTTTATCATTCAAATTTATTTGCAAAGAAACAACAATTAGAGTGATGACAATTGACTGAATTGAAGCTTGAAATTTTTAGTTATAAGCCCATCCTTACAAGGTTAAGCATACAATTCACACAATCACACTATACCAAAAAAAAATGATTTCCAGGGTGACTAACCCTACTAGCAGACCCCCCCATGTCCAAGATAGTCACCAAAAGTAGTCTAATTATTTGCCTAGTAGGTGCATTTTTTGTTCATACAATTAGTAGTAAAGTCATTCATTGAATGTTTTAGGACCACAATGTCATTTGTAGATTAGTGCAATTAATGACCTCATGCCTTTTGTGCCCATAAAAGAAGAAAATAGAAAAAAGATATAGTGTGCAAATTACATTTTTGGACATGTGGCATGTTGTTTTTGTCTTTCTGATGAAGAATTTTTTTCTGTAGTGAGCAAAATGGCTTGGTTGCAAACTTGAAAATTTGTTCTCAGTATCTTAAATAAACCCTCAAATGTATCATGTATGTGAAGAACTAATATGGGATACCATATATATGTATTTGACTCCTAGAACGGCTAGAAGCCTAAAAATTCAATTATTTGCTAAAACATGCCAAGCCAAAGACCATTGGATCGATATTTCAACAAGTAGCATATTTCATTCAGTTTTCAATTCAACCCTTAATGGTTTAATGTCATGGAACAAAGTTCTTAGAATTTTAGATAGGGTGATTGGAATTTGATAATGTCAAATCTTATTTTAATTAATTTAAAATATTTTTTAAGGTTAGAGACTATAGTACCTTTGTGGAAATATAATTTTTATTTCATTTAGTGCTTATAATAAAAAACTATGTCCTTTTGTATATAAAATGCTCAAATTTAAACTAAGACAAAATGAATATATTTTTACGGAGTATACCTTAAGTTTTTTTCCTCATACATTATTGTTTACATAGAGGCCATATAATCTTACTACATGTTTCAAATCCATTTACAATAGAACTATTCACTATATAATTTGCCCTTCTATCCTTTATCAATTTTTTTTATTCTATAGAAAAGTTTACTAAGTAAGAGAACAAAAAAAAGTGAAAAATTTCAAGGAAATAGGTACTTCAATTTTTAAATTAGAAAAAAATTAGAAAAAATAATTTACAAAAAAATTAGAAATTGACCTTTTCATGGTGAAAAGATTTCACCAAAAAAATGGGCTTGAAACCATCTTCAATGTTTAGAAGTGTACATGCTAGAGAGCCCTATTTGCATAAATATGGGAGACATAAAATAATCTATAGTAGTTTTAGATTCCCCTTGATAGGAATATGTCTATCTACTAATTTACTATGGAAATAGAGTCAACAGACCACCAAAAATGTAACTCTAGATCATTAATTTTGTATACTTAATAGTGCTAAAAAATCCTTAAACTTGAAGTATAATAAATTAACAAAATTGAAATATAAAAATAAATTTATTTTTTGAAATTTTTGAGATTTAAAGGATACAATTATAATAGAAATATCCATCTCCAATAAAATTCAAATTCATTGAATTCATGTTTTAAAAGTTTTATAGTGGATTATAAGTCCTTCACACTATATGTGACATTATTTAGTACCATTTTTTTTGCAAACATCAAAAATCTCTTTTCAAATGTTGGTATATCTACATTTGTAAAGGGTACTAAGAATCAATAAAAGAAAATATTGAAACTAAAGCCAATAAAAAACATAGGAAATGAGTGGCTCTCCTAGGCTCTAATTTTAGCCAAATAGCATAACCTAAAACTGGCAGAGGATGTTTTCTACAAATTTGGTTTGAATATGCAAATTATAAAGAAGCAGGACAAAAGGTAGAATCAATATGCTACTCATTTCCTCAAAAAATCTAAAAAAATTTAAATAAATTCAAGGCCCCACTTTACTTAGTGAGATAAATAATACACAAAGAACCTTATTCTAGAGTAAAGTATGGCTACAATTAGATAGATTACTTACAATATATGAATGGATCTAACTTGTGCAGTAGCGCAAATTAGTTTGCACTACATTACTTACAATCCAAAGACCAAAGGACTCTAGTCAAAATAATCATAGCCTAATCTAGAAAATAAATTACACAATTTTGTAAATGCCATGATAAGGAGGTGCACATAGAAGAAGAGGGATGGAATTGCATAGTAGCCATGTGTTCTTTTGTAGAGAGGACTAGTAGTGCTTATATGGCAAGAAGTTGCAATTTTTTTTGCCATGGATGAATCAAATGTGAGTAAACTTACAAGTGTGGTTTTGATTGAGAGGGAAGAAGCACCCTGTTGAAATTGTTTGATGTGTAGAGCTTTACATTTGAAACCCGATAATGATCTATGTTCTACTAGGGCTTTGGACAATAATTCAACTCCCACCAACTCACGAAGAGTTGGCAACGCCATAGAAATAAAGAAGTGGTTTATTTAAATGTAGGCACATGAATTTCAACAATAACTAATTAAATAAATTAAGGGGGATAATTCACATCATAGGTTGCTACCCTTCCTTGAATGTACAAAGAATTGACAATGAAAGGGATCTACTATGGAGGGAATGAACAACCTATTACCTTTCTCATATTCATTGTTATTGTCAACATATTCCTAGTCATCATTTTTTTAATTGTTTTCACCATCATCACCAACATCTTGTTATTATTGTCCTTATTATCATCATTATCATTATTACCATGCCATAACAATTTATCAAAACATTACCATTAATTTACATTGTTTACAATCATCATGGAAATAACAGGGGCCAAAAAAGATTAGCAAAATCATTTTTTAATAATAAAAAAATATTAAATTAAATATGAATAAAAGGAAAATATAAATGAAAGAATAATTGAATTATATTTGCAAAATAAAATATTGATGATTAATAAAAAGAAATAGAAATTTGCACTTAAAAAAAAATTCTTTTCCCACATCAAACATCATTAATCGAGTCATTGATGGTTGAGTATAACATAAAAATCCTAATTTATGATTGATTTTGTTTTCATGATAAATATTAGTTAGTGCAATAATTGGTTAATAGCTTCATTTCACTTAACCCCTAAAGTTCCAAAGTCCCTATAAGGGACTCTTAGGATTTTGGGTAGGCTCATGTGATCTCAATTTTTTACTTGATTTTTTTAAATTTTTTTTGAAGGTAGGAAATCAAATGAGCTTTTGGAGAATATAGTTTTTATTTCAATCAGTGCCCAAGAATAAAAGTTATGCCACCATGAGTTGAAAAAGCAACTAGAGGAGAAACCCAAAAAAAATCACAAAAAGTTTATTTTTTTACTTTTTACTTTTTTTTCTCAAAGATTATATTTTTATTTACATCTGAAGCTTTGATTCATTCTATTTGGACTAGTGATTTTGAACTTAATTCTTCAACATATAAAATTAGAAAATCAAAAATCAATAGTGTAAAAATTTTAAATTAAGAAGATTCAAAGCCAAAAATCTTGCAGATCAAAGTGTAAAAAAAACTTGTTCTCTTCATTTGAGTGCAGATTTCTTACAATCTACGTGGTCAAAGTTTCTAAGAATTTTTACATTCTTATACTAGTGTAGTACAAGATCTTGCAATTAGATATGTAAAAAAAACAATTTTTGAAGATTTTTGGTCTTTGCAATAGAAATGGCAGTTTTGAGTAGGTTTTGATAGAAAAAGGCCCTAGGACTTTAGGGGTTAAATTTTTTTACTTCCCTAATTGTTGTTTGACTTCACTATTGACTTGAAAATATTAGCTACCCAAAACAAGCATTAGGAAAAAATGAGCCCTCAAAGGGGCCATGAGTCTGTAGACAACAGGAAGAATACGGTACGATGGTAAAAAAAAATCAAATTTTTTTATTTTTTTGCTAGCAAACTAGAGGGCCTCATTAGCATGGAACAATTCAATTAAATGATTTTTATAAAATATTTAATCAATTATTAAATTTTTTAATATTAAAATAAATACAAAATTACAAAAATTATGAATCTAATGTGGCATTAGTGCAACCACATCAGATTGCTATTTTTGGATTTATTATTTTATTTATTACATTATTACTATTTTAATAATTTTAACAGTTTTAAATAATTTAAATAATTTTTATTATATAATTTTTATTAAAATTTTAAATATTTTTTGAATATTTTTTAAAGTGGCCACTTTTCATCATTGATGATAAACAATGGCCATTGTCCCTCAAAGGGGCTAAGAATTCTATTGAAGGGAACTCTTATTGCAAAGCCCCCCAGATTTGAGGGCTCATGTTCTTTCTAGTGGTAATTACAACTTTTGTCCTTGTATCCTCTTCTCTGCTCTTTGCACCTTGCTCAACACTCATGCTTCCCTTCTTACACCTACCTTACTTCACCTTCCTTGGCAGCATGGGAATAGAAATATAATAGTAGATAATGTGGTTTAGCGTGTATCTAATTAATTCAACTTGATATATGAATGCATATTTGGAAGGTCAGCATTGTCATAGTTGGAGCATCCCTTTGGAACTCAAAAAATTAATACTTACTAGTGTCTATGCGTGTAATCATATTATTGTATCTGTGTGACATCAAAACTCAATTTTATAGCTCAAAATTGGTGAAATAAACAACCATTCCATTTGCCAATGACCATCAAATGTCTTGTACAGATAGTTGACTATTTGTCAGCAAAAAGATCAATAAATACAAAAATTCTTTGATAGAATGAATTTTTATAGTTGACAATTTAAATGATAGACAATAGACAATGGACAATTGCTTAGACAATGATTTGTCAAATGGGATTTGGCCCTAAATGATCATATTATTTGGATATTTTAGGTTTGCTAGTCCATCATCATTATTTCCTTATTCTTTGGGCTCCAATCATCAATTCAGTGCTCTTGATCAAAGTTTCCTTCTCAAACATTTTAACAAGCACCTTTAATTCATGAAGTGCCATTTGAGAATTATAGTTTCTAGCATTTGGGGGGATATTTTGAATTTCTTTGAGCTCTTTATTTTGTTCTACTTACAAGGCTACATGAAGGAGTGTTATAGTTTTTATTTTATAAGCCAAAATTTCATTACTTTGGAGTGGAAACCTTTTTCCCTCTAGATTTGTATCAGAATTGTATTATGAGGCATTTTATTTTGGCTTTGTGGAGCTCAAATATAGACTATGACAAGACAATTTGCTTTTAGAGTTGTTTAGGCAAGGGTTGGGAATCATTCATATCATTGACCTTTAGGAAACATAAGATAGAAACTCAATGTGCTATAATCTTTGTGGATTTATGATTTAGGTTTTTTAATCTCAACATTGTTTTGGTTTGGATTTTACCACTGTAATTAATGAACCCCTAAATGCCCTGGCTTGTCAGTCTGAGATCTTATAAATTTGCTCTAAATTGAACAAAAAGCCAACATTTTGATAAGTTGTATTGATTTTTTTTAATTGTAACCGTACAAATTCAAGCTAGACATGTTAGAGATCACGTAGGAAAAGAAAATTCAACAATATCACTTATAAGTTGAATGATTATAATGTTTGATTATGAAGGTGTTTAATTGTGAAAATCTTGTTGTATGTCAAATCAAAAAAATTGGTCACCTACAAAATATAAGGTTGAATGCCCTTACATGTTAACCCCAATCAATTTATGGCTTCTCAAATCTACTCTACAATTTTCTAAAATGAAATTCTAATGTGATTTTTTCTCCAAGATATAGTGTATTTAAGGCTCATTTCCAAGAGCCCTCAACACTATGGAAAGTCAAGATTGCAATGGACACCTTGCACAAAATCTTGAATAGAAAATTCGTAATCATTCATTTTTAAAATTGGATTTTTGATGCTAAAATTAGACTTCAAAAAGAATTTGTCAAAAATATAAACTACTAAAAATAGCAATTGGTTAGGTTTTATTTAACTTCAAAGTATTGTTGACACGGACATTGGTACCTCGGACATTTAGGGAATACAACCTCATGTAGGTTGAATTTGGCATGTTTAATCATTGGAGAACCATTGAACCCATGGAGAACTATTGAGCTACAAAATGGCACTAAAATCAAATGGGTCCCATAAAATGAATCCTACATTGGGGAGGACCAAACTCTTTAACCGTTTTTGAAAACCATTGAGCCACAAAATGGCACTTGAATAAATGATTTCAAACAAACAAATATAATGGTGGAAAAAAACATTCATTGAAATATTATTGACTTCTCCACAAATAAAACTAAAAGTACATATAACAAAAGAAGATTTTCATTGAAATTTGCCAATTTGTACGTCACTCAAAACCTCAATTTTAGCCAAAATAATCATATTCAAATTTGAGCTCAAGTAAAGAAATCTGAAATGAAGTTAACTATATCTACTTTCTTCTCAAAGTAAGAAATAATGAAAATTTCGTAAGACTTCACCATCTATAGCTTATAGATAATTGCACTTCACCCCAAATAACTGTAGCACTCTACTTACATATAGAATGACACAGAAATTTCAACTACACTACAATCAGTTCCACATTATCATATACACTACGGTGAAAAATTTCAAAATTTCCAAGCATAAATTGAAATTGATATAAATATTCTTCACTTTTACTTTAAAAAAACAGAGTAATTTCAAATTTCCAGAGGAATTTCCAACATATAAAAAACATATGATTCCACCTCTGAAAAATAAAATAAAATAATCTCCACTCATATTTGGTGGCAAAATAGGGCAAACAAAGCAAGGGATATTGAGGTTGTTGACACGCTCACAGGCTCTGTCCGCTAAGAGTTAACCAAACCGTTGAACGGCTGGTGACAAAGGAAAGAGTATCTCTTCATTGGCGGCTCTTTAAAATACAATCTCAAATGTTCAAAAAGAAACTTCATCTAGAACTTCAGGTAGGTACTGAATCTGTACCAGCTGCATTGCCAACCATAATGCTAACACAGCAAATAACGTACCACAAGGCAGGCAAATCATATCCAATATAACCCACTTCAAAGCCTGCCAAAGATAATCGAGTGTATAGGAGACTTCATGAATAGAAGATCGCCACTCTCAAGTCCCTCCAACACAACTACTGGTACATGAAGATGCGGAAACCAAGGGCCTTACAGACACAAGTTTGTACAGAAAACCTCATAGTCCGGAGTCAGTTGAAACCAATAATGCCAAGCATTCCATCTCAAACTAACATCCCAGGAGTCCCCTCTAACCTCTCACACACTGCTTGGGTGCTACCACCCTGCCACTTCAGAACACCTTGCGCGTGTCCACAAAATCCTGGCACGAAATCCTCGCATCCCTCTCCTCCAAGACCCAGCGCACCGAACTCTTATGGCGTAGGGAAGGGAATCGTCGCGGCTAGCCGAGGACACTTGGATCCTTCTCACTGCAGTACTCCTTCGGCATCCCGTTCATACAAAGACTTGCCCCGGACGTATCAACAGCCGTAAAATGGGTCCCAGATTCGAGGAAGCGACCCTGAGCACTTCGTCAATCGCTTCAGCGGCGCGCCGCCCACAAGCCCATGCCGTTAGTTCGTCAACTCACCTGAAACGCAGTTCCATCACGGGTCAGACATTCCGCCATCACAGTCCCCCTAATTACGCGACAGAATTACAAACTACACAAACACTCGCGCAGAACCAAACCATGCAAACCCAGACTTGGGACAAAAAACCACGACCTCAACACGATCCAGAAAAAAAAAAATACGACACCTCCCGACCAACTGAAAAGCGCAGGCACCGCAGACCCAGGAAAACCCTGTCGCCTCGCTCACAACGAACACACCTTCACACCTTCCAGCTCAGACCAAACCAAAAAAAGAACAACCACCACGACCGCGGCGCAGCCAATGCCAACCGGGACTCACGGAGTCCCAAAACACACACCGGCTGCTCATCGACAATCGGCTGAAACACCCACTACAAACCCCGGATGAAGGCCGGATTCGCTTCCCTTTATCCGTGTCACACAAGGAGCATGACAAATCACTAACCTGGCTAACCTGCAACTGGACTGGGCACAGCACCACCTGTGGCATTAATTACCAGGCGTTGCTTGCTCGAAGGAGCCTCACGACGACTTTCCATCTCCATGTTCCGGGGACCCGAACGACCACCGAAACGACCGCGACGACCGTGACCGTAATCCCTGCCGCGAGACACCGCTGGACCGTCACCGGCTCCCTCCCAATTCCCGACCTCGCCTTTCGGACTTGGGACGGCCGCGGGGGAAGGCTGCTGAACCGCTTTGCTCGCCTGATGAACCGCATGCTCCACTGCCGCAGGACGCTGCGAATCCGTCGCCGACGGCTTAGACGATTCCGTCCGACCGAACTGAGGACCCACCGCCGACTCTCTCTCCGCCGGAGGTGCACGAGACCGATAGCCCTCGCCGACGCCCGTCTGCTGCCAATGGCCCTGACCTCGCTGCTGACCGGAAGACGGCCTCGACGCCTGATCCCTCTCGGGACGACCTCCTCGATGATTCGACACCTGCTCGACCGACTCCACAAAATGCTGACCGCCACCCCGAGAAGGATGCTCCTGGAGACCATCCCGCTCTCGAGACGACGGATGGCTGGGCTCCTTGGGGCCAGCTCCCGCATGGGACTTCTGCTGCGAGTGAGGAGGCGGGTAGGCCTGGTGGCTGGGGGCCTGCTCTTTGTCCGGGTTCTGACTCCTCGGATGATGCTGACCACCACCGTTGCGATGCTGGGCCGCTGGCGCTGGCGAATGCTGCTGCTGATGGTGCTGCTGCTGCTGCTGAGGTCCCAGGTTCTCGACGGGACCTGCCCTATCCGATGGAGCGTGGGAATGACGAGAATGGAGGGCCGCACCTTGATCGTGCCTCTTGGGCTCGGAACCATGCGGACCTTGCACGCGGTAATCTTGGCCTCGGTGATCCTGCCCTCGGAAATCTTGACCTCGGAGATCTTGACCCCGAATGTCCTGACCGCGGGGCTCTGGAACGCGATGATCTTGCCCACGTTGAGCACCAGCCGCAGACCCAGGGCGCGGGGGCTGATACAGCTTCTTGTCCGCCGGATGCTCCCTTTCGGACACGGACACGGAAACGGGAACCGATCCTACAACTGCACCAACCGGAGCAGGTGCGGACGCGGCTGGCGTCGCGAGAAGATGATCCGAGGCGCTCGGGTGGCGACGAGACGGACCTTGACCACCGACGCCTCGCTGCTCCGCACGCGGACGAGGAGGTCCCGAATCCGCAGGAACCGATCCCGAAACAGGCACGGCGGCGGGGAAGTCCTTCGCCACCTCCGACGCACGCTCGCTCCCGGAACCCCTCTGACGCCAGGATCCGTGAGACTTCCCAGCCTTCGGCGCAGACTCCACGCCACGAACGTCTTGATTAACCTTCCCATCTGCAGACGCAGACGCAGACGCAGACGCATTGCTCTCCGCCAACGAAGCCGCGCGGGTAGACTCCGAAGCCGGGACGATCCCCGCAGAACTCGGGACCACTGTCGCTTGGGAGGGCGGATGACCAGCGACGGATGCCGCGCCGTGATCCGAACTTTCCTGGTATTTCATCAAAGGCTTCGGAGTGTACCGCTCCATCTCGGCACGCTTCGCGCGCGCCTGCTGCTGGGCGGAACTGCTCTCTTCCTTCGGAGGCGGGTCCAGCGACGGACCACGCTCCACCTTGTTCCCCACACCGGAACCCGCTCCCGCGCCGGGAGAACGCACCGGAGCCCACACCATGCTGTCACCCGCATGGGACTTCTCCGCTGCGCGCTGGTCCACGGACCCACGATCGCTTCTGCCAGGACCGCGACGAGCACCGCGACTCTTGCGTTGCATCCTCTTGCCCGAGGCATCCCCGTTCGTCGACACCGCAGAACCTTCGTCGCCGGTCAGAGCGTCCCCGGACACATTCACGCTCACGTCCTTGCCCGACTCCACGTGGAAGGAAGCGCTCACGGTGTCCACGCCCGCCTCGCCTCCCACGATGGGCTGGTACGAAGGGATGTGCACACCGGAAACGATGTCCCCGAACTGGATGCTCTCGGCGGTTATCGGCGCAGCTTCCGGACGGGGACGGTTACGCACGTTGCGACTGTTCTTGTTCTTGCGAACCACGCCAGAAACCTCAGGCAAGCTCGGAACCGAATGGATGGCGGGGGATGAACACGACTCCGGGGGCAACGGCTTGTCCATGCTCCAACCCCCGTTCGCTTCCGCTTCCGACGAAGGGGGGTCCGGGAATGAAACGCTCGGCGCTATGGGCAACGCCCGGACGCCCTCCTCGCTCTTCGACACCAGCTGTTTCTTCTCGGGCCTACCCCTGTGACGAGACTCGCGCGGCAAACTCGACGGGGGGACATAGGCTTCGGGAACGGGGGCGGGGGTAGACAACAGAGGACCGGCGGGCGAAGAAGGAGGGGGCAGGAGGGCCGAAACCTGACCCACGACGCCGCTCACCTTGCCTTTCGACGACTCCCCGACCACCGCTTTGCGACCGCTCGCCTTCCGGTCGCGCTCGCGTTTGCCATGCTCGTTGCGGACGCCTCGCTTCCCGCTGCCGCTCACACTCGGAACCAACGCTTCGGCCTCCACCGCCGGGCTCTCCTCGGATGGCTCCGCTTCTTCCACCTCCACGCTCGCCTTCCACGAATCCAAGTCCGCGTCCTCGCCACTTCCTGCCGGAACAACGGTAGATCTTCGATCCAGCTCTTCCAGCTTCGCCCGAGCCTTGGCCTTCTGATCCTTGATTCGTTCCTCCTCTTCTTTCTGCAACTGCCGGGCACGTTGAGCGGCAATCTCCTTCATCTTCAACCGCTGACAAACATCGAAAAACCGATGTCAGAAACAACGTGCTTGGCAAGCCCACGGAACACGGAACATAAAAACCGACCGACGGACTCCCCATTCTGAACATACTCATCAACAAATCATTGGGACACTCCAAAACCAGGATCACCAAGACCGCGAAACGAAGGATCACGTCAAGGGCAAGGGGACGCATTTCACAGCACTCAAGCTACACGAGTCCGACGGACGATCCCGTACCTGCTCGTCGTAGTCGTAGGAACCAGGTTTAGGACCGCTCTCGGAGTCCGCAGCGCTCTCCTCCGACACGTCCGCGCCCGATGTCGAAGAGCTCACGACCGCTTTCGACACGGCTGCCGTCGCGCCTTGAGGGCTCGCTTCCGCGATCGGAACCTTCGGCCTCCACTCCTTCTCCCCGTCATGCGAAGACGACTTCCCTTTCGCTTTCGGACCTTCCTTCACGAGGCTCTCCTGCACTGGACCCGTCGGAGGTCCGGATCCCTCCACAGACCCAACTGATGACTCCACTTTCGGACTCTCCGGACGTCTCAACATGCGTCCCTTCTCGACACCCGCTGGACCCTCGCTCTCTGAACTGGGAGCGCTCACGGCCACGGACTTCTCTTGCACGGGAGTCGGCAAGTCCACGCCTGCATTCCGAGGGGCATTCCCCAAAATGCTGGATTTACCCGGAACGACACTAGACGGCTGACCGGATCGAACGCTCGAGGACTGGGCGGCTGCGACGCTATTGCCAGGACCGATCACCTCCCGCAGCTGGCTGTCGCCGCGCTTGCTGCGACTCTCCCACTTCCCGGGAACCTCCTTGGTCACGATCTTCGCCACAACCTCCTTGTCCACCACACTCGGAAACTTTCTCTCCGACGGAACGGACCCGTCCGAACCCTCCACGACCTTGCTCTTCGACGGAGACGCACCTTCCAAGCTCCTCACTGCATCGCTCTTCACAGACAACACTTCCTTCTTCTCCTCGTCCTTCGCGATCTCAACTTCCAACACAACCTTGTCCGTGTCAGCATTCGACCTCACGTCTTCGCGCTTCACCTCTTCCACCGAACTCTCCTCCCTCGCCACCGGCGAAGGGGACTGCTTGCCAGAACCAAGCGGGGAGGACGAAACCACTTCCTCCTCGAACACGGGCTTCGAGAAGTCCATCGGCTCGTCGCTGCTGGCGGCCGCACCCCAGTCGCGGTGACCGCCCGCAGGAACGCTGGACCCTCCCCGAGAACCCGGACCGTGGACGTCCACTCCTCCCACGCCACCGCCGCGATGCAACGCGAATCTTCGGTTCTCCACACCCTCGGGACCGACACCGCCGTGACGATCCCCGTACACCCTGCCCTCTTTGGGACCTGCACCGTCAGGTCCTTCCTTGTGGAAATTCGGACCGTCGTGGTACCCGTCCCCTCCGCCACCCGACTCACCGCGCTCGCGCTCGCGCACGTTGCTGCTGCTCGGGGGATGGCGGGGGCCCTGGTTCATACCCCCGTGCGGAAAACGACCGAACGCGTCCGGAGGAGGACCACGGTGCTGCGCGAAGCCGCCGTACGGACCCATCATCATCCGCTCCGGATCCTCCATGCCCTGGTACCCCGCACCCGGAGGAGGCCCATAGAAACCGTCGTAAGGAACGGGACCCTGAAACATGTTAGGCCGCATCCCGTGCATTGGACCGCCCGGTCGAAGCAACGGGCCCGAATTGCCGTACATCTCACCCGGATGACCATAACCACCCGGACCTGGCGCGCCGCGACCGAAACCCGCCGGACCAGGACCGAAACGACCTTGGTGCATAAAACCAGGACCCTCGTGCGCATAGTGACCCGGACCCGGAGGAGGACCGTACTGACCCACGGGGGGAGCTCCCCCACGCCGCCAGTTATCGTCCGAGGGACCGCCCGACGGACCACCCTCACGGCGCCAGCTCTCCGACGGAGCAACCGGACCGCCGAACGACGGACGCGCGGGCGGACCGTCCCTGTGCCAATTCCCTTCCGCTCCGGGAGGGGGCGGACCTTGGAATGACACAGGCTCTCTCCTCCAACTCTCGGACGCACCCCGATCAGGAGGACCATACCCGCTCACAGGAGCCATCGCGGGAGCATCTTCTGCGATAACAACACACACTCTCAGCGGGGCAAATGGCACCACCTCACGAGCAACCAAGATACCCACCAGGCAGTCACATTCAATTCAACACTCGCAACTCTGTCACACACACACACACCTGCAATCCAAGACGACATTGAGGGGGAGACACGCACACACGCCAAGGAAAACCTACCATGGGGACCGGGCGGCGTCGGAGGACCCCTCTCCTCGGGATGCGGACCCTTCGCTTCCACTGGAGGCCCACGATCAGCACCAGAGCTGCCTGCACATCACACAACAACAACACCTCAGCCTGCGGACCAAGCAGCCCAGTTCCTCCGGACTATAGACAACAGAAACGATCAAAACTCGCGCACACAGCTCACAACGGCAGGCTTACTCTGCTGGGGCCGGAGGTCGGG
Organism: Climacium dendroides; assembly: GCA_950106755.1. Taxonomy (NCBI): domain Eukaryota; kingdom Viridiplantae; phylum Streptophyta; class Bryopsida; order Hypnales; family Climaciaceae; genus Climacium; species Climacium dendroides. The sequence goes on from OX467083.1 coordinate 19,791,644, forward strand.
GTTCTTCTCGGAACCCAGCGTCGGGAAGTCCGTCCTCGTCAACTGAAAACGCGAAACCTGATGAGGCTCCTCCCCCTGGAACGCAAACAACAATCCCAACCATCAGTTAGTTCTCCAACCTTCGGCGATCGACAGTCCGAACACCCACATGGACAAACCCTCCATCCAATACCACAAGGGCCTACGGAAAATATACCATGTATCCCCAACACCACATACAACTCCGCACAACAAACACGTCACGGACATACCAGTCGCCGAGGAGGGCCACGGTTCCCCCATGCTGCACTGCCTGCCGAAGCCTGAAGCCCCGACTGGTCCCCAAACTCCGAAAGATTGCGGTTCGGCCGGGAGATGTCCGCACTACGAGGACGAGATTGAGAATGAGCCAGCTGCGGTTGGGCTTGACCTAACACTCCCGAAGCCGAAGAAGGTCTCGCACCCCACGCACTGCTCGAACGACCGCTGCTCGAAAACGAATCAGAAGACTGCTGCGTTGCTTCGATGCTCTCCGCAGACAGCGGACGCGCGCCCGGACCTCCCGAAGTCGGACGGGTTCCACTGCCTCCGGAACTGGGACGCGGAATGTGCCCCGGACCCGAAAACGACGCTCCTCCACCCACACCACTGCTGCCGGTAGACACTGAACCTGTTCTCGAACCCCACGCTCCGCCGCCGCTAGGTGGAGACGAGGTCTGGGACGGAGTACCCCATGCGTTGCTACTCGCCGGAGGCGAACGACCGGCCGATCCCCAGCTCACACTCCCTCTGACAACAACAACACGCAGGGAAAGACATTCAGTGACACTCCTTCGTGCATCCCAACCACCACCACACAAGGCCAACAACTCCAACAACACAGAACCAAGGACACCACGTCACAAAAACAACAAGCTGGTCATACACCCAATATCGACCAACTCCCCGGCCACTCGGGACCGACTCACGGCCCGAGCCATCAAACCAAATGGAAAGGAACCACGCACCGTCCAACCCAGGCGAACCAACCGCTACCACATCCAACACCGTCCAATACTTGCCACACACAAACAAACACACCCTGAACACAAACTCGCACACTCCAAACCACCCACGGGGAACCCTAATATAGGCTCGACCGAGGCGGACCCCTCAACATAGCGAGGCACCTCCTCCTTTCCCAGAACCAAGTGCCCATGGGACACGAAACGCACGCTCAGGCATCCAAACAAAACAAACTCAACAGGCAAACCCTCGTCTATTCCCACTCATCCCACGGTCGCATCAAATCGCCCAACGGCATTACCTCGGAACGAGCTCCACGTTAGGATCGAGTCCACGATTCTCCAACCTGAAAACGAACACCCAGCCCACAAGTCAGAAACCCCAACGCAATGCTCATCCCCACATCCAGCGGAACCAACTCTGGAGTTACGATGCCGAGGGACTCGACATAATTGCAATCCGACCGAATTGGCAGACAGCAAGGAGAAGGAACGCACCGTTGGCTTGGTAAGTTGATGGGCTTAGGTACTGCAGGGATCTTGCCCAGCACCGTCATACCCCGGCGAACCGAGCTCCCCCTGCACAAACAAACACGTGGAACTCCTTCTCAACACTGCGACACCACAAATACAAGCAACGGGACGAGATGCTCACGACTCACACAATCAACACACCCACAATAGACCTGGCGACCGCTCTCCACGGGACGCACCACTGGGATCAACAAACTCATGCTCAAAAAAAGCACAGGCTAGGCCCACGACACGCCAACACAAACGCAGGCCAGGAACCCCGGACTCCGACCTAATTCCAAACTCCAGCTCCACCCTCAACGCGCAACTCCCTCCGAGCCAACCCAAGTGGCCATCAGGGCCTCCTTGGAGCCAGACATCAAGCCAACGTGGCCCGACAACAGGGAACGAGCGCAAAATGGTGGGGATGAAAAAGGAAACAATGCTCATAAAGAAGCCACCGTCATCGACGTTCCGCTCGCCCACATCCGCAAATTCAGAAGGACACAAAGCGCCTTGCAACAGGACAACCGAACCTCGTCCCATCCCTCGCGGAACCGAACATTGGAGGATTCACGGCACCCTCCATAAGCCCAAATGGAACATTCCCTACCCAGTCATGAGCGTCAATTGGCCCGGGAATGCGTCAACAACCATCAAACTAGGCAACCCTACGCCACCACGATAACCAGTCCGGCGCAAAAAGATCACTCATTCCACACACGAAACCATCCAAACCAAGATGCCCTACTAACCTCCTCTCGCTTGACAACATGGTTCAAGCTCCTCTCGCCTGCAGCAGGAACTCCACCACCAGCTCCTCCGCTCGTGATTGAGAAACACCCTGCACCAAGGGGGAAAAAAGAATCAGACGCCAACACTCGTCGCCTCAATCCGCTCGGACCGGAAACACACACACACAGGACACAAACGGACGAACTGCGGACCCAACATGGCGCTCGAGTCAGCGGAACGTCCAGTCAATTCGTCGAAACGGCGTCCACAACTACGGAACTACCCAATCTCCAGACCAATAACCATCAATCTGTTCCAAGTCGTGACAAGTGCGCGGACAGCAGGCACAGAACCTCCGTCGGGGTGGCGATTGACAAATCCCAGCGAGAAACCCCGAGAATCAAAATGGCCATCTCCGACTGCTCATCCCGATCACACGCTGACAAAAACACGCAATCCCTGAAATTGCACCGTGCCTGAGCACCAAGAATCACGACGAACGAGGAAGAACAACAGCCCACGACGAAATCGTCTCGATCGTGGACCGCCACAGACCATCCAGCAGGACGCCCGGAGCCCCAGGCAGCGGAAAAAAACGAAATTGGCAACCTCCAGGCGCCCACACCAATTCTTCAGGACAAGCCACAGGCCCGCAAGCGACTATTCATGCCCCAAGGGAAAACCTAAGGATCCAATGCCAAAGACCACCACGAACACCGAAGGCCCATATCGCACCCAAGAACCCTCCAAGCAATCCCAATCCCACAATTTCTACGGAAAAGGAGAGTGCTCTGCGCGAATAGACACGCTCCTCCCAACCCTACTGCAATCCAGGCCACAAGGACGTTCCTGTCGACCCAACGCCGAGGGCAACGAAGCCACCGGTGGCACGGACACACCGATCCACACTCGGACTCACAACCTAAAAACTCCTCCCTACAACGCCGCAAGCCTGCCATCGCCCTGGCAATCCGTCCTCGGAAAACCTAAAAGGCCACGGGAACGTCCCGCGACCTCCCCACGGGGACCCTCATCAGCACCTGCCCCTCCCCGCCCAACCTCAGACATCGCCACATACCTAACTGCATTAAACGACAGTCCGCGACCGCGGATCCGAGCCGCCACCCACGCGCCTGCTGCCAACCCTAGCGCACGACGAATATCGCCCCCCGCGCGCTCCGCCTCGTCCCGGCAGCGCCCGCTCCCGCCCCGCACGGCTAAGCACCAGTCGCAGCACCCCCGCCACCTCCGACGACCATGCGGCGCAGCGTCGCGCGCACTCCACCTCCCGCAGCAACGGAAGCACGCCCACCAATCCAATACCTCGGAACAGAGAGTGGGAGGGGGCCTGGCCAGGCGGGAGCAGCGTGGATGCAGCCACAGAGATGGAGAAAGGGGGAGAAGAGAAGAGAGGGGAAGAGAAGGGAGAGAGAGACAGAGAAGGGGAAGAAGAAGAAAGGGTCTCGACACGGACGCAACACTCCTCTCCGCAATTGAACCGCAGCACGAACAACGCCAGCGCTCTCAAACGCCTCCCTGCTACAGAACGTACAGCATTAGCACCGCAGTCCCCCACGCCCCGTTCCGCGCGCCGTTCCCGGCGACCGGTGGTCGCCCTTTTACCCGGCGACAACTGTTCTGCTATACCCGGTTCGGGGCCTATCCAAACCGTTTGAAGTGGAGTTTCCTGTTGTACTTTTGCACGGAAGCCGCTTTGGGATTCTAGATTCTTGGTATGTCGAAGCAGTTGGAGTCTTTGCATTGGAAGTTGCAATCGACAACTTTGGGAAGCTTTGGCTTTTTGTTTTGATGCAATTTTCGTGCAAGGTAGACAGGGTTTCTCAAGGATCTAGAAGAGATCTCTTTCTGATTCTTCTTTTCTAAGTTATCTGAGTACTGTAATGTCATGCGTAGGTGGAATGGTCCCTTTTTTTTTCTTTCTAGAGAAGGAAATGCCACAATGACTTACTTGTAACCTTTGAAGGACAAGGATCTTTTATTTCTTAACCCTTAACCGACAAGTCGGTCACTGCAAATTAAAATTATTTGTTTGGGTACTGTGTGAATTGTTGGCTTAAAAAAATTAAAAAGGTCACTGTGCAAATTATTTGTTTGGCTTAAGAAATTTAAAAAGGTCACTGTGCAAATTATTTGTTTGGATATTGTGTGAATTGTTGGCTTAAAAAAATTATAAAGGTCACTGTGCAAAATTGTTGGCTTAAAAAAATTAAAAAAAAATTAAAAAGGTCACTGTGCAAATTATTTGTTTGGATACTATGTGAATTGTTGGCTTAAAAAAATTAAAAAATACACATTGGAAGACAGTTGTTGACTTTAAAAAAATAAAAAAGTACTCATTGGAGGACATACTATTGTGAAAGACCTTTACTTTTCACACAAAATTTGGAAGATGAATAATTGTATTTTTCACACAAAATTTGGAAGATGAATAATTGCACTTTTCACACAAAATTTGGAAGATGAATAATTGCACTTCTCTCCTACATGGAGAGATTCATTTTTATTCATTGGCTAAAATTTGGAAGATGAATAATTTCACTTTTCTCCTACGTGAAAAGATTCTTTGTTATTCATTGGTTGATGAAACGGCCTTTGTATCATCTCTAGTCCTATAGGCAATTATTTAGAAAAAAAAAGTTTTGGCATACTTTATTGTAGGATCATGCACTAAACTAAACTAGTATGAGCTTATGTAGAAGAAATTATTAGAAAGGTTGATAGCATAGATTGCATAATAATTTCATAGATTGTCAAATAATTTCATTTAAAGTGATGAAAACTTTTCTTTTGCTCCAATGCCTATCAAACTTCATTATGAGAATTTGAATCCTCTTAATATCAAATTTTTGTACTTTAGAATTTGGATTACAAGAAACTTTATTGAAGAGAATTGGATTGAGAGTTTGGGTAAAGAAAACCTACAACTAAATGCTAGTTTTATTCATGGCATGAAGTGAAATTGAAACACTTTTACTAACAATAGGAAACATGCATAGGACAAACGTCCCTTGCTTAATTAGCATTATGTTTCCAATAACTTTTTGTATGGACATTTTTTTAGCAGTCTACTACCTAATTACTTCTTCAACCCTTACAATTTAGCCAATGACATATTTCTTTTGTGTGAGTATGACACGGCCTCTATACTAGGTGCTACTGTTGATTGAAGGCCATGCATGTGGACTATATTAGATGCACTTCCATGTTGTATTGAGAGTGTCTTCTATGTTACCTTGCACTTCCATCACATTGGATTCACTACACTACTAGAAAATGCATGTTTTATGATTGTGAAAATATGACTGAGGATGACTGATGACTAGTCACAATCATATTTTGACTTTGTATTTCATGGGGGTATAGTATATGCACATTGGGAATGCCAAATATTTCATAGGAAACCATAGAGAACATGTTTAGGGACATGGAGTCATATTTTACAATCATATTTTTTGGAGTCATATTTTGTAGTCATATCTCTATAGTGATTCAATCCTTCTGTTTTGAGCAGTCTAAAGTAAATTTGGGCAAGAAAATTATTAAAAAAGTGCCAAATTATATCTTTGGTTTAGTTATATTTCCAATCATATGTTTTAGGACAACCTTCAAAAAATATGGGCAATCCAAAAAAAATATGGTTAAGCCATTGTTTTAAAATGTTGAAATCCTAGCCGCTACTTTTCTAAGATTTTGAAACTTTAGCCACCACTTTTTTAGGGTTTTGGAACCCCTAGCTGCCATTTCTTTAGGAATTTAGAAGCCTTAGCCGCCACTTCTTTAAAGTTTTGAACCCTAGCCACCACTTCTTTGGACTTTTCTTCCTTGCCTTGTGTTGTTCCTTACCTTTTATCTCTTGTTGTTTCTTGATTTTACTTCTTAGTTGTTGTCCTTTGTTGTTCATTAGTTCATAGTTTAACTCTTGTTTCTTTTTACTTTTTAATTCATGCTTTTTGTTTTTTGTTGTTGCATCAAAATTCTCTCTTCTTCTTGCATTTTAACTCTTATTTCTTCTTGTTCTTTAGTTCGTACTTCTTGTTTCTTCTTGTTGCATCAAAAAAAATTCTTCTTGTTGCATTAAATTTTTTTTCTTGATTTTTAGTTTTTAGTTTTAGTTTTCTTCTTATTGCATTTTAACTCTCATTTCTTGTTGTTTTTTATTTGTAACTCATTGTTGCATCTTAACTCTTGTTTGTTGTTATCTCTTAACACAATTTATTTTTTCCTTCTTTTTCCTTCTATTATCATTGTTATTATTTGTACTTTAACTTGTGCTACATATATTGTATTGTTGTAAGTTTTTCAAAGTTGAGCTTTATTGTTCATTTAATAAAAATTAAACTCCCATTTCTTTACTTGTATACGCAAACATGAAAAGTTAAAATAAAGTTGTTGAAGGTTACATATAACCTAATAAAACCACCTTCATATTATTGTAAAGAAAATAGACCTTATTGACTTTTCTAAATGCTTCATTGTAATATATAGATATATAAATATATAGTATTAGCGACTAGTAAATGTCATTGAAGAAAGTCACATTTTTTTGCATAATTGTCTCTTGTAGTCATATAATACTCATAGTTATGCACTCTAAAAGATGACTTTGCATTTTTTAAAACATGATTGCAATCAGTTATAAATTACCAATCAGATTTGTGTGAACTACCACATCAATAAAAAATATAATTCACACAAGTCATATTTTACATCAATAAAAAATATAACTTACGAGAGTCATATTTCACATCATTCAAAAATATGACTCGAGAGAGTCATTTTCACATTAATAGAAAATATGACTCACAAGTGTCATATTCTACATCAACTATACATATGATGAATTCATAAAATAATATGCCATGTCAACCAAAATATGAGTCATATTCTACATCAAGAAAAAATAGGATTGTACAAAATTATATGTCATGTTGACCAAAATATAATTTATTGAAGTCATATTTTAAGTCATTCAAAAATATGGCTCATTGCAATCATATTTCACGTTAGGCAAAAATAAGATTCATTGTAGTCATATTCCAAGTCATTTAAAAATATGACTCATTGCAATCATATTCCACATCAACCAAAAATATGACTTTAAAGTCATATGCCATGTAGGCTTTTTTTTCTTCTTCCTAGACAACTCAAGAGAAAATCAAGCCCCAAAGAATAGTCAACATATACGCCATATTGGCAAAAACTGACTAATTATACTCTACAATGTATATGACTGCTAATATGACTAATGTTTAATACAACTTGTTGATAATGATTGGACCCAGTCATGTTCCGAATCATCTATAGTGATTTTGGCGTGAGTCATATTTTGAGCTTTTTTGATTCATTGCAGTCATATTTTGTAGTCATAAAACATGCATTTTCTAGTAGTGTTGCCACATTTTGCAAGTATAAGATAACTAAGATCCAAAACCTCATGTACTCATATTCAAATACTTAATTTATGCTTCAAAATCTGGGATTGGTTACTATTGTGTGGCACACTTGTAGCCGCCTTAGACCATTTACTTAGTGCCTTTGAGGGCTGACCTTAATATTTCAAATGTCAATCTTATGCAGTTCTAAAGTTCTGAAAGAGTAGAAGAAATCATTCATGACTTCTGTAGTGAATTCAGTAATAGAAAAATGACTTTCTTTAGTGAAGATGCAATTGTGACGTAATTAAGAAATGACTCTTCTATAACTCCTTGCATAGGAGTTAGCAAGTGAATCCATCTAAACTCACAAACAACGGATTAATTAGAGGTAGTCACAATCATAAATTTTTGTAAACCATAATTTTGTAAACGATGGGTAGATGAAACATTATACTATTGGCAATCATTTGGAAGCTAAGTAAGGCCATCATACCTCGATCAACAAAAGACCGTTAGAATTGGCAATGTCCAATACAATTTCACTATAAGTGTGTATGCTCTAGCATTGAATTCAAGATTTGAGAACAATTGTTGGTGCTCAATAATTATGGAACAAGAGGGCCGCTATTTTGTTGTTGTTCCCATGTATATGTGCTGCAGTGAGTGGCAACCTAAGGGATGAGAAGAAGTATTTGATTGAGGTGAAGTAGCATACTATGCACCGAACAGCCCACCGCACCTAAAAACCGACTATAAGCTACTACAGGATAAGAGAATCGCGGAGAAGGCCAAGGCACTTGAAGCCATACTCCGCACCAAAGCTAATTTGTAAGTTTCCACAAACTTCTGCATATTGCAAGTACTGCAATTGGGGTTAGTCCATGCAAATCTTCTTTGTTAAAGTAGGTGCATGTATATAAATGCTTTTAGATGAACACCTTAGTGTGTATGAAGGTTTGCGTGCTACCTCAAGGCAATGGTGTAGCCATGCCCAACATATTTTTCAATTTTCATGTAGAAGATGCTTTGAAAAATGTTAGAAATTGGATTTATAGTGGTGCTTTAGGATTTTTGGAAGTCCGCAAATTAATTCCATTGTTGCAATCTTCCTCGAGTCTTGCATAGTCATTTTCTAGTGAAATGGAAGTTCTGCTATAGTACTTGTGATTGATTGCTTGACAACGATGTCGTCATATTAGAGTTGTCCACAAGAGATGTTGGAGTTGTCATAAGGAAATTGTCATCAATTGCTTTGCATTGGCTGTCAAGCAACCACATGGAATGCCAAGGTAGGGGAGTCATGCATTCAAGTTGCAATGAGTTTGACTCAAGAGTCCTAGTTCCTCAGTGCACTTGTTCCTCCATGTTTGAGTTCCACATGCATCTTTTGTGTAGACAATTTTTCTTTGGGAATGGATTAGGTCTTCATTACTTAGTGATGTTTCCTTTCGTTGTAGTGATTTGGAACTAGAGAAGAATAAGACGTCAGTTGTTGTCATTTTTGCAAAGAAGGTGAGTAGGTTGAAGAGCACATTCTTTATATATGCAACGGGGCCTTCGAGGATGCGGAGAGAGGAAGAGCATGATGGGTGTCACAGTGGTGCAAAAGTTGTCCACTCTAGTGACATGTCAAGCGGACACGGTTCCTCTTCCAAGGTGATGGAATCTAATGATGAGGCCATCGCAACAAATATGATAAATCTAGCAATATTGTCTTTCCATGTTCAGCAGCAATCCACCTTAGAGGCAGCTGCCACAAATACTTTATTTTTATGCTCCTTTCATTTGAGTTTAGGATTAGCAATGCAAGCATAATATTCAAGTTAGGTGTCTTCTCAATGTCTCATTAGTAATTACTATGGAAATTAGCAAGATTGCCAATTGAAAGGGAGGGGTGAATTTTGAATTAGCCAAAAGCATTGGTCGCTTGTAGCACGCTTGGATTGCAGTGCTATACGCAGAAGTGAATTGTTGGCTTGTAGAGATGCTCAAATAAATATAATATAGTCTTTGATTCTAGTAAAGATGAGTTGCAACATGTAGAATTCTTTGTTGATTGGAGGGTGAAACGAAGGAAATTGCTAGAGGCTACGAAGTCACTGTCAAAGACTTCAAAAGACCTACTAAGTACACATTATCCGGCATCAATAAAGGGAGGTGTTGCTCTTTTTTGGTCTTGAGTACTAGGCCAATGGATGCCTTAGCAGCCTCCATAGTCTCCGTCAAGCTAGGGAAAAGGTCCGTTGGTACTATACCCTAGTTTGGGACCTACATGCATCCTTCAACATCACAAGATAGCGACGAACGATCATCGAGGCATAGGAGATGCAATGCTTATGAGTTGAGCAATTGTGATTGAGCAATAGCGGGAAGCAAGTAAAATTGAGTGTGGGTGTAAGAGGGTGGTGAAGTGGACATAGCTTACCAAGCCAAGAATGCTTAAGATGCGGCTATTAGGGACTTTGTTCCAAAGATTTTGGACCTTAGCATGGTTGAATGGTCAATGCAACAGCCGCAAGCTCTAAAAAAACTGAGGGTAGTAGAAAAAGGGACTACAAATTACTTATCTTTTATGACTACACTAACAACAATGACTACAAAATAGTCATTTTGAAATCATTTGAAGTTATTTTGAAGTAACTATGCAGTCATAAAAGACAAGTAATTTATAACCCCTTTTTCTATTAGTGCAATGAGTTTGAATATTTGCACCACTCTTTGCGTACGGTCAAATTTCGCACAATTATAACCAAATAAATGAAGTTTGAGAGGTCTAGGTTGAAGTTGAAGTGGTTGAAAGGGCAAAAAGGCTATCCTCTACTTATGGATGATGACCAATGGCATAGGCTCATTGAATACTAGCAAATAGATGTGCAATAATTGAAAGTGCAAAAAATGGTTGCTGCATGATAAAGCGTGAAGAACTATGATCAACTTGGGCAGAAGGGCAAAGTTAGGAAAGAAAATGTTGTAGTGAATGTCAATACACTATAAAAAAACTGCGTCTACCTGGACATCCAGCCAAAAACGACGTATGTCTGCGACAACACGATACGTCGCAGAAGATATTGGGGTGTCAGGCCAAAAAAGTGAAGATTTTGCTTTGATGTCTTCGATAGCATTGCTAGATTTCAGTCACAGCATACTGATGCTACGAAAAACATTGATGCAATGTAAGACATCTAAGTGGATACCAGATGTTTACAAGGATGTTCACGATAACATGTTCAGCCACGTCACCATCTTTGGTCAAACTTAGCTCAGAAGTTGATTTAGAATTTTGTTACGGTCAGAGGTAAAGTGACTACCCAAGGTTAAAAAGAGAACAACGGGCAGGTGCTGACTTCTAAAAGCTCATGTGGCATCTGACGTGGCGTGATGAGATGAAAATTGTGTGATGTGGACACGGATGATGATGTGGCATGCCACGTCAGCATACTTGGCATGTCCATGTTCCGATATTGGATGTCTCCGTGGACGTCACAAGTGACGTAGTAACGTCCACATTGATGTCACTTCTGGCGTCAACATTTCGTACTTACTGTGAATGTAATTTCAAACCACATGCTATCCACTGTGCATTTCATTACGTCTGACTGGACGTGTGGGTATTGTGGAAGCAATTGTAAGCGTCTTCTTTGATGTCAAAATGACTATAGATGCATGACATGACTTTATGCCCAAAGTTGAATTTGTACATGATGCACGTCCTTCCTATGTAGTACAAAATGACTTATGTGTTTATTTGGTTTAAGTTCATTTTTGGACTATTGAAGTCGTACATCTTACGCATGTTCAACAAACTTCATTAGGATAAAATTCCACCCTATTCATATGATGTCACTTGCAGCACCAAGCAAGACAGATTCTACCACAAAATGCACGTTCACGATGCAACGGGGCTACTTGGAAGACATGAACATGCTGATGGCTTTGTATTTCTCAGACATCTTACGTGACGTCAAAATGCTGACGCAGCAAATACATGTTAGTGGTGTGAACACCCTATGTTTCCTCCTCAGATGCAATGTCATCGTTAACTACGGCAACATACTCTTCACCATTGTCTGCTGGTTGGCGCACCGGGTCCACGACTTGTTGCAGTGGTTGTAGGCCATCGAAGTCCCTATCATTCACCAACTGCACCATATAAAAAAACTGTGTTTTTTCTGATGTCAGGCCAAAAACGTTGTACATCCAGGATAACATCATACGTCTGAGAAAACATTGGCATGTCACATCAACGGACGCCGGAAAAGCAAAGATTTTGGTTTGATGTTGTAGAAAGCATTGCTAAATTTCAGTCACAGCATATTGGTGCTATGAAAAACAATGATGCAATCTAAGACATTGTTGTGGACATCAGATGTTTTCAAAAATGTCTAGAAAAATTTTCAAAATGTTATAAGCTATATAGATTTAATTTATATAACAATTTTATATAAATTAGATGAATGGATTTGTTATGAAAAAAGGTTTACAAAATCATATCAATATTATATTATATAAAAATATTTATTTTTAACTTAAGATTTAAATTCTAAATTTTATTAGTTTAAAATCTTAAATTTTATTAGTTTAAAATCTTAAATTTTGCATCAATATCTAATGTGGGGTGATTTTCTAATGTTCTTGGACTTTGAAATATGTGACATCTAAACCTTTAAAGGACCAAGGCCTTTTTTTTGCTAGAAAACATTGAAAATTGCCATTTCTGTAGCAAAGAGTAAAATAAATTTTAATTTTTTTTCCACAGCTAACTATAGGATCTTACACCTAACAAGTAGAAAAAATTGTAGAAAAAATTTCAGAATTTTTGACCGCATAGATTTAAATTGGAAAAAAACAAGGTTTTTAGCGCATTGAGGGACTAGATTTTTTGACTTTGTAAAATTTTTGCACTACAGAATTTTGAGATTTAAATATTTATAGTAGAGAATTGAGTTGAGAGTTCAGGCAAATAAATAAAAAAGAAAAAAACTTAAATTTCATTCTTAAGAAAATTGTTAAGTAGAAGTAGGTATGAGATAGAAGGAAAATCTAAATTATTAATAAATTTTAGATGGAATTAAAATGCACTAATCCCAATGGTGAGATTGTTCTAGCAAATAAACTAAACCACATGAAAATTTTATTTTGAAAAAATTATAAAAATTGCATTCAAAAATGCATTCAACAAGTTATTTTTTTCAAGAAGATGCTCTAATTGCCTAAAAACAAAAATGTCCATAATTTTCTCATAACAAATTCAAATGAAATGAATCAGAGCTTTCTAGATAGACAAAAGTATAATCTACAATTGGAATTCCATGTTGAATGTATTGCTATGTCATACTATATTGAAGTTGATGTTGCAAACAACCTAGATTTAATAAATATGACTTTATCAATTAAATGTTCAAGGAGACATCCCCATATATGTTGGAAATGACATGCAAATGTTCATCATAACATCATAAACAACAAAGAAGATTTGTAGAAAATTTAGAAATTGTTGAAGCAAATGTTTAAAAGAACATTGATGTGAATGTCTAATTTCATACTACAGATGTTCTTTTGAATGTTTACAATGACGTCGAAAAAAACATAACTAAGACATGTAAATGTTTTTTAAGACATCATTTGAGATATCATTTCAGACATCATTTGAGATATCATTTCAGACATCATTTTATTTATGTTGCTGCTCATATTTTAGTTTTGTATATCCCATATTGTTTGTCATGCCTCCTACACCCCACTAGTATAAAAGGCTTGTCTTTTCATCAATTAATAAGTAGATTTTTGAGCCATTCAATATACTTGATAAATATAGTGTATGGCATATTGTATGGTGTATTTTGTATGGCATGTTGTATATATATATAGTATTTTGTATGGTGTATTTTGTATGACACATTGTATGGTGTATTTTGTATGGCATGTTGTATATATATTGTATGGTGTATTTTGTATGGCATGTTGTATAAATTTTGTATGGTGTATTTTGTATGGCATGTTGTATTGCATATGATATATCGTATATTGCATATTTTATATTGTGTACAACATATTACTACATTGACAACATAAGAACGTCCAATACAATGCATACATGCGGTCTAGGAGATGTCCCAAAAAATAAGTGGATGTCGCTGCTGACATCCTACAATGCAAGAAGCCATCTGCTACCCCAGCATGTACTTGTGCTAGCTTGTGCAAACAGACATCTCCTATGATAGAGTAGGATTTAAGAAGCACTCATGTGCAAACTCCACACGCTCGGATGGACATTTCAATCAGCATACAACTGTTTCACTTGATGTCATTTAAGACACTTGGATGTCCACAACGATGTCTCAGAAGACATCCTAAAATGCTAGGCAGACCAAGCAAGTGGCCCCCAAAATGCCACGTCAGCATCCGTGGATGCCACGTTAGCCAATCCCGTTAGCACCGACATGGCATGCCACGCCAATTACATGTCAAATGCCACATCATAGATGGGCAATGGATGAAAAAAATGACACTCTGGCTTTTCCGCGCCTAAGTGGCAGCCACATGTCAACTCCTGAAGTTACCTGTTGACCGATGTTTTTTTGGACATCACGATGCTGGGCCTGCAAATCTGATGCAACGTACCATGTTTTTGGCATGTCCACGGCAGCACGAAGTGATTGGACATCAGTCCAGACATAGAACGCGTCACGTGCGATGTCCGGGTGTCCAAATTGCGATGTCGCGGCAGACACAGTTTTCTTATAGTGGAAGTGAAGAGCCTAAACAATGTAGAGACATGGCCATAGATGGAGGCATAGAAGACACCAATTTCAATGCAACAGCACTGGAGGAATCTATAGAGTTACTATACAATAGCTTGAGCTCTAATAAATTGGTCGCTACTGTGTTGTTCATGAATTTGTGCACTATGCACAAGATGAACAACCATTGTGCCAAAGAACTCTTCAACTTATTGCACCTCCATCTTTTGCCAAAACAAAACATATTATGAAAACGTACCATGCAGTCAAGTCTCTAACATCCAAATTGGACTTGTCTTACAATAGCATACATGCTTGCAAGCAAGAATGTGTGTTGTTTTGTGGAGAACATGAGAATGCAAACTGTTGTCCCAAGTATGGTGGCTGCAAATATAAAAATAAAGATTGCCGTTGCTTTCTACTTAAGGTCTTGCACCACTTTTCAATCATTCCCTGTCTTTAAAAAATGTAGTAGAGTCCCACTATCTCAAAGCTCATGGTGTGGCATGCTAAAGACTATAGCAATTGGGATGGAAGGGACAAACTTGTATGGCATCTATGCGATTTGAAAGCATGGCAACATTTCTATAAGAATGTGAATCCGTCATTTGGAGAAAATCCTTGAAATGCTCACTTTGCTCTAGCTAGCAACGAAGTAAATCCTTTCAAGTAAAACTAGTCTTCATGGTCCACGTAGCTAGTTCTTTTGCTAAATTATAATCTACTACCATGGTTGAACACAAAAGAGTTTTTTGTTCTTTTGTCCCTCTTGATTCATAGGAGGGAATCTGTAACGTCAAATGTCTTTGATGTTTATATAGAGCTCTTCATAAAAGAGTTGCTGTAGTTGTAGATTGGAGTTCTAGCCCAAAATATATTGAAGGAAGTTGGTGCCATGCCATTCCAATTGCATGCCATGCTAATCTGGATCATCTATGACTTTCTAGGCTACAGAAAGGTTGGAGGATTCTCTCATCAAGTTTATGCAGCTTGTCCTTGATGCAAAATGGGTTTAGGTGCCAAACATTCCATAGAGCTCAAGAAGTGTACTTATGATGAAACAAAGCGTTGGTTGCTTGCAACCTAGCCTTTCAGATCAAAGGATATGAAGGAACACTTCAATGGTGCGATAGAAATTCAATATGAACCACATGAAGTGATAGTGGAAGAGCAAATGCAACATGCGGTAGCATTGAAGGCTTGGAAAACAATTGGAAATCAAGATGGTTTTGCTAGTGCCCCTTCCAAAGTACATGGTGTAAATCATCTTGTCGTACGTGTGGTCTAGGTGTAAGTATTTTTACAACATCAAAACGTGTGTAAAATGACTCAAAATATCATCCTAGGGAATCTCAATGATGTTATTTCAAACGTAGGTATCTGAATTTTCTTGTTTCTAGGACCTATTCACCCAAATATTAATCCGTCCAAACTTCTTGTACTTTTCCAAATCCTAGCACTACCCG
This sequence comes from Climacium dendroides, assembly GCA_950106755.1. Lineage (NCBI taxonomy): Eukaryota > Viridiplantae > Streptophyta > Bryopsida > Hypnales > Climaciaceae > Climacium > Climacium dendroides. The sequence continues at coordinate 19,807,477 of OX467083.1, forward strand.
GATTTCAATCCGGATCCGGTCTATTCTGGTTTCCAGAAATAACTTTGCCAACTGATGGTTTTCTATGCCTCTATTTTACCTTTAGAGGATCCACTGTTGCTTTTTAGAGGGATAGGGATTCCACCACTCATAATCCTCACACACTCTCCTCTCTCCCAAAACACACTTACATCAATAACATAAGTTGGTTCAAAGGGGGTGGCACCTTCACAACTTTCTGGATGGCCAAATCGGAAAGTAGGTCACATAGGGCCGCGTTAGATCCCCTCTTACTACAACGACAGATCTATGTACACCTGAAACTAAGAGAAATTCTTGTTATTAGTTTCTAGACTGATCATGTGGTTGGTAGACCTTCTAGTAGGTTGGAATTTTCCTTTGGCGGTTGCTTATCTCCACACGGAATCCATCCTAGACTTCCAGACTTGCATCTACACCCCTTCCCGATTCCTACTAGACTACCGTTTCAGTAATTTAAAGGTACCATTCATAAGTCCTCAATTACAAATCTAAATCCTTCTATTAGTTATCCTCTCAGCTAAAATCGTTTGCTAAAGATCCAGACTCCCCCTTACTCATCCCCTCTCACATTCCAACATCCACATGAACAAATAAGCCAAACACACTATGAAGAAAGGAACTTAGAACTTAAGTCTAGTTGCTCAAATTGAAAGAAAGAATGCAAACATTTTAGAATAGCTCGGATGGAATGAGCTTGAGTAGATACAAGCTTGGGCAGAATGGGAGGGCAACAAACCTGCCCACCCTTAAAAACCAAAACGTAGAGGCTCAACAGCCACCACAAAACTAGGGAAATGGCACAACTGACTGTTCCAGGATTAATGGAATGCCGTTGGTCAATTGTTCCAAAAAATCCGGAACCCGGGACTACACACAGAAACCCATTCCGGATTAACTAACTACCTTAAAGAACTACCTAACTATCTACCCTTTCGTGCCTTCTTTGAACTACCTCCGTCTTTCTCCATCACTGTAGAGAATCTCCGAGAAGAGGACTTCAAAGGTGGAATCATCTTTGTTGTTGACCGAATCGTAATTTTAGGAATTGGAGTGGATTGGGTTGTCTTAGACGACTCGAATTCTTCCTCCTCTTCAATTTTTGTCTCATCACTCCTAATGCACTCTTCCTCTGATTCTTCAATTTCATGCACCTCAATGTCCTCCCTTGGTGAGTAATCTGTCAGATTCACTACAGTATTGTCCTACTTTGGTGTTGGAGTTGTTGTTGTTTGCAACATATGTGTAAAGCTTTCCAAAAAGGTCTAGGTCAGATTCGTCAAGACTCCTATCCAGCTAGTTAGATCAGTGCAGATTGGGAAAGGTGGCATCTTGAAAGTCCCCTCTGAGGTCTGAAAATCCAATGGATCAAAGGTCTTCATCTGTATCGGAATTGGTTTTGGAATCGGTCCCTTGATTGATCTAGGTGGTGTTTTTTCCTTCTCTTTCAGAAATTGCCTTGAGCTTGAGGAAGGGTTTCTAAGCTGACTTTTGTACGATGAGGGCGAAGAGACAGAAGCTTGTTGGACAAGGGCTGATTGCGTCAAAACCTGTTGGGACAGAACCTATAGACTCGGAAACATAGTAGCAGATACACTAGAAGAAAAACGTGTCCGTTGCAACCCACTAAGATGCGACTATGTGTCCTATACAACTGAGATGCGACTGTAGCCCTTTGTATTTGCACTAAATTTCACGTGTATGTAGTTGTAGTCGCAAAGTAGTCGGAAAATGAAGAATAGGGTTATGATATTGTAACAGAAGAACTGACATGAGGTATTCTACATCTAGTATTCATCGCAGTTGTTCATGTGGACAGCTATCCGCGAAGTAGAGTCCACCGTGGAAAAATGCAATCGCTCTGATTACAGGCTGTAACTAAAAACTAGAGGATTGCAACTTAGAAATGACTCAAATGCAACTAGGAATCAACTATAATGCAACTAGAGCCCGACTATAGTGCAACTAAAAAACGATTCAAATGCAACTAGAGAACAAGTGCAATGCAACTAAAACATGACTGAAAATCGATTCAATTGTCCCATATCGATTGTCAAGAATACCATCAGCTTGAACAGATAAGAATGGTAAGTTATAGCATTCTTGTGTAATGAATTTTAATAGTAAAATTCTAATATTTATATATTTTGTAGATTTTTACACTTTGTAGATTTTTACAATTTGTAGATTTCTATAATCTACAACTCTATAAATTATAACCAAGTCGCAAACTAGTTGCAAACCAGTTATATGTCAGTCGCAAACTAGTTGCACACTAATCGCAAACGAGTTGCACATCAATCGCAAACTAGTTGCACACTAATCGCAAACGAGTTGCACATCAATCGCAAACTAGTTGCACACTAGTCGCAAATGAGTTGCACATCAATCGCAAACAGTTGCACACCAATTGCAAACCAGTTGTATGTCAATCGCAAACCAGTTGCACTCTAGTCGCAAACGAGTTGCACATCAATCGCAAACTAGTTGCACACCAGTTGTATGTCAATCGCAAACCAGTTGCACATTAGTTGCAAACCAGTTGCACACAAATAAGTAAAATAACTTCCACATCAGCAACCACGTCACAATAGTTCATCGACGAAGTTCTCCATTGCCTATCGATTGACAAACAACCTCGCGACTGCAGTGCAACTCATGCGACTTGTCCACTACGACTGCGGACTCCAGAATATCACCAAGTCGCAAACGTCCGATACGACTACAAACCAGTCGCAAACCGTAGTTGCAAAACCCTATTTTTTCTTCTAGTGATACCTCCAAAAAGGATGAGAAGTCCAAAGTCTTCTCATGATCTAGATTCTGTGATAGTTGGTGTAGCTCCCTTAATACCACCTCCATCCGTGCTTGAAAGTCGATTAGGATTGTTACTACCTTTGATCCGGTTATATGGCCGTCTACGATTAATAAGGCATTGAAGAGTTCGGCCTTGTTCATGATATCCGCCAAATATGGAATTCGGACGACATTGAGAGCTTCTGACTCCTTTTGTCTTGTCGTGCCCAGTTCCTTTTCTATCGAAGTTAGCTAGGTTTTGAGGTTGTCTCGTTCTTTCTCCAACTTCCAGATATGCTCCTCCCTCTCTTGCAGAACATTCGGTCCTAGTCTTTGCTTGATTTCCTTGATGATGCGATTCAGTTCAATGTTTTAATGCTTCGCAAACCTTAAGGATGCCAGCTACCATTCTATCATACGTCTCCTTAGCTTGGCACAATCATTAAATTCCAGTCTTAAAAGGATTCAAATCCCTTCCCTACGCCGAAAGTTGACTAGAATCTTCTCCCTCCATGAAAGGCAACTTTCTACGTGAGTCTAGATCCGTAGACTTCCTTTAGTCTTTTCTCACTTGCCAGGTTCTTCTTTACTTCCAAAACATCTTCCTTTTCCTTCGACTTCGGATGCTCTGACTCGTATTCATCCGTGAATCTGTATTGCAGAATTGCTGCTCCGGTTTGGTACATCACCATCTCCGAATTGCTCAGTACCTCATTGTGGTGGTAAAGATGGAACAAATAAGGACTGGACTTGCCCCTCGAGACACTATCCACTAGTTTTGCCACTACTGACCCGATTACTTGACCTATTTGACTAGTCAATCCTCCAGAGTCCCAAAGATGGTATTGGCCACTATAACCATAATCCGGGTTGGCTTATTTGGATACATGAGTGGAATTAAAAATTCCAGTATTCATCTATGTCTAGCATCCGTACAGTCACTAATGGCGTACCCCTCTTTTGGATGAGCTAGATTTTGGAACTTCCCAGTGGCATACTTGTCTACCCAGGAAACGAATTCGTATCTGGTTTTCATGAATCCGTAAACCTCCATCCACATATCCGTGGTTCAAGTTACAGGTCGATCCCTTATTGTTCTCTTATACTAATTTGGAACTTCCTCGATGAGTTCTTGAATCATTTCTTCATTCTTAAGATTCCACGGCCTCTATATAAATTCTAGACACCCCATTCTAGCTAGGTCCTCATTTAATAGTTTTCAGTTATCTTGATTAGACGAGATGGTCGGAATGACCATCCGGGCTATGACCATGGGCTTCCGGACTTTGGTAGCTCGTTTTATAACGGGAATTTTGTAATCTAGTGCAATCGACACCGACCTCGCTTTTCTCTCCCTAATACGATTCCTATCACACCACTCTTTCACTCAACTAAACACGTATGAAATCTTGCAAAAAAGAGAGAGGAAGGAAAATGAGCGTGGCGGTGGGCTTAAGTGTCCGTTGGCTGCCCAACATTCCTAAGGAAGACGGGTTCCAGACCATTCCACCATAACGGTCTCCTAGTCCCCTAGGCCGGAACCTAAAAGCGTAGGCCCTCTAAATCCAATACTTTCTAATTTCTGTTTTACAGTTCCGTCTAGTTCCGTTACGTCTTTGCTTTCCAGATATTAGCTATTTCAAAGTTTTGCACTTATTGTTCCTATTTTCCTACTTCTAAGCAAAATTTGAAAAATTATACACTACCTTAACCCTATTTTATCCTATTTCCTACCCATTCAAGTTCTACGTACTCTCACACATCTCAACATTCTATACAAATTGCCTTATTGCAAGGTACATTGGACTTTTATTTGACTTCTAATTCCTAAATTATTGCACAACTTTTTGATGTCTAGAAAGGAGCTCAGAAGTCATTTATAAGTAGTAGTGAAGTAAAAGTATTGAAAAAGAAGTCTCATGAAAGTACTTTGTAATAATAAGTTGTTCGTGGCAATTAGGTAGGCTGATCCCAGTCTCTGGTATGTTTGGTCATTTAAGACAGAACATGAGCCAAAGGTGAAGTCATGTTTGTAACGCACTATATATGAAGCTCTTGAGGTCACAGATAGTCTTCATTCAACAATAGTTTCATTGTGGCTATAATGTTTGTGTTTGTTTGTAACAACTAACCGCATAAATGATGTTGTGCATTACAACATCTTCTCATTCACTACACACTAGACGTGATGCACTACGAAATGAACTTAGCGAAGAACTTCTTAAAAACCACAACGGGGAAAAAGGACACTGTGAAGGTGAGAAGAGGCTTCTAGAGGCAAAATGTGAGGAAGCACCTATGCCTCACTCCAAGCCAAGGAAGATAGTGAAGCCCCAAACACCCTACATTTTGACAGACGATGAATTTGAGAAGTTTACAAAGTGCATTGAATCACTAAAGACTCCTAGCGAGTACTACTCAGACTTGGGAAAGTATATCCGAAAGAAGAACTTTGGGGGCTTGAAGTTCTACAACTATCACGTGTTAATGTAGCTGGTCTTGTATCTTGCACTTCAAGGGCTAATGCAACCTAGGCTACATATGGCAATAATGAGAGTGTATAAGGTGTTCTACCGCTTGTGCACAAAGGTTTATAATCCTATCGACTTCCCATCATTAGAGGTTGATGTAGTTGAAAGTATGGCGCTTCTAGAAATTGATTTTCTACCATCTTTTTTTGCCATCATAACGCATCTTCTATATCATCTAGCAAAAGAACTAGACCTATGTAGACTTATTAACACATGATGGATGTATCGTGGAAAGGTACATGAAAGTTCTTAAGAACCATGTTTGGCATATGGCGTATGGCAAAAGGGTACTTGAAAGTTGAATGCATTGGGTTTATCAGAGAATATTTCTACCGATTTGAAGTTATGCAAAGACGCACATGGGACAAAGATGAAAAGTATGGTGATGTTGAGGAGGTGCTCCAAGGTGCAAAGAAGTCATATGTAATGAGCGCCAATTTATGCTCAAATTTGTGCAACCTAGCATACCAATACATGCTTATAGATGTCTCTAACATGCAAGATTTGTACATGTAAGAGGTAGCAAGCATGTATGTACCTTCGTAGAGTATACCTGAACTACACTCTTAAACCCACTCCTTCACATGATTCATGTATGTAGTTACCATTCTAGTTCTGTGATATCATAGAAGATGTAATGAAGTCATTTTTGAGAGGCATTGGTAATTTAAAATTTTCATGTGACGTACTCATGACAATTTGCAATCACGTTCAAGTCATAGAAGTAGGAAAAGTGTCATATGAGTGCCGTAATATTCCTCCTCTTGCACTATCTAAAGCTTTTTGTATCCACAAGTGGTTTTGACTAGTGAAGTTCTATTGGTGCAGGAAGTGGAGGGATGAAGAAGGTGTGTCTACATCAACTTTAGGCCTTGCTGAGCGGATATAGAGTGTAGTGCAGAACTCTGAATTAGACTTGACCAATATAAATGACATAGACCATTTATTGCTAAGCAAGAAATCCTTGCAAAGAGAAAATTGGTACTCATGGGTAACTGCATTTGGTAACCATTTTCACGTGGAAGACGAGACCACTTTGTGACTAGTCAGCTACAATAGTGGAATAGCCTCCATATTCAAGTTGCTAATGGGAAGTACCGAAGTAGTGGTGACTTATTTGTGAACTACATGGACATTTTGAAGGACATCCTACAATTGGATTACAAAGCACTACACAAAGATCATCCTCTTATATTGTGAGTGGATCATTTCTCAAGATAGTCAGGGGAACCCTACATATATTAGGGACAAGGCCAAGTTCTTTATAATAAACTTCCACTATAAATTACCTAGAACGGCTAAGCCATTCATTTTTCCTAGTCAAGCTACAAAAATTTTCTTCTCCAATGTTGTGGACAAACTTGAGTGGAAATTTGTGTTACGCAAAGAAGCTTGAGCCAAATGAGAAGTAGTGGACAACACAGATGCCTTCATCACCACCATAGTGGAGACTATCGAGCTAACTACTCCACAACAGTGGCCCTTACCACCACAAATGGCAAATCTAGTTGGGGCCATTGAATTATCAATAGAAAATAACCTATTGGCACAAGAAGATTATTCCTAAACCTTTGCTAATTTCAATGCAGTCATAGCCATAGATAATTAGATTGTCTTCTAACTCAAATTTCTAAAAAGCGAGACATCCAATTCCATTCAGAATTCCCTTTGGATAAACCATCGAAGGAATCATAATTTGCTTCTCAGTAGAAGTATAGTTGAAGCCTACAACTTCATCACAACTTAGTCATTTTCTTTTTTGTTTGCAGAAGTCATTCTTTAATAGTGTCTTAGAGGTGTCGCAATCGTTTGGAGGACCGAGCATGCCATGAGTTTCAAAACTATATAAGACCTGCATATAACCAATTAAAGTGATGGTCTGAAAATGGAACATAGTAGAGAGGACTTCCATCATGTTTACATTTACTATGAAATAAATTGCGCAGGTGAGTGTGTGCCGCACATACCTACATGGTATGAAGCCTTCTACTCTGTAAATTCCTAAGTTGGCTACTATGAAATTCAACTGTGTTTTATTATCTACCATGTTTGTACTCAATCGATTGTATGTCGTAGAAGTGGTACACAAAATCTCTAAAGAACGGGCCCACTAGTAATCTCTGCGGATTCCATTGTCACTTGTATGAGGCATAGACACAATCATTTAGCCACAAATGCTTTGGAGTCGATGTTCCCATATGTGTTGGATATGAAATGAATCATGTACTCATGCCTAAAAGGGTGCCCAAAAAATTGGTATCATTGAGTAGGAAAGACGATCTATAAAAGGATATATTGAATTCAAAAAATGATTGCAAGGTTGGAATGGTGGCAAAAACAAGCCATTTTAACAACTTGCATGTATAAAGGTTTTTTAGACAAAAAGGACCTTTTCAAACGTACACCCATTAATAATCAAAGTTGCCAAAGTCAACATTCTCAAGAATTGTATATTATGTCGTGAAGTCTTTCCTAATTCTGCGCAATGACGACATAATCATTTCTTTAGTTGCACCACCTCTAAACCCGTACTAGTATTAAAAATTGTCTTTCCAACTTGTGTTTCTTTCTACCCCTTTTCTTTTTCTTTTTGCAAGAAGAGGACATTAGTTTCTAGAAGGTAGCCACGAAAGACCATGGAATCGTTTTGTAGTTGCACAGAAGTGGCACGCAATCGCATCGAAGTCATTCACAATCACAATCAATGATAACGTACAATTATATTACGACTAGGGCCTCTATGTAGGAACATACTGTGTTGACGTCTATATGTTGACGACAATATAGATGAAGTATCATGGATGAAGCTTTCACTTTGTGAATGCCTCATCTGGTCATCCCAAAGTAGTGCACGCAACTATCAAATCAATCTACTAATATGGTACTCATTGCGTTGGTGCAATTATGGACGTAGCATCGTTTTCTAGTCGTTTAGAATAGACAATCATTCTTTTGCAATTGCATTTGTGCCCATTTTCTTGTAGTGGATGTTTGACCATTTCATAATGGATTTGGTCCTTTAGTAGGTAACTAGCAGTTTGCGCTTGCTACGCTATGCATTTACCATTAGAATTTCATTAGAATTTTTATGTATTAGATAGAATGCAAAGCAAGAATTTCAATAAATCTTCAAATAAAAATTACTAAAATCTTCATATAATTTTTTTTAGCATATACTAAAACAAATAAGGATATATTGAAATGTACAATAGAAATTTATTGAATGATGAATGAAACATATGCAATGGTAAATACTATAAAAGATAATCATACATTAGAATGCATTAGAAATTTGACTCCATTGTTACAAAAAATGGCAACCTAAATTGAAGAATTGAAAAGAAAAACTTATAAATCTCAAAAACTTTGTGAACAATTTAATTGTTGTGGAATCCAAAATTGCTTCAATTGAATAAATTTTTCAAAATCATTTGGTAGTAGCAATAGAAAATTGAAATCATGAAAGCTCAAAGCTCACAAAAGCATAAAATCATAGAAGTGCAAAGAAGTGTAAAGCCAAGAGAAGCAATGGATTTGCCACCTCTATAATATCACTATATTGATCCTCTTTAATATCACCTCAATTGCAACTACTATATTATTTCTATAATATCACCCTTTGTAAAAAGTGATATTATAGAGGTGATTGTGAACTGCTACTCTATTTCAGTAATATCACATTTTGTGAAAATATGTAAGCATGATTGGAAATATTTTAATAAAATAATTAATTTAAAGACTTATCAAAATCATTATCATGCATTCTATTCAAATATATCAAATTTTTATTAATATGTGATACAATGAATGCGTAGCATAGCAAGCACGAGCCCCCAGTATTAATGATAGCATTTGTGATATTACAGAGGGACTTATGATTTTAGTAGGTAATGTTTTAGTCCTTGCCCAATAACCAAAACTTAATTGTCATAGAAAATTGAAGTTAATTTTTTCAAACTTTCATAGGGACGATATCTAAGGTATTTTAAAAAAAGAAAAGTTTGTTGTAGTGATTTTTGCATTGCCCATACTATATATCAAAATATAACTTATTAAAGTCTTGTATCATTCACAAGGTAGATAGTAATCATCCTTAATTGAATAAATCATCATATAGTGAAAAAAACTTATTGCTGGTTTGGTGAATTTAAATTTGATCATGAAGCTATTATGCCAAGCCAACAAGCACATAAAATACAAATGGCCTTGAAGAGGCATTTCATGTACAACAAGTTTTTTCTTTGTACTTACAATGTCAAAATCATTGAATTTCAAAGATTTTTACTACTTGAAATATTCCAAAAAATATACATATGTACATATATACATACACATACATATGTGCATATAATCACACCCACTCTTAGAGACACACACATACACATATAAATAAAGGCTGAGCTATATTTTTATACAAATCTATATTTATTAAAAATCTTCTTATGGTCTAAAATATTATTTTTGAATTAAATTTAATGCATAAATATTTTAGACTATAGATAAATTTGCTTTATAATTTAATGACAATATTGAAATCATTGAATTTCATTGTACCAAAACTAATAAATCTCATTATTTTTTAAATTAAATTATTTTGAATGGAACTTGTACTTGCTTGTAGTATTCTATGATTTTCAAAATCTGCATAATAATGTGTAATATTGAAAAATTAAATTAGAAAAAAAAATCTTGTTCAAAGAAGGGTTAAACAAGATTCTATGATATGAATGGAATGGGTGGAATTTTCAAATTCAAATTGCACTAAGATGTTCTCAATTTTTTGTGAAGATGTTGCAAAAATTACAATAAAAACATCTATTTGGGGATTTCAAGAAATGATGTGGACAAATATTTTAACCTTAAAAGTTTGAATGACATTTTTGCCAAAAACAACTCAAAAATTGTCAGTTTTGTTGCGTTCATGCGAGGAAACATAATTTTCTTCTTTAGAATTAAACCTTAAGATCTTGTACTTCACTTGTCTTAGATCAAGTGGTAAAAATTTCATAAAATTTGACAATACAAATTGGAATGTATTGGCATTCAAAGTTGGGAAAAACTATTTTTTTGAACATTGGCCTACAATTTCAAATGACTTTGATGACCATTTGTAGAAAAAAATTGCCCTATGGATTGTGAATTTTTTAAAAATTGTGTTGAAAAATTGAGTTGAGAGTCTAGGAACTTTTTTTTAAAAAAGCACTTGATTTTCATTCTTTAGAAAATTGTTAAGTAGAAATAGGTCTAAAATCAAAAGAAAAACTAAATCATCATTAGCTTTAAGATGGAATTGAAACACTATAATCTGAGTGGCGAGATTGTTTTAGCAAGAAAATTTAACCTTGTCAAACAAGTTTTTCTTGAAAAATTGTCAAAATTGCATTTAAAAATGAATCCTATAAGTTATTTTTTCAAGAAAATGCTCTAATTGACTAAAAATAAGATTGTCCATAACTTTCACATAAAAAATCCAAATGGAATGAATCAAAGACTCATATATAGATAAAATTACAATCTTTGAGAAACAATTTTTTTAATTTAATAAAAAATAAAATATGAGGAGGTTTCTACTTGCCACACTAAAAAAATTGACCTTTTGTGCCATAATTTTGTTTTTGGTCACCATTTGAAAAAAAATTATATTTTTAGAAAGCTAACTAGCAATTGGCGCTTGCTATGCTACACATTCACCATTAGAATTTTTATGTATTAGATAGAATACAGAGCAAGAATTTCAATAAATCTTCAGATAAAAATTACTAAAATCTTCATATAGTTTTTTTTATAAGTAAACATATACTAAATTAAATAATAGAAATTTAATGAATGATGGATGAAATACATGAAATGATGAATACGGTAAAAGATACATATACATTATAATGCATTAAAAATTTGACTAAAACATTATATTTTTAGAAAGCTAATGTATATATCTATTTTTACAAAAAAATTCAAAAAATCATGATGAATATTGAGGCCGTAGGAGATTGTCTGAAATTGATATTGTTCTCCAAGGAGACTATGGACTTTAGGGACTATGGACTTTAGGGATTAATATTTGGTAGAGTCTAGTTGGTGCAAATTTGGCTATTCTACACAATTTTTTTAGGATATGTAGTGATCTAAGAGATATTTTTATTTCATTTGCTAAATTTGAAAAGAATTTGTTCTAGATTCTAATCTAAGTTTTGGTCAAGAAGTTGGTGGCCTTGTGGGGTTAATATTTAAATTTAAAATACTTAAAACAAACTTTGTAGTCTTAAAAATATACAACATTTAAATAGATAATTATATAGATAATTTGTTGTCATTCCTATATATTGTAATTAAATTATAAATTTATTTAAATAAAAATAAATGATTTCTAGAATTTCAGCTCCTTTGAAAAATATTATTTTAAATGGAACTAGCGGTTGGCGCTTGCTTTGTAACGCATTAATCCAACCATTTTTATAAAAAATTTATAAATTTTTTATAGATTATAAATTGTAATGGAGAATGATAAATTTTAGGAAATAATTGCACCTAAAGATGCATGAAATAAAAAATATCCATTCATCAAATAGCAATAATGTCTCATGTACAATTCTTCGATGGTAGATTGTTTCAATTGAAACAATGTAGTTGTACACCTAAAGAATGCAAGTTGGATGGAAGGGGATGTCGCAAAAGCGTGCATGAACCCTAAACATGCAGAGTTTGAAACAAACTCTTAACTTTTCCATCCACCTGATTCAGGTGTAAAAATTTAGAGGATATTACATGACAAAATCATGAAAAAACCTCATGGTAAACCACATTTTTTACCGTTCCCATGGCTTCATCGTTGTCATTGGCAATTTTAATATTTGCAGGATGTCTATCACGAGACAAAGCTACATATAATTGACCATGGCTAAATACTTCATTTCGAAGATAAATGCCAACTCGATCGTATGATTGGCCCTACGATTTGTTAATTGTCATGGCAAAAGCACCAGTGACAGGAAATTGTTTCCGGCAAAGTGTGAATGGCAAGCGACTATCATTACAATGATGTGTAATCCTAAGAATCAATATTTCTTGGCCACGATAGCGGCCTTCCACAATTTCACATAATAACACATTTGATGACACTTGCAAAAGACGCAAACGACTTCCATTGCATAAACCTTTTGCTGGATTTAAATTCCTTAGCAACATTAAATATTGACCACATTTAAGATTTAATTGGTGTGGAGGCAAACCGCTTAATTGTAAAGAATTTAAAAACTCTACCGGATAATGATGGGCATGCTCATCACTTTCATATACAAAATTTGTACTAAAACATTGACGTACATCACCAGGCATGCGATCAATAATTTTACGATTGATTTCTTGAGCATCATCATTTCGGACAGCCAAAATGACCCGCTCAGAGAAATCAACCGGATCATCAAAAATGACATCAATAAGACCATCTAAAGAATTTTTAGGTGCAACTAATCCTAACGGTAAATATATTTCTGGACCACTTTTACCTTCACCAACATCTAATAAAAATCTTTGAAAATCTGGTTGACTTTGTAAACGCATATTAGTAGTTAAATGAAAATGTTGCATTAACGGAAATAAATATGAACGTCGTAAGCAAGCTTTTACAGTTTGCCTGCAACCTCCACGTACTACAACTGGTAAAGTTTGACGAAAATCACCACCATACAAAACTACAAGACTACCATTAGGGCTATTGATTCCACGAATATCTCGTAATGATCTATCTATAGCCTCAAACATAAATCTATGCTCAGCACAAGCTTCATCAAGTACAATTAATTATACTTTACGTAAGCTTTGACCTAATGCAGATTGAGTACTAATATTACAAGTTGATGTATCATGTAACTGTAAAGGAATGGCTAAAGAAGAATGTACCATTCGCCCTTCATCTAAAAGATATGCGGCAATTTCACTTGTAGTCATTGCCATACACTTAACGCCTCGAGTACGAAGATAACCTAATATGGTATTATATAAAAAAAATTTACCTGTACCACTTGGACCATCTAGAAAAAAAAAGTCTATGTGGAGAATTAGGTTCTAAAACCGTTGTAGTAACTGCATTGAAAACAATATTTTGTTCTTCATTGAGCCTATCAACATCTTGATTTACAAAAGTAATGTTGGCATTATCTAAATCATTATTATCATTGACATCAATGCTCAAATCAACATTGTTTATATAACCGAATTCATGCAAATCATCAATGTTAAAAAAATCTACAAGGTGTTTATCGGATGATGATAAATATTCTTCGATGCACAAAATCGCTTTACAATAGCGATTTTGGTCATTGCGCCAATCATTAGACATTGCATCAAGATGTCTTCTAAGCAAACCAATAGGATCTTGCGGTTGTGCAAACACAAAAAGTGTTGCAAACAACCGTCGAATCTGTTTAGGCAATGCAATAATAGTTGCCTCTTGGAGACAATTCTCCCACTCAGCATCATCCTGTAAAAGTCCCCTTGCAACACAAACGGCTTTATACGTCGGATATACCGTATCGTGAAAACGAAGTAAATCTTCAAATGAAGTTGGTGCCTCAACATGAGTCAACAACAAACGTAAATAAAATACTTCGGTACCTGCAGGAACCATATTTATTCTACCAAAAACTTTTACATTGCGTTGTTTTTTAATCCACATGTTGTTTCGTACATTCCATTTATAATGAAGCGGAAGATCCATGTATCGAAGAAGTTTATGATTGCCTTGATTACTAAAAGCAATCAAAGCACGAATGTAACTATTAAGCTCAAATTTTTTTGTAAGTTTAGTGTGAGCATTTTGATCAACTACCGATTGCAAAGATGTTCCCTCATGAAAAGAAATATATTGTTGACCTGGAAGATGAACAGGTAACCGACAAATACTATGACTCTTATTATTGGTTTCAAAACCAAAAAGCCTCTAACATGCTTCTTGAGCAGCTACATAACGACCTTCTAAAAATTCTTTGATTTCATCTACAACATCATCTCTTTTTACAACACCACGATCTACACCTTTAAAAATATATTTGTGAAGATATTTGACGGTTTTTATCGAACTACAAATTTCGACATTGATATGACAATTAAATCGGCCTACTAAATAAGGATTGTAGGGTACAACTGATCGATTGTCTAAACGAATAATTTGTCCCTGTACATGCTTTTCAACATAGCGGCTTTGATTTCGACGACGATATAAAATAAATTCATCGTCATCCACTATTGTGCTATTTCGAGCTTGCATCGGGTAATTCTTTGAACATCTACCGTCTTTCATGCATGAACAATTAAGATTATCCAAACCACATGGGTCATGCATCATGTGTTTAGCAACCGCAGCATATAATTGCGGTTGCTTATCCAAATCAGGAATTTCCGCACATACTCCACGATCTACAAGATCACAGTCATTGACTTTATCTTTCAACCAAAGAAGAATGTGTGCATGAGGGAGACCACGCTTTTGGAATTCAATAGTGTAACAGAAAGCAATAGTTTCCTCCAAGACATTCTTCTTCGTAATCTCATTCATCATAGCTCTTAATTTGAGCTCAAAAACACGTACAACAATATTTGGACGATCAGGGGGACTTTGACCCGGCTCAAGTTCATTAAGAATTTCAGGCCATGTTGGATTACAAGTCATTGTAATAAATAAATCAGGTTTTCCTAAAACTCTAACTAAGACCATATTGTCTTGAAAGAGTTTTTGCATATATCGAGGAGATTCGACAAAAGTTGCTGGTAAGATAATGCGACGTCCAACACGTACTCCATTATCTTCTTGTAAAGCATCTACTACCCCCTGATAACATTCTGCCCGAAGTTCAGCTTGATGTTGTCTAATAAAAAGTAAGTTTTCATGTTCTACACGTAAATATTGATCTACTACATATTGTTGGAATAATCTTCCCGCCCTATGTAATACATTTGACTCAGGCCGCTTTTGAAGCAAATATTGAACAAATGACTTTAGAGTCACTCCAGTATTTGCTCTAAAAGTTGGTGACCATCCACATCGTCCATCTGGAAACAATAAAGGATAGGATAAAGCGTCATAAGCTGAATGGGTTTCCTTTATCCGTAATAAATTTCCACCACGCTGATGAAGAATAATATCTCTACCAAAATCTAAATGTTGTTCGTCAAGAACAACAGCAGCAACTTCTGGAACTGTTGGTCAATTATATCGATGGGGATGTTGACTAGAAGGAACTTCACCAGAGATGCGAAGTCCCATATTATGTCCTCCTAAAAGAACATCACGTGAAGATTTAAAACCCTGAACTAAAGCATTTATTGATCCTAATACTTCTTGGATGATATTAACTGTTTCACGCTGAAGATCATCAAAAATCTCCATACGACGATTTGTTTGCAAACCATCATCCAAGAAGTAAATTTGTGCAAATTTTGCAACCTCTTGTAATTCAGGTTCTAAACTTCCAATATGATGGCATAATTCTCCGTTTACACGAAAAATATACACTCCTCTACCTTCAACTTGGTTAGATTGGAATTTACTACGCATACTTGTAAACGCAAAAGCTTGATTATACTTTCGAATAGATTTAATGAACTCACGAGAATTAGGTGTCATGCCCATAAAAAGCTCATCAAGCATTGGATGGACAATTGGATGACTAACGTATTCATTACTAACTTTACCATTATAACAACAAATGGTAGATTTCTCTTTTCTAAAATGAAATGCTAAACATTGTGGGCATTGGATGCACATGGATCCAACATCATGAACGTTGACATTTACAAAAATATCAATTGTAGTCAAAGCAAGAGCCATGGTCTAAAAAAATAACAAATTCTAATTTCAGTGCAATATAGGATAACAATCTTACTAAAAGTTTTAAATTCGAAAAAGATATAAAAAAATTTATTAATTTAAAAATCTTATAATCCTATAAAAAATTGTAAAGTCTAAAAAAACAAAACAATCAAATAAAAAACACATCAATCAAATATTTTAATCTTTTTAAAATAAATCAATAATTTTAAATTAATTTGCAAAAAAAGCCTTGCCATACCTGAATGTGTGCACTCAGTAAGAGGAGAATGCCTAACCTAAACCTTGTATAGGTTCTAGGAAGGTGGAATCACCCTTCTTCTCTTACTTTCCACTACAAAGCTTTTAAAACAAAGGGTTTACAATTCCTTTTAGTTAATTTTTGTGAACTTCAAGGTTGGACCACAAAATACGCGATGGACTAGGAAAAAGGGCAATCTGTAAGGCAACCTGCAACAATTCAACTATGCTTTGTGGAGATCATCACTTTCCACAAACACAGGCTCAACAACACAAGAGAATCTTGTTGGTGATCAATCCGACTTCATTCTCAACAAAAACGTCTAAAATTCAAAAGCGCCTATCACAAACACACCAAGCCCCCTCCTAGAAACAATGGAGTAGGAATACTTGGGTATGCAAACGAAAAATGCCCGTTTACACTACACAACCCACGAGAGGATGAAAGTTCTTTACCAAAATAAAGGCTTCAATACTCCAATCTTCTCAAACTGTATAAAAAAATATTAAATATTAATCTATTATTATTTTAAAATTCTAATTAGAACCAATTGCAAAATTTAAATCTAATTAGGTCAAATTAGACAATTTTGAATTCAAATAAATCAAATTATGTCAATTTTCATTCAAAGTAGGTCAAATTAGGTTAAAATAAACAACTTTGAATCAAAGCAGGTCAAATTAGACAATTTTGAATTGAAATAGATCAAATTATGTCAATTTTCATTAAATTCAAGTCAAATTAGGTTAAAAGAAACAATTTTGAATCAAAGTAGGTCAAATTGGGTTAAATTAGACAATTTTGAATCAAAATTTGTCAAATTAGGTCAATTTTCACTAATGATAGGTCAAATTAGATTAAATTAGACAATTCTACAAATACATCAAATTAGGTCAAATTCCACTAAAGTTAGGTCAAATTAGACAATTTTGAATCAAAATATGTTAAATTAGGTCAATTTTCACTAATGATAGGTCAAATTGAACAATTCTACATCAAAATACATCAAATTAGATCAAATTCCACTAAAGTTAGGTCAAATTAGGTCAAATTCTTATTATTATGTATTCTATGTATTCTATATTTTATTTAGTTTTAAAAATAATCTAATAGACTTTCTTTTATAGTGAATTCGTTAATATTTTTTAAATAAATTAAATAAAATTTTAAAAACTTAATAATAATTTTTTAATCTTTTAAAAAAATCTTTAAAAAATTAAAAATTAAAAAAAATTAAAAAAAAGCAGTCGCGCAACGTAGCGACTGCAGCAGCAACTGCGCCGCAGTCGCGCAGTGCTGCAGTCTGCAGCGCAGCTCCAAAGCATAAAAAAATTTCATTTTTTTTGTTAAAATTTGCAATGCAATATGCAACATTTTTAAGTTTGAAATGCAAATCTTTTAAAATTAAGTTAAATTGAAGCTCAAATTACACTCAAATGAAGCAAATGAAGCTCAAATTACTCACATTAAGTCAAATTGCTCCAAAAATGCTCCAAGAATGCTCCAATTGCTTCAAAAATGCTCCAATTGCTCCAAGAATGCTCCAATTCGGCTCTAATTACATCAATTTTTTGAAATTAAATTAGATTGAAGCTCAAATTACACTTAAATTGTTCAAATGAAACTCAATGTTCAAATCACCATTCTATATGTGAATTCAAATTTGCTTAAAACAAATGTAAAGAAAATACTTTGGAAGTATTGTTGAGCTCAAGAACACCACCACTTGATAAATTTCTTCACTCATAAACAATGATGATCAAAATTGAAGAATTGAAATACAAATTTGTCAAATTGCAAAGACTTTGTAAATACTTTGTTGTAGAATCCAAGAGTGCAAAAGCTTCAAATCATTTAGAACATTAGAATTGAGAACATTCAAAGCTTGAACATTCAAATCATAAAATTGTAGAAGTCAAGAAATATGAAACCTCTACCTCTGTAATATCACTGTACCTCTATAATATCATATTTTAACACTGTGTGATATTACAGAGGTGAAATGGCTGTTGGAACTCTGTAATATCACAT
This sequence comes from Climacium dendroides, assembly GCA_950106755.1. Lineage (NCBI taxonomy): Eukaryota > Viridiplantae > Streptophyta > Bryopsida > Hypnales > Climaciaceae > Climacium > Climacium dendroides. The sequence goes on from OX467083.1 coordinate 19,825,919, forward strand.
TTTAATAGTGGGTGATATTATAGAGGGATTGGACCTCTGTAATATCACGCAGTGTTAAAATGTGATATTACGGAAGACCTTGTGATTTTAGTAGTATGATAATAACCTTAGAATTGTCAATTCAAAGTTTGGAGGTTAACAAAGGATAACATTCAAAAGGTTAAAATAAAAAAAAAAAAAAAGTTATTTGGGGCAATCTGTACCTTGAATTAGGTTGTTTGTTTTGTTTTGTTTATTTGTCACGTTAAGATCTTCCGGACCGTGTGTCCTCCGGTTGTATGTTTAGTATCGTTGGAAAGCCCTCGGCAAGGGTTTTGGTTTCTTGGTGTTTGGACATATGGTGTGAAAGTTATGCATTTTTTAGTTATTTTTTGTTCTAAAAAATTAGAAAATTAGTTTTACTTTTGTTTTGACTAAGGCAATGGCACAGGGCACACTAGTCTATACCTTAAATTTGTTTGTTTTGTTTTGGTTATTTGTTTGTTTGTCACATTGAGATCTCCCGGACTGTGCATTTCTAGGTCACGTGCTTGGTACCACCGAAAAGCCCTCAACGAGAAGGGGTGCACCGGCTTGATTTCGTAAGATTTGGACGTATGGTATGAAAGTTATTGAATTTTGAAGTTTTTATGAACTAAAAAATTAGAAAATTACTTTTACTTTTATTTTGATTACGACTATGGCAACAGTATAATAGTGTGCCTTGTGCCATTGCTACAGTCAAAACAAAAGTAAAAATAATTTTCTAATTTTTTAGAACAAAAAATAACTCAAAAATGCATAATTTTCACATTGTACGTCCGAACACCACGAAACCAAGCCAGTGCACCCTTCCTCGCCAAGGGCTTTGCAACTGTACTAAGCATACAATCGGGGTACGCACAGTCCAGGAGATCTCAATGTAACAAACAAAACAAACAGCCAATTTAAGGTATGAACTAGTATGCCTTGTGCAATTGCCACAATCAAAACAAACAGCCAATTTAAGGTATGAACTAGTATGCCTTGTGCAATTGCCACAATCAAAACAAAAATAAAAGTAATTTTTTTAATTTTTTAGATCCAAAAAATACTTCAAATTTCAGTAACTTTCACATCGTTCGTCCAAACACCACGAAACCAAGTTGGTGCACCCCTCTTCGCCAATTGCTTTTCAACGGTACCAAGCATATGATTGGAGGACACACGGTTTGGGAGATCTCAATGTGACAAACAAACAAAACAAAACAAATAGCCTAACTTTAGGTATAAGATTTGGTTGTTTGTTTTGTTTGTTCGTTTGTCACATTGAGATCTTCCGAACCGTGCGTTTTCCGAGCGCATGCTTGGTATCATCGAAAAGCCCTTGACGAGGAGGGGTGCACCAGCTTGGCTTTGTGGCATTTAGATGAACGATGTGAAAGTTATTGAATTTTGAAGTTTTTATGAATTAAAAAACTAGAAAATTACTTTTACTTTTGTTTTGACTATAGCAATAGCATAGGGCACACTGTCTATACCTTAAACTTGTTTGCTTGGTTTGGTTTGGTCCTAGTTTTGATAGGTTGTTTGTCACGTTGCGATCTCCCGGATCGAGGAACATATGGTCCAGGAGATCTTCGTTCGGAAAGTCCTCGATGAGGAGGGGTGCATGGGCTTGGTTTCATGGCGTTCGGACCTACGACAAGAAAGCTATTGAATTTTGAAGTTTTTATGAACTAAAAAATTAGAAAATTACTTTTACTTTTGTTTTGACTATGGAAATGGCACAAGGTACTAGTTTATGGTATAGATGTACTACATATGATATTGCATGCCCATTTTTATATGATTTTTTTGTACAATCTTCAATAATTGACAATTTTCTAAATTATATTTGACGATTTTAGAATGCAACAATTTCTATGAATTCAAATTAACTACAAGTTCAAAAATGTATAATGTAAAACATTATTTATTGACAATGACAAATCCATTTTGTTTTTATTATTCCAAGCCTTCTTTCATTTTCCCTTGTCTATCTAACTTTATAACTACCCTCTTTTATCCTTAAAATAAACACTTTAGATACTAGATGATAGTAATAATATTTTAAATTCTAACTATCTAATGTTTCATCCAAGGACAAATCAAAGATGACATGCATTCTTAGGATCTCAAATTTTGACTTTGTTTTTGAATTTTAGTTAATATTTGAGAATATAATTGATCAATGGGAATACATATTTTATGAAAATTGATGCCCCAAAATAAAATTTATGCTAAAAACAATGATATGGATAGAGAAATACCACAAAAATTTGGAGTGAAAAAATTTAAACTTGTTTTTCAAAGAATACATTGGAATTATATTAAATACAAAGAATCCTACCATTTCATCCTTTATGATTTTTGTGAGGTTTTCATTCATAAAAGATTTCATGCATTTGCCTCATCATATGCTCTGTACTAATAAACACTCCCACAACTTTTCAATGTGTACTTGCAAGATGACCAAACCTTTTTGAGCCTTTGCATTACAATAGGGTTCATTCTTGTATGCACATATGTGTGTATATATACATACACAAATAGAAAGCTTGTATTTATCCCATTTGAATTAGTAATACAAATATTGGTTTGAATATAGTAATACAAATATTGGTTTGAATATAGTAATACAAATATTGAGGAATCTTGGTTTGTAGAATATTATTATATTTTTATGAATAGTTAAAGTATATGAATCGATTGTAAGTTCCATTTTCATAATTTTTGAAAAGAACATACATCATACTTAGGACTTAGATTTTTTACAATATCATTGTTAACTTAGGTTTTGACATGTTTTAATTTCATTCTAAAGCTATTGATGCTTTAGTTTTTTTATAAGGAACTTCATGAAGTGTGCCCATTCAATCTTTGTGTACAAATTCTAACATTGCCTATATCATATACACTTAAAGAAAATAAAAGTTTTGCCACTACAAAGAATAACTATTCTTTTTAGTTGCATAGGACATTTGCAACGTGTTAGTTTAAAGACTTGCAATTGCTAAGGACAAGTTGAAGTAGTTGTAAAAGACAATATGGTTGTTTTTCATCCAGTTGCTTAATTGGAACTTTGTCAATGTACTCTTCTAACATGGTTGCTTATCATGTGGCATTTGTTGCCACGTAGATTACTTAGATTTAATAGATTATTTTGTAGATTCTGAAACTCTAATTGAGATCAATGATTTGAAGATTTCAAAATTTTTAATCTAGCTTCTTTTTTTAATTTCAAAATTTCAAAATTTCAAATATTAGTATTTAATAGATTTTACTTGTTTAGAAAATATTACAATTTTATATGTTTTCAAATTTTTTAGATTTTAAATATTTTAATTGGTTGCAGTTTACAATTTTTTTACAATTTTTTACAATTTTTTGGCTAAATATGTGTTAATTAGCAATAATGTTTATCATCAATGTCCATCAATAATGTTTAAATTAATAATCAACATATTTTTGAAGCCCAAAAAATTATATATCTTTCAAAGAAGTTGTAACAAGTTAAAGTAACTGGATATTTTTTTTCTCAAACAAGTTTCTTAAATAAATTAGAATGAATTAAAGCAATTGGGTTCTACCATGATGTAGAGGTGATCCTCTATATTCTAAGAACCTAGGTATACATCACTTTTGAAAAAGCTTGAAGATTATAGAGAGAGAAGAGACTCCAATTTCATTTTGAGATTAATTAAAATTATAAATTTGTTCATTTGGTGTGTGATACATTTTCCTCAAAGATAAAGTGAATAATATGAAGATTAAGTATCTATGTTAAAAAATAGATTCTATAATATCCAATAACATGAAAAGGCAAAGCGAGCAAGGATTAGTATATGAGAAGAAGTTGAGGCAAATTAATATATACACAATGTGTGGTGGATGTCTTGGTAATGTCCAAACCATTGTTGGTGATGTAGGATTTAGGACTACAATAGTTCATTAGAAAAATCTAGGCCTCATGGAAGACCATTTGATTTTAGACCAATGTGCAAATACAATGAAATAAAATAAAATAAAATAAAATAATATATATATTTTTTAAATCACCAATTTGATGAGGCACTCAAGTTGATACAAATTGGCAAGATTCTCAATGACAAGATTTGGACTAATTTTTTCTTCATTTGCACATTTGTATACAATTAAACGGCCCTCCAAAGAGCGGAAATTTTCTTTAATGTTAGGATTTGAATCTTCATATTGATTGTTGGATTGTTATTCCATTGAGAATATTGAGACAAAAATGTTTTGTTTTGAAGCAATAATTGATGGCATTTTGGTATAAATTAGAAATTTTGCTAGAAAATTTGGATGTCAATAAAATATATTGTATATAAGGTGGGGGTAGTTAATTCAAGATTACATTCATTTGGCTAATTCACATATAAATGTGTTTTGGTCCCTTTAGTCATAAATGGGATATTTCCAAAATACTCAAGTTCAAGTACTTAAAGCCATTAATTAGAAGTAGGCCTTATTTTTCTCCAGGAAATCCAACTCATAAATATACCCTTCAAAATGACATTCTAGTATAGAATTTGTTCTTCTCAATATAAAATGCATGTATCCTTTCTATTTTTATACTAATAATTGACACATAATTGACATCCATAGATTATAACTTGAATAAACTAATGATGTAAATCTAATACGTCAAAATTCATTTAGCACACTCACAAACATTAGGAAAAAAATTGTATTTAATCAATTAGAATTTATTATATATGCTAGTCTAAAACTCCAATCCAAGAATTCATTACTTATTTTGATTTTAAATTCAAGCTAAAAATTTCTTTTGCCTTTAACATCTATCATATCATTTCCAATAACAAAATTTGGTCCAAATGCAAGTTTGTAAAATCTATATTTTAAACTATAAACAATATCATACAATGTCTCATATATGAATGATGTCTTTAGTATTTTTGACAAGACTTTGCGTTCTAAAATCCTACCTAAAGATTCAAGATCTTGGATAATCAAGAGGGATCTATGAAACAATCAACTCCCTTTGGCTTTTGAATATGTTCTTTGTCTTTTCATTTGGTTAGAAGATAGACATTCTTATAAAATATCCAAAAAATTTGAGAATGTGCAAATTGAAGGGATTAAACCAAATGTATATCAATTTTAAGGCTTGTTTAGGGACTAAAATTAATCAATGTCCTCATTGCTATGGCTTGTTTGAGTTCAAAAACATCATTGGTTTTGAAGTATTATTGATCTAAATGTGACTAACTTATAGAGATATTGACCGTACAATCTTGTACAAGATTGTACGTGATGTAGATGATGTGAATCAAATTTGGAGTCATTTGGGCAAATAGATTGCAAGATTATAATGTTTTAGTGTTGAAAAGGATGTTGAAATTTTCCTTCAAACATATTTGGAGGTGAAATTTGATTTCTAAACCTACTCAAATGAAAAATCTTTAGGCTACTAAGTGATTCAAAAACAACTTACAAATACATTGGTGCAAGAAAATATCATTGAATTGACTCATTGGGTTTGCAAAATGGCTTTCAAATGTCAAAAACATAGTAAGAAAAGTTACAAAAAACACATCTGAGGCTCAACCTTCTTCTACTAAAATGCTTTTTAGTCACTCCTAATTTCTTAGATTGATATTAAATTTTAGCCGCATAAACTCTTCTACTAAAATGCTTTTTAGTCACTCCTAATTTCTTAGATTGATATTAAATTTTAGCCGCATAAACTAGACTAGTATGTGCAAATTTTTTAATTTTTAATTTATTGGAAATTGACATTGCATGAAGAAGAAATAAGCCGCCAAGAAGAAATAAATTGCCAACAAGAAATAAGTAGCAAAATTCATTGTAATCCAAAAATGTTGGGAATTTGAACTTTGAATTGCTCCCAAACATTCAAAACAACTTGAATGGGCATGGAAATCTTACTGCAATAACCACATCTCATTTTAAAATTCTTAACTAATTCAAAAATGATCCAAAACATATGAAACAACTTGGATTAGATGCCAATTCCTCTTTTCTTTCAAGAAACATTTACTAAAAAATATTTTGAGAAGTTTCACCTGTCCAAAATTCAGTTTCAGTCCTTAGATGCTCCGTTTATGACTACCTTACACCATGAGGGGTTAAGCAATCCCATCTATCATGTCATCATACTACTAAAATCACAAGGCCTTCCGTAATATCACATTTTTACACTGTGTGATATTACAGAGTTCCAATCCCTTTGTAATATCACATTTCTACATAATACGATATTATAGAGTTCTAATGGCCATTTCACCTCTATAATATCATAAATTATAAAAATGTGATATTACCAAAGTATAGTGATATTATGGAGGTTTTATATTTCTTGACTTCACACTTCATTTTATTTCCACAATATATGATTTTCTAAGCTTTAAATGTTCTCAATTCTAATGTTCTTTTCTTACTACCAAATGATCTGAAGCTTTGTTAAATTGAAGCAATTTTGAATTCTACAACAAAGTATTCACAAAGTCTTTTCAATTTGACAAATTTGCATTTCAATTCTTCAATTTTGGTGATCATTGTTTGCGAGTGAAGAAATTTATCAAGTGATGTTGTTGTTGCAATGTTTTCATGTTTGCAAAGATTTTTGTTGTGAAAATTATGATATAAATTTTTCTTTTAATTACTTTCTATTGCACAATATATGTATTTTCAAAGAATATTGTATGATGATGTCAATATTTTCATTTAAAGATTATACATACTTTATTAATCTACATTCTATCACATGAGAAATTGGTGAAAGTAATATAGTTAATGTGTAGCAAAGCAAGCACCAACCGCTAGTACCAAACTAAAACTGCAGAGCATCAAGTGTGAACACCAATGGAACTACCAAACCCGAATTAAAGCAAAGGTAATGGTCCTAAATATTAGAATGGGAAACATACCGCTCCTTTCTTTCTTTACTTGCAGCTGTTCTGTCTTTCAGACCTGCTCTTCTGAAAGCACCCTAATTAAGTTCCACTTTGCCACAAATAGAAACGCTGCAACGATGGGTTCCAGAGACCCAACGATCACGATTTCGTAAGCAAGAAACTGGATAAAACAATCCCAAGTCCGAATCGAGACCTGCAAAAGGAAATCGGCGCCCCCAAAACCAAGGCGCAAGCGGATTGAAGCATCAAAATGAAAAGTACTACTGATACAGGTATCAACCCAGTATCAGGATGAGGGTATCTGCGGGTATAGATACCAAGCAGCTCTCACCCCAACACAGAAAGAGACGACCGACCACCGGACGCCGGAAACGGCGCGCGGAACGGGGCGTGGGGGATTGCGGTGCTAATGCTGTACGTTCTGTAGCAGGGAGGCGTTTGAGAGCGCTGGCGTTGTTCGTGCTGCGGTTCAATTGCGGAGAGGAGTGTTGCGTCCGTGTCGAGACCCTTTCTTCTTCTTCCCCTTCTCTGTCTCTCTCTCCCTTCTCTTCCCCTCTCTTCTCTTCTCCCCCTTTCTCCATCTCTGTGGCTGCATCCACGCTGCTCCCGCCTGGCCAGGCCCCCTCCCACTCTCTGTTCCGAGGTATTGGATTGGTGGGCGTGCTTCCGTTGCTGCGGGAGGTGGAGTGCGCGCGACGCTGCGCCGCATGGTCGTCGGAGGTGGCGGGGGTGCTGCGACTGGTGCTTAGCCGTGCGGGGCGGGAGCGGGCGCTGTCGGGGCGAGGCGGAGCGCACGGGGGGCGATATTCGTCGTGCGCTAGGGTTGGCAGCAGGCGCGTGGGTGGCGGCTCGGATCCGCGGTCGCGGACTGTCGTTTAATGCAGTTAGGTATGTGGCGATGTCTGAGGTTGGGCGGGGAGGGGCAGGTGCTGATGAGGGTCCCCGTGGGGAGTCCGTGGGACGTTCCCGTGGCCTTTTAGGTTTTCCGAGGACCGATTGGCCGGGCGATGGCAGGCTTGGGGCGTTGTAGGGAGGAGTTTTTAGGTTGTGAGTCCGAGTGTGGATCGGTGTGTCCGTGCCACCTGTGGCCTCGTTGCCCTCGGCGTTGGGTCGACAGGAACGTCCTTGTGGCCTGGATTGCAGTAGGGTTGGGAGGAGCGTGTCTATTCGCGCAGAGCACTCTCCTTTTCCGTAGAAATTGTGGGATTGGGATTGCTTGGAGGGTTCTTGGGTGCGATATGGGCCTTCGGTGTTCGTGGTGGACTTTCGCATTGGATCCTTAGGTTTTCCCTTGGGGCATGAATAGTCGCTTGCGGGCCTGTGGCTTGTCCTGAAGAATTGGTGTGGGCGCCTGGAGGTTGCCAATTTCGTTTTTTTCCGCTGCCTGGGGCTCTGGGCGTCCTTCTGGATGGTCTGTGGCGGTCCACGATCGAGACGATTTCGTCGTGGGCTGTTCTTCCTCGTTCGTCGTGATTCTTGGTGCTCAGGCACGGTGCAATTTCAGGGATTGCGTGTTTTTGTCAGCGTGTGATCGGGATGAGCAGTCGGAGATGGCCATTTTGATTCTCGGGGTTTCTCGCTGGGATTTGTCAATCGCCACCCCGACGGAGGTTCTGTGCCTGCTGTCCGCGCACTTGTCACGACTTGGAACAGATTGATGGTTATTGGTCTGGAGATTGGGTAGTTCCGTAGTTGTGGACGCCGTTTCGACGAATTGACTGGACGTTCCGCTGACTCGAGCGCCATGTTGGGTCCGCAGTTCGTCCGTTTGTGTCCTGTGTGTGTGTGTTTCCGGTCCGAGCGGATTGAGGCGACGAGTGTTGGCGTCTGATTCTTTTTTCCCCCTTGGTGCAGGGTGTTTCTCAATCACGAGCGGAGGAGCTGGTGGTGGAGTTCCTGCTGCAGGCGAGAGGGGCTTGAACCATGTTGTCAAGCGAGAGGAGGTTAGTAGGGCATCTTGGTTTGGATGGTTTCGTCTGTGGAATGAGTGATCTTTTTGCGCCGGACTGGTTATCGTGGTGGCGTAGGGTTGCCTAGTTTGATGGTTGTTGACGCATTCCCGGGCCAATTGACGCTCATGACTGGGTAGGGAATGTTCCATTTGGGCTTATGGAGGGTGCCGTGAATCCTCCAATGTTCGGTTCCGCGAGGGATGGGACGAGGTTCGGTTGTCCTGTTGCAAGGCGCTTTGTGTCCTTCTGAATTTGCGGATGTGGGCGAGCGGAACGTCGATGACGGTGGCTTCTTTATGAGCATTGTTTCCTTTTTCATCCCCACCATTTTGCGCTCGTTCCCTGTTGTCGGGCCACGTTGGCTTGATGTCTGGCTCCAAGGAGGCCCTGATGGCCACTTGGGTTGGCTCGGAGGGAGTTGCGCGTTGAGGGTGGAGCTGGAGTTTGGAATTAGGTCGGAGTCCGGGGTTCCTGGCCTGCGTTTGTGTTGGCGTGTCGTGGGCCTAGCCTGTGCTTTTTTTGAGCATGAGTTTGTTGATCCCAGTGGTGCGTCCCGTGGAGAGCGGTCGCCAGGTCTATTGTGGGTGTGTTGATTGTGTGAGTCGTGAGCATCTCGTCCCGTTGCTTGTATTTGTGGTGTCGCAGTGTTGAGAAGGAGTTCCACGTGTTTGTTTGTGCAGGGGGAGCTCGGTTCGCCGGGGTATGACGGTGCTGGGCAAGATCCCTGCAGTACCTAAGCCCATCAACTTACCAAGCCAACGGTGCGTTCCTTCTCCTTGCTGTCTGCCAATTCGGTCGGATTGCAATTATGTCGAGTCCCTCGGCATCGTAACTCCAGAGTTGGTTCCGCTGGATGTGGGGATGAGCATTGCGTTGGGGTTTCTGACTTGTGGGCTGGGTGTTCGTTTTCAGGTTGGAGAATCGTGGACTCGATCCTAACGTGGAGCTCGTTCCGAGGTAATGCCGTTGGGCGATTTGATGCGACCGTGGGATGAGTGGGAATAGACGAGGGTTTGCCTGTTGAGTTTGTTTTGTTTGGATGCCTGAGCGTGCGTTTCGTGTCCCATGGGCACTTGGTTCTGGGAAAGGAGGAGGTGCCTCGCTATGTTGAGGGGTCCGCCTCGGTCGAGCCTATATTAGGGTTCCCCGTGGGTGGTTTGGAGTGTGCGAGTTTGTGTTCAGGGTGTGTTTGTTTGTGTGTGGCAAGTATTGGACGGTGTTGGATGTGGTAGCGGTTGGTTCGCCTGGGTTGGACGGTGCGTGGTTCCTTTCCATTTGGTTTGATGGCTCGGGCCGTGAGTCGGTCCCGAGTGGCCGGGGAGTTGGTCGATATTGGGTGTATGACCAGCTTGTTGTTTTTGTGACGTGGTGTCCTTGGTTCTGTGTTGTTGGAGTTGTTGGCCTTGTGTGGTGGTGGTTGGGATGCACGAAGGAGTGTCACTGAATGTCTTTCCCTGCGTGTTGTTGTTGTCAGAGGGAGTGTGAGCTGGGGATCGGCCGGTCGTTCGCCTCCGGCGAGTAGCAACGCATGGGGTACTCCGTCCCAGACCTCGTCTCCACCTAGCGGCGGCGGAGCGTGGGGTTCGAGAACAGGTTCAGTGTCTACCGGCAGCAGTGGTGTGGGTGGAGGAGCGTCGTTTTCGGGTCCGGGGCACATTCCGCGTCCCAGTTCCGGAGGCAGTGGAACCCGTCCGACTTCGGGAGGTCCGGGCGCGCGTCCGCTGTCTGCGGAGAGCATCGAAGCAACGCAGCAGTCTTCTGATTCGTTTTCGAGCAGCGGTCGTTCGAGCAGTGCGTGGGGTGCGAGACCTTCTTCGGCTTCGGGAGTGTTAGGTCAAGCCCAACCGCAGCTGGCTCATTCTCAATCTCGTCCTCGTAGTGCGGACATCTCCCGGCCGAACCGCAATCTTTCGGAGTTTGGGGACCAGTCGGGGCTTCAGGCTTCGGCAGGCAGTGCAGCATGGGGGAACCGTGGCCCTCCTCGGCGACTGGTATGTCCGTGACGTGTTTGTTGTGCGGAGTTGTATGTGGTGTTGGGGATACATGGTATATTTTCCGTAGGCCCTTGTGGTATTGGATGGAGGGTTTGTCCATGTGGGTGTTCGGACTGTCGATCGCCGAAGGTTGGAGAACTAACTGATGGTTGGGATTGTTGTTTGCGTTCCAGGGGGAGGAGCCTCATCAGGTTTCGCGTTTTCAGTTGACGAGGACGGACTTCCCGACGCTGGGTTCCGAGAAGAACCCCGACCTCCGGCCCCAGCAGAGTAAGCCTGCCGTTGTGAGCTGTGTGCGCGAGTTTTGATCGTTTCTGTTGTCTATAGTCCGGAGGAACTGGGCTGCTTGGTCCGCAGGCTGAGGTGTTGTTGTTGTGTGATGTGCAGGCAGCTCTGGTGCTGATCGTGGGCCTCCAGTGGAAGCGAAGGGTCCGCATCCCGAGGAGAGGGGTCCTCCGACGCCGCCCGGTCCCCATGGTAGGTTTTCCTTGGCGTGTGTGCGTGTCTCCCCCTCAATGTCGTCTTGGATTGCAGGTGTGTGTGTGTGTGACAGAGTTGCGAGTGTTGAATTGAATGTGACTGCCTGGTGGGTATCTTGGTTGCTCGTGAGGTGGTGCCATTTGCCCCGCTGAGAGTGTGTGTTGTTATCGCAGAAGATGCTCCCGCGATGGCTCCTGTGAGCGGGTATGGTCCTCCTGATCGGGGTGCGTCCGAGAGTTGGAGGAGAGAGCCTGTGTCATTCCAAGGTCCGCCCCCTCCCGGAGCGGAAGGGAATTGGCACAGGGACGGTCCGCCCGCGCGTCCGTCGTTCGGCGGTCCGGTTGCTCCGTCGGAGAGCTGGCGCCGTGAGGGTGGTCCGTCGGGCGGTCCCTCGGACGATAACTGGCGGCGTGGGGGAGCTCCCCCCGTGGGTCAGTACGGTCCTCCTCCGGGTCCGGGTCACTATGCGCACGAGGGTCCTGGTTTTATGCACCAAGGTCGTTTCGGTCCTGGTCCGGCGGGTTTCGGTCGCGGCGCGCCAGGTCCGGGTGGTTATGGTCATCCGGGTGAGATGTACGGCAATTCGGGCCCGTTGCTTCGACCGGGCGGTCCAATGCACGGGATGCGGCCTAACATGTTTCAGGGTCCCGTTCCTTACGACGGTTTCTATGGGCCTCCTCCGGGTGCGGGGTACCAGGGCATGGAGGATCCGGAGCGGATGATGATGGGTCCGTACGGCGGCTTCGCGCAGCACCGTGGTCCTCCTCCGGACGCGTTCGGTCGTTTTCCGCACGGGGGTATGAACCAGGGCCCCCGCCATCCCCCGAGCAGCAGCAACGTGCGCGAGCGCGAGCGCGGTGAGTCGGGTGGCGGAGGGGACGGGTACCACGACGGTCCGAATTTCCACAAGGAAGGACCTGACGGTGCAGGTCCCAAAGAGGGCAGGGTGTACGGGGATCGTCACGGCGGTGTCGGTCCCGAGGGTGTGGAGAACCGAAGATTCGCGTTGCATCGCGGCGGTGGCGTGGGAGGAGTGGACGTCCACGGTCCGGGTTCTCGGGGAGGGTCCAGCGTTCCTGCGGGCGGTCACCGCGACTGGGGTGCGGCCGCCAGCAGCGACGAGCCGATGGACTTCTCGAAGCCCGTGTTCGAGGAGGAAGTGGTTTCGTCCTCCCCGCTTGGTTCTGGCAAGCAGTCCCCTTCGCCGGTGGCGAGGGAGGAGAGTTCGGTGGAAGAGGTGAAGCGCGAAGACGTGAGGTCGAATGCTGACACGGACAAGGTTGTGTTGGAAGTTGAGATCGCGAAGGACGAGGAGAAGAAGGAAGTGTTGTCTGTGAAGAGCGATGCAGTGAGGAGCTTGGAAGGTGCGTCTCCGTCGAAGAGCAAGGTCGTGGAGGGTTCGGACGGGTCCGTTCCGTCGGAGAGAAAGTTTCCGAGTGTGGTGGACAAGGAGGTTGTGGCGAAGATCGTGACCAAGGAGGTTCCCGGGAAGTGGGAGAGTCGCAGCAAGCGCGGCGACAGCCAGCTGCGGGAGGTGATCGGTCCTGGCAATAGCGTCGCAGCCGCCCAGTCCTCGAGCGTTCGATCCGGTCAGCCGTCTAGTGTCGTTCCGGGTAAATCCAGCATTTTGGGGAATGCCCCTCGGAATGCAGGCGTGGACTTGCCGACTCCCGTGCAAGAGAAGTCCGTGGCCGTGAGCGCTCCCAGTTCAGAGAGCGAGGGTCCAGCGGGTGTCGAGAAGGGACGCATGTTGAGACGTCCGGAGAGTCCGAAAGTGGAGTCATCAGTTGGGTCTGTGGAGGGATCCGGACCTCCGACGGGTCCAGTGCAGGAGAGCCTCGTGAAGGAAGGTCCGAAAGCGAAAGGGAAGTCGTCTTCGCATGACGGGGAGAAGGAGTGGAGGCCGAAGGTTCCGATCGCGGAAGCGAGCCCTCAAGGCGCGACGGCAGCCGTGTCGAAAGCGGTCGTGAGCTCTTCGACATCGGGCGCGGACGTGTCGGAGGAGAGCGCTGCGGACTCCGAGAGCGGTCCTAAACCTGGTTCCTACGACTACGACGAGCAGGTACGGGATCGTCCGTCGGACTCGTGTAGCTTGAGTGCTGTGAAATGCGTCCCCTTGCCCTTGACGTGATCCTTCGTTTCGCGGTCTTGGTGATCCTGGTTTTGGAGTGTCCCAATGATTTGTTGATGAGTATGTTCAGAATGGGGAGTCCGTCGGTCGGTTTTTATGTTCCGTGTTCCGTGGGCTTGCCAAGCACGTTGTTTCTGACATCGGTTTTTCGATGTTTGTCAGCGGTTGAAGATGAAGGAGATTGCCGCTCAACGTGCCCGGCAGTTGCAGAAAGAAGAGGAGGAACGAATCAAGGATCAGAAGGCCAAGGCTCGGGCGAAGCTGGAAGAGCTGGATCGAAGATCTACCGTTGTTCCGGCAGGAAGTGGCGAGGACGCGGACTTGGATTCGTGGAAGGCGAGCGTGGAGGTGGAAGAAGCGGAGCCATCCGAGGAGAGCCCGGCGGTGGAGGCCGAAGCGTTGGTTCCGAGTGTGAGCGGCAGCGGGAAGCGAGGCGTCCGCAACGAGCATGGCAAACGCGAGCGCGACCGGAAGGCGAGCGGTCGCAAAGCGGTGGTCGGGGAGTCGTCGAAAGGCAAGGTGAGCGGCGTCGTGGGTCAGGTTTCGGCCCTCCTGCCCCCTCCTTCTTCGCCCGCCGGTCCTCTGTTGTCTACCCCCGCCCCCGTTCCCGAAGCCTATGTCCCCCCGTCGAGTTTGCCGCGCGAGTCTCGTCACAGGGGTAGGCCCGAGAAGAAACAGCTGGTGTCGAAGAGCGAGGAGGGCGTCCGGGCGTTGCCCATAGCGCCGAGCGTTTCATTCCCGGACCCCCCTTCGTCGGAAGCGGAAGCGAACGGGGGTTGGAGCATGGACAAGCCGTTGCCCCCGGAGTCGTGTTCATCCCCCGCCATCCATTCGGTTCCGAGCTTGCCTGAGGTTTCTGGCGTGGTTCGCAAGAACAAGAACAGTCGCAACGTGCGTAACCGTCCCCGTCCGGAAGCTGCGCCGATAACCGCCGAGAGCATCCAGTTCGGGGACATCGTTTCCGGTGTGCACATCCCTTCGTACCAGCCCATCGTGGGAGGCGAGGCGGGCGTGGACACCGTGAGCGCTTCCTTCCACGTGGAGTCGGGCAAGGACGTGAGCGTGAATGTGTCCGGGGACGCTCTGACCGGCGACGAAGGTTCTGCGGTGTCGACGAACGGGGATGCCTCGGGCAAGAGGATGCAACGCAAGAGTCGCGGTGCTCGTCGCGGTCCTGGCAGAAGCGATCGTGGGTCCGTGGACCAGCGCGCAGCGGAGAAGTCCCATGCGGGTGACAGCATGGTGTGGGCTCCGGTGCGTTCTCCCGGCGCGGGAGCGGGTTCCGGTGTGGGGAACAAGGTGGAGCGTGGTCCGTCGCTGGACCCGCCTCCGAAGGAAGAGAGCAGTTCCGCCCAGCAGCAGGCGCGCGCGAAGCGTGCCGAGATGGAGCGGTACACTCCGAAGCCTTTGATGAAATACCAGGAAAGTTCGGATCACGGCGCGGCATCCGTCGCTGGTCATCCGCCCTCCCAAGCGACAGTGGTCCCGAGTTCTGCGGGGATCGTCCCGGCTTCGGAGTCTACCCGCGCGGCTTCGTTGGCGGAGAGCAATGCGTCTGCGTCTGCGTCTGCGTCTGCAGATGGGAAGGTTAATCAAGACGTTCGTGGCGTGGAGTCTGCGCCGAAGGCTGGGAAGTCTCACGGATCCTGGCGTCAGAGGGGTTCCGGGAGCGAGCGTGCGTCGGAGGTGGCGAAGGACTTCCCCGCCGCCGTGCCTGTTTCGGGATCGGTTCCTGCGGATTCGGGACCTCCTCGTCCGCGTGCGGAGCAGCGAGGCGTCGGTGGTCAAGGTCCGTCTCGTCGCCACCCGAGCGCCTCGGATCATCTTCTCGCGACGCCAGCCGCGTCCGCACCTGCTCCGGTTGGTGCAGTTGTAGGATCGGTTCCCGTTTCCGTGTCCGTGTCCGAAAGGGAGCATCCGGCGGACAAGAAGCTGTATCAGCCCCCGCGCCCTGGGTCTGCGGCTGGTGCTCAACGTGGGCAAGATCATCGCGTTCCAGAGCCCCGCGGTCAGGACATTCGGGGTCAAGATCTCCGAGGTCAAGATTTCCGAGGGCAGGATCACCGAGGCCAAGATTACCGCGTGCAAGGTCCGCATGGTTCCGAGCCCAAGAGGCACGATCAAGGTGCGGCCCTCCATTCTCGTCATTCCCACGCTCCATCGGATAGGGCAGGTCCCGTCGAGAACCTGGGACCTCAGCAGCAGCAGCAGCACCATCAGCAGCAGCATTCGCCAGCGCCAGCGGCCCAGCATCGCAACGGTGGTGGTCAGCATCATCCGAGGAGTCAGAACCCGGACAAAGAGCAGGCCCCCAGCCACCAGGCCTACCCGCCTCCTCACTCGCAGCAGAAGTCCCATGCGGGAGCTGGCCCCAAGGAGCCCAGCCATCCGTCGTCTCGAGAGCGGGATGGTCTCCAGGAGCATCCTTCTCGGGGTGGCGGTCAGCATTTTGTGGAGTCGGTCGAGCAGGTGTCGAATCATCGAGGAGGTCGTCCCGAGAGGGATCAGGCGTCGAGGCCGTCTTCCGGTCAGCAGCGAGGTCAGGGCCATTGGCAGCAGACGGGCGTCGGCGAGGGCTATCGGTCTCGTGCACCTCCGGCGGAGAGAGAGTCGGCGGTGGGTCCTCAGTTCGGTCGGACGGAATCGTCTAAGCCGTCGGCGACGGATTCGCAGCGTCCTGCGGCAGTGGAGCATGCGGTTCATCAGGCGAGCAAAGCGGTTCAGCAGCCTTCCCCCGCGGCCGTCCCAAGTCCGAAAGGCGAGGTCGGGAATTGGGAGGGAGCCGGTGACGGTCCAGCGGTGTCTCGCGGCAGGGATTACGGTCACGGTCGTCGCGGTCGTTTCGGTGGTCGTTCGGGTCCCCGGAACATGGAGATGGAAAGTCGTCGTGAGGCTCCTTCGAGCAAGCAACGCCTGGTAATTAATGCCACAGGTGGTGCTGTGCCCAGTCCAGTTGCAGGTTAGCCAGGTTAGTGATTTGTCATGCTCCTTGTGTGACACGGATGAAGGGAAGCGAATCCGGCCTTCATCCGGGGTTTGTAGTGGGTGTTTCAGCCGATTGTCGATGAGCAGCCGGTGTGTGTTTTGGGACTCCGTGAGTCCCGGTTGGCATTGGCTGCGCCGCGGTCGTGGTGGTTGTTCTTTTTTTGGTTTGGTCTGAGCTGGAAGGTGTGAAGGTGTGTTCGTTGTGAGCGAGGCGACAGGGTTTTCCTGGGTCTGCGGTGCCTGCGCTTTTCAGTTGGTCGGGAGGTGTCGTATTTTTTTTTTTCTGGATCGTGTTGAGGTCGTGGTTTTTTGTCCCAAGTCTGGGTTTGCATGGTTTGGTTCTGCGCGAGTGTTTGTGTAGTTTGTAATTCTGTCGCGTAATTAGGGGGACTGTGATGGCGGAATGTCTGACCCGTGATGGAACTGCGTTTCAGGTGAGTTGACGAACTAACGGCATGGGCTTGTGGGCCGGCGCGTCGCTGAAGCGATTGACGAAGTGCTCAGGGTCGCTTCCTCGAATCTGGGACCCATTTTACGGCTGTTGATACGTCCGGGGCAAGTCTTTGTATGAACGGGATGCCGAAGGAGTACTGCAGTGAGAAGGATCCAAGTGTCCTCGGCTAGCCGCGACGATTCCCTTCCCTACGCCATAAGAGTTCGGTGCGCTGGGTCTTGGAGGAGAGGGATGCGAGGATTTCGTGCCAGGATTTTGTGGACACGCGCAAGGTGTTCTGAAGTGGCAGGGTGGTAGCACCCAAGCAGTGTGTGAGAGGTTAGAGGGGACTCCTGGGATGTTAGTTTGAGATGGAATGCTTGGCATTATTGGTTTCAACTGACTCCGGACTATGAGGTTTTCTGTACAAACTTGTGTCTGTAAGGCCCTTGGTTTCCGCATCTTCATGTACCAGTAGTTGTGTTGGAGGGACTTGAGAGTGGCGATCTTCTATTCATGAAGTCTCCTATACACTCGATTAATTTTGGCAGGCTTTGATTCAGCGCAGTCCCTTGAAATTGGTTTAGTCCGATATGATGCGGTTCAGTTTTTTGTGTTTTTACGGAGGATAGCTTTAGTGAACGTATATGTCAAGATGATGTTGTGACGTGGTATTTAGTTGTGTTAATGGGAGGTGTGCAATGGCAAATTTGCCCCTGCTCTGAGTGTGTCTTAGCGCAGAAGTTCATTTTGGAGTTTTAAGCTCACTGGTGATGAGTAGTTCATGGTGAGGATGCTTTTATTGCAACCTGCCGATTCGAACTTCAAGAAACTCATGACTAACTATAGAAGGTTTCTTCAAAATTATAAAAGTCAACCGGAGGCTTGTGAGTGTTGAGACATGGATAATTGGTACTTTTAGGTGTAACTACAATACCTCGGCACTTTATAACCAAATCTCCTGTTGACTTTTATGTTCGTATATCAAAGTGAAACCTCAACTCTTTTTAATTCCTAATGTCCAAGCCTTCTGAAATGTCCTTTTCTTATGGAAAAAGAATATGGGCTTATGGTTATATTCAATTAAGCAAGCTATTTTTATTTAAAATCTAACCTTATATATGTTTAAAGAACTTACTAGTGTGTATTTCAATTTTGAGTGTGAAATTGCTGAGAAGTTACCCTATTTTTAGTATGTTGCCCCTACCTACAATATTTGAGAAATTTGCATATAAGAGTTTGGAGGGATTGGAGTAATAGAAACAACTGAAAATTGTAATTATGTTAACTCACTAAAATGCACTTCCAAAAACCTCTTCAAATGAAGAACTATCAAATTAATTACACAATCCACCTTATTGAATTGTTGAAATGCAATTTTTTTTTAATAATTAAAAGAAAACTGTGAAAATCATAAAAACACTTTATTCTTTCAATTGGAACCATTTTCAAAGCAATAAATATATAATTTTTTAGATCTCAAATCAAATGAAATTGACAAACTTTTGCTTGAAACCTAGAAATGAAGTAAAATTGGCAAGAACATTTTATTCTTTTTATGGGGACCACTTTCAAAACAAATGGATATGCATAATTTTTTAAATCTTAAATCAAGTGAAATTGACAAACTTCATTCAAAGCCAGGAAATGAAGTATAATTGGCAAGCTTGAAAAATGAAAGCTTTCAATACTTAGCCTTCAAAATTGCAGTATAATTGGCAAGCTTGAAAAATGAAAGGTTTCAATACTTAGCCTGGGAAATGAAGTATAATTGGCAAGCTTGAAAAATGAAAGCTTTCAATACTTAGCCTTCAAAATTGCAGTATAATTGGCAAGCTTGAAAAATGAAAGCTTTCAATACTTAGCCTTCAAAATTGCAACATAATTGGCAAGCTTGAAAAATGAAGGCTTTTAATACTTAGCCTTCAATGTTCGTAAAATTTTTTCTAAATGTTTAAGGAATTTAACTACTCACACCAAAATGAACCTAAAATTCAAATTGATTGTATATGGTTAGTTGGATAGCTAGGGGTTAATTAAATCCTCTTCACTTTTATGTTTATATTGCAATGTTTTATGATATAAGTTTTGCATATATTTGAATATTGCATAAATTTTTGAAACTCAGCTTCATATTGTATGATAAACAATTCTTTGCATTTATATACACATTCAAAACATTTTTGAGTCTTGCATTTAGATATATTCAAGATTGGTTAATGATTCAAGCTTGTTTTAGTAGCACTTCTACCTTAGTGGATATCCATTATAATTTTTTTGTCTCCAAATTTAGGGCCCATCAAAAGGTTTGCAAATTTTTATTTGTCCTTGTAGAATTGTGACCATTCAATCAAGATACATTTATTCATGTAACTTATTGCACTTGGCTTGGCACTTACATCTACAATGCACATCCGTATAGTGTATATAGTAGACTTGCCAATCACCACAAACATGAAATTCAAATCCTTCTTTGTAATTTTACAGAAACTTGTAAGCTACAAAACTTGGAGCAATTAATAATTGCCAAGTTAAGATTGACTTCCAAAAAGTAAAACACTAAAAGATTTTTCCTTGCAAATTTCATTCCATTTCAAAGCTAACAACCCTAAAATCTTGACAAAAAAAAAACTTCACCATACAATGCGCGGTGCTTGTGCGGTCATCATTTGCATACAAGTTTACAAGATGCTTGTGCGGTGGTCAGCATTTGCTTACAAGTTTACAAGATGCCGAGTTTGCAGACTGTTTGGGTCTTGTGCACTAAATAGCAATCTCAATGTCCGGTGATTGGGATTGTCTAGCATGTTTACTGCAGTACATCCACAACTACATTTCTTATAGATTATTGTATTTTTTATTTAAACTATAAAGTCTCATGCATTGTCTCTATGGAGCACAAAATGAATTTCATGGTAATCTTTGGCAAGCTACAAAATTCGGATAGTATCTCCTTTGCCTTTGAAATTTAAAGATTTTGCTTAGCTCATCAACTCATGTAACAATTTTTATTTCAATTGGTGTCCAAGAACACAAGTTATGCTCAAATAGAGGGTTATAGATGAGACTCTAAGCAACCAAAAAAATCCACAGAAACTTGAAATTTTAAATTTTAAATTTTTTTCTCATATATTACACTTTTATCTCCATATAAAGTTTTACTCATCCCATATGGATTAGTGATGTGAAAGTAATGGAGTTTCTTGTTTTGTGAGCAATCAAAGAGACTTCTTAAGAAATAACATATTAAATTTGTTTTTTAACTCAATTTTCAAAATTTTCAAGAAAATAAATTTTCACAAAGCTAAGTACACTTGCTAGAATAATCCCATTGTTGGAATTAATTTGTTTGAATTCCATCTTAAAGCTATCAACGATTTATTTTTCTTGTACCAACTTCTACTTCACAATTTTTTAAAGAATGAAGATGAAGTATTTTTCTTAATGTTTTTTCCTAGTCTTTCAACTCAAATCTTCAACAAAAATAATTTTAAAATCACAATGTTTAGTTCAAAAATTTGAAGTTAAGAAGATTTAAAGCCAACTAATCTAATCAAGGAACATGCTCAAAAATGGCCCCATTTTTAAACTTTAAATACAAATATCTTGCAATCTACAAAATGAAAGTTTATGAAATTTCTCCCTCATATTCTTGTACTAGGTTAGTGTAAGATCTTTTGGTTAGATATGCAAAAAAGACATTTTATAAATTTTGGAGGGAGGTGGGTAGTTTTAGAGTTTGTGTGCTTTTAAAACCTCTTACCTCGGAGATCCCATAGGATTATAATGTTTGATTATGTACAAGTTAAAACTATGAAAGTAATTTGAAGTCTTCCAAACCTCTTTTTACATGTCAAATCTATAATTGAGGTCACCAAAAAAATACAAGGCTAAAGGTCATAACATGCATAACACCAATCAATTTATAGTTTCTCAAAATCTACTCTACAACTTTTAAAAAATGAGTTTCTACTATGTCTTTTTCTCTAAAAGATCTAGTGTATTTGTGACTCATTTCCAAGAGCTTGCAACATTAGAAAATCAAGATTTGCAACCAACAGCCTTACACAAATTCTTGAATAGAAAAATCACAATCATTCATTTTCAAAAACGGATTTTTGATATTAAAACTAAACTTCAAAAAGAATTCTCCAAAAATACAAACTACTAAAAATAACAACACCCTAAGGTTTTAGTTAACTTCAAA
This sequence comes from Climacium dendroides, assembly GCA_950106755.1. NCBI lineage: Eukaryota > Viridiplantae > Streptophyta > Bryopsida > Hypnales > Climaciaceae > Climacium > Climacium dendroides. The sequence continues at coordinate 19,847,021 of OX467083.1, forward strand.
GTTTTGTCAACACCAAAATTTGTTGCCTCAAGCACTTAAGGGCTAATAATAATCATCTTCGAATCTTCTTTCCCTTGTACAACTAGAGACAGTACTTCAAAAATTCATTACTCATACAATGTCCAAATGATGAATGCTAAAGAATGTTGGAATCCTCTTTCAGTTTTCAATAAGATCTAATAAAAGTAATTTATGTTTAATGATAATAAAAATAATTTATGTTTAATTAATGCCATGCTTAGTGTAATTAGTGACAATTGTAGGTGCACATACCTTAAAATCAAAATAAGACCAGGCTATGAAGCAGCAAAATTAGTGACCTGATCACTTGGCCTGTCGACTATGTAGAATAAGCATTTACAAACTGCTGTAAGTTGTCCTTGAACAGATTGTTCTGACAGCCAGAAAATACCGTATCACCTAAACTGAAAACCTAAACTATAACCAAAGTGAGCTCTATTCAGGAAAACACAGTATACTATATTTCGTCATTGTCGTTTCCCACTTCTACGGATTGAACTGAATCAATCCATCTGCATGGGCAAGTGGAGCAGGAGGGAGTCCCATAGCTCAGATCTCCAGGGAAGCAATTTCCATTGACAATTTGAGTGAGATTAGGAGCACTCTTAACACTAACTCTAAAACCCTAAACCCTCATCCACTTTCCATGTCGTGAAAACCAGTCAGACTGATATCGATCTGATAGGAGACGTCCAAACTGAAATCAGTCTCACCGTTGCATCGAATCAATCTAACAATCTGGTGCAATAAAAAAAAATTCCCTTCCTATAGTGATCATATAATTACCGTCCTAATCTTCAGAAGGTCCTGGAAGAAATCTCAGTCGAGGAGAAGTTCCGACATCCACTGGCTCCTCCTTGGAAGCATTCGAGAAGAATTTCTTAGTTTCTGCACCATTATTCATTTACTGGGTGTTAATCAAATGCAATCTGTTTCTCCTCCTCTTCCAGATTTGAAATGACCCTCGTAATAATACACACTCGTTTCACAATAGAAGGAACCATTACTCCGTCACTCTCCTTTTCAACAAATGTCACTTTTCACTCATCAGTGACAACTTTTCAACGGATACATAAAACAGATTGTGAGTGTAGTAGTGCTATTCATATTGAAGAGCCTTCACATATGTTGGTAAGAAAATTCTTCCCTTGCAAAAAGTTATAAACGTAAGTTCATTTTGTAACACGCACTGATAGGACAAATCAGCGTACCTAACCAAGTTAACTTTAGACTAAAGCTCCCTATTAAAAGACATCTTTAGGTAGTTAAGTTTGTCGAATTTCTTCACCATGACTAGTACGATAGGTATATCAATACGTCAAAAAATAAGTTTCAAATAAAATACTATACCCCAAAAGTACCGTGGTTAGTTAGAAATTGAACAGAATAAACAATGTAGTCAAGATTAACATACCTGCAGGAATGATACGAGAAGGGGATAAGATTTCACCAAAAGAAGACTTGTATGACTTGGACCCAAGTTTGCTTTGAATCCAACCCTTGCCGCCATCATATCCATCAGCAACAACCCAGGTGTTCTTGAAGCCTAATTGAGATAGTGACTTTGCTATGATCTTAGCAATGTTCCCTGTCCTGAATGCATAACCACACAATGCCCACAGTTCAAATCACGACTTGGGAAGTATAGACTGTCAAAATCTGGCTTCAAGGATTCCATTTAGATTCACAAAGTTGTTGGTGGTAAGTTAATGGTAGATAGCAAATTAGAATAATATTAAGATAATGTTAAATTTATCTTGACCCGATGTCAACTTAATAGTTACCAAAGTAATATCAAGTTAATGTGAACAACAATAACATCTCACTGGCAGTAAGTTAGCACCATTTGCATTACACTAACATTAACATAACATTAATTCAAGAGGACTATACACGGATTTAATGCCTACCAACCTTAAAATTAGGAAATTCTTCAATCTAGTGGAGGCCTTTTTGAGATGTTCATCTTTGAGCAACGAGATGAGCAATGGAGCACGTACGAGTCAATAATGACAATCTTTGAACCTTTGTTTAATCTCTTCAACGCAGAGATTTTCAATGCCGCAATCTCAGCCTCCACTTTGCGAACATCTCGAAGTTGTCCTTTCACTTTCCCTGGTAGATCTTCGACTCTGTAGATTGGGATAACATGTAGCTTACGATGTTCAATAACATTCTGAGATTTGAACTAAACAAGGATATATGCGAAGAAAGATTGTAGCTGGTAACAAGCAAACCTTTAAGACCTCAGAAATGATGATATTCAACTTTACAGAAGAAGCAGGTGTGATGCTTACGGGATAGTTAGGATTTTGCTTTTGGCATTCCTGGGCAAACTAGGTACACCCGATTTAGACTTTTCTCTGTCAGTTCTCACATCAACTAGAGTGCAATTTCCCTGAACAACCAAATCTAATGCCTGGGGCGCAGTTACATCACCTGCAAGTTCAATAGAAATACCAATGTCACTTGTGGCAAATGCAACAGATAAACAGATAAACCTCTGCTATCTCCAGTAAAGCAATGCCACATTTGCATTCAAATTGGTATTCTCCGAAAGGATTTGGTTGACCATAGAATGTAGTGCTACACAGGAATTACATGACGACTGGCTAGTGAGACACGTACCCTTGTAACCTCGAGCTGCATAAGACACACTTGAAACCAAAGGGGGTGCCAAAAAATAAACAAGTAGCAAGGCGCCAGCTCCAGTGGCCAACACCAGAGGATCCGAGGCCAGTACACTCTCGAACGTGCTAAGAGCATACGGCTGAGCAGCTTCAATGTACTTCTCGGCTTGACCGGCAGCCTCCCCAGCTACAGAAACAACTGTCTGGAAGCGCCACAAAAATGAGAGTAAATACGTTGGAAAGGCAACCTTAAACATCAACCATGAGAACGCTAGGCTACGTAAGTAACAAGTGAATAAAAGAAAGTGTCTCTACCCCCAAAATAGAAACGCAAATTTTTCTATATAATCCTCAATGCAATCACATAATCCTCACTGATAGAAAGTTTGAAAAATACTATTCAAAATTCTTATTTTGCCTATAACCACATGTTACAATTCCACTAGACATAAGAAATTCTTTCTTTGGGATCATGAACCCCAACATTCTACACATGTCTCATTTTCATACTACGGGTGAATGTAGAAAGTCAAAGCCAATTGCAAGGAACCAAAATCCCCAAAGATAAGGTAGATACACGCATGGATCACTTGATCATATGTCAAGCTAATGAACATATTGCTGGTGTAACTGTTGTCGAACAAGCAAATTGCAAAACATCTACCAATAAAACTTTGATTCTTGATAACTTTTGCATGCAATATCCAAAGACGGCATTCTCTGGCGAATAATAATACTATTCGAGTTGCCAACACGAGCATGTAGATTTGACCAGCCTAGTATAAGAGTAGAAACTATGCTCGACAGCAAAGCTGGTGTCTGTACATTAAATGTAACTCTGACTCAGTTTCTGAAATGCAATATACCGAATGGGCATGTTAGTATAGACAGTACCTTTGCAGCATCCACAACCGGTTTGGGGTCAACACCCGCACCTTGAAGCGCCTTCTCAGCTTGTTGCTCCAAGTCCGTTGCTACAGGTAGCACAGCCCTGTAAGCTGAGTCTGCAGTTTTCTGGATATAAGGAGTGGCAGCATCCACCCCAGGCTTCACAATGGTGAACAGTTGCTGCAGTGCATCCCTCACCACGCCAATTGCATTCCCTGCTGTCTGAGTCACTTGGGAAGTGACAGATTGTACCTGAGCAACGCGTCAGAGTGCCGCTATAGTAGAACCTTGAAAAATCAGCGTTCTGTTATTTAACACAAAATTTCAACAGTAGCATGTACAGCCACCGCTTGAACATTCCCTTGCATCCCTGTTGGCCCTAATTGTACAGAAAGAAATTGAGGCCAAAAACGTAATTCGTATCATCAATGATGGTTGTTAAACTTTGGTAACCAAATATTATCTGCTGGTAGAAATATAATCTGGTTTCGGAAAATAAATTAGGGATTCAAGAGTCCTTCACGAGGTTAAGGGATAGTCTAGAACCTCCACCAATATTCTAGAACCCTAATGAAGTAAAGTTGGAGACCAGTTGGACACTATAATTGACTCCCAGATTCTGAATGATTCATAAGGGATTATCAAGCCTCCTCGGGCACAATGTTTTCTATGGGTGATTTAATAATCAATTTTTGGAAAGCCACCAATTGCTCTTTAGTATAATCTCAGAATTAGACTCCCCTATTAGCTAATGTGAAAGATTATTCTAGAAGTGAAGTGTAGTAGCCAAACACATGATCCACCCATAGCCACAACGAAGGCACAAGCAAGTAATCAACATCAGTGCGACCACCAATCACAACTTTGCTTCTCCTACTCTTGAAAGGTAGGATGACATAATCCTCGCTTTCGTGCAGATATGACTGAATTGAGGATTGAATAACCTCCATTGAAGGATGGTACTCAAGCGAAACAATATTATTGCAACCACCAATCACAAACCTTTCTTTTCTAATTTACAAAACAAAAAAAGACATAATCCTCTCCCAAGTGCAAACAAATTCAAGGATTGATAACCCCTAATTTGACATAAAAATTAAGCAAATCAATGGCAAATACGGAATTCCCAAATAATCTCCAGTATAGTTTGTTCTCCATAGCTGATTTCCTTCCACCTTAATACGAACCAAATACCCAGCATACCAGAGTAAAATTAAAACCTGAAGAAACTCAATTCGCCACAACACAACCAACACAACTGAACCGAAACTGCACGAGTCAATTCCAAACATAGAATTTCAAAATGCGGTTTCTTAGATAATCTAAAGTCTCCATTCACCATACAGTAAGGGGGAGGTTCCATTCACCATACAGGTGAGCTTTTAGCCTTTCCTTACGACAATCTAGAAACTTATTTCATCTAAATTTTTTCACATTTAGTCTGTTTTAAGCTAAAATCAATTGCAAAAAGCTAATTGCCTGTAGATTAAGTGTCTGTACACACTTACCACAAATCAAAGCTCACCTGTATGGTCAATGGAGAATCTAATGTATTCTATGGTTAATGGAGCCTCTACTTTAGAGTTCATATTCCTTCTACCTTACCCAAAATGTGCACAAACCAAAATCCCCGCTTACAAACAATCATCAAAACGAAAAAAGAAACCAAGGCGCAATTCACGAGACAATTCCAGCCCTCAGGGTTTAAGAATGCACCCAAAATAAAATGAAATAAAACAGTAAAGCTGAAGCAACACTCACTTTGGTAAATGCTCCAGCGACATCTTCCCCAGTAAGAGCAGTGGCAGCACTCGCATTCACCAGCACCGTGGAAGCAATCGTCGCCGGTGCCACAACCGCCACCGCCTCGGATTTCTGCTGCTTCTTCAACTGCGAGGAGCTCGCTCGCAGGGCGGAATTGCCACTTGAGTGGAAAAATTTCCTCTTAGAAACGACATGCGCATCCAAATTCTGAGAAAAGCCCTGAAGCAAAGCCGCCTTGCTTCCACAAATGGCCACCACTTGCATCACTCGCATCGCTTGCGCCATCTCAAGAACCCTAATCCCCAATTCCACAAACACCCAAGTCTCCCCAGGTCTACCAAGTTCCCCCAAGTCTCCCCAAGTGTCTCCAAGTCGCCTTTGAGCTCTACATGGACGTGTAATCAACCACCTGCGAAATTCAAACTTCCCAGTGCTTATCTCCACTGACCCAGAATTCTACAACTAGTTAGGAACCCTTCTTGGCTGATTGAAAGAGTTGGTGGAAACCCACGACGTTAGTGGAATCAAAATCTGTACTGAGGATTGGGAGATGGTCATGGACTCCAAATGAGGCTACATTTTACAGGGAAATTGAAGGATGCGAATTGGATGATGCAAAGGGGATGCGCAACCTTCATTGACGAGATGTATGCACCTTGGAATTGCGGGAACAAAAGGAAGGTGGGAGGAGGAGAATTGGAGAAAAGGAGTGCAGAGGAAGTGGATAGAATCTGGATTGGGCTCGTGAATGTCGTGGATGTCAGCATCAGTGTCGATGTGAAGATCGGCGATGAGATTGCGGTGAGGTTGATGCCCGGGTGGGGGTCCTCAACAATTGGATGAAGGAGGATGAAGGATTGGATGAAGAATGTGGATGAAAGGTGAAAGTGAAGGAGTGGATGAAGTAGTTGGATGAACATATGGATGAAGGATGTGCCATGGTGATTGTGATGGCAAAGTGGACGGCGAAGTTTTATGGAAAATCCATTCCCGACATCTAAGGTAGGGAGTGCTCCATAAATTGTCTCTATAATTAGATGATTAAGTATTTGTTTGACATATCTAAATAGTATATGTGATGGTGAATAAGTGATGCGAAATTGCATTGAGCATTTTTGAAGTTAAAGGTGGTTAAATCTAAAACCATTTTAGAAGAATTTATTAATACAATAGTACCAATAATAAGGCTATTAAAATTTTCTCATTTTAAATGCAGAAGTTGTCAGTGCCTATTAAACAAACACTTTAGTTTCAATCTTTTGTGGGTTACATGACATGGGCACTTCAATATTCACACATGCACCAAATTTTGTTTCTTCCTAGATTCATTCACATACCAAGGTGGGAGGCCACTTATAATTAAACTAAACATAAATGGTAGTTATGATTGCATAATTAAAAGATGGGTGCATCATTGTTATTTGACATCCTCTATAAACATGCCTTTACAAAATCATAAGTAATTCACCATGCTTTACAAAAATTGCAACTTAACACACTTCCTCTCCTCTTACTCTATAAAGTTCTACTAAATTGTTCATTCTACAATACTAAACTTTGAGAGCAAAAATGTTCTTACATGAGCAGTTTTTGCACTTCCTACCTTAATGTTATTTTTTTGGAACAATTAACCTTCTATTGCCCTCACTACACTAGTTAGGATTTGGTGGGAATCCACGTAGGCTAAAATGTGTCAAAGAAAGCAATATATTGCCAACAAAATTATTGTTCACATCCTTTGTTTCCTAAATTTTCATTTTCAGGTAGTTATGATTCGTAAATGTCACCATGTTACAACCTTGTTTTTTAAAAAAGGAAAATTGAATGTTGAGCTTGAAACTTAGTGTAGGTTTTCAAATGTCACTTTGGGCACTCTCTACATAGTAAAAATTTAGGTTGAAGGATTAATTCTACACAAGACTCCATTACAAAAGTCATAAAAAAAATTGAACTAAGAGCATTGAATATGGAGTCAAGAATCTTAACATATATAATGGGTGGCAACAACTATTGACACTTATAGAAGAAATGATTTTGAATCTTTTCTATAACTGAAATAGATACCTACATCACAAAGTTTAGACCCTACAATTTGGCAACAGTTATCGTGAAGTTATCATTGTTTCATGGGTTCGCACATTAATCGCATTGTTATCACATCATTATGGTGCATTGCTTCACATCGTTACAATGCAATTACAAGTAATGCATTGTAACGATGCAATAATGATGTGAAGCAATGCACTATAATGATGCGATAACAATATGACTAACATGTGAACCTATGAAACAACAATAACCGCACGATAACTGTTGCCAAACCGTAGGGTCTAAACTTTGTGATGTAGTTCCATTCCAATGAACATTCCTTGTTCTAATTTCAAAGTAAGAATTTAGATGAGTACTTGATGTCTTATCATCTAAATCAAAAGTGATAAGAAATAATGCATACTTTTGGAATAACATTCTTTTAATTGGGGATCTCCATACAATATAATCACTAATAACCAATGAAAAATGAACCTCTTCCAACTCAACTATCATTGTCTATGGTTTGGAGCACATTCCAATTTTATTTTAGTCTTATTGATAGGTTACTTTCTATTCTATTCCATGGAAATGGATACATCCATTTTATTGTAAAAATTTATAAATACATCAAGAAAGATCCATTTGATGCTAAAGCTTGAGAATAAAATTAAACCTAATATAAATTAAAAAAGTGGATCTCTCTAAATGATAATTCTTTGAAATAATGGAAAAAAAATTTAGTAGCACTTTATTAATCCCTAAAGGGACCAAACAACTTTTTTGGCAACATAGCGATTTTAGGCAACTCACTATGAATGGAATTTTTATTTTTTTGAATTGAAATTTTCACACAACATGTGTCCAAAAATTAGCTTTATGGTCCAACAATTCACATAACTTTTGACTACATGGTTAAAAAATTATTGTATGATATGTAATTTTCAACATTTAACAGTAATCCGAGCTGCAAAAAAACTTCTTTAAAAATTGCTTTTAAATTGAAATTGGTTATCTAGATTTATTTATACATGAGAAGCTTTTAATAATTCCATTTTGATTAATGAAATGAAAGTTATGAGGAGTTTTAGCTATACATAGGTTGTGGGCAATTATGGAATCTACACTCTAAAATAAACTTTGAAGTCCTTTATTTAATTCAATTTTCAATATTTTTGAAAAAAATTAAAAACATTAGGCATAGATGGTTTATTACAACATTACAACCATGAATCATTTGGATTGGCATTTTTCAATTCCATAAATAAATTATTAACAATTTAGTATTTTGAATCATTCTCTACTTCTTTCTACTTTCAATTTTTTTCCTATATGTTGTACAATTTCAAATGATTTGAAATTTTTCAAGCATGTATCCAACTTGCCTTGAAGAATGAATACAAAGAGTAACCACAATTTTGGACATTTTCATAATGATTTGACCTTGTGAAGTGCAGCTGCCCAGTTTTTCGCTGGATCAAAAAATGGATTTTTGTTACTTCAAACACTATTATCTTGCAATCTACATGTTGAAAATTTATGAAATTTTTTCCACATCTTCTCAAACCAAATCAATATAAGATCCTATGGTTAGATGTGTTAAAAATGCGTTTTTTTTCAAAAATTTGTTACTTGTACTAGAGATGGCAATTTTGGAACATTTTGGATGAAAACATAGTCAAAATCTTTTAGAGCAATTACAAGCTGCTTCTAACAAATGTATATTATCTAACTAATATTTTTCATAATTTTAGAAATACCAACTTAATTACGTGATTGGATGTTTCCGAATAACGTGGCCTATAAATGAAATTTTAATAAGTAAAATAACTATTCAATGAAATATTTAATGAATTTGATTGTATAAGAGCTCATCTTTATATTGTTTTGGTCTAGACTTAATACACAATTTGTTAAGCAAGAATAAATGCATCTATTTGCAATAACCAAAAAAGACAAAATATAAGTCCTTAATACTAATGTTTTTATTTTTGTCCACACATATGTGTAAATATATATACACACATATACTCATTGTGTGTGTAATAATAACTTTTACTTTTGTCCTTTAGCATATACCTTGATTACATCAAGTAAAATTAGGTTCAAATGTCAAAATTAAAACATTGTAATTATAAGAGTGGTCTCCAATAGGAACGTATAATTTAAATGATACAACCATAATATTAAGCTAGCATAATAACTTTCATGCCTTTGATTTTGCTTCATGTAAGAAACTAGTTCCTACACCAAAAAATGATGCCAATAGAATGTCAACTACACTTGTAGATGGAAAATGAACAAGTAAGAATATCAAAATGGTAAGCAATTGGTAAATAACAAGGTGAAATTAGGTACCAGTTTGTATAACAAATGGATATGTATATAAATATAGAGAGGTAGCATCTTTATTAAGGAATGGTTTTGGTAAACCAAGTATTATTCAATTTAATCTTTTAGTTGGGCAAACACTTTAATAATCTAAATCTCTCCTCCTACATGACTTGGCTTTTGGATCCACCTCAGTTATATTTATAGCTTCTCATATCTTTTAAGTTTTTATTATTTACAACTAATTCATTGTATCTAAATATTACACAACCTTTTGCCAAATTACTTTTGAAGCATTCAACCTACATTCTATGATCATTTTCTCTTGCTTGCCTAATGTGTCACTAATTTTATAAAGTCAAATTCAACAAGTCTACATTTACGTGGAACTATTCAAAACTATTTACCTACCTATTTCTATCATGGCAATCTTTTTGAAGTACAGTGATAGGACTTTGAAATACCATTGTGAAGCATCTTCTTTCATATGCCTTCTGATATTTGCACCGTCGGGTAAAGTGATAGAGACTCTACTAGAAGTGGTTGAGTCATTTCAAAGAAAATTAAAAGACACACTTCTTTGACATCTTCAAGTTTCTTCATGTCCACACTTAAAAATTCCACAAAACTTTTTAAAATTCTCCAAAAATACAAACTTTATTTTTCAATTTTTCATTTTTTTACAAATAACCAAAAAAAATCTCAAGCTCTATTTATACAAGTCAACTTAAATGGATAGTTTTAAGGCAATTGACCTTACCTCACTAGAAGCAATCCTTTAAAAACTATCCAAATACTTGTCTTTTTTCCCCGCCCTTGTATAAATATATAACATTTGCCTCATATTTTAAGTTTGATTAATTTTGTAATTCTTAATCTCTTCTAGCTAACTTTGAATCTCTATTTCTAAATATGAATTCAAAATTTTCAAACCTAATCATCAATAGCAAAAAATAAGTTTCAATATTTTTTCAAGGCAAAATTTTTTTACTACTTTGATTTGTCCCATTAGAGCATGTTACAAAATGAACTTCCTTATCAAAAGAAAGGAACATTTTTACCAATGAATTTGTGACAACACTTCTAACATGAATAGCACAAATACACTTATAATGTATATAAAATTATAACTTCCTAATAAATAAAAAATTATAACCACATGTAAGTTTATTTTGTAACACGCACCACAATACATTATCATGAGAGTGGATACACTCAAAATTGTCTATGCCTAAAGTCACCATCATCAGTGTGTGTACATCTCCAAAATTTACATGTATGTATATTGAACAAACCCCTTTAAAGCACCTACTGGAAGAAAAAAACTTTGACCCTTTGTAACTTTTGCATACAATATCCAAATGTCGCATTCTTTGATGCGTTGGAACCTCTTTTCACTTGACAACAAGAAAATCAATGAAAATTTGTTCAATTTAGTAATAATAACTAGGCATAGTAGCAAGAAGTAGAGGGTTTGGAAGGTGCCCACCCCAAGATAGGAGGTTTCAAAAGCACTCAAGCTCTAAACTCACCCACCTCTTCAAATGTACCCCATTTGTACATGATGCTTTTTCCCATTTGCACCAACAATGTACTAACACTCTACATTTGAGGAGGTGGATGATTGTAGAGCCCTATGCCATTTCAACTTCAAGATTTCATAACTAATTCCACAAAGCTCCAAAAAATACGAAACCACTTGAATTAGATGCCAATTCCATTTGTTTTTCAAGGGAAATTTACTTGGAAAAAAAATTTCAAGAAGTTTCACCTCCCTAAATTCAGTTTATGGACCCTCCCACCTTAGCACAAAATTCAGTGTAGCTGCATCGTTTGGGGGTGGCTAAGCCTTTTTCTTTTATTCTCCCTGACCCCACAAGCAGTCCAGTGCTGTACAGTTCTCAACAGCAGTGCCACTTGTGTACGTCCCATAAAAAGTTGGGAAATTCATCTCTCAGGTGTCCTTTGTGATATCTTTGTATTTTTTTTTGGATTAATTTGGAGCTTCCATACTCTTTCTCTTTCTCTCTCTCTCTTTTTCTTTCTAGCTTTCCCTTCTTTCCCTTTGTCTCTTTTTCGTTCTCTCTCTCTCTCTCCTTCTCTCTCCCTTTGCAGAAACAGAGGCAAGCTACTAGGGTTCCCCGTTCTGGCCTTTCAGTTTTACAAGACTTGACGCTTTCGTCGCTCTCACTCCACCTGCCGAGCACCATGTCAATTCCACCCATCACCTCGTGATCAACTTCAACGAGCGACCGTCCTAAACAATTCTGTCATACCCATTAAGCTTGAGCATGGACCTCTTCTCGCAATTCCATTTCTTCTCCAAATTTCCCTGAGGTCAGTATCGTAATTCCTCCTCGCAATTTGAATTCTCTCTCCACCGATTCGCAATCGTCGATCGCAATTGAGTCAATTGAGTCATTCTTGGGGTTGAATTTTTCGTTCTAGAATCGAGTCGGCTTGGAACTTGGGATTTAAGGTCAGCTCTGGTTGGGAAATGGAAGTGCGCGTGGGCGCAATTCAGTGTTGGCTTTCGTGTTTGGTGTTTTGATTGAGTTTGGAGAGGAACGGTCACAGGTTGGATGTGCATATGGAGAGCGTGAAACAGGGGTTTGAATTAGGTTCTGTATTGATTGGTCTGATTGATCGAGTCGCAGAATGGGTATGATTCAGGAGATGGTGCAATTGAATGGTAGGGTGGTTGAGACGGTATGGTTGACGCCAATTGTGTCGCGAATTGACGGTACTTGACCTGAATTTAGGCGCTGATGGATTTTGGGGGTTTGGGTTCCTAAAGGACGAATTGTTTATTCGCAATTGGTGTTAGGGGTGATGTAGCAGAGTGAATCTAGTCTAAAGGTGTACTTAAATCGATTTATGACGCTCTTATTAAGTGCGAATGGGAAGCGAGAAGCCGCAATTGGACCTCGTATAGGGGGGTTTCTTTGGTTTGGTTCGATTTTATTGTTTTGATTTTTTTTGTAACTCGTATTAATGTTCTTCAATGATTCTAGTGACGCAAAATTAAATTCCATTTGAATTGCATTATGATCAATTGAGATATGGCCATTTTAGTAATCGGGAATCCTTGGTGCTTTAGAAGTTTCACGCTATTCTTTAGAGCGATTCTTTTGAGCTACGGCATCTTACGAGCTACCTGCCGTACTTATCCTTCGACATCGCCGCCCGTGTAGGATCCCTGGTTTCAGGTGATTGTGGATTTTTGTACTAAATTAAGTAAGTCGTATTCTTTCTTAGTAAATTTTTCTGTTTTTCTGTTCTTAGTTGTGTAATGCCATTACGGTTTAGAATTATTCAAAATTCGTCGTCCACAATTTCGTTTTCCTTATAGCTCGACTGAGATTGGATCGTAAGGCAGAGGAGTTTATTTGCGTCGCTTTTAAGCATTTTAATTATTATCTAGGAGTGTGCTTTCATTGGGGGTTCAGTGTAGAGCTCCAGAGAGATCGGGGAATGATCGAGCCAAATTTTTGCTTGAGATCAAATTTTTCTTGCTCAATGTATGACGACTTCTCTGGCAACCATTCAAAGAGGGAGATTGTAGACCGCTATTGATGGAACGGTTGACAAACTCCATTTTCATTCGAATTCAGTGGCCATAGACATTTAGCTTGCTAAACACATAACTTACTAATTGAAAGCCAACCAAGTGTATTGGAAGACACGAGATGCTGTTGTTAATAGGAGTCAACAATGGAGACTGAATCAGGTTCCTAACGGTTTTAAAATTCTCCACCTAACTCACATGTGTTTATTGATTGATTAATTGACTGACTGATTGATGAAGCACTTCTATTGGCCTTTCACATGAAGGCTGCCATGACACAGGGGGCGGCCTTTGTATGATCACTCTGATACATGAAGATTAATTTTTTTAATGATGTTGTCTAATATTCTAGTTTTCACTGAAAATTTATTTGAGACTGCATCAGACTCACATGTGTCTTGTTTTTTTTTCTGAATGCTGAAGCCTTTCTGTTTGGCTTTGCAGGTATATGACTCAGACACAGAGGAATCATGCAAGACATAACGGGTGGTGTGCCGAGCACGGGTGCTATCCATGCTCCCCCACCGAAGAACGGCAACGTGTCCCCGAAGATGGAGGGCCCTGACAAAGGGCAGCGGGGGTTACGTTGGACGAAGCATGAGTCTCTGATTCTCGTCGCGGCCAAGAGCAAGGAGCTCGACAAGTCGCTGGACAGCACGGCCCGTGGTGTCGACGCCTCGGACGTGAAGTGGGTCACCATCTTCCAGTATTGCAAGGACCGTGGGGTGGAGCGAGATGCCAGCCAGTGTCGAAAACGCTGGCACAGCCTGTACAAAGACTACAAGAAGATCATGGATCATGAGAAGCTGCATGGGGTCTCTTACTGGACCATGACTGCGGAGCAACGGAGGGAACAGAAACTGGCTTCGAGTTTTGAGCAGGAAGTGTTCGAGGTTCTGGATAATTATTGTAAAAAGCTGCCAGCCACTTCGGCGAAGGTGACTCCGGAGACGTCCAGGCCGGGGAAGGACGAGGTGGACTTGCCGGTGGATGAAGATGAAGTACACGGGAATGCTGCATCCTCGGAGGAGTGTGGTCTGGGCGGCTCAACTGATGTCACAGGTAATGACTTGTTCTTCTGACTGCTGCTAAGGTAACCCACACCTAATTGGAATCCTCTTTGAACTCTGAGCTTATTTTCTATTATTTGAAAGGTCAGACTTTTAAAAATACTCTTGTGTGCATTTAATGAGGATCCCAACGCACCGCAGAATGCATTATTTAGATTTCATATGCAAAAGTTACAAGGGTTCAAAGCTTTATTGGCAGATCTAGTTGTTGGGCGGCAGTTTTGGGTCAGTGCTGATTATGGGTGTCTCTTCCTTCCTGCCGTGGAAATTGTCGGGTGTTGTTGTAGGACTGCCTGTGTTATAATATGATGTGTCTGTTATGAGTACTGGATTAGATTTCATTCACGTTGGGTTAGATTGCGTACATATCTTGCTTACAATTTGAGGGTTTACGTACTCACACATCCGAATTTCTCAGTGCCAAAACCTAATTTGGAAAGCTCTTAAAGTGTTTTGAGTTCATTATTGAGATGTTATTGACGGGGTGAAGTTTCTAGCTACATGTTTTGATCACGGTGACCACATGGAGACCTCATTAATCGTGCTAAGGATGAACTTTATGAGTTTGTCTAGAAGTTCCTGAAACAGTCTGCTTTTGCTGAAAACCGTGGTAGATAATTTTCCACTGAGAGCATGCTGTGACCGTAGAGGTTATTTAGTCCGGAAGTTGCTGTGGTCTGTCTGCAGGCTGCCCCAAACAGGAGGAAAGTCTGACAAAAAAGAAGAAAAGGAAGCGGCGCCCGGAGACAATAGAGGAGAGAATGCTTTCAGCCTTGGAAAGCACAAGCCGGAACTTGCAGCTCCAGCTCCGCCATGATCGAGAGCTCCGGATAGAAGAAGGGAAAGGCCTCATGAGTGTGCTGGACAAGTTGCTCACCAGCGTGGCTCGAATCGCTGATGCTTTGGAGCTTCGCAAGAGTTAAGTGATCATGTAGTACAGTACATGTGAATATCAACTGTAGACTTCGAGTGAAGCCCTCAAACTGCTTTTGTAATATAAGGCAATTCATACTGGAGATAGGACTTCTCACATGTACAATCTTTGTATATCATTGTGTATCAATATCATAGATACTGTAGTAAACGGGTAGGCAAGATGTATAGATAATTACTCTGTCAAAATTACTAACAGATGAAGCTTTTTGAGGGCTCTACCGCTCTAGTATGTGAAAGATGTAAAGTTTACAGCCAGGTCTGGCTTGATATTGCACAGATGGCCTGATATTTGTTCTCCAGTCATGCTGAGTATGCTGACGCCAGGCTGTTCCCAATTGCCCACTTTTGGATGGCCATTTGGTTGTTATGCAACAATTATGTTCGTTTTGGTCACCTGTGTTAAGGCGTGGAAGATTGCCGAGCTTTGGTTATGCCAATCCGAGAAAAAACGATTTATTGCAAGTGCCGTTAAGATCCCCCAAATCTGATACGTCGAAATTTCAAGATGAAGAAAAATAACTCAGGTGAAATCACTATATTATCTATGAATTAGAAACATTTGATATGTACAAATGTGATATTTTCTATCCAATATGTGAATGAATGCTGAAATTTGTAGCACCACCATGTTGTCACTTTGGCACTTCATCAAAAATGAAAAAAAAAACCTAGTGATACCTCATCTGTTTTTTTTTGTTGTTGTTGAATCTATGTAGAGGCATAAATTCTAAAATCTATGGTTCAAGGAATCAAGGTTTGGCTACTTTAGATTTTTTTTAAGTGAAAAATATTGCTACAAGAAAAAAAGATGTGGGACTCATTTGGCAACATTGACAATATCCAAGAGTGAAACAAATGGCATTTAGACTACAAAAAGACATTTAGACTAGGTCTCAACATTGCACGAAGGATTTTGGATTCAAATTGTGGCACATTACTCTTCTTCTAGAGTAATATAGTGGTTCTACAATAAACTTGTGAAAGTATACTAGGTACAATTATATAAATCTAAATGCAAAAGCACATTCTATGTGATTACAAGAATGATGCAGTACATACCTATGTATTACCCCTGTGGTAGCTTGGAAAGAATACATTCATTATGAAAGAGACATGCATAAAATAGACAAATGTTTTGATGGCAAAATGACAACTATGATCCAAAAACATCAATAATGCAACTTCACATCAATATTTCACCTTAGAAGTAAAAGTAACCATGAAGGATTCCCATATCAAAAAAATGCATCAGACCTACACAACACAAACAAACACTCCAATGGCAAAATGAGAATTGTGACCTACAAATGTAAATATTTCATTTTAGAAGTTACAAGTAGAAAGTCCAAACAGAACCAACCAAGGCGTCACCACTTAACCACAAGATCTAATGTTTTTGTGAACAAAGGTGGCCTTTGCCGCAACCATTCTGACAAATGCACACACCTGAAACAACAATCAAGTTATGGTAGCAACTCCTATTGATAAATCATGTTGCTATCCTGAAAATACAAAATCGAAGTTCCAGACTGCACTTGGCCCATGAACCAATTGAAAGGATTCCATCACCTAGAGACTTGAATGGCTTCTTCAGCAATCTGCAACATTGATACAGGGGCAGTTGTGCATGAAGAAACTATCAGTGCTCACAAGTAATATCTCCTGCAATATTTTCATATGTCGAAGTATCAACTGCAGACCTTTAATGAATCACTAGGGAGTCGAAGTCGAAGTCTTGAGATTGATAATCTGTCTCTACATATGAGTCGCGAAATGAGAAGCGATACCTGCGATCAGCTTTCACATGCTCTACACTCCCGTAAGATTTAACCCTGCTGAAGATTCCCTGCAAGTTAGTTACTCCCTTCATCAGACATCGTGGTGTCACCCGATTGTCATAAATTCATTTGTTCCATATATGTGCTACAGAAACACAATGGAATTTTCCAAGACCCTTGAATAGGTGATGGAGGTCGAAAATACCAATCACTCCCCACAGCTACAGAGATTTCTCTCCGTCTGAAAGAAAAAAAAAGCTCAAATTGAGCAAAGATATAGATGGATTAGTTCCAAGTGACAACAAACACCGTAACTGAACTTGTCATGAATTCATGATCCTCTTAAGGACATGGTCGATCTAATGTTTGATGGATTATGACCACTACTACAGCCGCATTTGTTGAGATTATGGATTACAGAGGATGTCAACATACTGTAAATTTCCTCAGCGTTATTCAATCTGCTCCTCAACGAACCGTCCACTATCCAATTGTCACTATCTATTAATCAAGACCTACTGTTATGACAATGGATCACGATAGCACACTTTGACAACTCACAAACCTGCACAAAACACACTCTGTTGGGAATATGAGAAACTCAGAATGATTAAAGAGGTGCACTAAAATTTACATTGCAAAATCACTACATACAAACAGGAATGCACAAAAGATAACATTTTGTATCACAAATGCAATGGCACAAAGAAATTAAAGGATGTAGATACTACTATACTAGCTATGCTGTGAAAATGTTGTAGAATTTAGGTCAAAAGACTTGCAACAAATGGCCAAAATAAAATTAATAATGAACTCTATTACAAAAGTAAACAAACTAAGCGAAGTAAACTAAAATTGAACTAAACTACAAATAAGCAAAAAATTGAGCCTAACAATGACAAGCCTAAGCAAAGTTTAACTCTATCATCTACCCTTACATCAAAATCTAAAATTGAAAACACAAAACTGAAAATGAACTCAAACTTGCAAGTTCTCTACTTGCAAAATTTAGCACCAAAACTATGAGCTATCACCAAAATTACCCTATCAAGCTAAACATTCTAAAAATACATGCTAACTACCAAACTAAAATTGCTATTTGACAATCAATTCCTCAACCAATCTTTTATAAAAGTCAAAGAAGAAAAGCATCTCTCATCTTTGACAGACCTAAGTACTTAGATAATGACAATTTCTACTAGTTTCACATACTCAAATATGCTCTTGGATAAAGTATTATTAGCATCTAGCATTCAATAAAAGTGAGTGAGTGAATTCACTTTGCCCAAAAAATCCATGGTTGCACCAACATTTGAAATCATAACCATTTTGAAGAGAGGTAGTTGGAGCTCTAACTCAAAATGGTCCAATAATGTAGGAATGAGGTGCTTGTTCTCATCATTTCCCATCCATTGAGCCTCTCTAAAGAAATTCTTAAACACATCAAGGTGCTTACAAAATGATACCTCTGGAGTTGACTCTTGCACCCAAAATTGTGGATATGCCACTCTAAGAACGCCCATGACAATTTATTGTAGGTAGCTTTCAATTCTAAAATCAATTACTTTGTTGCTACCGCACAATACAATGAAATAATACATATCATCCATCAATCAAGAAGGTGAATAATACTTCCTGTCAAAACCCACTAGATGACCAAACAAAAAAAAAAGGTATAAGATAAAAGTTGTAGAATATCTTTACATTCTCCCTTCACATCAAAGATAATTTAGGCCTATTCCTTATAGCTAACCTTTTTGCCATTATACATAAATGGGATTAGCTCATTGCCCACAAGAAAGCACAAATACTGCCCTTCAGTGTTTAAATCCATGACACTCTACTTCAGCTAAATTTGATCATGGTCAAAATTAACCAATAGCTAAAAACCTAGAAAATCCTTTCTAATGAAAGCTTTGCTACTAATATACAATGCAAACAACCTTGTAAGGCATGTTTGAAGGTCCTCTACAAAATTACACATGTATACATGCATCACATGTTTGGACAAAATGAATGAGGGCATCTACTAAGTCTAACAAGGAAAGAATGCATGCCATAGCTAAAAGATGGTAAAGATCAACCGACTTATCCAAAACAACTAGGGCTTTCTTTTGTGAAATTTTCTGCACAATATAAGACAATAAGTTAGTTACAAATATACTACTAACAAATCATAGACATCAATCATCAAAAAAATATATTTAAAGAAACTTAAGCAAAAAAATTAGTTGAAATGATTATCTTTTTCTTCTTATTCTTGGAATCCACATTCATTTTGCTAATGACACTCTTGTACTCACTCATGAGACGCTTCAAGGGAACTATCAAGCTTATCCAACTAGTGGTTACATTCTCAATAACCTTAAATCCTTAGTATCTAGAAGAAGTACAAGAGTATGGAACCTTGCATATTTTGGGAGACTATGGACAAAATACTTTTGGATTACACTACAAACATCCTCAATTGCATCAAATAAATCAAGGTTAGAGAGAGTCTTGACTACCAAATTTACATGATGAGGATTGCAATGTTGCCCTTGCATGAAAAGGACAAATTTGTCCTTCAACTATGTGGTTACACTTGTCCCGTATCCCTACATTGTTGAAACATCATTTGCCCCAAAACAAATAAGTTTTTTTGGCAATTATAGTAGAATCTAATCCACCACGTAAAGCCAAAATAATGACCAACAAGTCAATCAAGCCATGAGCTATTGCACCATCACTAGCAACTTATTACAATGCCACAATTAAAGGTGCTCTAGTTCAATTTTGCATAAGATAGATGTGAATAGTTATATAACTTTCATTATCAACTCCAAATGTTTCATCACATGTCATGGAAGTAAAATCAATAATCATCATTGCAATCATTTTTTGTTGTACAAAAAAATACATGTAGATTGCCATAATTCAATCAATCAATAAATAAATAAAAGTATTTCACCTTCAGACTCAAAGATAGGGGGGTAGAACTAAGCACAACACAAGTCTAATCTTTGTCTCCGAAATTGGAGATTCCTTCAAATCTTGGCATTGTGTGTACATATATAAAAAAAACATTGACTAATTTTTTCTTACTTCCTTGTTGAGAAGACTCCAAACCACCAAAATAAAATTCCTTTCCATTGTCAATATTACAAGAGCAACTCATGAAAAATTGAATTGTACCCTTCTCTCAAGCATTCTTCTTACCCCTCTCCTCTATCAAACAAGATTCTTGCAATTTCTTACAAGATGTAGCTTTAGCTACCTCCTTGTCATAGGACTTTTTCTTCTCAACTTTTAGGCAATCTCTATGGCTACAACTACTATTTTGTATTGTCCACAATAGCCCCCTTACCAGCCATACTGATGAATCAAACAATCCAACAATGACCCCCAAATGACAATTAGTAATCAAGAATAGAAGAGCTTTAAACCCAGACCCTAAGAAGAGCAAACCCAAGAAACATACCCTCAATATAAGATTGCAAGGTCTACAACATATCATGACTACAAAGCCACAAACCATTCTCAAATCCGACCCCCACCAAACTGGATTGTCAACTTACTAATCAATCATAAAGCAACACTTTCTCCAATCAACCCAACATGTTGTGAATCAAGCTTCTAAGAAATGCAAGATTGCAAGTTTTGCAACATTCAATGATAAGGAATCCTAATTTGTCACCCTAAAATGCAAGATTTGCAACATTCAATGACTACAAATTTGACCCCCACCGTAATCCAAACCCCACCAAATTGGATTGTTACTAATCAATAATGAATCCCCATTTCCCTAAATTAGCCTAGCCTATTGTGAATCAAGCTCTTCAAGAAGCGCAAACTCACAATAGTCACAAACAAAACTAGATCCCAAAAAATGCAAACTCCATCACACATTTACACCTTTAATTCCTCAACTAAAAGATCTATAAGAAACAACTAAGTAAACTATAAAGAATGAATGCATGATACCCTAAACTCAAGAAAACATTATATAAGAAGGTTTGAAATGACTTACCTTACTATCAATACAAATTTGCCATCATTCCATACCACCTTCAACTCTAGCTCGCAAGCAACCAAACAATACTCTTCCACTACCTCCAACATTCAAAATGTTTGCTTTTAGAAAAAGACATCCACTTCTAGCATTGTAAACCTCAGGCACCTAAATGAACCTCCACATACCTCCAACATTCACTTAGTGAAGATGAGGTTCTAAATCATGCACTAATAATAACCTTCAAGCCCTCAACCATACAATAAAGGTTTCTAAAAATTATGGTTTTGATCTGACTCATCTTGGCACACTGAATTTTGGCTATAAGGCACCCTAAACCACATAAAGCAATGATGAACCCCAACTTAGGTGTTACTTATAATTCAACATAGTAAATGTATTCATTCTAGTTATAGAAGCAATATGCACGATGCAACGCTAGTGGCAAAGAAATATAAAAAAATAAAGAATAGGCATACAAAATTTCAAAGTGTACAACAGATTAGCAAAAACTCAAAGGAACCATGGTAGTACTTGATGCTCCTCTCTTTGAGAGGAAGAGACAAAAGTCATAGGAAAGAGATTGATGGCTAGGGTGAAAGTACACTAGACCCCATACATTTTTGGCAAAAATTTGGTGTACTAAAGTACAAATTTACTAAAGAAAGTAAAATAGAAGGTGGAAAAATAAAAAAATTCAGATTTTGTTGTTTAGCCATTCTAGAACTAGTCAATAGCATTTAGAATCTTTGAGGCAATTTTGAAAAAGTGCACTTCTCACCAAATCATCTATTGCCAACTAAAATAGTACTATTTTCCTATATCTTTGCTACAAAAATGATGTATTTGTAAATATAACAGTAGATTCCAATAAAGGATCCTTTGTTGTCTTTTCTAAAGAAAGAAAATAAAAATATAAGTTTCCTAAGGTCAAAATTTTTGTACTTTTCCACATGATTGTAGTACAAAATTGACTATGGCTTTTTTTTTAAATCCACAAAAGTACAAATTTAATACACTCAAAGAAGTTTTCCAATAGATTCAATAATGCACGTGTAAACTATACATATGTAGCATTTAGGAAAATAAAACAAAGTTGTAAAAACAATTTTTAAGTTTGAGTATGACGAAGTGGAAAACCATGTTCTCTAAGAAAATTGAATTGTGACATGAAAAGTACAAGGGTCTAGTGTACATTTGTTAGCTAACAAATAGCAAAAACCTAGCAATGGTGAAGTCTTGAACGGTGAAGGTGGCAAAGTGTTACAAACTCTAGAAGGATGTAGGGTGGCTTATTTTGATGTGTCTTTGGCATGTATTTGCTATGTATTGTTGCATAAGTGGCATTTACACGTCACTCTAAACCAATGATTTTTTTATGGACTAGTGTTGGGCTCAAATTTTGGTGGAATTGGGTGTTTAAACACCTAAAAGAATTGATCAAATGATATCTAATTTTTCACTTGGGCCAATTTTACACTTATACCTTCTTCAGTGATTGTTCATTGTTGCAAATTTGACATTTTCAAATGAAAAGGTGGAGAAACTCAACTACTAGTAGATTAGCACTTGGTACCTTCATGAAAAAAATTTAGAATATTGTGATTATTATACAACCTTCTCTAATTGCACTATTTTGGAGATAGTGGGGGCAAATATGTTTTCAAAAGTACATTACTCTACTATGTTTTCATAATATAACATGTGGAAATTGTTCACAACACAATAATTTTTCACAATTTATATATTTGAGGAATGTGCAATCACAAAGTGTACAATGAACAAGAGTTGAGTGTATTTTAGTAGAATAGTAATTTGAATGAACTCAAGATTAAATTTACATGAAGAATATTTTCCAAACAAATATAAATATTGACAATGAACTTTATTATATACCTAAAAGATGCAGGTAGCATGTGCCTACTTGGCCCATGCCCTTTCTATATTGCTCAAAATTCCCAACATTCCATGTATTTTACAAAATTCAGGCCCAAATCCCATGCCATCAATTATAATTTCTCAAAGAAATTATTAGTCCAAATCTCTGTTGTCAATCTCCAAATTGACCCCTCCTAATGTTGTCAACCTAAAAGTAAAGCAAAATATTGTTGATCTTTTCTACACTATGGTCCTCAAAGTGTTGTTGATGTGCTGCAATGCTCTATAAAATTGGGAGTCATTAATGCCACTCCAACAAAAGAAGTTAGCTGTCCATTTGGCACCTTGTTAGAGTTCAACACCATAAATCAACTTCTATTTTGTGTTTGTTTGTGATTGAATTTGTTCGTAAGATTCGTGAAGTATATTGCTTGTTATGCCTCCATCGCCCCTCTACAATGTTGCAAATTATTGTTTATACTTGGTTTTTGTGAGTCCCCATTTTGTCAGTTGAGACTTATGATTTTTTTTTTCATTTTTGCAATTTTGAATGTAGTTTTATATACAAAAGGCTCCAAATAATCAAAATAGGTGTATTACATGCCAATATAGTATTTGGATTTAAATAAAGTATTTTCCTTTAAGTACCCCCAAATCCTGCATGTAAATAGGGTAAAAACCTAGAATTTGTACAAATTATAGTTATTTAATATGAGATTTCATACAAATTGCCCAAATTACCTAAACTTGCCTTGTATATAACAAATCATGGCTAAATTGGTCCTCATTAGAATATAAAAGGGCACTCATTCTCCTCTCAAAACACCCTATACACTTATTATTTTGGCACTTTGATACGTTGGTCCATTTAGTTGGATTTCAAAACATCACAATAAATTATAGATTAACACAAAATCTTATCTTCTCCTTTTTATAATGCATAAAATTCCATATGAGATTTGGATTTTCAACTTTGCATTGGGTTAAATTTTTTTAAAGTCAATAAAATTGTAGAGGGCTCTTAATGAGGCCCATCATTGAAGCACCACATGTAGGCATGTTTCTAGAGTATGGATTGGCAATGCTCTAATAACCATAATTCCATCATCGAGGAGGGTGATTGAGGGCTAGTTCACACTAAGGCTCGATCCAAAGGTTCCTTGAATTATCAAAAGCCTTGATTGATTAAATGATAGGCATAGATTTACACTTCTATCCAAATCCATGCCATTTTTCAAAGATGAAAAGTTTTGCTTGGAATCCTACATCAAATCAAAGCAAATAATGTTTTGTCATCTTTTTAAAGCTTGTTTTGTACAACCTTTTTGAATTAGGCCTAGTACATTTCTAAGAGACCATAATGGACTAAAATCTCATAACCATACATTTTGTCTATTAAATCCCTAAGGACCCAAGGCCATTTTTTGGTCAAAAACCACTCAAAATTGTCATTTCTATTGTGTTCACCATTAAAAATAAAATTTATATATTTCTTAGAATCCAACCATAGGATCTTGTACTTTACTTGTCCAAGATGATGTAGTAAATTTTTTATGAAGTCTAACTATATAGATTGAGAGATATTAGAATTCAAAGTTTTAAAAAAAATTGAATACTAGCCTACAATTTTAGATGACTTTGACTGTCATTTGTGGAAAATTTTTGCACTATGGACTTTGAATTTTAAAATTTTTATCTAGCTAGCATATTTAGCCTTGTCTAGCATTTTTTTTTGAAAAATTATGAAAATTGCATTAAAAAAATGAATCCTATAAGTTATTTTTTCAAGAAGATGCTTAAATTGCTTGATAAACAAGATTGTTCATAACTTTCACATCCCTAATCCAAATGGAATGAATCAAAGCTCCACGTGTAAATAAAAATACAATCCATAATAATAATTTAATTTCAAGCTTTTGTGGATTTTTTTCCTACTAATTGAAAATTTGGATTTTTTGTAGTATAACTTTTGATCCCCAAGCACCAATTGCAATAAAAATTATATTCCCAAGAAGCTAACAAGATTTTATTTACTATGAGAATTTTTTTTTTTTAAATCATTAAAAATTGAGTTCATAGGAACTTGCCCTTGTTTCATGAGGGGACAATGGGCCTTTAGGGGTTAATTAATCTTGTGGTTCACAATATTAGATCTAATAAAAAAATAGATATGGTCTACTGTGGTCTCTCTTGGATTTACATCAAGATTATGCAAACTATCATTACAAATTTTTTGTCTTGGTTTCTTGTTTCCCTTGGTCACATCTAACAAAGTGGAGTACCTTAGAGTGCATGTAGTCCCTAGATCCAACCCTAATAAAATGGCTTATGATTAACCCCTAAACATCCAGAGTCTTCTCCAGACTTGGCTATTTGAGAAAAATCATCATAAAATTCTATTTGGAAGAATATTTTGGAATTGGTATACAAATAAATGTTGTAGATTTTGAGTTTTAGATTCCATCCACATAGTTAGATTTGCCAATGCTATTACCAATATTTTTTATAAATTTGGAAAGAAAAATTTCAAAATTCCTTCAAAATTCAATTACAAGAAAAATATTGTCATTTTTTGAGTAAATTTTGTTGGAATGGATTTGAAATGAGGTTCTCTTGACATGGTGATTCTTTTGAAATTTTTGTGCTCTTTAAATCTATCACCTCAGTTTTGCAAATCCAGTTTTGAACCAAAGTCAATGCTATTTGGCTTAGTCAACCACTTGACAAACTTCCACATTTGTAATTTTTTTTTAAATGTATTCACTCTAGTCATTAGAGTGAATGACATCCAACCATTAGATAGGGCAACAACTTAATAAAGGTTCCCCACAAATTAGTATGACTTTCATCCAAGCAGTAATGAGAAAAAGAAAACAAGAATATTAATTTGTACGTCATCCAGAAAGTGGACATAGAAGCGCTTAACCTTAAAACGATGCCGAGCACATTTTCTAGCCGATGAATGACAAAGAATCTCTCCATACAGGACAAAAGTGCAACTATTCATCCTCCAAATTTTGTAGGAAAAGGGAACATCTTCTACAATAGCTTGTCTCCCAATGAGTGCTTTTTCATTTTTTTTTAAGCCAACAATCCACACGATACCCAAACAGATGATTTCCACAGTGGTCAGCTCGTCGTTTTTAAGGGATAAGACAAATGTGCCTTCATCCCCCACTTTTGTGCAGTGTTTTTTTTTCCTTCTCCTCCAGAATTCAATGATTCCATTCACCATGCCATCTTCCTATCTTGACACCCACCATTTGGCTGCACAGATGTGATATCATGGCTGGCAAGTGAAGCATCAAGCAAGAGTAGTGCCCAGTCTCCAAGACTGAGTCAGGAGTAGTGGCTTCACGTCCCCAGAACAATAGAACATGATATCCCCCCTTCTCGGGGACCTCTGGGCCACCCCGGCGAAGGTTCTACAGTAAAACTGGCTTGGGTGTCCCGTCCATTGTTCCATTTGGCCCGGGATATCTTATCCCACATAAGTTTAAGCCTAAAGGAAGGCCAAACAACAATACCTTGTTCTTGCTCTTGCAACCTGGTACCATTACAAAAAATTTCAGGCCTCCAAAAGGCCGCGAGTTTTGAACCCCCGGGTGCAATTACAGAGGAAATGAAACTATTTTTTTCTTATTTATTATTTTTTTAATGACAATAGTTGATAAGGCATTGGTGCCATGTCAGCGTCATATTAGGTTTTAGTATTTTTTTTAAATATTTTTTAATTTTTTCCTGTATTTGCACTACGGCATGCCGAAAAACAAAACCTTAACGGCCTTCTGTAGGGTTCAGATTTTTCTAATGCAGTCGAGTCTATAGTAGTGCAAGGAGCCTCTTAAGGAGGTGGTTTTGATACTGTGTTTTATCCCTGGGGAAAATGCAGGAACCTTTTATTTGCTACGTAAATTTTTTTTTGCACATTTCTGAGTTCATATTTGTAATTATAGGCTCCAAATTAGCTAGGAGAGGTTTTTAACAATAAAATTAAGACAACACATAATAGGGAGTCTTTTTTTTTTTACATTCATCCTTGGTTGAACCTCCACAAGAGGCTTATTGCACTACAATATAGACTCAACCCCCAGTAACGTTGTAGTCATCCTTCCAAGGTTAACCCTAAAGGACCATCGTCCCTTCGGGGGACAAATGTGTTTTCAAGTAGGTACCTACGGGCTGAAATTTTGTTGTGATTTTTTGAAACTTTTTTCGAAGATAGAAAAATTAATAAGCTTCATGAGAATATAATTTTTTTAACAATCAGTGCTTGGGAACAAAAGTTATGACCAAATAAGCTCAAAACAGGGGATAGGAGGCAGTTTGGGCAACAAAAAAAATTTGCAAAATTTTGAATTTTTTTTTGAATTTTTTTTTCTTGTATATTATATTTTTGTCTATCTGGAGGGCTTTGATTTGTTTTATTTGGATTTGGTATGAGAAATTTATGGACATTCTTGTCTTTTGGGCAGTTAGAGCATCTTCTTGAAAAAAGTAACTTATAGGATGCATTTCTGAATGCAATTTTTGTAATTTCTCAAAAAAAAAATTGCATGGTTTAGTTTATTTGCTAGAACAATCCCACCATTGGGATTAGTGCATTTTAATTCCATCTTAAAGATATTGATAATTTAGATTTTCCTTCTTTCTCATACCTACTTCTACTTAACAATTTTCTTAAGCATGAAAATTGAAGGTTTTTTTGAAAAAAAATTCCCCTAGACTTTCAACTCAATTTTACGCAATAAGGATTTAAAGCTCAACACTCTGTAGTGCAAAAAATTTAAGTTAAAAAAATTCAAAGTCAAATAATCCAGTCCCGCAAGGTGCTGAAAAAATTATTTTTTTCACTTTAAATGCAAAGATCTTTTAATCTATGTGGTCAAAATTTCTGAAATTTTTTCCACACATTTTCATACTAGTAAGGTATAAGATCCTACTATTGGATGTGCAGAAAAAATAATTTGAAAAGTTTTTTACTCTTTGCTACAGACATGGCAGTTTTGAGTGATTTTTGGCAGAAATAAGGCCTTGGTCCTTTAGGGGTTAAAGAATGCAACGTATGAGATGTAAGCTTTGAAGATGTATCATGATTTGTCCTAATAAGTTTTTATTTTTTTATATATATCTTCAAAGTTTACATCTCGTATGTTGCATTCTTGGAAGGATGACAAGGACATTTTGTGTCTTTTAGAAGGTCAACCAGACTTTGTGCATTGTGCATATTGAAGGATGGATAGTTTCCATCCAATTTTTTGTATGCAACTTAATTGATGCAATACCCACATCATTGAACTCAATCCAAAATATTTTAGTTGGATGATTTTATTTAATATGGGGTAGATTTTTTTTTAAAAGGATGTATTTTTCAATATATTTCAATATTTTAAATTTTTTCCCCTCAAAACTTGATTTTGAAATGTAAAATGAATTCTTTTGTTTTTGAACAAAACTAATGAAATGAAGCTTATGAAGTGCAGTTTCTATTCCACTTGGAAATTTTGAAAAATTCCTTAAGAGTAGCATTTTAGTGAAGTTTGAAGTTGGGGATCTATACCCACATTTCTAAGTACGCAGAGCTATATAGATACTTTTTTTATACCAAAATTTGCTACACTATAGTGTACTTCTAGTCTAGAAATTTTAGATTTTTGGAACATGATTTGTATTTGATAAGAATTTTCTTCATTTTTTCTTCAAAATTTCATCATAATTTCAAATTTTTACAAAAAAGTTAAAAAATTTATGACAAATATCAAACATGTGATTTCATCTCTAAAAAATTAAACAAAAAAAATCCACTCGTAAATAGCAAAGAAATATAGGATATAAAGTGAGGGATTGTCAAGTTGACAATTCATGGTCACAAGGTTGGTTCCATCATTTAGGGGTAACTTTTGTCTAAAGGATGTTGAAGACCTACAAGGTCCTATGGATGCCTTCATTGTTAATTGTTGAAACAAAGAATGTACATATTGATCTAATAATCAAAGTATTTAGGTGACTACCTTCATTGTAGGGACACATTTTTTAAGGGTTACAAGAATTTTTTCTAATTATCAATTTCTTTTTTATGTATTCCACCAAACTTTTGATTTTTATGAATTGCCTCACTAAGATTTGCATGTGGTGATGTACTCTTTTTAAGAAGTGAATTTGATTTTTTTTAATTTAACTTTTTGGTTTATTAATTTTACTTGGCCTTTTTTCTTGAAGATTTTAGATTTGTGACTAGCAAAATTTGAGTGTAAGTGTGTTTCTATTACAATGACTGTGATTTAAGAATTTTTTTTCTTCTCAATCGTAAGATTAGAATGAGAAATATAAAATATAATTAAAAAATATATAATAACAATGTTATTTGGACACATAGAGTTTGTGATTGCAATAATTCTTTCAATTTTGGGATTTTTTAATATTTTAAAATAAAATAGAAAAAGGTCTTTTCAAGCTTTATTTTTGTAGTCTAAATTAAATACCAAAAATGATTATATTGAAAGTTAAAATCAAGGTTGATCAACACACGTCTACTTTTTAGATGCAAGTACCTTTAGGGCATCATTCATATATGGTTCCAACAACATTCTAAACCTTTTATTGTGTATAGAAGTCATATAGTGGAGTTCATGCAATTTTTAAAACGAACAATTCACACAATAACCAAAGGAATGATTTCCAAAGTCTCCGACCTATTCTTAAAGAGGTAGGCTCTCATATTCAACTATTGTTCATTTTAGGTAACTAAGTTAAAGGATGTTAATAACAAGGTTGAAGTTAGGTTCATTTATTGGAAACCAACCTAATTTTTTTTCCATTGAAATGAGCAATTGAGCATGATTGTCTAATACATATTAAGCCCAATGTCCCAGTCTTGAGAAAAGCAGAAGGCAGAAGGTTCTAAAATGGATCATGCTCTAAAATGACTCACCTCCTTAAATGTACACTACTTGTACATGTTTCTTTTTCATAGCCTTTAGCAATGTACAAACAATGTAAATTTTAGGAGGTGAGCCATTTTAGAGTCCCATGCCATTTCAACTTCAAAATTTTGTAACTATTTCCACTAAACTCCAAACTCGGCTCCAAAAGATATGAAACAACTTGGGTTAAATGTCAATTCTACTTGTCTTTTGACAGTTCGAGCCCTTAACCTTGAATGTCTAGACTCTTCTCCAGAATTGACGATTTGGAGAAAATCATTATAAAATGCTATTTGGAAGAATATTTTAGATGTGATATACAAAGAAAAAGTTCTAGATCTTGAGTTTTACATTCCATCCATACAGTTAGATTCACCAATGCAATCACGAATAATTTTCTATAAATTTTGAAAGGGAAATTTCAAATTTCCTTCTAAATTCAACCACAAGCAAAATATTATCATTTTTTGAGTAAAACTTGTTGGAATGGATTTGAAATGAGGTTCTCTTCACATGATGATATTTTGAAATTTTTGAGCTCTTTACATCTATGACCTCATTTTTGCAAATCTAGTTTTGAACTAGAGTCAATGCAGTTTGACCACTTGACACACTTCTCCATTAGATAAGACAAGAACTTGATCAAGTATCACCAAAAATTAGGATGACTTTCATCCAACTTCAATCTGTTCATCGTGCAAAAAAATTGTCGGAGCGCTCCAGGGTTAACTTTCCTGGTCCATTTATGGACCTCCTACCTTATCATTCCCATTTTCCAGCCCCTTGTTGTCCGTCCGTACTCCTTGACAGGAATCTGATACTGAAGTACTGAATCCTCTGAGTGGCTGGAGGAATGAAATCTCCAACTGGTGTTTTGTTTTGTGTTCCCACTGCCATTTGTAAGAATTTAAAAGATTTAAAAACATAAATCTCCCTCTTCAATAATTCATTTTGCACTGGTGTAGAAAACAGAAATAAATGTAACTTACCCAATTAATGCAGGTCTGACTGTCACAGTGCAGTACAATTGATAGACACTCATTAGCCTTCGACGCGGCAGAGGCTAGTCGGCTAGTCGGCTAGTCATAGTCAAGTTTCGGCTCCACCGTCCACTGTGCACACTCATTGTTTGGTTAAGTTAAGTAGCCGTCTAACTTCCTTCTCATGACTTACCATCCATTGATTGAAATCTGAAGTAACTTTTACTTATTAAGGTAGGAGCACCAGTTGTTGAGCATTTAAGCAATTTTGGAGCAGATGGTAAGGAGTGTGAGGTGGTGGAAATTTTTCCCCATGTAGGAAGACAGGAAACGTGGGGATAGCAAAATTTCGAGGATTTTATTCCCAAAATTGAAATTATGGTGGATTTTGGAAGCCCCAAAGTGCACTTGTCCAGTAGCCAATGCCTAAAGTCTTCCAATTCCGATCATTCACGAACTACTTTGCTGCTCAATACTTTGGAACATGAGTCATAACTTTATTAGTCCCAACCTTAAAAATGACCAAAAAAACAACAACATTCCAAGCTTGAATTCCAATATGAGGTTGGAAATAGTGCACCCTATAGGTTGGGTACTAGACGTGGTTGACAACTGGTGCCTCAACCTTACAAAGAGCAATTGAACCCTAGAGTGCAACCTAAAAGTGTTCAATGGATGATGGAGAATCCTTCCATGGAAGATAAAAGTGGTGAAAATATTCATCCTTAGAATTTATATGAAAAGGAAAGGTTCTTGTTGATTTCCACAATGACGAGCTTGGATGTTCTAGGATTAAAAGACTGTCTTCTTTTTTACACACAAGATGATCTCTTTTCAAGTTTTTTTTTCCCTTGAATCAATTGAAACAAAACTTGATAAGTTTATTACTAAGTTTAGTGAATGAGGGCCTCCTAGTTGGGCAGACAAAATTAACCAAGGAGCTCCATGGTCAAAGTTTGCAATTGTGCTACCATATGAACCCCATTGGTGAGAGAGAGAATGTATTGAATCCCTCAAGATTGTCCAATGAAGCTATCCATAGTTTTCGGTGAAACTTCAACAAGGCCGGCAAACCAATCGGTCCTCTTCTAGTCCTTTTTTTTTCTTTTTTCCCCGCCCGGCTCACATGGCAGGAAACCATGAGAATATCAGAAGTGAATTAAAAAATACAGTATCCCACAAGCAGATTTGGTGATGAGTGACAGACAGACACAATGCTAAAGTTCACGGAGACGGAGCTTCAATCTACTGTAGCACGTCGCGGGCGGAGCCCACGAGACGGAAGTGCCTACAGACAGATTCATGCCGTCCGTTCCTCAGCCGCAGCAAATTGCAAACGTTGATGACAGATTACAAAAAAGCTCCTCCAGTATCTACAGTATATGCAGAATCTACAAAATCTACAGAATCTATAGAATCTACAGCATCTACAAAATCTACAAAATCTACAATCCACGTATCGATTGTTGGGCCACTTTTGATCGCAGGACGTGAAGTAAACCCAGTCCATAAAGTAGGCCCAGCAGGCTGGATTTACCCGGGGGGGGGGGGGGGGGAATGCTGAATTTTTAAAGTTTTCCATACATGATAAAATTTGCAAATTTTGAATTCATATAGACTCCAAATTAGCTATGAGTGGTCTAGAACATACCTATACACAGCTCAAAATAGTTTTTTTTTTTTTACTTTTATCTCCAAAGAATCCAAAAATTACCCTGTTGGACCCACTTTGTTAATGTCTTGCCTTTTGATCATATGCTTATTATTCTTTCTACATTGAATAGGAATGTTAAGGGGACCAAAAAAATTTAAACTTAGTGTAGAAAATTGTAGATGTTTGAAACATGATGTACAACTTTTGGACACTTCAATTATTAGTGATGTATAAAAAAGGGAGATATTGGTGTAGTGTATAAATAATGTCAATTAATTAGTAAGGGTCCCCTCCAAACCCCTATTGAATGTAGAGCACTTGTTCAATGAGTTGGAGATTTTTTTTTTGAGTTTTATCAGCTATTTTTCTATAAATAATTTCCATGTTGAAGTGGGGTTCTTTTTTTAAGTATATGTAGAATCTCTTTTACTGTAGTAAGAGAGCAACACCTATAACTATTATTGTACCCATAACCGTCACCACTAAAATCTTGGAAAATCTTGGGAAGTAAATAGATGTGATCACGAAAATGTACTACATCCAAATATTAGACCTCGGTGTTGGTATTATGTGCATTTACAGTTAGCTCCTTAAAACTTCACAACTTATCCTCAAAATGTCCAAATAATACAATTGAAAACAAAGAGGGATTATTTTTCTCTTGCTAGTAGGGTCCATTAATTTGTTGGATGTGTATTAATAGACATCATGTCCAAAATCCTTAAATGAAAGGTTATGGGTGTTACTACCTTAATGTGCAATAAGAGAGTTTGGAAACGATAGGTGGGTCTACATCTAATTCAAAATGGAAAGATGCGTGGTCATTTAGATTCAAGATGGAAAGACACATGGGCTGTGGTCTCTTTAAATACATAAAACTTCTCTTAATGCATAGTCCCAACACCAACACTAAGAAAGATTCTAGTCAAGTTTTTTTTTAAATTTAAAAAATCTTTTGAATAAAAAATTTAAAAATTATTTCATTGGATTTTTTCCCAATGTTTTGAAATTGCAATTAGATTTTTTTCCCATTCCACCTATAATTCTATAAAGGATAATCAAATTCTATCAGGGATAACATGGTTTGTGTCTACGTGACAATAAAGGAATGTAACAACATACAAATTCATGTTTTGTAGGCCTTAACTTCAAGTAATCTAATAAGTTTGGTATTGATGTCAAATATATTATTATAATGATTTATTTATATTATATTATATTAAATATTAAAAAAATTCTTACTTCATTTTAATTGTATTATATTGAAATTATTTTAGAATACCTTCTCACACTTAATGAATTATGTATCATCACATTTCCATATATATATTTTTGTTAGTGACTATTGAAAGTGTCATAAAGGTTGTGTGGACTGGCTTCCAACTTAATACACACATTCTTCATAACTAGGCTTGTGCATTACTCTTTATGAATCCTTGGTAGAAATGAGAATGTAGACATTGAGCATTTTAGGAAAAACAAATTATGACCTAAACTGAATTAAGACTTAACAATTTCATTTTTGCAAGTTTTCCTTTTATTCCTATTCTTATATAAATTGATTCAAACCCTTGCCCCCAAATCATGAAGCACAATGAGTGACCATGCTAGTTACATTATTGCAAAAAGTAAACAACATAATCTCCTTATATGCGTTATGACTCTTGAGATTTAAGAAAATGTAAATGAGTAAGTTACAAAGAGTTTAGAGTGTATCTTTTTTTTTGTCTTTTTTTTGGTAGCACTATCAATTATTTCAAAAGATGGAAAAAAAACTAACCAACTTAAGCAACA
This sequence comes from Climacium dendroides, assembly GCA_950106755.1. Classification (NCBI taxonomy): domain Eukaryota; kingdom Viridiplantae; phylum Streptophyta; class Bryopsida; order Hypnales; family Climaciaceae; genus Climacium; species Climacium dendroides. Next base: position 19,881,255 of record OX467083.1, read on the forward strand.
TAAATTAAAAGGGTTGTAACATACATAGGAATGAAGTCTAAAAAGAATTTCTTTAGCAAAAGCTCTTAGGCAGAAGCCCAAACCAACTACTTAGTAGTTTGCATCCCTTGAAGAATATTGAAGATCCAAAGTATTTGATGGATGACTTCATTCTTCATTGTAAAAACAAATAATACACCTATTGGTTCAATATGGGAGGCAACCCATTCCTCATCAACGACCCATTTTGATATGTAAGGTGGTGTAATTTTGTACAAAAGGTGATTAACAATCATTAATTATAGCACAATTCTAGTGCAACTTATGGCACCTTACGATTGACTATAAGATTCTCAATATTGCAACCAACCCTTGTTGGATTTTGCAACCAACCCTCAGTTGAAAATAGAAAGCTCTATATGACAAGTATGGGTGGAACAAAATCTGCAACTAAAAAAATTAATAATTATTATATTTTTTGAGAAATAAAAATCTGAAAATTTATAGAAACCTTATAAACTCTATTTTCACACATGGAAAAATTTCCCCATTGTTGAAACTTGCCTTGCAATCGTGTATCTGCTTAAGTGATCAGAAATGGATTGCCCTCCTTAACCCCTAAATGACGGACCCATGACCATTGGTCAGTTTGTTGTCATTCTGTAACTAGATATGTATGAAAAATTTTATATTTATTTTTCAGAGATGAAATTACATGTCTTTTGTACTTCACAAAAACTTTAGATTTTTTTGTAGAAAATTGATTTTTTGGAGAATTTTTGAAGAAAAAGTGAAGAAAAATCACATCAAATAGAAAATTATTTCAAAAAATCTGAAAATTTCACCATGTGTGTATATTACAATGACTAACATCATCATATAAACTCAATTTCCATGTCATTTTATAATTAAAAAACAATAGTCATTGAAATATTCAATATCAGGAATTTGATTGCAATAAAATATTCAATATCAGGAATTTTTCATAATTCAAATTGGAGTAGAAATTAGAGTAGATGACCTTCATTTTGTTATTTGGCCTCAAATCCAAAAAAATATCATTTTTGTGGAGAAATTTCAGATTCAGAGCAAGGAACAACAACTTCCCGAAATACACTAAAATAGCATACTTTATGATAAGTTTTTTTTTACCAACTTCTCATTTATGTGAAGACAAACAATTGCAAGACTACAAACTCGATTAAATACTCTTCTTAACCCACCATGAAAGGTCAACAGGATAAATATGGATGAAAAAATTGCTTTTGAACTCTTTCCATCTATTGCGCCACAGAATGGCGCCCGCGGCGCTCCACGGTTAATCGGAGTAATTTGGTGACTTAACCTTGCTCATGGCTTCGTGGGTTATCGGGACTCCCCCAAAAGCGTGTATCGGGACTCCCCACGACCAGAGTCGAGGACCGGACCGCCATGTTGATACACTGGCATCGGTAATAGTGCGGTACCGACAACCAACCTTCCCGAAGCATCACTCACTCCTTCAAGCCTTCTAACTTAGCATAAAACCCGCCATCTTGACGCCACAATTGTCTGTCTACCATCCCCCACCGATCCTTTGCTGACTCTCCATTGCAGCTGACCCTTCCAGCTCAGTTCAGTCACCAGTAGAGCCTGGTCTTATGTAGAGGCAGAAGAGTACTGCGAGGTGAAGAAATTGCTGCGGTCGAGCAAGGGCTCCTAGTCCAGAATGGCAGTCACGTATTACTACGGCGATCCAAGGGCGTTCCAAGGCTACAACACTCGACGGGATGAGAATTCGTTGCTCGATTATGTGCGTGCTTTGCTCTCCTCTTTTTTACTTTGATTTATAATAGAATTGAATGACATGTTTGCCTACCGTTTAGTGGAATTTCTTCATTCTTTGGGAAGGTTCGTCGTGGAGGCGTGAGGAAGTATCTTTCTGTTGCTTTGTTTATGATTCTTTCCCGATTGTTTGGTGTTGTGTGCAGTGGTTCTACCCCGACAGAAATTATTTTGACGAGGTGAGGAAGGAAGCAGAGAAGCAGTTGGAAGCGAAGAAGAAGGAAGAAGAGGCGAAGGGGAAGGGGAAGGGCGGAGGTGGGGGCGGTGGCGGTGGCGGTGGCGGTGGAGGTGGCGGTGGAGGTGGAGGCAAGAAAGGTGGTGGAGATGGCGGAGAGAAGGGCGGCGAGAACAAGGAAGGAGAGAAGAAGGGCGGAGACGGGGGGAAGAAGCAGCCGAAGGTAGAATGAATGAAGCCGAAATATATTGAAGCGTGGACTTGTCGTCCCTGTGCTCTGTCCGTCGTTTCTGTTATGGAAGTGTAGAATCTGCTGTTTGAGAGTTTCGGATTGCATGCAAGCAGGCAATTCTCACGATCGGTGATTGAAGATGTCGATGTTCTTGTGGAGTCGATCTTCGTTGTCTTTGAGTCGTTTGTGTTATGAAAGTGTTGAATCTGGTTATACAGATTTTAAGAGAGGTATAGCACATCAACAGGAATTTTCACAATCGGTTTAAGTTTTAAGATGAGCTCTTCCTTGCTGCACATGTCGATCTTCGTGAGTTCAATTCCCGGTTCTACACAAGCTCACTCTTCTTGATGCAGGTCATCGAATTGAAGGTGAATCTCTGCTGTGAGTCATGCGCCCGCAAAGTGAAGAGGAAGATCGAGAAATTGGATGGTGAGTTAGTACCCATGGTTTCTTGTTAATTTTCTCTGGTACAGATTCATTCAGATTTCTGCTGTGGAGTACTATCATTCCGTATTCCCGTATTCTCATAGTACTCATTCGTAAAGAAGTTTTATGCATTGTGCTGAACGCCTCTTGTTCTGGTTTACGCAGGGGTGGAGGCGGGAGTTGTATGTGATATGTACGAGATGAAGGTCACAGTGAAAGCATCGGCGGACACCAAGCCAGAGGCTGTGCTCAAGAAGGCACAGAAGGTAAAGAAAGACGCCGCGATGTGGCCGAAGAAGGAGACCGAGAAGAAGGAGGGCGGGGGCGGGGACGGGGACGGGAAGAAGAAAAATTAGAGCTCCATGAAATTTTAGTATTGCTTACACCCGCTTCTAACGCGTATGTAGCTCAGGGAACTCGTGAATGCAAAATAGCGGTTGAGTCGACCAATCTCCGAACGCCGACTTCCTTGTCGGTGCCGACATTTTCCTAGCCCGGTCTGTCAATCTTTCGCTCCCTCCTCTGATTCCTCTGAAGCTCTCTAGTGCGTTCCGTTCTTGCTCTGGTGTACGCACTCAAGTTTGAATAAGAGCGCATCCCAGTCAGAAGTAGCAAATTTGGTTTAGTTGTTGAATCTGCACTAGACCGCACCCTGCGGCGACTGCCGACCCGCGGGAAGTTTTGCGATGCGAGGAGTGATTTCTGTCAGCGTGGGGATCCTCTTACACCCTGTGAAGAGCTGTCCCAACTTCCAACTATGAATTAAAAAAGTATGTAAAGGATATATATTTAAATATACAGTATACACTCTGCCAACATGTTTTTTACTCAGATCGTTGTCAACTCTGAGTTATCGCGTCCGGGGGCCATGCTCTACTGACTGAGTAAGTTACAAGAACCTGGAGGATAGGTTCATTCAGTTGGTGTCAGGCAGGTCCTTATGAAAAGTTACATGTCAGCAGCACAGTCCGGGAGTTCAGTAGGAAAATCGGTGCATTTCCTACCTTCTTGAATAAGGTTAAGGGGAAAAAAAATCCACTTGGAAGCTTACCTAAAGTGCTTTTTTTTTTCTCTTCTCAGTTTAAATCCTAAAATTTTCTTTGTCAATTGGCAAATTGTTTTTTTTTTAATTTTCACTTTGGCATATTTTCAGACTTTAGTGTCTACAATTGAATTCTTTTTTGTGTTATGGTTTCGAGGGGTTCATGTGTTTTGTAAAATGTAGTATTCTTGGCAGGAATTGAATCTGGGGCCCCACATCTTGGGGCCAAGGATGTAACCTTTGAAAAATACAAGGATCCATGGTTCAAGCATTTTCGAGAGTTTGGTTAGTATGGAAAAATATGCAAATTAAGACAATTGGCTTCTCTCAATAATCTGATGCTCCATATGAACAAGAAGCATCACTTGAACTTGGTTGAATTGAAAAATACAAGTAATTTGAGGGCTTAGCATACAAAAGCGATGTTTACTCTCATTCTTCTACAAAGGAATGACATCAACAATGACATAATCAAATCATTAGATGAGACTTTAGCCCTCTGGAGGGCTATGAGTTCCCAATAGTTCCCAAACTGCGAGAATTGCCCTGCAGAAGGCCACGGCAGCTCGTTGACATGGTCAAGAGACTGCCATGTTTGAAAAAAATAATTAATTTTTTTTCAACTTTTTTCTTCATTTCAAGACTATGATTTTTTTTTTTAATTTGTTGGGAACAGCCATTCACTAGAATCTGTAGGGGGGATCAACATCGAGAATGGGCTTGAAATAGCCCTCTTGGATCCCCCAAAACCATCTAATGTCTTCAATTGGCCCTTCTAATGCAATCCTAAGCATAGCTTCTAAATTCTTGCTAGTACCTAGCCTATTTCTAACACGACTTTTGATCAAATTCTGCACACTAAATGCTTTCTCATAAGTTGTAATAGACACACATTGCATTTGAGTGAATTCAACAAGCACAAGCAAGTTAGGATACCTAGTTTGTAAATAGGAGTGGTCTACCCCATAGTGTGCTAGCAAGCTCTCCAAATTTACAACCCCCCAATTTTGAAGTTCAATCTGTCTTGAGGGCATGTTAGAAGGGTTTAGAATTTTAAAGCAAGAAATGATATCATTGTCTATAAATTGAACATCTAAACTTGCACATACAACCTCTACAAATGCACATTGAAATTCCAATGTTTCCTCAAGATCTGTTCCTAGCCTAGATCAATCCATTTCAAAACCATGATACATTTTTTCATGAATTTCAGACGCTAACTTCTCGGCTAATTTCCTTCAATGAATCCCCAAAGGGCCATACTCAGGGATGACATGGTACCATGTGTCCTCATTAAACGCAACAACATTCAAATCTATGGACTCAACAATAAACATTATTTTAATTTGTTAAATTTTTGAATGTACAATGCTACCAATGGTAGTGACATACACAAATTTGTTTTGAAATGCCTTAGACAAGAGGGCCAAAGAATATAAAATATCAACAAAGAAGTACAAAATGTAGATGAACTTAAACTGTGACAATTTGCCCAAAATAGACTTTGCCTAATCCAAGTTTTTGGCATCTTGAACATCTCGAAAAAAACACAAAACTAACTCCAATGAATTACAAAGAGTGGTTAGAGCTTGCCACCTAACTTTATAGTAACGCTTCATTGTTCTTTTTGCATCACAGAGTTCTTGCAAGGCTAAAAGGGCATGTTTGTGCTTACCAGACATCTTGAAAAATGGAGAAATGGAATTCAGCAAGACAGCAAGGAGTTTACAACATTAGATGTTTCTTTACACCGTGGCGCTTTTGCAGCATCAAAGGGTGCTAAATTCATCATGTGGGCAACACAATGGCAAGATAGCAAGAAAAAGGTTTATTTGATCTTTAATTCAGGTAAAAACTCCACTATAAACACCCACCATAGTGTTTGCACCATCACTGCCAAATGCTACAAACTTGCACAAATTCAACCCCTACTTCCTTAAATTACATAGAAGAGTATCAAAAATTACAACAACATCTTTTTTTCCACCTTCAATTTCTAGAAAGCTTAAAAGAACAATCACAGGCAAACCTTCCTCTATGATGGTAGCACATACAACAAGATGTCTAGTAACACTAATATTGGTGAATTCATCTACCATAATACCCAAAAAAGGGGAGTTCCGCACCTTACAAATGATTTTTTTTAATCGCAATTGAGATGCACCACACCAAATGAGCATAAACTTTTTTATCATGATATATACTTGCAATCATAGGAGCATTCACACTTACCAACAATTTATACAAAGATGAAAATTTTGAGAAAGAGAGTGATTGCTTCCCTATGAAATATATTGCCTTGAAAAGTGAATTCAATGCTTTATTATAAGCTCACTGCCCTTGCAAAATGGCCTTCTCCATTACTTTTTCTCCACTTTGTGTTGCCCATGCAAGTCACATGTGCTCATTGGAATGGCCATGGTCTTGAAAAACACTTACCTTTAGATTTTTTGACCCCTCCTTGGCATAAACTACCCCCCCCCCCCCTTTCTCCATACAAACCTTGCAAAAAACTCTTCCTAAGTTTAGAGAGAAATCCAGCCATTTAAACTGGCTATACCATTAGTCTTTCCAAACTTAGTTTGTGCAATTTCATCTTGTGAAGGGGGAGGTTGATCTACTAGAGATGTCTGATTTTCAATGGACCTAGAGCTTTTAGACATTGAGGATGCCAAGTCAATGACATCAATATTCCAAGACTTGGCAAAGAAATGTTCCCTTATTAAAGATTTTTGTTGTTTTACTATGACTGCTTGCACTATATCAAAATCCAGCATGAAGGCAACAATGACTGAACAAATGTATAATAAAGCCTAAACCTTTGACAAGAAAAAGGGGAAAAAATAAGGTAAGATAAAAAGACAAAAAAAATAGGGCAAAGTATCTTGCCAAGATGAGCTATGGATTAAAGTAACAATTTGTATATTATAGCAAGTCAAAGAAAAGAAAGAACATGAATCAACCCAAGTCAACACACAAAAATCAACCCAAATTTTGCATTTAACAAAAATAACATATGAAAATCAGCTCAAGTTAATATAAAAATTAGCCCAAGCTAACATACCCATCAAACTACAAAAATCAGCCTAAACTAACTCACAAAAATCAACCCAAATTTGGCATTTAACAAATCTAATATACAGAAATCAATCCAAGCTAACACATTCATCAAACTAAGTTAACATACAAAAATTAGCCCAAGCTAATATACCCATCAAATGAAGCTTGGAACTAAGCTAACATATCAAATTTAGCCCAAATTAACATACACATTAGAATAAGCTAACACACAAAAATCAGCCCAAGCTAATATTAAGATCAAACCAAGCTAACAAAAATATCAGCCCAAATTCTGCATTTAACAAAGCTAGCACACAAAACCATGCATTGACAACAATAACAAGCTAACACACCAAAAAAATTACAAAAAACAAAAAAAAGGAAAGGGAAGAATAACTTAAAAGAAACATACCTTAATGAGCTCAAAAAGCAACTTGTAGCAATTTGTGCAATAGTAGAAGCTTACTATCCAAGCAAACTTGTCACAAAAAAATAGCATTGTAAATAACAAAACATCGTATTAACTCACACAATATATTCCAAGATTACAAGCAAATTGTTTAGCCTTTAACGATCCTAGTTTAGTTGTGGGAATAAAATTGCCCTGCTCACCCCGACAAAACATCAAGTAAGAAAATAAAACAAAAACAAAAAATAACACACATACCTTAAGTGTAGTCACCATAAGCTTCTTCACAAATCACAAGCACAATGCCCTTCAACATTAACAAGAAGTAAACATTGCCCAAGAATGCTCCAAAATGCAAAACATCCTTCAACAACACCGAGAGAGATCGAGAGCTAAAAAACAATTGAGCAAGTGAGAGTAACTAAGTCGCAATGATAGTGAAATAATTGTCAACCCTAAATACAATCAAATCAGTTTTGTGTGCAAAATCAAAGGGCGGGCAAAGATTGAAATTTGAAAGTAAAATTCTAAGCAAGACAGTAAGTGAGAAAAAGTGATTGAGAGTGACAACCCTGAGTCCTAATTGAAGTGACAGCCTTGAGGGATTAACGTGCTCATAGTTTGACAGATAAACTAACAACTACTTACCAAAATCATTGTATTAGTGTATTTTTCAAAGGATAATAAATATATTCACTACTTAGGCTAATTACTAAGGATCCAAGTCTCTAAGGTCCTTTAGTCCCTATTCAAAATTTTTTGTCCTACCCCCACTTTCCTTGGTTGCCTGCCGAAAAAATAAAAATTTAAATGGTAAATATCCTAGGTATTGTTATGATAACTAGTCAAATTGCTAGAACTTTTTTTTATCTTATCTAGTCAATTTCCTAACATGGCATTTTGGGGGCTGGTACCTCATCCCAATGTTCTTTATGTCATTCAAAAATCTTCCAAAAAATTTGGCTAGGTTGTAACTAAACTTCGGCACTCCTCTGGCATTGGACAACAATACTATTTTTGTAAATCCATTTCAAAATATTCTCTTTTTGTGGATCAGTTACCCATTTCAACATGATGTTGGTTGCTATCTTTCCATATCTCTCCATACTGAGTTAGTAGTAACTTACAACCTCGACAACATTTGCAACGAAACCTCATTGGCAAAAGAATCTTAGTGTTTTCTTTAGTTTGCTAGGAGCTAGTCTGGTGTATTTTAAACTCGAGATTCTTTCCATATCAATTTTGGATGAAAATTGAAATGATGAACACATGTCCATCCACATGAATGAGGTTGTTACACAAATCAAGGTATTGCGCACTTAATTGATTGATGTAAAAGGGGTTTGTATCATATTTCTATGTAATATTAACTTGGACGTTGAGGCGGACGTTTGGCGTTTGATTGATGACAAAGAATCTCTCCATGTAAGACATAAGTGCAACTATTCAACCTCAAAATTTTGTGTGGAAAGGTAAGATCTTCTACAATAATTTGACTTTCAATGAGTGCTTTTGCAAATTTTTAAGCCAATGATTTACACAGTCATGAAAAATGATGATTTCTAAGGTCACCTATTCGTCCTTTAAGGATTAATTAGATGAATGAGCAAAACCAAACTATGTCCACAATAATAAATAAGATTGTATTGACTCTAGTTTATCAATCAAGAATCCCAAGAATGTTGGTTCTTTACTAATCAATGTTTTGACATGAACCTTGAAAAGACATTGCCTATGTACAATAGAACTACCATAGTTGACCACTTAACCCTTTAACCTTGTAAGGATGCAACCTCGTGACCAAGGTAGTCACTAAAACTCTCTAATATTGGAATGAGCAATGAAATGACATATTGTGCAATAACTTTTTAACCATGTAGTCAAATGTTATGTTTTGTTCATAGTGAGCTACCCCAAATTGCTATGTTGCCAAAAAAAATGTAGTTTAGTGCTTTAGAGGTTAATTGCAAGAGTCAATCATTGTCTTTGCTTTCCCCATCTATCTTCAAAAGTTGCAAGTGAATGGTTTATGGAAGACCTTGGGTCATAAATAGGGGCCTATGACATAACTTATTTGCAAATTCATAAGTAATTCAAAAATGCTTCAAAAATATGAAATCACTTGTGTTAAATTCCTCATCTATACCTATTTTTCTGAAAAATGAGCTAAAATTATTCCTATCCAAAAAAATACATGAAAAGGTGGACCAACCATTAGATGAACAATTTTTGAGCCTCCTACCTTGGTGATGAGAAAGTTATGGGGAGTCTTGTTTTTCAGGCAATCAAAGCATCTTCAAAAAAAAATTGACAAGATTCATTTTTCATTCAATTTTTTACAGTTAGAAAAAAAAAGTCCACAAGGTTGAGTTTTCTACGTACAACAATCTCATTGTTGGAATTATTGTATTTCAATTCCATCTTAGAACTATTATTGGTTTAGTTGTTCCTCATGTCTTGTACTTATTTCTACATAACAAGTTTTTTAAGAATGAAAATCAAATGTGTATTTTATGAATTTTTCCAAAGACTTTCAACTCAATTCTTCAACATTTAAAATTTTACATTCTAAATTTGTAATGAAAAAATTTTAAGTTAAGAAGATTCAAAGTCAAAAAATCTAATCTAGTGAGTGTAAAAATAAATATATATTTTTTCATTTAAAAAACCTATATCTTGCAATCTATATTGTCAAAGTTTGTGAAATTTCTCATACAATGTTATTTTAGTCTCATACAAGAACCTATAATTAGATATATAAAAAAACTACATTCTAAGAGTTTTTCACTTTGTAATAGAAATGACAATTTGCAATGTGTTTTGACAAAAAAAAAAAAAGGTCTTGGTCCTCCATGAATTAAAAACCCAAAGGACTAAAGAGGTTGTTTGGAAATTTTTGCAAAGGTGGGCAAACTCCAATGATTCCATTTCTTTTAAAATTTTGTATGAAATTATGATGATGGTACATACATTATGAGTTCTTTAAAAATAATTTTATCTTTGAGGAAAGTACAAAATATTACATATATATAGAGAGAAAAGGCATGTTTTTCCTTTATTTAGACCTCCTCTGAAGTTATCCAATTTTGTTTGATTTTTATTAGAGAATTTTAAATTTGAGTTAAAAAAATTATTATTGTTATTTTTGCTTACATTGCCTACAAATTTGAATTCTTTGTAGTTTTTATTTCAATCATAAACTCAAATAGAATAATTAAAGCTTTGTACATTGGTATCAATTTTTTCAATCCCTCATATACATACATACACTTTTAAAGAAGAGCTATGAAAGGAGAAACGTATCTTTAGAAAGGGCTACAAAAGAACTTATATTGTTGTTTTTTATTAGATAAGATTTCAGCTCTCTAGAGGGCTGTAATTCCTAGCAGTTCCCGAATTGTAAGAAATGCCCTACAGAGGGCCACAACAGCTTAGCTTGTTGACGTGATCGAGAGACTGCTATGTTTGAAAAAAATAATTTAAAAAAAAAAAAAATGAATTTTTTTCAACTTTTTTCTTCATTTCAAGACTATAGTTTTTTTTTAATTTTTTAATTTTTTTTGTTGAAAATAGCCGTTCACCAGAATCTGCAGGAGAACCAACGTCGGGAACGGGCCTAAAACGGCCCTCCCGGACCTAAAACGGCCCTCCCGGACCTAAAACGGCCCTCCCGGACCCTAGAAATCATCTAATGATAAAGATTGGGGCATTATGATTTTGCAATAAGTGGATATTTCACTCTATACTCTTACGAAGACATACTTGAACAAGGTAGCTAAAAGATCTTACAATTGCATTCTTCAAAACACCTCCCAAAATAAAAATTTTAAGCTTGGTGTAGATGAGAGTATTTGAAAGCTTTTTAGGGCTTCAATACACTACAATATTTATGGGGTTATTTTCCTTCTAATGTTACATCCTTTGCTCTCAACAGACACTAGAGAACAAATTTATTGTAACTTATTAATCACTTTGCATTCTCCCTATTACAACTTGTCATTTTCAAAAAAGTTGCACATAAAATGCAATGTTTAGAGTTTTGAGAATTGTAACCGAAAAATGGATGAGAATCATCCAATTTGCATTGTGAATGACTTTTATCATTCACTAAGCACAAATCAATAGCCTCTACTTTCCTTAGTAACCATGCTTAAAATTGTCAAAATGAGCTATGAGGTGCCAAGGGTGTGGCTATCTACACCTAAAATGATCCAAACAAATAAGATTTATATGTCATATTATGGAATAGAGAATGAGAATCCTATTTTTTGGGGGTACAAGAGGAACAAATTTATTGATTCAATGCAAAAGGAAGCCATGAAGAATACTCTTTGTTGGTTGGGATACTTCATAACATTTAATAGTATGCATTGTCAATGCCTTGGCTCTACAATAAGGTAACTACACCTAAAATTGTGCAATTGAGCTTTGTGATTTTGCCAATATGCTTTAGAAAATGAACAACAATTTTCACACATTAGTGATGAATTGTGAATCAAAATGCAAGTGGTTCCATAACTTTTTGGAAGCATTGTGAATTAGTTACAAATTTTCAAAGATGCAAGGTGTAGGAGGCTAAATCTATAATGTAGGTGATGCCAAAATCCATTAATGTACATTAAGAAATGATACAAGTAAAATTAAAGCATTTTATAGAGAAAAAGTTAAAACAAAAAAAATTGTATCTAAAATTGACCACTTGTAAGGTCACCACCTCTATAGTATTGTACATGAAGGTCTAATTTGATACTTAGGTGCTTGAAATTGAGTTTCTATATCAAGACCTTAGGGTTCCACATTACTTCACACCATTTACAAGATGACAAGTGACACTTTTTTTTTACAAAAATGACTTAATTTTTGCCAAATTCAATCTTCATATAATATACTATAAATAGAACTTTTTCCTATCCAAAATAGCATGGCTCCATTATATGGTGTAAAATGTTCCACATCCAATAATACTTCATTAATAGCTACGTGGACAAGTGGAGACTTAGTGTGTTGAGCAAAGTGCATGAAGGAAAGACAACCCAAGAAGTATAGGTAACTATTGAATGTCTATAGTGGAGCCACTTATAATTGATTAGATAAGCAATTGTGGACATGATTTGGAGTAGTGCAAAGCAAAGCAAATGTTTTTGGAGGTGCATAGATAGAAATGATGAGGATCGCCAAAAATTTGGTAATTTTTTTGCTTGAATTGAATTGAAATTATTATGATTATTGGAAGCCAAAAGTTGGTCTCGACCCATGTCCAATATGTAGAGTCTTGGATGAAATTAGATGAAATTTACAGTTATGTTACACTATGACCAAAGGTTGAGAGGCCGTGGGTTTCCACCAATCAAATTTCAAGAAACTAAGAATTCGGCCTCTCGACCCTTCACACTAGAAGGCACAAGTCCAAAGGCCAATGCCCTCCAACTACCTAAATGGCAACATATTGCCTATATGGCGACGAACTCTCAAAGGAAGTTTGGGTCGGCTAAAAATGAGAATACAAACTATGGCCAAGAGGCTATCAACTTATGACAAGATCTCAACCGTTAAATGGCTAAGAGTTTAGACTTTGGCTTGGCCTTGGAGGCTTCACATAATGGCCATCTAAGTTAAGAGGCCATGGGAGTTCATTGCCAAGGGTTTAGCCTTTGGATTTGGCTTTTAGAAGCTTCACACTATGGCTGGCCAAAGGCTCTAATTCCTATTATTTATTACCTATTTAATGTTCATTTCTTTGAACTCTCAACAAAGTTTGTCCACTCAATCCCATAGCCTCTCAACTTGGACGGCCTACAAATTCCCCCAAGTTCTTAGGTTGTGGGAACTCAACCACAACAATAGTTTGACGTGGCAGAGCAATTGCCACATCAGATGATAATAAGAATTATTTAAAGAATATTATATTAAACATAAAATTAATATTTTTAATTTTTAATTTTTATTATTTATTCTGGCTAGCACTGACTGGTTCTCATCATGGGAACCGGGCTTGAGCGACCCTCCAGTGCCCCTCAAAAAACATCTAATGATTCTGACCATTCAAGAACTATTTTCTTGCTCACCACTTGGGGACATCTGCCATGACCTTAGGAGTCCCAACCTCAAAAAGGAGAAAAAATCACATTCCAAATCTGTCCCAGCCTTGGTTGGAAAAAACTACACCCTACCCTACATGTTGGATATGGGTCCCAGGTCAGGAATGGGTGGTCCTACCTTTGGTTATGGATATATTGAAGCCGAATCCAGGTGGGTGGGTTGGGTGCCCTGTTTTTCTACTGTAGGTATTCCCCCTCGAAAAGTTGGTGGTATTGTGAAGCCCACATTGGAAACTGAGCTGCTGCATGGCATGATCCGGCCATCTGGGTTCCACGCATAAAAGTTCCAAGTGGGAACTTGCCAAGGAAGACTCTTCCTCATTCATATTCAAACACCCATCTGATGACCAACCAATCATCATGCCTCTACTGAACTGCAGCTGCAAGAGGTCCTATTTTTCAAATAACTTACAACAGTAGAGATTCAATCAAAGTTGCTGGATTTTGAAGCTTCGGGAGTGAGCTCTGACAAACTTTGACGAAAACAATGGCCCAATCAGTCCACTGTAGTAGAGGTACCCATTTGCAATCAGGTCCCCATGTGCGACCTCTAGTAGGGTGCTCTATTTCCACCACCAAGGCTGGGTTCAGTTTCCAACCAAGCCTTGGAATGCGTTCCAACTAATAAGGTCATGCCACATGTCCCAAAGTGGTGAGCCAGAAAGCACGAAGTAGAGGTAGAACTATCCATTACCACATAGATTTGCTATCTACACTAAATAGTGAAATTAGGTTGCCCCACACTAAATTCTCAACATTCCACACTATATAAATATGTATAGTTACTGTAGAAGGATGGAGTAATGTAGGAACCATGTGTGTTGCATGGGTTGGTGCACTGGTTCCTGGCTTGGGTTTAGAGAATTGCTTGTGCCTCCATCTGGACGAGTGGTGAGTCATGAGGTAACTTTCCTTAGTAAGGCAACCTAATTTCACTATTTAGTGTAGGTACTTTGGAGAAGCTATTTATGAGCACTCATATTTTTTTAGAGATTGAATTGTTTGAGAGAAGTCAATTGCGAAACGAAGGGAAGACATTACGGCAAGAATTGAATTTTTTTTTATGATTTTTCAAAGCTGAAATGTAAAACTATAAGTAGACCCTTATTGAAGCACGATTAGACCATTGTTGAAGCGTGGGCTGATGTGTCTGCTCCCGAGTGCATTGCCATCATGATGAAGAATTAATGAGATTATGGTAATAGATATGTCAAGTGACGAGAATGGGAGGAACTTGTAGGTGGCAGAATTGGGTAATTGGTGGTATTGGACAGTTCTACCTTAGTAGTGAGCAGGAAAGTGATTTGGCTAAGACGGGAATTAGAAGCGGCTAGTGATTGTCTATTGGTTGACTGTACTTTTTGCCTCCCAAAATTTATAGTGATTTCAGTTTAATCAATAAAATTACCAAATTTTTTTAACAACCCCGGTTGTTTCTATTAATGCACCTTTGAAAATATTTGCTTTTCCTTGCAACACTCCAAACTATATCTAGATTTGTCCCCATTGGTGTTGATGGGTTAAGACTTACACTTGATCTAACTCATCATATCTTTTAAGGTGAATCCATAATCCATCTTGTGCACATTGAGAAAAGATATTTAAAATTTGAATGCATCAAAATGTTGCCCAAATTAGAGGTTAAATTGAAAAAACTCTACCAAAAATTGCATCCTTATAAAGCATCCATACCAACACTACCTTAAATTGATCCATTCATTATTTGATCCGCATTTTAACCTTGTTGTCCTACTATTTACCATTTTAAATATTCTCCTAGTTAATTTTCCATCCCAAAGTAGGATTGATGTACCAAACAAATTAAGTTAAGGTTTAAATATTGCATAAAAAATAAACATTTTTCAAACATTCCTAGTATGGTATGTGAAACTACTATATCACTTTCTTATTGGCTTGACAAAAGGCAATTAGAACCAATATCAAAATCTATATTATTACATTTAAAGACTTATATTTTATAACAACTAGCTGACCTAGTTATAGCTTTTAATCCTTCTCTTCATTCTAAAGTATACATGCATAAAGGTGTATAAATAAGCATCTAGACATAGATTCAACTAAATTTATTTAATTATTGTTGTTTCTTTTTTACAATTAAAAAATGATTCCAATGCAAGTGTACATGTTTTTTTTTAATATTTTAAAAATAAATTATGAATTTTCAAATATTAATAATTGGTGTATTCAAAACTAACTAGAGTGTGTGGTGTTGCCACAATCAAAACAAAAGTAAAAGTAATTTTCTAATTTCTTTAAAACCAAAAACAACTCAAAAATCCATAACTTTCTCACCGTGAGTTGGAATGCCATGAAACCAAGCTTGTGCACCCCTCCTCATTGAGAGCTTTCCGATGGTACCAAAATTGTGACCAAAATATAAGAAAAAGTAATCTTTTAATTTTTTAGAATAAAAAATAATTCAAAAATGCATAACTTTCACGCCGCACTTCCAAATGCCACAAAACCAAGCCAATGCACCTCCTCGCCGAGGGCTTTCCAACAATACCAAGTATGTGTATCTTGTACCGTTGCCATAGTCAAAACAAAAATAAAAGTAATTTTCTAATTTTTTAGTTCATAAAAATACTTCAAAATTCAATAACTTTCACACCGTGAGTTGGAATGCTACGAAACCAAGCCGATGCACCCCTCCTCACCGAGGGCTTTCTGACGGTACCAAAACTGTGACCAAAATATAAGAAAAAGTAATTCTCTAATTTTTTAGAACAAAAAATAACTCGAAAATGCATAACTTTCACACTGTAGGTTCGAACACCACAAAACCAAGCCAGCGCACCCCTCCTTGCCGAGGGCTTTCCGACAGTACCAAGCACGCGACCGGGGGATGCACGATCCGAGAGATCTCAACATGACAAACAAAACAAACAAACAAACAAAACAAACATGTTGTTTTAATAGAAGAGATGCTATGCTCTTATATTTAGATTGTATACACAATGTGGATTTATCTTAAACTCTTAAATGGAGATTGGAGATTCTTGATTGAGTAGGACATAACATTATTTCCAATAAAATAATCTCTCAACTACATTTTTAGAAGTTTCAATAAGACCTTATTCAAAAAAGTGAACCAATGTTATAAGAATAGAGCCTAGAGCCTCTTGTAGTACGACAACTTGTTCATATAATGGTGTCCAAAAAGGACATGCAAAGAAAATAAAATATTCTTTTCAAATGCCAACAAGGCCCAACAAAACAAAGAAAATAGAATCCATGCTCAATGCTTATTCAGAAGCTTTTAAGTATAGTTACTGGAGTATTTGTCCTAGAAAAGTGCACTATCAGCCAACATGGATCATAAAACTAACTATATCAACAATGGCCACACATTTTAAAAACATTCTCAGCAAGTCTGGTTACGGATAGAATCAGTTCAAAACCACAAAAGATAGAACAGATTCGCATTTCAGTCGGATGATAATTATAACTAAGTTAGATCAAACAGGTACAGATGACAGTATTGTTTTGATAATGAGTTTGGTAACTCTCTTAAAATTTGACATCATGCTCAATGACGGACCACACCAAACCTATACGTGCCGTTCACCTGCTGCATTTTACCGATTACCGAATGGCAGTACTCAGAGCTATCTTCTCAACTATACAATCAATATCATTTCCCAGCTCTTGTAATCAGAGGTACTTATCCATTGCCGCATTGTTCAATGATGCAGGTCAGTTTTTGCTGGTGTTACGAACCATTCCTTCCGAGGTGCCAAGAGTTTTGGGCTTTCGTCCACTAGGTTTGATACTTGCTATTCCAGTGATTTCGCGGCCCGTCACCAAAGCGTTGATTTCATACGTCCCCTCATAGGTGTAAATTGGCTCCAGGTCACAGAAGGCCTGAATCAAAATGAAGAAACCAAAGTTAGCTCATTTATCCTCAGAAAAAAAGCTTCTGTTACTTAACAGATGATGCTACAAGCCGTAGTCTGCATCAACTAGCCTCTCGCTGAGGTGTCTCGCATTGTATGCAAGAACTTGTTTATTGCTCATCTAGAGAAAATATTAGTCATAGTCAAAAGTCACAAAATCATCCATTCACAACCAAATCTTGTCCATAACTTCGCTTATTTTGGCAACATCTACCTGCGAGTTATCAGCCAGCTCAAAGCTTTTGATGCAAACTATGGTGACAAATAGGGTAAGTTAGGTTGCTAGGAATAGTCTCATCATTGATGCAGCTCACCTATTCTCGATAACATGGCTGCTCTCGCCAGTTATCTCGCCCAAAAACTCTCCTAATGAATCTAGTATACTCGCTTGATTCAATGCCCAACTCATGAAAAGAGGTCTATGTAGTGTCAAGGAGATTCATCTCATCTCATCTCCTCACTAGCGTTCACGTAGAGCTACATATGAACATGTATATGTAAAATGAGATAACCTACAAGTTCACATGCATTCAATCCGGGACAAATGAATACAGTCTCGATGACAATTACGCGAACAATCACGATGAAGGCTTCTATATCAATATCGAATTCTGTGAATCTACATGTGGAAGAAGCTGACCTTTGCAACGAGGAAATCTGCAAGTATTCCATTTCCGCCTAGAAGCTCCCTCCCCAACGCCACTGTCTCACGAGCTCGCTTTGTGTTCCAGGCCTGAAGTATCCACAAAATCATTGCGACAAAAAATCATTGAGTTATAAGAGATGCCGGGCAACTGCAAGAATAATGACACATCTGGACAAAGACCATATGACCAAGGCCATGGGGAAAAGAGTTTCGCAGCAAGCAATACTAAAGCCCTCCGAAGGCACCAGTATTCTAGAAACCATAGCCACACTAAACCCTGTTAATTCATAATTCCATTACTTGAAGCAGTTTCAAAAGTAAATCCTCCCAATTGTTATGCAACTGGGATTTATAGAATACCTCTGGGGAATGGGCTTTCTACTAGTGCAACGATGGCAGTCTGCAATGTACTAAGCCCCCAAAGTGGTCAAACTCTTTATCCTTCTATATGTCACAAGATGTTATTTTGGAAGAATTTGGATTGGACTACAGCCTACCTTGCAAAGACTGGCTTGGCCAGGAGTCATCTTGCCCGCATCGTAGATTTTGCAGAGACGCCATCCGAGTAGGAACATCGCCTGAATGTTTCCCAACATCCGCACTAGTTTTTCTTGATTAATCTGAAGGGCAGCCAAAGGAGCTCCGAACTGCTTCCTCTCTAATAGGTACCTGCATTTTCCACCCAAGGATCGATCAGCTTAACCGGAAAATAGGAGAGAACGACTAGAACTTAAGACTTCCATACGAATAAAGTAATCCAATAAAAATTAACCCCAAAGTGCTCACATGACCCAAAGTGATAGCTTCCATATCTTAAGGAGTTGAATAATTTTTTCAGGAAGCTTCAAGGTAATAGATGCATCAACAAAAAGAAGAAATCCTACCCTAACTTTTTAAACATTATTTCAAATTGACTGTTAGCTGCCAAAATGGAATTTCTATTTTTGCCTTGAGCATGTGGATAACCAGAGAAGAACGAATTGCGGACATCTACATAACAAGTGAAATTGGGTAAAACAAATCCAAGACAAACCTATGGCAGATGTCATATACACCCATGGCGATGCCAATTGGCTGCCATGCAACCATGACCCGAGATACAGCCAACACCTACAAGAAGCGAATACAGGTACATCTTAGGTTGTCAAGCAGCATCTCAAACACAATCCAGAATGAAAATGGCCAGAAAATACAAAACGTGCAATTTCCAAAGTGATAACTTCATAAACTAAGCACTCAAAACCCCTTCATGAGCTCCCCTACAACAACTGACGATAGGATTCATTCATAATGATATATGTATAATAACACCATCCTGAAAACGAAAATGAGAATATTAGATGAGCCATTCGTTAAAAGGAGATCAAGTCGACGGTGATCAACAGTAATCTATGTGGCTTGCACTTCTGATATGACAACGAGAAACTGAATCACAGATCATTGATTGAGATAATTCGATAGATGATATACAAAACTTGAAGACCAATTCGAGAAACATAGGGTTGGATGACAATAAGTTAAACGATTTGCAAGAAAACGTGATTTTCAGTGAAATTTGACTGTTTCAGAGACTTTTGACTTCATGATGATAATCATCTCCATAATTCATGATACATAGGGAGGGACTCCGTATGATCCCTATGACCATGGATAGACCTCCCCATGAATTGTGAGAAAGACTCATTACATGATATTCTCAAAAATCTTCTCATCTTGCTTAATACCCGTTAAAATGATCACTATTACCACCAGACATGTCCGATGGTAATATTACACTATTACCGATGGAAGAATTCAAGTACCTTGTTGGTATCTTTGAAAGAGTTGATTCCAGGGATACGGTCCTCTTCAGGAATAAACACATCACTCATGACTATGTCACCATTTTGCACCATCCTCAATCCGATTTTGTTCTCAATTTTTGTCGCTCTATACCCAGGTGTACCTTTCTTCACGATAAACCTACACAGATCATGGTGCAATATTCATTGGAAGGAAAAAATTGTTCTTTGTCATCATCAAAAGTTCCCTAGAGACTAGAGACTAGGTGGTCACAACCATCATCATAAAGGCATGGTACACATCAGATGAGAAGAGCCGGATGTAGTTTCATTGTGATTTACGCAAAAAAATTTATGAACAAAAAGAGATCGTGATAATCTGAAGGCCGCATACCCATTTATTTGATTGGTTTGTAAGTTCCGCGCAAATATAACGGCTACATCTGCAAACGTTGCATTACCGATCCACCGTTTCTGCCCATTCAAAAGCCAACCCCCTTCTACCTGCTCCCTCAAACCATGAATCCACAATTAAACCGACAGATGTATACATTTACTGCAACAGAAGATTACAGTAGACATTTCAGGAAGATTAGGCCACAGATGAAGTTTCCGATCAAGACTGCAGCGTGTCAGCAGATGCAGTGCAACTTATGAAGTGTAGTTCGATCTGTAACAACCCTCAGGAATTTCCCAGCTGCCATAGGCAGGTTGAAAATATCTTCATAGATTCTTGCCAAATCAATTAAGAAGCATTTCACTTCGAAAATTCACTAAAAATAATATTAGTACATGAATTATAGTATGATACGCTAGAGTTATAAAGCCAGCAACAATTAGATAAGTCCAGAAAATTTGTTGCTAATTTGTTCAGAGTTTTTTAAATTATATATACAGCAATTTCATGAACAAGGAAACGCATTGGTGCCTCAAATAGCATTATTAGAAACTAAATTCTTCCAAGTCTGGCAATAACCAATGTGGCTTCTAAGAAAAGTCTTACAGGATGAAAGCCGTAGCTAAATTGGATGAATGGGACACATCTGTCCTCGCCAGCAATTAGAGTCCGACATCAACCAAAGAATGGAAACCGAAGGGTCACAGTTTACCTTCTTGGCAGTAGTATTTAGTGAGCTTGCATCACTACCATATCCAGGCTCAGTCAATCCCTGAAAATCATTAAGAAGAAACCGAAATATTATCGATTTTCCCAGCAACCATAAATTAAAATGAGATGTAATGCCTCACATTTCCGTGGATAAATGCACAGTAATATCCTTAAAAGACATGCACGGACAAAGCAAATTCAGATGTACGACTTCTCAAATTGATCAATATGCTGGTTCATCTTATTAAAAGACAAGCATGGGCATACCCAGCACCCAACAAGGTCAAAGCGAGCAAGACGGGGCAGGTACTTCTGTTTCTGTTCCTCACTTCCCAACATGGCTGCACATAACGCAACTTCAAAGTCAATGCTGTATTTTATACTATCAGTTATCAAACAGAAAGCATCAATTCGTTTCACTAAGGCCTGCACTATGTCCATTTGGAAGTGGCACAACAAGAGCGTCCAATGATAAAGGGCATGTTCACATTGATGCTCTAAGCGCTCAATTAGTTGAGTGCGAACATAGCAGTTAGAGAAATAAATGGAAATATTTTTCTTAGAACGTGATTGCTTTACCAATAGTAGCCATGCACAAGCTGGAGTGCACCAGTACAAAAGTAGAGCAGCTAGCATCCACGCGCGCTATTTCTGAAGTTGCCAACGCACTACTCAATATGGACATCCCAGGGCAACCATATCCCTGCCAAAAGTAAACAACATTAATGCTTCTCACTGCTCTAAATCATCCGGATCTCCATTAACCCCTCGGTGATTTAACTAAAAATAGAAAGTCCACGTGGAAATTTATAGTCAATTACAATTCCTGCCAAAGGTATTATTATCATTCAAAAATTGTGAAGCACGCTTTCTTCTTTCAACTAGTATACTTTGCTACCACGATTATCTTCAGAGGAGCACACAGTATCTACACAAAGAGTGCATTTCCATATGACGAATCTTTCTACAATCGGACAAATCAAGATGTTGAGTAGAAAGATAATCTCCACTCAAAACGATGCTCAACATGACAAAGGTTCTATGATCCTTCGCACCTGATATTAGAATTCGTGTTAGTAAGAGACTTAGGAATGGCTTTAGGTACATCTCTGGACTAAACTCACTTTGTTAACACCAGGACTTTCGAAGACTATAAGAATTGCCAAAAAAATTTGGACCATTTCTCGATTTGTGCGTGTCATCCTTGCGCAGGGGCCATGCTAATCTTCTCTGTATCGTTCCAATTTTATCAGATGTCTCCGAAGAGACGTGGAAGTGAGGAGCACGACGAGCCTATACAAGCTTCCCCTACGAAGCTACCAAAGCATATGGGATTTATCCACAATACTCGGCCCCTTCTTCCCAGTCCGCAGTTCAATGCGGTGTCAAATTTGGCCATAATATAACCTCCTTCCCCCTACACTTTGGCTCATTTGTGGCAATCTATCTTAGGTGAGATACACCTAAGTAGTCACATTCAGAATCACCTAACTTTGACATTTCATCAAATGAAACCAGGGTGCACAATTCCAATATGGCAAGATAGAGGTACAAACCTTGGTCGTGCCTCCAGCAACCATGAGGCTGGCAATATGGGGCACACATTCGAACGGGAACTCTGCCTTCTCCCAATACTGCAGTCACACAAAAGAGAATCCTTATTATCTCGACGACTCATGTCTACGTGGCAACTCAAATACCTGATCAAAATAGTCCGTCACTGAGGCATAAGTCGTGTAATAAGGTTGAGCAACGACCTGAAGGGAAGGGCGATTAACCAAGGATATAGGGTTTTAAAATGACCAATTCAACCGATCATATTGTGGAAAACAAAATTCATATGTGGCCAAATAATATATCAGCAGACTCAGCAGACAGAGGCCAGTGCATGTGTAGGTCAATAAATAAATAAATTCCCTATGTGACCTACTCAAAACTGCGAGAAACAACAGGAGACCTAATTTGGGCTTCTTGGTCCTGTAGGGGTTAAAGAAGAGAACACAATGACAGATACAGTAGAACCTCTCTAAGTACACCCTCCATAAGTCAATAAACCACTCTTAACCAATATTGTCAGACCAGTCCCGGACTTGTCCCTATACAAAGGTTATGACTAAAAATGATCCTCTGTAAACAAATAAACCTCTCTAATGCAATCTTGTCAGATGGTCCCGGACCTATTGGTTAAAAGAGGTTTACTGTACGAACCTTGGTCATGACTGGTGCAACGTGCGTCTCCATCACATCTCGTATGCGCTTCCGGATAGCAATGTCCTCAGACGACAGCAAGTCATCCAGCTGGAAAAAGTCCGACACTGTAATTTTCAAGAATGACCAGATTCAGCAATAAGTAACAATTCCAACCATGACATGCAGAGTCGTACGCAAGAGGAGAAGAAATCATTGAAGGTGAAAAAGCAAACTTAAACGTAGAGGATACTTGAGGCATTCCAACCAGTATGCAGATTGTGTTTTATTGGGAGATGACAACAGAGCTGTCTGAAGAGATTACTCTAAATACAAGAGCCAAATCTGCTGATATCAAATCTTTATCACTGCGTATGTATTTCATATGCAGTTTCAAAGTGGGAGGTTGTAGACCATTATTGAAGCTACGGTAAACAATCTCATTTCCTTCCCAAGATGAGTGGCCATAGACAATTAACCAAGTCATGCTTACACCCCAACTTGCTAATTGAATTCCAACCATGTGTAAGAATAGATGAGTTGGAAAGGATAATACGGGACAGGATCGGGTTCTCAACAGTTTTGATATCCTCTATCCTATACTTTCAAAGACTATTTTCACAAAGAAAACAGGAGCAGGAACAAAATAAAAATAAAGTCAATACGCACCTGATGCTGGGAATATTGATGCTGGAGTTGCCTGCGGAAACGCAGATTGTACATCCAATGGAGGAAGGCCAATTCCCAGAGTTGGTACACTTTCCAGCTGAGCTGCTACACAGAGTCAGATCTCGTCTCAGCTTGACCATGTAATGATAATAAATGCAATTTAAAATTGGTACACTAATTAGTAGAATGAATTCTACAGGCGTACCCAAATTGCAGCTCTCATTCAAGTTCAAAACTGCCATGGCATTCACCAATTCGAAAGAGCTATCTAGAGACAAGCCATTGCTTCTTAATGAAATTACGTACAGGAGAAGTCACTGTCTGCAGGCTCCAGGTGACCGTGAATGCGAGCCAACCTCCACTGGCTTCTTTGCTTCATTCCCATCGATTGCTCCATAGCTCTATTCACCTCGTTTAATCTAGAAGCACTGACCTGCAAGGAACAGCACCTTCAGAATTAAACAGCAATTTACAAGCCCTATCGGAGATCCGACATGATTTTCAGTAATATTAGAATAAAAAGAATCTTCCCAATGATTCACAGAGAGGTCTTCACCTGGCCTCCACAGAGACTTACTCATGTAGGATCGCTATAACTAGGTGATTCGTGGGTTTAGGGTTTCTCAATGATCGATAAGCATATTATACGATAAGCATAGAGAGGCCTCGCCATATATCATCATAGGGAGCCCATGGGAAGATCCTCTTTAGGATGTTGTCTAAAAGTTCCTGAAAAAGTCAAAACAAGGTTGCTCTAACCCCAAATTACTAGCTCCCTCATAGAGAATTAGACCGAAATTCTGCGATCCAGCTCTGACACGGTTACTTTCAGAAAAGAAAAGAAAGGCACCATTTCCAATACACAAGAATTTCCTCCAAGAACTTCAAAACCCCTGAAATGAGATATTCCTTG
Organism: Climacium dendroides; assembly: GCA_950106755.1. Lineage (NCBI taxonomy): Eukaryota > Viridiplantae > Streptophyta > Bryopsida > Hypnales > Climaciaceae > Climacium > Climacium dendroides. The sequence goes on from OX467083.1 coordinate 19,905,724, forward strand.
AACCCTTAAACAGCGATTCTAATGAGACATACCACTACAGTCGGATCCATATGCACGCCACTGCGATCATAACCTAACCTAACTCGTCACAAAAAAGCATTGTAAATATACAGAAAATGAACTCTTATCAATTTCAAAACAATCCAAAGTGCAATGAGAATGTAGAAACCCACACAAAAAGAAACCCGAAGGAGTGTTGAAACGCTACGTACGTCTGATTCTCAAAGGAACTAATGGGCACAATCAGGGAATTAAAGTACGCAGAAGAAAATTCTCAAAAGCGAAGAAACTCAGCATTTGAGGAATGCAACCCAAAATTGCGTACAAACGAATCGACTGGGTCTGGTCAAGATCATACCCGTAGCTCGAAATTTGCGATCAGAGCTCTAGTTTGAAGTGCAATCGAAGCAAATTCGGGAGGCAAATTGAGGCAATTACTAGCAGAGTTTCCGACCTCGAATCCAATCAATGGAAGAAGAAGCTAGAAAAGAACAAACAATTCCAAACCTGTTAGAAGTTTGATGATCCCCGAGTTGACGGAAGCACACATCAGATGCTATGCGAAGGTAGAACTGAAGTTGCGAAAATCTGCGACCAAAACTTGTATCATCGGCAACGACGGTGCAAAGAGAAAACAGTGCCCACCGTCTTTGCAGTGACGAGCTTCCTGCCACCTCGGATCGCTTGGATTCCACGTCAGCATTCTGACTGGACGGGATAAAGCAACGCACACCTCCTTTGAATCTGAAAATAGAAATTTGTGAGCACTCTTATTGAAAAGGTGTGGTTTGACGAATGAGAGTGCTCAAAATATTTTAATTTTGTGACCTAGTATTCAATGTGTTTTGGGTTGGTTTTTTTTTTTGGGGGGGGGGGAATTTTTTTTTTAAACATATGGACAATTTCCATTGATATAGGAAAAAAGTACATAGAATGAGAGGAACAAGTGCCCAATGAAAATATTTTAATTTTTTTTAAATCTAAAAAAAACAATATAAACCATCAACACACAAGGAAACCAGGGCTAGTCGCCAACAGCCAAGAGTAGGCTAGATGTTGAGCAATCAAGCAAGCTAGCAAAATGCCAAAAAACACAACAACCAACACAAAGTCTATACCTCCAAGTCCTTGAGATAGTCGCTACTTTAGTTGAAGTCATTCATCTTAGGGTGAGCCAATTTTCAACTCATCATAAGCTAAATTCTCTTGCCAAAAAAATCTGATTGTAGCCATATGTGGTCAAATTGCCAGAGAGTTTTCAATGGCTTTGAAGATATGTTTGCACCTAAGGTGTAGAAAAAGTGGAGTATAAAATTATAATGCAACTAGGGTTATAAAGTGCTTTAAATACAAACTTTGAGACAATGAATATTCTTTCAAGATTGAAGGCTAGTTCCAACACAAAAGGAAAAATAAAATTCTTTGAGGTGTAAGTAGGGAACAAAAAGATCCTACTTTTGACCAAAAATTTAAAATAGCTTCACTATTCTAAAGGTCCAAACATTGTTTTTTTTAACGTGGCACAAGTAAATTAAAATAATAATAATAATAATAATAATAATAATTTATTGTTGCAATTGCACTATTGCCATACAAACTCGCGGCCTTCTTCAAGGTTTAGATTTTTGTAATGACCATATAACCATAGAAGGTGCTTATAACATAGGTACCTAGCTATAACATAGAAGCCTATAATATAAATATCTTGTAACTATAGAAAGTGCCTATAATAAGTATTTATAATATAAGAGCCTGGGGTCTTAGGTTCATAAACTCAAGATCCTAGGTTCACATGCCTTAGCACCCCTACGCCTAAGGAATAGCTTTTAGATCCAACAATTGTCAAAACTTTTGACTGCATAGTTAAAAAGTTATTGCATAATATATAATTTTCATTATTCAACGAGCAACTTGGGTAGCTTAGAAAAATCACTTTTTAAGAAATAAAATTTTATAACTGATTATATATACATATGTGGAATGCTTTTAATCATTCCATTTTGATTAATGAAATGAAAGTTATGAGGAGTTTTAGTTTGTGGGTAGTTATGGAATCTCTACTTTAAAATAAACTTTGAAGTTCTTTATTTAATTTAGTTTTCAATATTTTTGAAAAAACATATAAAAATTGGGTGTAGATTGTTTATTAAAACATTACAACCATTGGGAATGGCATTTTTCAATTCCAGAACCAAATTCTTATCAATTTAGTATTTTAAATCATACTCTATTTTTTCATGCTTGAATATGTAATATTTTTTCTTTGAAATTTTTTAAATGTATTTCTAGCTTATTTCTTCAACATGTTATGGAGGATAACAAGTTGCAGGATCTATACATTTTTGTATAAAAAACTTGAAAGATGAAATCTAACCATTTGGAAAGAGTTGAAAATACTTCATTTTGAAATTCAAGCAACTTGATTTTGCAATTTGTAAGGTTTCTTTCTCTGAAATTTTAGGAGGGTGTACTCTAACAAGTTAATTAAAGGATCCTATTGTTGAATTTATTAATGAATATATGTAGATGAAGATTTTAACCTTGCTTTGTGCTTAAGAACTTTGAAGCAATTTGGGGCATGAAAACTTGAAATACCTTTAGGAGGTAATTATATTGAAACCAACCATTGAAGTATTTTATTTTATTATAATTTATCATAATTTGTCTTATAATTCACTATAGAGTTAGGAATATTGACTATTTTCAAAGAATATCTCTAACAAAAGCATTGAAGCTCTTATTTTGAATAATAAAGAAATAAGATAACTTTAGGTAAACATGTTGATATGGATGTAGAAGACAAGATCTATGTGATGAATGACTTTTAAATTCTTTGGTCTATGAACAACCTCTATTTAGCAGGCAAAGAAGAAAACCTCAATTGATAAGGTTACCCAACGTTATCATGTTATCCTATTGCTTTGTTGTCACATTCAAAAGAATTATATCAACTTGGGTGGAAATTTTTTATTTGGATGATCAAACCTAGATAGTTTATCCATACATTAGAACATGTCCATAAGTATATACTATAATGTCATCAATGTCAATAGATTGGGTCACTTGCTTAGAGGACATGTCATTTGTTTGTCCCATTAGTACAATTGAGTATTAGATTTCCAATTAATGGCAACTCTTCAAAAACATATAAAACAATGTCATTTGCTTTTGGTATGAAGATTGGGTAAATAAGTTTTTTTGGGCTCAAGGGCAATTTGTTGATGGTGATCTAACATTTATAGAGTGTCTTGCTTGCAAAACCATCAATGACAAGCCTAAATTGATAGTGCCTAAGTTGAGAAATGAGGGTAAGAGGATGGCTATGGTGGACAATGACAAGTGCGGTTTGCTAAAATGTGAAGTTTATTTTGATAAGGACTATATTCACTTGTAGAACATGAATATGTTTAGCTTAAGACTTTCTATAAGTTTCTATAACTTTCTATACAATGTGTGTATATGTTGTGAAGGACTTTATTAGAGTCCCTTTGTAGCTTCACTTGAGGTATGTTACTAAAGGGTGCAAGTTTGTTAACATCCTTGATATGATAACAAATGCTTTGATGGGTGGGGGTGGTATATCCAAGGAAGAGATTGTAAGCAAGGTGATGAGTTTTGGCTTTGATGGAGCATCATTTTTCAAGGTAGCAAGATTGGTGTGATAATAATGTTGCAACAAGGTTGGGCACTAAACATTCACCCTTAGGATGCATTCCTATAGTCACCGTACCAACTTAGCAAGTAAGGCTTTGTCGACATCCCCCTCGGTCATAAAGTTGGAGGTTTTAATATCATCTATTGAAGTGCAAGCACAAATCTCTTACCATGTGGAAACTAGAAGGGAGGGAGGTACATCAATTACTTATGCTATTTTCTAAATGGGAGACCATATTACTATATTTGCTCAATACTAAGACAATGTCACAAAGGAGATGGCTTTTGTTACTCATAAGGTGATGCACCGATGTGAAAACACAATTAAAAGCTCAAATGACAGATAAGTTCCTTATGTATTTGTTTTGCGTTTGTATTGTTTCTTTTTTCTCTCTCCATTTGAAGTATGAATGCTATGCATGACTCTTGTCTCCCCTCCCCCCTTTTCTTTTTCTTTTCTTCTGGCAACATTTTTATAGAAGTATTGTGCTACATTATTTTAGGTTTGTCACATTAGAAGGGATTTGGACAAAAGGGGTTTGTTACTTTCTTCTTTGTGATGGTTGAATTAGTAGGAGGGTTAGATTTTCTTTACTTCCTAAGTGTTGCTTTTTTTAGGCTATTAAACGTTTGATTTTGGTTTTGAGGCATCTACCTGCCATTTGCATCTTATGTGATTATTTACCAAATCTAATTTCAATTCAATTTTATTTTTCGGGTTCTTGTAATTATTTGATGACGTCGTATCCTATTGCAAGCTGCCCGCTATGACACAATAGCCATATTACAAAAATTTTGATCACTTAACCCCAAAGTGACAAAGAGGACAGAAAGTGTCCTCACACAGTTTAAGGTCCAGTTCAAAGTGCTGTAACTTTTGCATCCAAGGTCCAAATTCAATAAAACTTGTTGGGAATGTTGCTTTCTCCCCTCTAGTTTGTATGATAAAATTTTCAGATCAATACAAGATTTATTGATTTTTTGGAAGCCAATTGAAGTTCACAACTTCAATTTGAGTTCACCAAACTGCATTTTAGGGCTGCAACTTCGGGGCCTTGTATCTCCTTCATCCATTGCTCATTTTCAATAAAATTTGTTGGGTTTTGTTCCCCTTAAAGTATAGTTATTGTGATAAAGTTTTCATGTCAATCCAAGTTGTTTTGAATGTTTGGGACCAATTCGAAGTTCAAAATCCTGCCATTTTTGGAGTATAGTGAACTTTGGCGGCTTGTTTCTTCTTCATACAAAGTTTATTTTCAATAATTCTTTTTAGAAAAGTTGCGTATACTAGTCTAGTTTGTGTGGCTAAAATTTCATGTTAATCCAAGAATTAATGAGTGACTGAGAAGCATTCTAGTAGAAGGAGGTTCACCTTTAGATGTGTTTTTTGCAATTTTTCTTGTTGATTTTTGACATTTCAAAGCCGTTTTGTAGACACAATGAGTCAATTGAATGAATTTTTTTTTCACCAATGTGTTTGTATACTAGTTTTGAATCATTTTGTAGTGTAAAGTTTTTACATTTGAGTAGGTTTAGAAATCAAATTTCACCTCCAAATGTGTTTTTGGGAAAATTTCAGCATCCATTTTCAACACTAAAACATTATGATCTTGAAATCTATGTGGCCAAATGACTTCAAATTTTCTACATGTCCTCTACAATATATACACTACAAGATTGTACGGTTGAGATTTGTATAACTTGAAGACATTTAGATCCATAAAGCTTCAAAAGCAATGATGTTTTTGAAACCTAGAAATTGAATGTCACTTTGGGGTTAAGGCCACTTCACACTATGACCAAAGGTCAAGAGGACTCTTGACTGAGCTCTGGGGCAGATGGAGATGAAACTTTGAGAGAGGCTCTTGCCTTGGATGGCATTCCATGCCAGAGCCGTTGGATACAAACGGCACGCAGTCCACAAGTCCGTTACCCCTAGTCCCCATACAATACCGTTTCCAAATACGTATCCTCCAACAGCATTCTCCCTTCACTAAAATCCGCCGCAACTGCTCTCCCCATTTGCAGTTGTATAGCTTGATTCTCCCTCCGCAGATCATCATCAGCTCCATTTGCGCCATTTTCCTCTCCTCACATCGTTTCATTCTCTCCTTCACTTCCGGTGCAACAACCCACAAATCCAGGTGCACACACGCTCCCGCAACTTCACAGTCTTGAACTGATCTTTTCCGCTTTCATTTGCATGTGTTGAAACGCATGGTAACACAATGTATCTGCTGAAGATCTAGAGTCTGTCTGGGGATTCAATTTGTGTGCGGTATGTAATATTGCACTCTTGTGTGTAGCTGCGGTCTTTTGTGCTGAGGATCTTTGGGAGTCATGCAGTTTGGTGTTCAATTTGTCGACTCGGGTTTTGGTTAGGGTTTTCTTGGAGTGTTGTGCAGCATTTTGGGTGGCATTTATTGCTTTTGCTGATTACTTTCAAGCTTGTTTTTTGTGGACACTCGAATCTCGTGGGATTCTAATTGTTTCTGTGTCATCTGGGGGTACAATTTTTGTGCATAGAATCTCCGGAAAACTCCCGCTCTTCAACTAATCTTTTCTGCCTTCATTTGCATGTGTTGGAATAGTAACACAATTTCTGGTGTCTAGAGAGCTAAAGTTGTAGAGTCTGTGCATCTGGGGATACAATTCTTGTGCGTATTTGCACTCTCTTGTGTTGAAGTTTGTTCGGATCGTGTGCATTTTGGTGTTTGTGGAATCCGTATTTGGTTAGGGTTTGGTTTTAGTGTCTGCAGCATTTTGGGTGGCATTCTGGCGTCTTCTTACGAGCTTGTTTGTTGTGGACACTCAAAGCTCTAGGGGAACCGGATTATCTCTATGGCATTTGGGGATACAATTCTTGTATAATTGCACTCTTGTGCGTAATTACATTCTTTTGTGTTGATGTTGGGATGTTGGGAGACATGAGTTTTGGTGTTTGTAAATTTAGTTTTTGGTTAGGGTTTGCTTGGGTGTCGTGCGGAATTTTGGGTGTCATTATTGGGTGTGCTTATGTTTTTTCAAGCTTGTTTGTTGTGGTCACTCAAAAGGTCTTGGAGTCTGAACTATTTCCATGGCATCTGGGGATACAGTTCTTGTGCGTAATTGAACTCTTTTGTGTTGATGTTTGGTTAGATCTTGGGAAACCATGCATTCTGGTGTATGTGGATTCGTTTTTTGGTGAGGGTTTGGTTTGAGTGTCTTGCAGCATTTGGGTGGCTTTCTTGCGTGTGCTGGTGCTTTCTGAAACTTGTTTGTTGTGGACTCTCTAACCTCTTGGGATCCCAACCTTTTTCTTTTTTTTTAAAAATTAGTAGTAATGTGTGGTAAATGTACAGGATGTCCTAGACTATTGTCTTAGAGTAGTGAAGAAGTTCGAGTGTAGGTGTGTCCCGAGATGTGTGGTTCTTGGAACGGTTTCTTGGAGCTTGTGGTGGAGATTTTTGCTTAAAATTTTTGGTGTAACTGACAGGCTGGTAAGGAAGGTACAACATGTCGTCGACTAATGCGCCCTATGCAACGTTGAATGATCTGCCCAAATATGAGAAGCGCGCCGATGTGGTTGGTGCGCCATGGTTCAAGGATCAGGAGACGGTGAAGTGCTCACGTGGTCATGATCCCATTCCTTACATTGCTTGCAACTCCACGACGGCTCCATTCGCCACCTTCCACAACATTCCCGAAACATCTGAGGTGCGACCCGTTTATAATTTCTTTGTGATGATTGCGGATGGTGTATCTGCTTTCTACACTTTAACTTTTGAACTCAAAATGTATCCATAGCTTCAATTGAGAGAACTGCAGCATGTTTTCCCAGATAAGTTGTCTTGTACATGTGATATACATGTATTATAGAATGTCACATGATAATCTTCATGTTCTTCTATATCTGTTAATTTGAATATCGCCACAGCAGGTTTTAGGATAACTCATCATAGCTTCGTAGTAATTGTTGTAGATGTTCTATATATATCCTTAGCACATGGTGGTTGAGGTATTGCAGCAAAATGCTGCACCGTTGCCTGAGAGTCCTGTTGAACAGGAACTATTCGTTGAACCGCAGCCACACCCCACCAACAGCTCCCAATTGCGATTCCCTCTTGAGCATGTGCATATAGGCACGTCTGATCATCATGAGCATCACATAACGCAGGCATGTGTTTCTGCATGGTTGATTTCGAACTGCGCTTCTAGGCTTTGAACCAGAACAGATGAAGAGGCGGAAGTTCAATAATGCATTGCAGGAACTGAATTCTGCATAACCTTTTTTTTGCAAAGGGCCGTTCTTAAAGTGCCGGACCATTCCAATTGAAGTGTATGTTAATTGAAGATGTAATGATGCTGACTGATGTTTGTGGGATCTGCAGCCGAACATGTCAATGGTGCATCAAGCTCCTTGGGATCGTGATGATGTGCACTACAAGGTAGAAATTATACAATTTTTTTTCTACTGCTGCTGTAACTTTGGGGTACTCTTTGAATTGCCTGCCTGTTGAGTTTCGTCCACAGTACTATTTCAGTACCTGTTGTGTTCAGTTGGTTTTTAACAACGAATGTCATGATGTGTTCTGACACCAAGCAATCACTTTTTTCAGGTTCAACCAAGGTTCCCACATGGGGAGGACGCCCCGCACTACACCTCATCTCACGCACCGTACGCAACAGACTCCAAACGTACGTAACAGCCTCACCTTCTTGTGTTGTTTTATTCACCTTGGCTTGTGGTGTCTCGGTTGGCTTCGAAGCAGGAATATAGGCAAAGGATACTAAGAGCATTCGAGACCTGGTCCCGTCTCCTATTGGCTGACTCCTATTTTCGAACATCTCATCTTTCTTCATACAGACTGGGTTTGTGTAAGCATGTCTTGGCTAAATATCTGCGCTCACTGATCTTCGAATGGAAATGGGTTCATCTACTATTCCTTCTTTTAGTGGTGTAAAACATCTCACTTTGAAATTGCCTACGAAATGTACTCATAGTAATTGTGGTTCGGCTCTGGTACCCATAGATTTCTCCCAGCTCTTTACCGATCACCCCCAAATCACACTCCTACTCGTGTTTGAATGCTTCAAGTGATGCAAATTGTCCTATCTTGCAGAGCAAACTCTGAGTATTTCTGCCTCATTGCTAATTGTGATGTATCTCTGCCATTGTCCAGGTTTTTAAAGGAGTTGGACCCACAGCGCGACACAGTTCCTGGCGATCAAATGGTCGTTGCCCCTTAGGTCATAGTTTCTTGAAGACAGTGATGTGTAGAACAATGCGGCTGTATATAAGTCGTGCAAACGAAGTGCTTGCCTACGTTGTAAGGATGGTTTTGTTTTTTCCCTCTAGAAGTACTCTTTACTGACAACTCTCATTGTCAGCATTGATTTCCTGAACAGGCATATTGAACATGGATATTGCCAATACACTGAATGTACAGGTCTTCTATTTTCTCATTTGAGATCACTCTTACATGAAAATCAATATCATACTCTTGTTTTTATTAAGGATCAAGACTTGAGAAGTCTCTGTGTGAATTTCTTCGCATTATTACAGTGGTCTTCAACTTGCGTAACCTAAAATGTCCAGGTACTTCAAAAATTCCAAATATTCCAGCCTCTTCTTAAAGTTATGCTGTTACATCAGCAATAACTTATCCAAAAATGACGATTAAGATTTTCTACTTCCAATTTGCTGTTGGGAGTCGCACTTCGTCACCTTAAGGAGAATGTGGTGGACAATGATGTGGAGTCGCTTTGCTGCTTTACCCTTCTAGAGAAATAGTGCAGAGACGAATGTTGCAATCCGCTCAAACTGCAGGAGCGCCATTCCAGCCTTCTAGACACTGAAGCAGAGGAGTGACATGTTGACCACCACGAATGGCTCGGTACACTTTCGTAATGTCTTCACCAGGAGTAACGCTTGGGAGTCCACAGATCAACTGGGTGCCAAGCTCGGAACGGACAAATTGGTAGAGGGGGAACGTTCTGCACTTGGTGATCCTATTTTCCACATTGCTATGGCCATTCGCTTCTCTCACTAGTGGCACATCACTAGTCAATCTTCCTTTGAGCTCCTTCTCAAACCCGGAAATCTTACGAAACAACGATGTCCCAACAGAGTTCTCTTCATCCTGCGCATGCTGGAGCAGCACCAGTCGAAGCTTCTCCATTAGAGGGTACGTTTGGCTGGCCGGATTGTCAATGTATGTGAAAACAGGCTGAATATCCACAACCCGAAGTAGATCAGTCTCAAGCTGGTGGTTGTCATTCGAATCAAAGAGCGTCTTCTTCGCAACTTCGCTGACGATATTCTTCACGGTGGCTTGCATCGTCTCTTCCAGATGGCGAAGATCAACAGCTTGGCACAGTGCTAGTAAAAAAGTGGCGCTCATGAACTTCAGAAGCTCAATGGCTTCTTCCGTCTTGCGAGCTGAGATTAAACCAAGGGCGTTCACATCCTGGTTGTTTTGCTCCGCACTTTGATTGTGCGTGGTGACGGGGTTGGCGAGGTAATTGAGCTCAGAGAGATAGGCCGCCATAGCGATCTCGGCTCCCTTCATGCCATAGTCAAGGCTAGGATTTGGTCCTCCGCTAAGATTTGCAGGCAAGCCGTTGTTGTAGAAGCTGTTGACAAGCTCCGAGTACTGTGCAAACATAAGTTTGCCAATGGCAGCAATAGCGAGGCGCATGTTGTCCATGGACACCCCAATGGGTGTGCCCTGAAAGTTACCTCCACTGATTGCTCTATCTTGGGATACATCAATCAGGGGATTATCGTTCACAGAGTTGATCTCTCGCTGGATGGAATGAGTCGCGTTGCGGATCACTTCCAGCTGAGGACCAAGCCACTGAGGTGAAGTGCGAAGAGCGTACTTTCCAAGCAGGGACGCTTTCGTGAAGGAGCTTCCTTCCAGCACCCATGCTTGGATGGCTGCGGCCTCCATTTGACCAGGGTGCCCCTTCAGCTTGTGCGTGAGAGGGTTGGTGTAATCAGGATTCGCAAACATGACTTCGCTGAAAAGAGCTGCCAGAACTTCTGCAAGAATGACGAGAATGTTGGCGTCAAAGCATGCGGTGGCTGCAATGGCTGAGCCGATCGTGGTGCCATTCACCAGAGCTAACCCTTCCTTAGGTTGCAACTCGAAGGGCTTGGGAATGCCTGCCAGCTTCAGAGCTTCCGGTGCCCAGACCGTCTTCCCCTCTTTCGTCACGGCCGTGGCATTGGGCCGCGCTATGAGCAGACCTGAACACAAACAGACTCCACGGCTTACCGACAGTGGACCAGCTCCATACACCTTCATTCTCACCACCTGGTCCTAACTTCTCACTTTGGCATAGATTGCACGATATTGAAGTCAGTGTATAACAGTCAATGATAGCATGGCAAGCGAGCAGGATATAGTAGAATACCAACTTAGAGAAGGTCATAATACAGGGGTTGAATGTAGCTTTGCTATCGAGTACACCCAACTCTCTCTAATGATGCTGCCAGGGGGGCCACATGTGCTTCAATTAGCAGGTTCACAACTTTGCATGTGGAAGTTATTCAATCAAATGTGTACACAACAAGATTCTGAGTCACTATGTACAGGAAGTGTGCAATCACGGAGTTTGTTTATTAGAGAGGCTCCTGTATAATTAGGTTCCCGGATTCACTTGCGCACGATGATTCTGGACGTTCGTGTGTGCAGGAAGTAAGTGACGTGCGAGTTGAGGGTTATGTATAACCTAACCAGCGATGTAGGACAAGGGAATGAGTTCGCACACATCACCCCGGAGAGGAAGCTCGGGAGTGACATGGCTGTTGAGAAGCTTTCCCAAGGCTTCCAGAATCTCCCACCGGATGCCAGAGTACCCCTGCATGAGAGTGTTGATACGAACAAGAATTGCCGCTCGAGTTGTGCTCACAGGGAGCTTGTTGCCCACTTCAATCACTCCCGCATTCAAGAACCTGGAGAGGAAGTAGGATGTTTTCAATAGATATGAATCCAACTTTTCCACTATGACGTAGTTTGAGTGTCCGACAGAGTCGCAAGTGTGCTGGATAGACTTGAAGTCATATTTTGAGAAGGTCACAATCAATTTACTTGAGTGTAAGTGAAGTTTCTTGTGTCTCCGTTACCAAAATTGGGCCCAACATATTGGCAATTCAACCTTGCAACTAACCTGATAAGCTCCTGCTGAAGTTCCAAGCCTTGGTTGGTACGCCGGTGACCCGCAGCTCCGAAGCCAGTGGTGACGCCCTGGATGGCTCTCCCCTCCGTGACGCCCTGGATCAGCCAGTCCGAGCACTCATCCACTTTTCTCTTCGCAGCTTCCGCATTGAGCTTGAACAACACCTCAGGCCGGCGAGCGATGGCCGCCACATGTGCCACAGTTAAGTCCTTCCCTTCAACGACCACTTCTTCAGAGTCATAATAGATCTTGACGTAGCCTTTCACCTCATCAAGATGACACCCTTTCATTGCTTCTGCAGCGCTAGCCCAATTCAAGGGGTCATCTCCACCTTTGCTTGCCATGGCAACAGAAATTGTCTGCCTCCCAATGAAACTGCAGGAGTAGAATTGTTCCAAAACTCTACAAGCAGAAACATGCAAGAGAAACTCTGTGCACTCCCTGAAAGTGTTAACTTGTGACAGTGCAATTCAAGGGGTTTGGCATGATGCATCAGTTCTGCAGTAGGGTTTGTGACTGGTGAGAACCCTTTGTCTGAGAAGGAATGGCGGGCGAGAAAAAAAGCACGGATTGTTGACTTCAAAGGATGGCACACTCCAGTATTGTGTTTCAAGGTATTCTACGTACAATATAACTATTCATGAAGGCCCTGCTTCTATTAATTTTGTTGTTAGGCTTCTAATAATTTGAATTCTCGTATCCAATGAATACAGGAATTTTGCAAGGGGAGTTTTAAAGTCTCGACTTCGGTGTTTCGCTGAATCTGCAGTGCAGTGCAGAGACGGGGTGAATTTGAAAATCATCAGTTTTTCTGACCATGTGAAGCATTGGCTTAAAAAATTATAAAACAAAATATTGTAGAAGACCTCCCCTTTTCTTGCAAAATTTTGAGGATGAATAGTTGCATTTCTATCTTATATAGAGATCCTTTGTCATCCATTGGACGCAAAACATCTGCCTTGACGTTTAAGGGTTAAAGCAATTGATGAGGGCCATAGCATTTATAGTTGCAAAACTTGGATCCAGTGCTATGCTGTTGATATTGTCTATGATGTAGCCACCCTTATGCCTAGCCATTCATAACATTGTTTAGCAATGAAGTAGGGGTCTCTTTTTGATATCCTTGAAAAGAGACCTTCCTACATTGAACAAAATTGTCTTATATGACTCCTCAACCAACCCCAATCCTTGAATTAACCAATAGTCCCTCCCAAGCATCTAGCAAAGCATAATACCTTCTAAGCATGGACAAGACCATTGCTTGATTATACAATGTGTATTTTGGAAGAGCTTAATATTGCTAAATTCTAACAAAGATTTTGACCAAGTAAATACATCTATTTGTGACTAGTGTGCAAATGCAACATATTCTTGCCTAACTTCTTTTCATGAGAGCCTAGGTCAAATTTGATTACACATAGTTTTAGCACTTTGGAAATCTATGATATTTTCATATAGTGTTTGAAAAATGAATATTAAGAGAATGCAAAATCCCTTTAATTATTGACTCTCCAAAAAACTTGATAAAGCCACATAATAGCACAAACCATGTAGATATGCTTATTCATATGATTTTAGATGCAATCACCGTAGCTACAAGCCAATAGGAAGTTGAATTCTTAAGATAGATTGATAGGATAGGAATATACATCTAGAGGAATAGAGGATGTATTTATGAAGGTAGTATAAACTATGGCTTGAAAAGAATCCAAATTAGTTGATAAGAAACTTGCATCAAAAACAACTTCTAAAAGATTGGGGTACATTTTTGGCATACACTGTAAAAAAATTCTACTTTTTAGGGCAACAAGAAAAAATGAAAAAAATAAATTTGAAATTCAACCATACACTATTATGGAAATGAGTGGAAAAAATTTAGAAACTTTGACCTATGTGAATTGAATTATTATAGTATTTGAAAATAAATAAAAAAGTTTTTTTGATCCAACTTGACAAGGTCAATAGATTTCAATTTTTACTAGAGTGAGATTTTTGCACTATTCATAGATTTGCTTGACAATTCCATCTTATGTGATGTTAATTTCATACCTACCCAATTTCTAAAAGAAGTGGAGGACTTTTGCACATATTGTCTAAAGGTGGCCACTTTACTTTAGAAATTTCAAGCATCACAACTCTAAATTTGGACACAAAATCAGAAAAAAAGAATAATATTCCCGCAGAAGTTAGTATATTTCTACACCTTGCGACAAAATTTCAAGAAGATCCAATCAAAATTGATTTTGTAGGGACCCTACCTAAGTTTTCAAAAGCTTGTTCAACAACCACTTGTTTTTTTACATGTTATCTCACAAAGTTCCAAGGTCATTTTAAAATCAAAAACCACATATAACTATCATTTTTGATGCAAACAACAAAAATTTTAAACATTTATTTCTTTTGCATATCCAATAGTGGATCATGCACTAAACTAGTACAAGAATGTTTGGAAGAAATTTTAAAATTTTTGACTATATCAATCACAAGATATAATTGTTTTTAAGAAAATAAATTATTTTGTTTTTAGCCAATTTAGATCATATGGCTTTGAATCTTCTTAATTTAAAATTTTTGAATACAAATTGTGAATTAAAATTTTTTATATTGAAGAATTGAATTGAGAGTTTGGGAATTAAAAAAATATAAAATTTTCATTATTTGAAAAATTGTTAAGTCGAAGTAGGGACAAGATAGAAGGAAAAAACAAATATTGTTGATGGCTCTGACGAAAGATGGAATTGAAATACACTAATCCCAACAATGAGATTGTTCTAGAGAACAAACTAAACCATTTGCAATTTTTCTTTTGAAATATTGTTAAACTTGAGTTAAAAAAACACATATGATAAATAATTTTCTCAAGAATTTGTTAAGATTGCCCACAAAATAAGAAGCTTTATAACTTTGATATTACTTATCCAAATGGAATGAATCAAATCTTTCACATAAATAAAAATATAATCTATAAGAAATTAATTTTTTAAAAATTATTTTGAGTTCTCATTTTTTTTTTGTTACTTGTCCTCACTTGTTTTGGGCTTATATGGTATAACTTTTGCTATCGAGCACCAATTGAAATAAAAATTATATTTCTAGAAAGCTAATTAGTTTTCTTATCTTAAAAATAAAATTCAAAAAATCTTGTCTAAAATTGAGATGACAAGTACCTATCCAAATCTTCAAGAGTTTTCTTAGGACTTTAGGATTTAGTGTTGGATTAATCCAACACTTTAGAGGTCTATTGTTGTTAAAGTTGTTCTACATAAGTAGAGATGCCATTATAATTATTCAAACCCTTGGGGGGTGTAGTCCATAAAAAAAATAAGGATATAGGTGCGAATCCTAGGTAAATAATGGTATTATTTTTTTATTTATAATTTATTTTACACTCTATTATTATGTGATTTTCTAATTTGGCTTATTAAAAAGGGGGCACAAATTAATTGTAATTTCTAGTTGCCATGAATATATCATATGCTATATTAGATATTATATTTTTTTGCACTACCTACAATTATAGAATTTGATGTAGGATTCATGGTTCACAATTAAGGAGTTTACTCCAACATCTAGAAATTCATATCTAATTCCTCAAAGCTTTGAAAAATATGAAATGACTTGGGTTAAATGCTACTTTGGCAATTCCATTTATCTTTCAAGGAAAAGTTATTAGAAAATATTTCAATAAGTCTAAACTATATATCAAGAAAAATAAAAACACAAGCAAAATCTAAGTTTTAGGAAGACTAGGTGAGTGGAAGCCATCTTTGGCAAAAATGCTTGTTCCATGCCTATTTTGTAGAGAACAATAATGCTTATAGAAACAACAAAAAAAACTAAAAATTTAGATCATGTAGCCTAAAAACGTTCTCAACTCTTTGTGAGATACAAAATCCTTTGTAAGGAAATCAACACATAAAGTAGCAAGTGTAGAATGTACATGGTTCAAGCACTTAGGCAAGTCTAGCATACCATCATGGGGCCAATTTGATGTGAGAATTTGGTTGATTATGCACAAACTGAGGCAAATGACTCATATGACCCTCCAAACATATAATAGCTATACCAAGAATCCTTACTAATTAACCCCTAAAGGACCATTGTCCCTTCGGGGGACAAATTGGATTTCGGGCAAGTACCTACGGGCTGAAATTTTGTCACGATTTTTTGAAACTTTTTTTGAAGATAGAAAAACTAATGAGCTTTGTGGGAATATAATTTTTTTCACATTTGGTGCCCGGAAACAAAAGTTATGACCAAATAAGCTCAAAGTAGGGGACGGGGGGCAGTCCGGGCAGCAAAAAAAAAATTGCAAAATTTTGAATTTTGAATTTTTGGATTTTTTTTCTTGTAGATTATATTTTTGTCTGCATGGGAAGCTTTGATTCATTCCATTTGGACTTATTATGAGAAAGTTATGGACAATCTTGTTTATCGGGCAGTTAGAGCATCTTCCTGAAAAAATAACTTATAGAATTCATTTCTGAATGCAATTTTTACAATTTTTCTAAAAAAAAATTTTTACATGATTTTGTGTGCTTGCTAGAACAATCTCACCATTGGGATTAGTGCATTTTAATTCCATCTTAAAGATATTAATAATTTAGATTTTCCTTCATTCTCATACCTACTTCTACTTAACAATTTTTTTAAGCATGAAAATTAATCTTTTTCTTAAAATTTTCTTTTTTTCTAGATTGTCAACTCAATTTCCCACAATAAGGATTTAAAGCTCAAAACTGTGTAGTGCAAAAAATTTAAGTTAAAAAAGTTCAAAGTCAAATAATCCAGTCCCGCAAGGTGCTGAAAAAATTATTTTTTTCACTTTAAACGCAAATATCTTTTAATCTATGTGGTCCAAATTCCTGAAATTTTTTCCACACATTTCCATACTAGTAAGGTATAAGATCCTACGGTTGGATGTGCAAAAAAAATAGTTTTCAAATTTTTTTACTCTTTGTTACAGAAATGGTAGTTTTGAGTATTTTTTGGCAGTAATAAGGCCTTGGTCCTTTAGGGGTTAATGTGTGATGTGATTATAAACCTAAGTCTCATAATTAACTCAAGACCAATTAAAATGCTTAGTAAGGTAGTTTACCAATCTGTAGTTGTTAATAAATACAACACATACTCAATTGTGCTTAATAAAAGTCTAGGCTAAATATAACATAGACTATGTGATACGTTGATGACCTTCATTTAATTCTCAAACTAAAAGTGGTATGCAAATTAGACCATTAGAGCTTAAAGAATCTACAATAAAAAGACAACGTAGACTTAGGATACCCCCTAAAATGTGGCACTAGCCCAAACTTGCCATCACCACTCTAGGTACATCTTCAAAATCAATATGTACCTATGTAGAAGAAACAATTTTAGAACCTCTACCAAAAAACCTTTGACCCTTCATAACTTTTGCATACCATATCCAAATGTTGCATTCTTTTGTGTGTCTGAACCTCCTTTTACTTACCAACAAGAAAACATGAAAATTTTACAAGTCTAATAGTAGTAAATAGACATAGTAGCAAAGAGTCGGTTGGGGTGCCTACCTTATTCGTCTTCCTCAGGACTGACCCCTCATAGTATTTCGTAGAATTGTTTGACTCGGCTTTTGCTACTTTTCCCAGCCTTCAGTGTTGAATAGCTTTTGACATTCACTGTGCCTGATTTTTAAATACAGAGCCGCTTTCAGAAAGAATTGCAGTAGAGTACAGGGTGTTTGGAATTTGCACAACGTCCAAATTAGACTATTTGAAGAGATCTGGTAATTATACGATTTTTAAAGTTTTCAAACTAGAAAGTCACATTTGCTGCATCTTTTTTCCTAAAAAACCTGTAAATATCAAGACATATAGTTTCATTCATGACAAATATTCTGATAAATGTTTAAGACGAAGTCTCCACAACAGCAGAAGGTTCTAGTGAAAATAATTTCTTTCTTTATGTGCACCTTCCCTACTATGGACCGTTGATCCAATGTGGCGACATAAGTGAAAGGTCAACCTACAAAAATTGCTCCTCTAGCACATCCCTAAGAACCTCTAGTCTGGATATAACACTAGGGTTCAACAAATTTTGAGCCTCTTTGATAAGTGTCCCTTTCTTGTTAGAGTAAAAAGCATCTAAAACAACATTGACCCACTTCAGCAGTTTCTCCGGCTTTCTGCAATTCATCAGACCAAAGGATTAACCAGTCAGTTTAACAGCACCAGAAGGAGAAGATATAATCCAAAGCATGTCGCATATAATTTCAACATTACCGAAGTATACTAAAACAACATGAACAATGCTCCGGTAAATAGATGCTGAAATGGGCTCTTAGAAAATATTTACAAGGCATGTTTGTGGATGCACTACAGCAATGGGTTCAGTTAAGGAAGGAGCTTGTGAAATCAAGGAGGGTTCTAATATGCACAGATGTGTCAGTGATGTTAATCTTAAAGCATAAAGCCATGCCCATTGTAAAAAACTTAAGACATGGGCTTGAGGTATTCATCTGTGCCTTAGGATGATAACAATAGGTACATTTGTCCATTTTTTGTCCCCTATTTATTTCACAACCACCTATCTCACATGTCTAGGATGCATCCGGAAAGAAGTCTTACGTGTAAAGTCCGTCCTTTGCCTTCCCTTCCAAGTCATCGCCAGGTGAAAATGCAAGTGTCATCTCTTCAAACCGTTCTCGAGGGTCCTCTATACTCAGAAGATGACGTATTATTCGAATCTCCTTGGGGACACTCTTGGCCATGTTTGCCCTTGTAACGTTATAAAGGTAAAACATAATATCCTTAGCCTGCCAAGCCAAGCCAAGCGAATTCAATGCCATGATCCATTGATGTGGTGTTCAAAAATAGTTTTCGCATATCGTGTGGTGTTTATTGGAATCCTCTCATCACTACACTAGTTGGAAATCTTAACTTGCTTTAGTGGAAATCTTGTCTTGTTTTAGCCATGGATTACATCCAACTTAGCCAACATTGGTCATTACTGAACAATTCCAACCAAGTTGAGATGACTCCCTAGTTGCAATAGGATATGATTTCCACTTGTATGCACTAGACAGCGTGTACAGAGATGAAAATAATATGCCATGGCTCGAAGGTTGGTGTCCTTTTAGACAACCACTGAAGGTTATCACAGGGAGTCATAGTTGATTTCAACAAAGTTTTAAAATTCCTCTTTTCAGGAGGAGAACCGGCATGTTTGGAATATGAAACTAACCTCGTCTTTCATTAAGGTAGATTCTTTCGCTGAAGCCCAAGCCTTGGTCATCAAAAGCATAAACGTTGAATCCAGCTGCTTCGTCTTTGCCAGGTTATCAATCTTTGCAGCGGCTGCCTCCAAAGAAGGGGAGCTCAAGATATCATCGAACTTCATTTGCGCCACATCCAAAAACTGATCGTCTTCAGAAACTCGGTCATGTGCTTCCACAGCAATGAGGCACTTTGACGCAATGGTTGCAAGTTCTGAAGGGAAAAAAAAATCCATCTCAGTTCTAGAATATCTGGACAGAAATAACAAATCAAGCTTACCCAAGAGAATTGCTCAAATTGATCTACAGAGGATCTGCCGTGCAGACCTGACGTTCTACAGAATATGGAAGGCGACAAAGTACTATCCAAAGTAGAGAGGACCCCAGTGGATTTATAAAAATCAAATGTCCATGAGGGCAACGTAGATTTTCTACTATGTCGTAAGTAGGACAAGCAGGACTTGTATAAAATAACTACTCACTTCAATCTATAGGGTTTGTGATTTATGATCGGCTTCAATGACCATCCCAAAGCCAGGATCGGGGGTCTTCATCTGCAGGGGTCTTAAAAGCATCAGTCCTCTATGGTCCAAAAAAGAAACCCTATAGATGCTGGGCGACCTCCTCCAGGTCCTCTATGTTACAAACTAGTCGAAAGAAGATGACTTCAAGCACACAAGGAGCAAGAACCATCAATTAAAATAGCAAAATTTCAAAAAATTGACACTTTTTCAGACGCCCACATTGAATCTCAGATCAATACAATCCCAGCTTTTAGAGCGTTGTGCACTTCATTACAAACTAGTCGAAAGAAGATGTCAAAATTTTGCCGCACGGAAACACACCATTTTAACAAGCATGGCAATTGCGAAAGCAGTGGAAATTGAATCATAACAGAAGTAGCATGATATTTACCTTCTCTTCTGTCCAAATCATCTTGACAGGCCTCAGTGAGCAAGTGAAGGTGCTGGAAAAAATCTCCGGTGAAATCCTCCCGGTGGCGTGCCACAACGGCATCCAGTTCTAGAAGCGATTCTCTCACCATTTGAAGAGTTTTATTATGCCGCTGCATGTCATCGTCCACCTGATAGCAACCAAATTCAAAACTCAGTGTATTCCGGTCCGAATTTGCTTTCGCAAAAGCCCAAACCATAAAATCCTAAATCTAAAACTATCTCGGAGTCTTAATGGCAAGTTTATACCTCTTTCATTTGCCGAGCAAGTTTGAGCAGGTCGGCCTTCTTTTGGGGGTCGTCAGCCAGTTTAACCTGGGACTCACAGCGCCTGAAAAAATAGGGCCTGATTGTATCCCATTCCTTACTAAATGTTATGAGAATCCGCCAATCTTCAGGCTTCGTCCTCTCCACCAAGAACACCTCAATCAGTCTGTCACACACGCGGCTCATTTTAAACCCCTTCTCCACTTCGATGTCTGGCATGTCCTCGAACTCAGAATTCGACTCACCATCTTGAGCTACCTGAGCAATGAGCAAGGGTCACGAGCATAGAAATGAAGTTTTGCATAGGTCCTGAAACGCGAGAATAGAAATTTTGACGAATCCCTTCAAAACCCTTAAACCCTACATCTCAAGACAAAGACTGAACGTGGAAACAAGGTCTTACAGAATTCCTGGAACGCGAGAATAGAAATTTAGACGAAATCCTTCAAACCCTTCAAACCGTAAACCTCAAGACAAACACTGCGAACGAGGAAATGCGGTTTTGCATGAAAGTCCTGAAACGCGAGCATAGAAATTTCTGACGAATCGCATAAAATCCTTAAACCCTAAACCTCAAAACAGAAACGAACTTAAGATTCTTGTAACAATTGGGTGAATTGTTGCGCACCTGCTGCGGGATTTCTTTGCTTGCTTCGGAATGCGGAAGCTCCCCCTGCGAAGTTTGATCCTCGACAGCACTGGTTGCAAAAACGCGGTGCCCTACGACGACTCGCCTCCGCCTCACATCACTCAGAGCCTTCCAATTCGACAAGAAGGGATGGCAAGCTCCAAGCAACACCCTCGAGCTCAAATTGACGACCGAGAGCGACGCACTTGAAGCCTTTACAACTTCGTTCCTCGCAATTGAGGGTCCAGCCAATATGACCCTACTGGCAATAGAGGCTGCCATATCTAATGCAAGTCCAGGCGTTTTTCTCGTGAACAGCCTCAATTCATCAATATGACATGTTTGGAAAACCCTACTGTAAAGATGTCACAAAATCTTCCAGCTCGAAAAGTTGTCAAGTGTGCAATGGCAGAAACATAATAAAATTCGTCGCATACTAAAATGTCGCAGTAGAGACAACTTCGGCGCTCGACTTCTACTACAGACGTATGGATTGCAATAATGGTCGCAAGTCAGAACCTGGATAATCCTCTAAACACTAGCAGCACCAGACAGAAGAGAAACCTTAAAACCTACACAGGATACTGTGGAGACTAGAGACAGTCCAGTTGCTTGAAGGATAAAAGATTCTGAGAATATCATAGTCACACCTCCTTCACCCCATTTTCAATTTTCAGAATTGGGGACCTGGCACCACTTATCTAAGAACTAGTTTACGGAATTTAGTATAATATGCTACCTTCAAGACAAACCAGCATCAACTTTGGCCACTTTGAGAGTGAGTAGCATTAAAAAAATAATAGAAAAGAAAGGATTTTGCAAGTTGTGAGGAATTATTAGGAGTACTACAACACACAATTGACTAAATAGATGCTAATTCCAATGTGGAGGAAGTTGCAAATTGGCTATCAAATTTTATTGTTTGTTGCATTCTTGGCTAAAATCTAATTTTTTTCAAGGATTTTTCCAATGTACAATACTGTACTCAAAATTAAAAATAGCAATAGAGTGAATTTTAGCCAATTTTGTGAACATTGCCTAGCACTCTCTCGTTTGGCTCTCTATGGCTTGCAAGGGTCCCATTCTTTGGTCATTGAACATGATCATTGTTCTCTAGAGGTGAAGCATGGGTGTGAAGAAGATTTCTTTATAAATTTTTTTGATCTTAAGCTCCCTAGTTTCACCCACATGTTGTTATAGTTTCACTTCTTTGTTGCCCCTTTGTAGAATTAAAGGTTAATGAGGCCATTTTCTATGTGGTCGGGCTCACAAGTTCAAGCCAATGTATGAAAACAAAACAAATGAAGGCCAAATAGAACACTCACATGTCAAGAATCCAATCACTTCAACCTATATGATCCCTAAACCCTGCAAAATTATCCCATCCAAAAGAAGGAGGTAAATCTATTCTCTAGTTTCCATTTTCCATGCTCCCCATCACAAAAAGCAAGGTGTCACACCTTCATGGAGAAATGACTCCCTATTGGCTCCTCTTTTCAATCTACAACTTCTCATTCTTCATAGAAGTTTCATTCGTGGAGAAGGTGTGACTATCCCTGGTAGCACCTACCAATTCAAAATATTTGTATGTTATGATGATTTTAGTTGATTCAAGAATCAATCCCAATTTTTTTTGAAAAAATTGGTTAATTAAATTGTTTTAGATTACGTAGTAAGGTAGCCTTGGAAGCAACTTTTTAAGAGCCGATTGTATTTGGAGTTAGCTAAACTCCTTGAAACAATTTTCAGTACATTTTTATAGGAAGAAAAATGAAATTGGCATCTAACCCAAGTCGTTTTATATTTTTAGGACCTTCATGGAATTAGTTACACATTTTTGAAGTTGAACCCTAAAAGAGCCCACCTTCTGAAATGTACACTTTTGCTACACTACAGTACTTTACTCTGTAATTCTTGATGCGTACTCTCAAGCTGCACGAGAAACCGCGCAGGAAGTATCCAAGCGCAGTGCAAAACAGACGCGGGACTTTGGTAGAATGGAAAATAGAGGTACAGTGAGAATTGTCGATACCATTTCGGTTGTCAATTGTGTACAAGGGTTTGTGCAAGCACTTCTCTAATCTCTGAAGAATTGGTGCGAATTGCAGCATTGTAACATGCTTCCGCTTCATATGGCGTCTTCGTCTTCCAGTACGACGCTCTAAACCCTGAACCCTCTTCCTCTTCTCCTACCTCTTGGCTCCCCCGAATCCTTATTCCAAATTGTGTATACAATTCACGGATGAGGACTAAATGAGTCTCCACGCAATCAGTAGTGCTTACTGAGCATCACAACAACTAATTAATAGGTAAGTAAAAGTTTCTACACTACACGATCCATGGCGGACTCAGCAGCACTGGAATGGTCCAGGTGCGCCTGTCCATCCCTCGATGCATTGGAACAGCGGCGCCACGTACTTCCCGTCACAAATCGCGTCATACACTTTCTCAATCTCTTGCCCAGGCGAGATTGTCCTCAACCCAGACAGAAGCTGCGTTTGAAGCTGCTCACGCACAAATTTGTACAGAGGATACGTTCTGCACCCCTCAATTCTGTTGGGAACAGCCGAGATTCCCTTGTTGTCATAAGCTTCACGCACAAGCGGCACCTCCGTTGTCAACCTCTCCTTGAGCTCCTCCTCGAAGGCAGCAATTCGGTTGAACACTGAAATCTCCGCCACTTTCTCGTTGTTGGGGTTTTTGAGCGCGTACTGCACGAGCGCTTGTCGCAGCTTCTCCATGAGGGGATACGTTTGGCTTGCCGGATCGTCAATGTAGGTGAACACCGGCTGGTTGTCGACGACGCGGAGCAGATCCTTCTCAGCAAACCTTGCGGGGAGGAGGGTTCCATTCGAACCAACGAAGAGCGTCTTCTTCGCCACTTGGCTCACAATGTTCTTCACCGTCGCTTGCATTGTTTCCTCGATGTGACGGAGATCAATCGCTTGGCAGAGTCCCACTAAGAAAGTCGAGCTCATGAGCTTCAGAATCTCAATTGCTTCTTCGGTTTTGCGAGCGGAGACTAAGCCGAGCGAGTTCACGTCCTGGTTGTGCTGCTCCGCGCTTTGGACGTGCGTGGTGACGGGATTGGCAAGATAATTAAGTTCTGAAAGGTAGGAAGCCATGGCGATCTCGGCGCCCTTCATGCCATAATCAAGGCTAGGGTTTGGCCCACCGCTGAGATTAGAAGGCAACCCGTTGTTATAAAAATCATTCACAAGCTCGCTGAATTGAGCGAACATGAGCTTGCCAATGGCGGCAATGGCAAGACGCATGTTGTCCATGGAAACGCCAATGGGCGTCCCCTGGAAGTTGCCACCGTGAAGAGCGCGGTCTCCGGCTGCATCAATCAAAGGGTTGTCGTTCACAGAGTTGATTTCCCTTTGAATAGAATGTGTAGCATTGCGAATCGCCTCAACCTGTGCAAAACAAACAATACAACGTCAGTCTAATGTCAAATTTCTTCCCATCAATAGCTTCACACAGAATTGAAATCTCCAAACCCAAGAACTATCAAACCTATCAAACTCGCTCTCCAGTTGCAAGAAGCTAGATTACAGTCGCAGAAAAAGCTCTGCTTAACCTTAAACTGGGCCTACTGTTCTTGAGCAGTGCTGAGAGCATGTGCGGATTTACTTTCTGCTCAATTTTCTTGATTTAAAGAACACATGCAACGTTCTTCCCTTACGGTACTCTAATTGTCAATAAAATTTGATCTCCCTGAATTATTGTTCTTCACAGTAGGATCAATCGAGTTCCAAGAAGACTACTGTTAGTTTATCGTTTGAAGGCACTCCACACATACCTGAGGCCCCAGCCACTGCGGTGAAGTACGAAGCGCATACCGATCCTGCTTGGGCTTCTTCAACGGATCAGTTTCGTGCAACTTCGCGGCGGCTTTCATGTAGGAACTTCCATCCAGCACCCATTCCATGATGGCCGCTGCCTCCATCTGCCCCGGGTGATGCTTCAGTTTGTGCGTCAAGGGGTCGGCAAATTCGGGCTTCCCCTGCATCACTTCGCAGAACAATGCGGCGAGGACTTCCGCCAGGACCACCAGGATGTTGGCGTCGAAGCACGCAGTGGAGGCTAAGGCCGACCCGACTGCAGTCCCGTTCACCATAGCCAGGCCTTCCTTGGGCTGAAGCTCGAACGGCTTCTCTCGCCCGATCATTCGTAAAGCTTCGGCTGCGGGAACGATCTTCCCGTCGCAGGTCACGGCCTTCGAGTTCGGTCGCGCTGTCAGGAGGCCTGGTGCAGCAACGTAACAACACAGGTATGTATATATCAGCTTCTCCACATTCTTTACACTTCTCACATCCATACAAACTGATCGGACCCAGAATTGTATCAATTTATATTTATGGCAGAGGACCGACATGGGATTATGGGAAGCAGCAATCTGGGACAGGGGAAATCATAAACTCAAACTTGCAACTCGCACACATCACTGCATGCCTGTCGCACACAATTTCCACACAATCCTGCACAATTGTGCAGAATAGTGCAGGATTGTGTGGAAATTGTGCAGAATTTCATTGTAAAGGGTGCTGTAGAGCTAGCCCATTCGATCTCTAAGCTTCCTAAAGGTGCGTATGTAGTGCTTCAGAATATACACTCAAGCTAGAGATCGAGTGTTATAAAATATACGTTGCATTGAAGTTAATTACCTGCGATGTAGGACAGAGGGACGAGGTCTCCAGAAGCGGTGATGGTGCCTCGAAGGGGCAGCTGCGGAGTCAGCTGGGCGTTCAAAAGCTTCTCCATCGTCTCCAGAATCTCCCATCGGATGCCAGAGTAGCCCTGCAACAGCGTGTTGGTGCGGACCAGCATCGCCGCTCGCGTGGTGCTCACGGGGAGTGTGTTGCCGGTGTTCACCACTCCGGCGTTCAGAAACCTGGCATCAAACGAATATATCAAATGATAAGCAATATTTCTTCTCACATCATGTTGCATGTCTATATACGATGTTGGCAGCCAACTTTCCTAATGTAACCTTTCACATTGCCGAGGTAATATGACCATTTAAGCTAAATCTTATGGTTATTTCTAAGGACATTGTTGATGTAAAATTGACAAGTTTTTAGCCAATTTTGTGAAATTTAAGTACGGAATACTAAAAATTAGCACTGCAATAGATCTGAGGTTTCAAACGAGCCCTCGGGGTATGATGTGCCAGTCTCCTCAGTTTTCGTCATCTTCACGAAATAATTTGACATTTGAAGGGCCGAAGAAGTCCCAAGTATGTTCCAGATTGACGTAAACTAGCTTTCTCGGACATTCAAGTACTCTAAAGACCAGAAGATATGGAAGAGAGATAATATTGTGAAATTCTGCTACTGTGACGAAGTTTTAAGTTTTGAAGAAGGGCTAACCTGATGAGTTCCCGCTGGAGTTCAATGCCTTGCTGCGTACGGCGATGGGACGTGGCCCCGAATCCGGTGGTCACCCCATAAATGTCCGACCCCTTCATGATCTTGGCCAGCACCCAGTTGGAGCTTTCATCCACACGGTTCTTGGCCACCGCGGCATCCAACTCCACCAGCACCTCCGGACGACGGGCAATAGCAGCCACATGGGCCACATTCAAGCTCTGCCCCTCCAAGCGCACTTCCTTGGCCTCGTAAAACGTCTTGATGAGACTCTTCACCTCATCCAGATGGCTCCCTTCCATCGCTCGTGCAGCGCGGCCCCAGTTCAGAGGATCCTCCGAAGCGGCTCCATTCACTGGAGCGGCTGGGGAGATGCAAAACGCATCCAACTGCTTCGTCTTGTGAAAGCCGTTGCCCAGGATCTCATGTACATTGTCGGTAGCCACTTCCATCTTGTCTCTGTGCTGCTTGCTCCACTGCAGATCAATCACCTGCTACAGGTGGAGCTTCAGATCTAAGGGCCTGGCTGGGCCTGTCCAATTTGTATTGCAGACTGATCAACTAAGCGGAAGACCTACCTTCAAGCTCCTCTGATCGAACAAGGCTTCAACCAATTCCTTGCTCCTGATTCTCCGAAAGGTCTGAGAGCCTGACACTGTTAAATTTGCATTCAGAATCTGCGAAGTAGAAGCGGTTCAAGTTGCTTTGCTCGGAAAGACTTCCTGCATATGCTGGAGAGTGCCTGGTTTCTGTAATGCAGAACAACAAGTTCGGTACTACAGATCACTCCACTGAAGGACTTGACGAGTTTGGGATTTGTCCTCACTGAAGTACGTCCCTAGCTTGAGTACAAGGCTTTTATCACTCCGCAGATAGAATAAAACGACGACCGAGACTCTCAACAAGACGATGGCCGCCTGGGGGTCACCTAAGTATGACCTGACTTGCAGCCGCTAAGCTTGGAGTGCTCTCGACAAGACTGTGAACGCTAGGCGACTGGATCGAGACCTGTGGCAACTAGAGTCAGCCTGAGGATGGCAACACTAGAGTCAGCAGGAACTGCCAGTACACGAATGAGGAGGAGGCTTCATATATGGAGAGGCGACGTAGGCCATGCGTCGATGCATGGATTGAAAGCAGGTGTGCGACTATCAATCTGTCCAAGGAAGTTTAATAAGTTTGTAAGTACTTTGAACTGTTCAATTCAAAAGTATGCTGCTCATAGAAACACACAAGAGGAAGAAATCATGCCTATTGGCTTTAACAAAACTCCACTTCAACATATCTATACCAGTCGTAGTTTTTTCACGTGAATGTGAGAATTTCACGAACACGTCCACATCTGGGTTAATGAGGACGTTACTAACCCATGTTTCATCAGATGCCTTACCATAAAATAATAAACTATATTCCATACACTGCAAGTTGAAACCAGCTCGCGTGTATTGAATAGTTTATTACTTTTTGGTCAGCGTTGATAAAAGTCCCGTTTTATTGGACAAAGCTCGACGACTGAATTTGACTGGAGAATCGTCCTGGTAAAGAAAGAATGATTCTGACTTGGACCCCATGGCCTAAAGTTGAATACTGTAGACGAAAAAGACGTTGAAAGTCTGATTTCCTTCCCTCTTTTGAATTCCATTTCAGTTGCTGTCAGTGGTGTCGATGTTGTATGTCAAATCTTTTCCCATTTGTTTTCGGCAAAATCTTTTAGCGTTGAGTTCGTGACGGAGATCCCTAATTTGAGCCGCACTCACTGCCGAAACCCTTTAGTAATATTAATTTTTTATGGCAGTATTATTGTGGCCACTCTATTCTTTCCTGCCTCAAGGTCAAATCTTACCCGGGCTTTCAATGTTGAAACTTGAAAGTCGAAATGTGACGTCCTAAAAATACTGACGTGTCCAAATAGCAACACCACTGTTGAGTGATGAATTGTTCGTTACACATTCATCGGCAGCTTGTGTGGGAATTCAGCAAGTTTGAACACACTCTAACTTAATTATGTGAGCAACAAGTTCGTTGTGGTAGCGCAGCGCTAAACTTGTGTTTGGAGGTGTGAGGAGTGTGGACTTGGATTAATTCTGTGAAACTAAGTTAAGGTAACCACCGGAATCTAAGTAAGTTTACAACATAATTAAGACGGATGACGTTATGAAGTCACTGGAAACCAGACTGGACGTGTACTAGCCAGGTAAGTCCTGGAATTGACTTGGGCACTTGGCATGGTCAACAACATGGACTACCCTAGTGTCTTTTTTTTAATTTTTTTGTTTTTATCTTTGAAACAGGTATCATTGCAATCACTATGCATGTATTTCCATTGCAAGGGGCAAAGTACAAGGCCGGCAGCCAAAAAGTGGCTATTTTTTGGACAGGGATCAATGGTGGCAATCACTATGTATGTCCTTGTGGCATATTTAGAAGAATCATTTCAAACGTATTATTTAATGCTATGTAAGATGGTTGTAATATGTAGGTTTCTCTTTTGTTTCAAATCAACAATACTCTGAAGACAATTGTTCATGGAGTCATCATAGAAGTCACCAAGAGTTGACTGTAAGAGGATTATGAAAGGAAAAAATTTAGGGTTTCCAATACTTTTAAGGATCAAACAAGAAGCAAAATTTGTTTTTTCTGAAAAATCAAGAAAGGGGTTAAGATTTTGAGCATCTTCTTGAATTTTGGCATCTTTCGTTCCTAATCAACTCCCCTATAGTACATGTACCCATATCCAATCACTTAAGGGATTTTGCAACAAATTATCAACAATTTAAGGTACAACATATTTTTCCAATGTAGAGAGATAGGAAACATGGAGATTGCAAATTTTTCATAATTTTATTGCTGAAATTGAAATTATTGTGAATATTGGGAGCCAAAAAGTGCTCAAACCAATGTTTGGAGTCTTCCAATTCTGATCATTCAAGAATTACTTTCCACTCACTACTTCCTACTTTGTTGTTGATAATTTCCACTCACTACTTCCTACTCTTCCTACTTTGTCGTTGATTACTTTGTTTACTTTGAAACATGTGTTGTGGTCTTGTAAGTCCTAACCTTGAAAAAGAGATAAAAACACATTCTAAGCTTTGGTTAGAAATATAATCCAACCTTGACTAAAAACAATGCCTCCTGCAAGGTGAATATAGGTTGTGGTTGACAATGGATACATTTACCTTATTGCCTTTGCCCCTTCAAATATGGCTTTTGTGATGTTTAGGGTAAACCTTCAAGACTTCAATGGCTTGACTTTTCATCTAAGAGCAACAAAGTGTACTACCAATATTTGAAAAAAACGGAACCAAATTCCAAATGTGACCACTTTATTAGTGCTATCAATAGCAGTTTCAATTTCACATTTTGTAGTATTGTTATCAATTGGGAAAAATTATTGCAATACGGGTTTTTTCAAATCGCTAAAACCCCTCGTAGAAATTCGGATTCCGATTCAGAAATCACTTCTTTTCCAAGATCTGAGTGATACCAGCAAAGGCCTAGTGCTTGTTCAACCATTTGCAAAACCTCATTCTCCTTCAGAAAGAATCATTTGCGCTCCTGTGGCCGGAATATGCTCGATTAGGTCCAAAGAAAATCTGTTGTCAAAAACTGAACATAACACACTTTTTGGAAATGTTTAGAATATCTTGTCAAAGTTGAAAACCCTCATCACTAATTACCGTTATCTACCCACACTGTACATTCAGTCCCTCAATATGTACCAAATCTGCATGATTTAATAGAAAACAGGAACAGTCTTAGTGCCAGATGGTTTTAACAGATTAGGTCCAAGAAAATCTGTTGTCAAATTCTGTTATCTTACACTGGGTTCCTCAGAAACCTGTAGATATTGCTCCTCACCGAAAGGTGAAAATCGTGTGAAACAACTCATTCTGGTTCAGAAAGAATCGAGCATATTCCATTGATGTGATGGATATCTGTTGTCACTAATTTTTGTGTAATCTGTGCTACCCACACTACTTAGCACAGCTCGAAGCTGCCATGCTTGAGACGAAGACCCTAACTGCTAATTCAATCCATAACAACTTGGTCGGTGGGTATCACATTCCATCACTTAGATACGGCAGCGATAATTGTTGGAAGAAGGAAAATGAGGAAATACACAAGATATAATATAGTCAAAGGACAGCATTCGAATATGTAAACGACAAGCGTTCATCATTTGCACCAAACCTGAACCTCAAGCAAACACGTAACGTCTCACAGACCTCTCAACTCAGTCAGTGGGTCCTGTCTTCGGGAAATCCGATTGTTTCCTACAGTTATAAAATGCCTGGTTGAACTGCGAAACAACTTCGGACACGACCATTGTTGACAAAAAAAAAATTTCCTCACCCACTTCAAAGTTGTCTTTGAGTATTGACTTACGGTTGAGAAAGGAATGTAGACGCAGTGATCGACACAGGGAAGAATCAAAAGCCTCCAAACGGTGAGCAATTCCTGCAAAATTTGTCAAAGC
Organism: Climacium dendroides; assembly: GCA_950106755.1. Classification (NCBI taxonomy): domain Eukaryota; kingdom Viridiplantae; phylum Streptophyta; class Bryopsida; order Hypnales; family Climaciaceae; genus Climacium; species Climacium dendroides. The sequence goes on from OX467083.1 coordinate 19,936,499, forward strand.
TGCTGCTGGTGAGCAATTCGAAGAGTTGATTATTTACGAGAATAGCAAAGGTCAATGATGGGAGAGAAATTTGATCTGTCGGTCTACCCTAAACACTGCTTTATGTCCCACCTTTTGACTAACTTTAGTGGGATAATCTTGACTCTCCGACGACAGTTGTATCTCCTGCTGGAACAGCTCATGTAAGGATTTCAAGCTCCGCACTCATCAGACAAAAAGCAGTGAACGGGTCACTTGTGGCTATTGTAACATTCAACTGCAAGCGGAGACTCAAGAAAATGTGGGAACCAGAATCCCGGAATGTGCAAGCTAGGAAGGTACTGAAAGTGGCCTGAGCCCTGAGCATGACTTACTGCCATATAGAATCAAACATTCTTATGAACGTGTTGCATGCATCATGACACTATGTGGTCAAAGGTCGGTGTTCACGTAAATTGTACTTCGAACATAGGGATAATACATCTATCAACACAGTTATGGCTAGTCAGCACATTATCAGCCACAGTTCCACAAAAGCAAAGTTCAAATGAATACGAATCTTGAGCTTGTGCTACGATGCTAACTTTTCAGAATGCACTGTTATTACAGCGTGAATTAAGACTTACAAGAATTAAACCTTGAGAAGAAACTGCTGCTCTTCGTCGTCTAGCGACATACAAGGTTGCTCCTAATTATTCCTTCCCATTTCCCTCCTATTTTTCTTTTTGGTTTCTGTTGGAATGCAGCATGCATATACTGCCCTGACATCTACAACACAGAGCCATGCAGAGTATACATCCTCCAGAGCAGGCAACCTGTCAATGACAAGAAACCAAAACCAGAAACAAAAGGACTAACCACCAAATCCAACTTACCAATACCCCGAATCTGCTTGGCGCTTTGAACAGCCTTCTCGCCCAGATAGATACTGTGCTTGGTATTGTATGGTGAGAGATCACAAAAAAATACCTGCGAAGAGCATCCACGCATATTCTCTGAATTTCTCAGGCCTTTTCTTACCTTGCTTTATTCCTCTACTTATGATCAGTCCATCGAAGTGAAACTCAATTAAACAGTTTACAGTATTTCACTGGAAGTCATGATAAGATAGAGGTGCTAATTCCAACACCTGCCTAAATACAACACCCAAAATCTTGCACAATGAACACGTATTGATTTTGAGATTGTAAACTACCCTCGACATTACAACTCATGTCAGCTCTAGATAATCTACAAAGAAACATTTGAACCCCATATAACTCTTGCATATGGTATCTACACAATGCATTCTCTAGTATGTCCGAAATCTCTTTGATCTGGTAACCAGAATACTTGAAAATCTCAACATCGTAATTTTGCTCAGCGCTCTAAATTCTCTCTTTTAGATGTGGTTACCTCAGAGCAGTGTGAGGTCATCTTTGACAGAAGCGTCCTAGAATGAACATTACCGACTAAGGTTCAATCAACATATTGCTTTTGTTCGCCCTGATACCTATTAACGTGACCTTTCTGTTCCTCGAGTTCCAACAGTGTAAATTCGAAGCTCTTAGTTATCTGTGTTTGATATTCTAATCACCGAAGATCATGGTCTAGAAGAGCAGGAGACACGTAGCTTGGGCATTTAATTGATACCATGTTCCTTCAGTCCCTGCAACCATTTGAAAGCTAATCAGCAATGTTTGCAGGATCCTCTCGAAGTAAAGATCAGGGCTCAAAACTGTGGATTGGTACATTATTCATTGCAAGAGATGCATAATTACTCGAGCCCAAGGAAAAAAAGGATCATGGAGGATCTGAAATTTGAAAATGTTGGAGCAGATCCAGTTAACATTTACGCCCTCGAATCTCTTCACATTCGAATCTTGCTGTACTCTTGCTTTAAATTCAGCTCACTAAACTTGCCCCTCGTATTTGACGAACAAATCCAAAATGCTAAGGAAATACTTGCTGCACTGGCGCAGCCAAACATTCTTACTCAATTCACGTATACACAGAGATAAGCTGTAATATGAGGCTCACTGCTTAGAGGACAGTCCCAGTAAACGGTCGCCCTCTGAGATTTAAAAAAACAGCAGAACTACAGTACTGCTTCCTCAATCCGGAAATTGGTGTCCATAGTTTGTATGAAGCACATATACCAATTACATTGATCATATTGTGGAAACCATAATTCAGATAGGCCTAAATTTTATATCAACATAATCAATAAAGAGCATTGCATATGATAATCAAAACATAAATAATATTGAACAAATAAACCCCCCAATGCCAGCTACCCAAACCACTAACTAATCGAAATGAGGTCAAATTTGGACACTTATTTCCGGAAGGAGGGAGTATATAACCCCTAACCGGTGCTACAACCACAACCTTACGCTGACACAACCGACATACCTGTTGCAGAATTCAGGGAATGCGCCACGAATTAGGTCAACATAACATCTACGCAAATCTCAACCCTGATCAGTTGTTGTCTAAGCTTACTCCATCTTCTTCTCCTTCTTCCCCCCCTCCGAAGACGACGCATACACAACTATTTGCGAACACACCGTGCCATGCGTGAGAATCCCTAACAAGGACCCGACCACCATACTCAACGGCGCCTTCTCTTGCACACTCGTGAAAGTCCGCACCACACATCCAGCGAACGACAAGAAGCTCGTCACAAGACTCAGCTGCCCCGTGCTCTTGTTCCTGAAGTTCTCGTAGATTTGCGGGAGCCGCGCACTGAAGAAGATGGCGTGCTGGCAAGCGTACAAAGCCTCAATCAGCTGCGCATCGAGCTTGCCGCCCAGAAGAGTCGGTGCCAGAGCACAGTAGAGCGCGGTCTTCACCCATGTGGACGGACCGAGGCTATTCGAGTAGTAGTAAATCAAAGCCAAGCACGCAATGCTCTGCGCCAGGATGAACACGAGCTCCCCGTAGGCGGAGAAGGGAAGCTGCTTGAAAAGGCAGTAGGCCAAGGCGATGGTGAACCCAGCGACTTCGAGCTCGAAGGAAGGGATGCTCAAACCCTTGGTGCTCTTGTTCTTGAGGATGAGGTAAATCTGGGGGAGCTTGAGGAAGACGGAGGCGACGATGATGGCGTAGCCTAAGAACTTGGAGAGCAAGGGGAGGATGCAGTCTTGCGAGGGAAGTTCGTAATTCTCGACGGATTGCATCAGACAGGAGATGTCCATGCCGGCTAAGGTGGAGGACTTCATCGCTACTGATGCACGCGAAACCCTAATTCGGGAAAAACACCTTCAGATGGGATCTGGATGGAGAAGAGCAGAAATTGAGAATTGCAAGCAGTCAAGGGACGAGGAAACAGAGCAGGCCTGGAGAAGAAGGGCTGGCGGTTTCAGAATCCTATTCCAATAATCCAAACCTTTTATGAGTACAACTGACATTCATATGACTTTCAGTGTATTGAATCTTCGATAAGGGAATTGTCCATGTGTTTCAAGGAAAAAAAAGCACCTTCTGGAACATCTCTCTACTAAAAGAGCACCGATCTGCACATATTTTATCAATTGCATTGCTAGTTCTTAACTCATTCTCTCAAACTAATTCACTGCACCTCACCTAAAATTCCAGCATAGCTAGTTCTCTCTCGATAGTACATATAAGCATAACCATTTGTTGGTCTTGATAAAGCATTACCAACAAAAGAATGACAAAATCAGATGCTAATAATAGCAATGAATAACAAATTTTCATGACCCACACCTTCAAGTGCCATTAGAGACCATTACAACATTCTTGATGTAGTATAGAGCCCAAGACATCCATAAATAATTTTACATTGAAACTATTCTCACCATACATGCTCTTTTTTTCTAAAGTAGGATACTAAGGAGTTTAGGAAAAAGATCATGTTTTGCTCGTTCCAAGTGATTTTAAGAGGACCAGGGCTTCACCTGCACCTATACACAAAAACCAACGATTAGTATGTTTTCATGCGAGGTGTCTTAAGCCCAAAATCACTTGTTATCGTTTTCACCTAAAATAACTCAAACAAAAACAAAGCATAATATCCTTAGTACAATCCATACTCTATACCAAATGAAATAGAATCCAAATAAAAAAACCTGACTACTTAATGTTGACTGTATAGAAGCCATTGTTTGCCAAGTTTCTCTATTCACAATTCTACAAGAGGCAAACGAGCAAAGATGCTTGAACTTCCAGCAAGCGAGGAGCAGGCAAAGGACCTAGAGATGCTTGAACTTCCAGCAAGCGAGAAACAGGCAAAGGAGCAAAGATGCTTGAATTTCTAGCAAGTGAGGAGTGGGCAGAGGAGCTACAATACTTTACAGGAATCCCAATGGTAAGCATCTAAAACCCAATTTCAATTGTATCCAAGCCAAGGTACAATTCGGCTAGTTTCAACTGTATTTAAGTTGAGACTGAAGGGAGATTTTATTGTGTTAAATTGTACCAGCCTTGATGTTAAAGCATCATAAATAAGGCTAGCACATCAAATCACCTAGTTATTGAAGTTGAGTTGGACTAATTAGATATTAATCAGGATGCACAAATCTAACTACCACCAAATTAGTTGGTCAATGAGGCTCATAAAATTGCCGAGTAAGAGTGTAATGAATATCCCAAGCCAAAAATTAATAGGGCCAAAAAAATTCACTACTAAATGCAATTTAATTGCAATTGTTAGGTGCTAGATTAATAATTATAGAATGCCACCTATGTAATAAAAAATAATGTGCTAGATTGAGTCCCATAAGAGGTAATTAAACATGATATTCATATAATGAATTGAATCTTTATGAATGGGAAATCATCTAATAGCAACTGCCAAATATCATTAGACATTTGTTACTATAGACATGTTTCCACAAAGGCTTTTATATATATCTACTCAGCCAAAAACGAGTTGTAAGGATTCTAAAACATTACACATAGTAAACATTGTGTAGTTATTTTAGTTACACCTCCAAGCATATGTTTCCAATCATAGCTTGAAATGTAAATCTGGAAAAAAAAAAAAAAAAAAAAAAAACTTCAGCACTGCAACCCATTTCTTACCACTTAACCCTCAAACGCCGCAGCAAACATTTTTTGGCTGATAAATGACAAAGAATCTCTCCATGCAAGACAGAAGTGCAACTATTCATCTTTCAAATTTTGTGGGAAAAGGGAACATCTTCTATAGTAGCTTGTTTCTCAATGAGTGTTTTTTCATTTTTTTAAGCCAACAATTCACACGGTACCCAAACAAGATGATTTCTATAGTAGTTGGCTTGCCATTTAAGGGTTAAGTAAGTGAAGGTATATGCAAGGTGGTTTTCTTGAGTGAGTAAATCTTTTAGTGTACAGAAGTAGCATTCAGAAAGTTTCCATAATTTTCCAAATTTTTATTTTCTCAAAACGTAATTATTATAAATGAAAATTACGTTTAAATGAAATTTTTGTTCGACCCATATTGGTCATATAGGCCTTTTTATTTCTGTCCAAAGGTTGGGTGCAAAATCTACCAAAGGTTGATTACAATATTGAGAGTTTCGTAGCCAATCATAACATGCCGCAACTACATTGGGAACTGTGCCATAATTAATCACTATTCATCTCTTTGTGCACAAAAAGTAAAAAACCTACATTGCCCAAATGGAGGGTGATCAAGAATGGATTGCTTTTTAGAGGTATTTTTCTTCATTTATTTTGGGCAGTGTAAAAAATGATTTTTGTTGGAGTAATGCAATTGTTTGCATCTACATAAATGGATGAAATGTGCAAAATGAGGACGAAATTTAAATTGTTCATCCTAAAAAGTGTATATTCATCCAAAAGTGAGCAATACTGTCCCAAAAATATATAGCAATTCAACAATTTCATCCACTAGAAATCGAGGGAATATATCTTCTAATATTCCTTAAAAAAATTGTATCGCTTCTGAATGAAATATCACTCAAGAAAATCTGTTGGATTCAACTTTTATACGTACTTCAAAAAAGTTGCAATTTTGGAAAAACTTTTGGATTTTTTTTATTAATAAAAATTAAAAATTCCAAAAATTCCACATAATTAAAATAATTTTGTAAAATTATCAAGGAAATTGTAACTTTTTGGAAGTTCTATAAATCAAAAAATTAAATTAAATTCTTTGACATTTTCTTATGAGAATGTTCAAGATCTATATAGATGAAATAATTATGCGTTAGAATATTTAAATAATAATATAAAATATTTAAAAATAAATAATATAATATATTTTTTTTAAATATGAAATTATTAATTAATTAATGTTATCTAATATGGCATGATCATTGTGGCCAGATCAAATTGTTGATTTGGCAAAGTTCTTAGAGTTCCCCATAGTCTAAGAACTCTTGGGGGCTTGTAGTCTTCTTTGGCCTCTAAACATCTTCTAATGTATCTTTATTTGTTGTCTATTGCTCCTTCAAGGCCTTGGCAATGCAAGAGGAAGTTAAAGATGAACTCTAATTTACTAGGATGTACATACTTTCCATTTTAAAAATATGCTTTGATGGTCATGTATAATACATTTTCTTTTTTTAAGAAGCAACACCTAAAATTGACTTTTTTTGTAGATATTGATCAGAAAAAATTTATATATTCTAAAATAAAAATATATGAGTTTAGTGTTGGGTTTTAGTACACTTGGAGACATTACTTCAAAAATTGGTTTCCTCTTTAATAGCCTAAGAAAATTCTATTTAATAACTGCAGATATAATTAGTTGTAATTAGGATATAATCAAGGTAGAACCACCCATTCCCATCTAGGGAGACATATCCAATATGTAGAGTGGAACTATTTCCAACCAAAGTTGAAACAAATTTTCAAACTAAGCACTACAACAAAAATGTGTATTTTATGATTGCATAATATAACTGCAATCAATTTTAATATTGAAAAATGCAACTGAGGCAAAAATCATTGTAGATGACTCAAAATATGATTAATCGACTAATCACATTTATTTTGTGTCACATTTCTAGTCATTTGGTTTTTAGTATAATTTCTTGTATTTTGTCTATGTGACATATATGTTGATTACCTTTACAATTTGATTTTTTCTTGAGGTGCTCAGATAAAAAAAAATCCTACATAGCATGTGACTAAGTGCAGTCATATTTTTTACTAATGTGAAATATGACTTTGATGAGTTACATTTTGGTTGACATGGCACAATGACTCTATGTAGTCATATTTTTTCCTAAAAAAAATCCTACATAGCATGTGACTAAGTGCAGTTATATTTTTTACTAATGTGAAATATGACTATAATGAGTCATATTTTGGCTAACATGGAATATGACTTTGATGAATTACATTTTAGTTGACATGGCACAATGACTCTATGTAGTCATATTTTTTCCTAACGTAGAATATGACTATGATGAGTTGTATTTTGGCTAATGTGACATATGACTATGGTGAGTCATATTTTTTGTTGATGTGTAATATGACAATTGTAAGTCATATTTTTTATTGGTGTTAAATGTGACTCTTATGAGTCATAATTTTGTTGATTTTGAATATGACTTGTAAGTGATATTTTTGATTGATGTGGAATATGATTATTGTGAGTCATATTTTGGTTGATATAGCAATTCAACTGAACATCATTAGTAATTTTGTAACTAAATGTAATCATATAATCATACACCAATATGATTTAGCTACAAAATAAAAGAATTTATGCAATTAAAAATGAGTACATGATTTACAAGATGTACAAAAAGTAGTCATATTGAAAAAGGAAAATGCAAAAAAAAAATACAAATCTTTTCAAAAACATTTATTAGTTACTAATACAAAACATAGTAAAAATATTACAATAATTCATTCTATGATTAAATATTCACACATGCTTATAAGGTCTATATTACTTACAATAATGTGAGGCCATTGATTTTATTCTATTGTAAATAGCCTTCAATGACTTTGCTCCAACCTTTAATGCCTACATATACAATTAAAGAGGTCAATTTTAGTGAATGAATAATAAAGGTTAATCTTCAAAAGTTTATGGCAATACAAATATGTAGGCATTATAATTTGTCATGCCTACATATTTTAACTATATCTTTAGAAATTACAAGAAATAAAAAAGAATAATGATGGAGATGAAAAAAATAAGAAGCAAAAGGTGGCAAGTGCTAAGAGGTAGCAACAAAGAAGTAAAAGTTAGAGTTTCTAAACCCTAAAAATGACGGCTAGGGTTTTGAAACCTTGAAAATAGAGATTATGATTTTGAACCCCTAAAAGAATGACTGCTAGAATTTCAAATTTTAAAAAAAGTGATGGCTAGAATTTCAAAATCTTTCAAAAGTAATAGCTAGGATTTCAAAATTTTGAAAAATAATATTCTTGTATTTATTTAAATTGCTCAAATTTTTAAAGGCTGTCCAAAAAAAAAAATGAAACTTCTATAAAAATGTGACTATAAAATATAACTACACACGGTCACATATAAAAATATGACTAGTCGTTTTCAAGACATGTTTCGTATAAAATATTTTAACATTCCCAACAAGTGTATATTGTATGCCCATCAAATACAAGGACAAAATATGACTAATAGTTATATTTATAGTCATATTTTTTTCCAAAGTTTTGGCATCCAAAAATGTGACTACAAGCAGTCGCTAGTTACCCCTAATCATATTTTCAGTTATCCCTAGTTATATTTTTATTATTATTAAATGTGCATTTTGTTGTAGTGAAACTTAAAATGTTTTTTTCTTGTTTTCAAAGTTGGGACTAATAAGGTCATGACACATGTTTTCAAGGTTAGGACTAATAAGGTCATGATACATGTTTTCAAGGTTAGGACTAATAAGGTTATGACACATATCCCAAAGTATCATAATGTATACAATAATGTCTACAGGAAGTACTAATTGGGAAAGAAGTCTTTTAATTGATCAAAATTGGAAGACTATTCTAGACATTGTAGACATTGGAATTGGAAGACTCTATTATAGACATTGGCTATGGCTTGAGAACACTTTTTGGCTCCCAAAATTCATAGTAATGTCAATTTGGGGAATAGAATTATCAAAAATTTGGAGTCCCAATATTTCTTATCTCTCTAAGTGAGAAAAATATTCATTGCCTTACATTGCCCTTCATATATCATGAAATTGCATAAGTGATTAGGTATGGGTGGTTCAAAATTATGGGAAATTCAAGAGTCCCAATATTTCTTATCTATCTACACAAGAAAAATATCCATTGCCTCACATTCCATTAGGGGCATTCACACCTCCTTTGAGAAGCAAACTTGGACGATATCTAAGAACTTGGAGAGGGAAAAGAGGAACAAATGAGGAGTCATCATGCATGAAGAAGGTATGACACCCCTTGTGTAGCTTTGTTGCAAGGAAAATGAAAATTGGAGAACACAGACGGCGCAATACGTAGGTGGCAGAACGCAAGTAGGTGTGACACCCCTTGTGTAGCTTTGCTACAAGGAAAATGAAAATTGGAGAACACATATGGCGCGATATGTAGGTGGCAGAACGCAAGTGGCACAAGCGGCACAACTCAAACACAACTAGGGTTGGAAGTTCCCCGATAAATTTCTTCAGGTCAGTTTCTTCACCCCCGTTTTTGGTATGCATTGGACCAGATTTTGCTACCCATACCAAAAATATTTATTGAAAAATATTTCCAGGGGGTGAAGACTCCCCAAATTGCAATTAATTCTTACAGTCCAGACTCCAGGGCCAACGAAAGAAATGCTAATAAATGCTCCGTATACATTTATGCCGCCACTTGGCAATCGGGTACGTGGCGCTTTCTGCCACATGTCCCGTTTCCATTCGCCACACCCAAGTAACCACATCGTGATCTTGTTCGTCGGAGTTCGGCGAATTTGAATGTTCACGGTGCCTCCTTTAATTTCTCCAGTGATTGCGAAGGTGGGTCGTCTTCATTTTCAGATTTTCACAGCGTAACGACTCGAGAAGTTATTCGATCCATAGTCGAAATTTGTGGTGAGTAGTAAGTACGCTGGTATTTGCTTTGAATTTGAGTGTTTTCTTAGGGTTTATGGGGCGTGAGTATTAGGTGTTCGCGACTGAGTGCATTCTTAAGATTCGCAATGTAGACACGAAGAAATTACGTCTTTCCTTAGTAATTGTCATGACTTTCTTATCCTGATGAGTTTCAGTACATTCAGCTGAATTTGATTTGGGTTGAGATGACGCCATAGCTGTAAACCTATCCCTCTGCTTTGAACGAAATATGACCGAGTTTGAAGTCTCTATAGGGTAGAGGATACTCTTTCCGTAACTACTAATTATTTTAACGAGTGCGGTATGTAGAAGTTTCTTTCGTTTGAAGATTACTTTAGAGTTGTGAGAGTTAGATTTGGGTGCAAAAGAGTCAACCTCTGTTTTGATCAAATTTTGAACACCGTATGATTTTTTCTGTTAAAAACATTCGAAGTGGGAGGTTGTAGACCACAATTGAAGAGATAATCGACAACCCCATTTCCATTCAAAGAGCTGTGGTTATAGACGTACAGTCAATTCAGCTTACATCAGTTGCTAATTGCTGACTTTTGATTGTATGAGTTGCATTAGTGACATTTGCAACCACCCTAACATTGCCATCCTAAGTCTCAGGCAATATGTACATAATGATGGAATCGGGTGTAGATAATCTAAACACGTTCAATCTTACAACAATACTTTGAACCTTCATAAACTTTTCATGTGGTATCCAAATAACGAAATCTCTCGTGCATTGGAACCTTTTTCCCATTTGCTAATAAGAATATATTAGAAATTTTTGCCAGTGCTACTAGTGACTTTTTCTGTTGTCCCTACCTTACCTAAGTGACCTTGAAATCAGTTGCGTCGTCTCAAATCACGAGTAACATTCTTCCATCTGCTGGACTCTTGCAATTCAACTAATATCTTGGGATTGTTAAATTTCACGACTAGCATTCTTCCATCTTCTGGACGTTTCCAATTCAGATAATCTCTCTATAGGGATTGTTAAATTTCACCACTAACATTCTTCTCTGTTGGAATTCAGATTATCTCTAGGGATTGTTACCATCAGCTTCCAGAATTGCTAGGCCAATCCAGCGCCATGTCAAACCAGCAAGTCGGTGCAGTGGCCCTGGTCGCCCTGGCTTCCTGGGCCTTAGCCAAGCTCGGCTACTCTTTAATCTCCGCTCCCAAACAGTCCAACCTCACTCTCTACATCCACGAGTTACGCGCCCCTCCCGACTCCACCGTCCTGGCAGCAGCCGGCACGGGGCAAAACGACTTCACCCAGATCGGCTTCGGGAGCTTCCTGGTGTTCGACAACGAAGTCAGAGACAGCCCTGACCGCAACAACAGCGCCTTGCTGGGTCGAGAACGAGGCTACGGTCCCATCAGTGACATACAGGGCAAGCAGGGCATTCAGTTGATGTCCACTTTGGTGTTTGGCAGAGGCTCCAGCTACCATGGGAGCCTCACTTTGCAAGGAAACGTGGGAGGCGCATCTCCTACGACGGAGCTGGCTGTTTTGTCTGGGACAGAGGATTTCCGAGGGGCCAGAGGGTATGCCGTGGTGGAAACAGTGAAGAGTGGGCCTCTGGCGGTGGTGTTTCGGTGGAATATCTACTTGTCTTACTAGAGGTTAGTTGTTGTTTTTCCCTTTACAGCTTTACATTTCGGATCAGATCTTATTCTGTAATTCATTTTATTTGTATGAATGGTGTGTGGGTTATCAATGTTCACTCAGAAGCTGTGTCTGCAACCTCGGTATTTTTTCCCAAGGACATAGAATTGGATCCTAATCCATCCAATGGATGTCTTACTCTGGAAGTGCTCTCCCATCCTTCTGCAGCTAGGCATTTTGTGTTTGGTCTTGAAGAAGGGCATAGATTCTGTTGACCGTGTTTGATCTTGTTGTTTGGCGGTTGTGTTTCGGTGGATTGCCTACTTGTCTTACCTGAGGTTAGTTAGTTTTTTTGTCTTACATAGCTGTAAAGCAGAGGCTCCATTAACCATACAGTACACCAGAGCCTGTATTGGCCATAGAGGTGAGCTTTGATTTGTGTTAAATGTGAAAATACTTTAATGTTTTGACATTTAGTTTTATTCAATTGATTTTTAGCTTAATATGAAATAAATGTGCAAAATTTTGGATGTTGCAAGTTTCTAGATTGTTTTAGGGAAAGGTTCAAAGTTCACTCGTATGGTGAATGGAACCTCTCCCTTTCTGGATGGTGAATGGAGGCTTCACATTACATTTCAGATCAGATTTTATTCTGTGATTCATTTTTTTTGTAAGAGTGGTGTGTGCATTATCAATGTTCACTTTGAAGCTGTGTCTGCAACCTTGATATTTTGAACCATGGACATGGACATGGATCCTAAACCATCCAATGGATCTCTTGCTCTGGGGGTGTTCTCTCATCTTTCTGCAGCTAATTGGCGTCAGCTGAGATATTTTGTGTTTGGTTTTGAAGAAGGGCAATAGGGCATATGATTCTATTGACCCTGTTTGGTCTCATGGTTTGGAACGCCTGAATTATTTATGGTGTCGTTCATGAATATGTTATTTATTTTAAGAACAATGTTTATGTACCAAATGGCAGAATACGTGTGAAAACTAGAATTTTTTGGTTTTGAAAGCTTTGCAACATTTGAAACACATGGGCGTTCCGAGTCTGGGGCAGCTTTAGTCACTTGGAACATATGCTTGTTTGGAAGAACCGTCTTTCTATACGCTGAGGTAGAACTGCCGGCCAATACCAAGTACAGGTTCCTCCCTTTTGCCCATTTGTCCATTTGCGTCATTGGCCCACCTATTACCACAATCTTAGCAACCCTTTATCATGATGGCAATGCACTTGAGGAGATGAAACATCAGCCCATGTTTTATGAAGGATCTATCCACCCTTCAACAAGGGTCTACTCATAGTTCAATATTTTAACTTTGAAAAATTAAAAAAAATTCACTTCTTGTCCAATGTCTTCATTCTTTTTGTAATTGACTTCTCTCACTTCTTGTCAAATGTCTTCACTCTCTTTGCAATTGACTTCTCCAAAGTTGACATATAGCTTTTCCATTCTCACTTCTTGTCAAATGTCAATTTATTTCTCTAAAGTTGACCTATAGCTTCTCCATACATATAGCTTCTCCATGCAAGCTCCATGGCGAAGCTCAAGCTTGACAACACCACACGAATTGAATTGATCTCTACACATATAGCTTCGAATTGAATTGATCTCCATACACATAGCTTCTCTACACATATAGCTTCGAATTGAATTGATCTCCATACACATAGCTTCTCCATGTGAGCTCCATAGTGAAGCTCAAGCTTGTCATGGCTACACCACACAAATTGAATTGATGGTGCAATTTGAGAGATCAGAATTGGAGGTTTGGGATTGTAAAAAACGGCAATTTGGGGTGCAATTTGCGTGCAATGTGAAGCTAGGGAAGTTGAGATTGTAAGAAATGGCAATGCAATTTGTGTGCAATACGAAGCTAGGGAAGGGATTGTGGGGAGTCAATGAAGGTAGAGAGTTGTGAGTATGAATGGAGGTGCAATTTGTGTGCAATGCGAAGCTAGGGAAGGGATTGTGTGAATCTAGGGAAGTTGAGATTGTAAGAAAAGGCAATGCAATTTGTGTGTAATTTGTGTACAATGCAGTTTGTGTGTAATGCGAAGCTAGGGAAAGGATTGTAGGGAATCGATGAAGGTGGAATTGTGAGTATGAATGGAGGTGATGGAGTGAGTGGGTAGATGGGATGTTCATGTAGCGTCATCCGCATCCTTTAGTATTTTTATGGTGGTAGACTTGCGTCGCAATGGCCTCCTCGGCGTTAGAGATGCCAAGTCCATGGTTGGGGGTCGCTGATTCAATTCACCTACTTTCCTCCATCATCCTCCCTTCCTACCTTTTGTGGTTGTGTAGTTTTCCATCGTTTTTTTAATTTTTATTGTCTCTATCCAAACCAGAGATTATGGCATTGACTCTAGTTTTCAAATCCTATCCAATATGGGTACCCCCAAACCACCATTTTTTAATTCTATGCTTATTTATTATTATTAGATTGGTCAAATTTTCATATTTCTTTTTGCTTCCATATTTATTTAATATTATTAAATTGGCCAAATTTTCATATTTCCTTGTTAGCAAGTGCAGGGAGGTGAAGGGAGGTGAAGGGAGGTTCCAATGCATTAAAGAATGTGACATTTGTGACATTTGGATACTATATGTCACTTCTTGTCAAATGTCTTCATTCTCTTTACAATTGACTTCTCTAGAGCTAACATATAGCTTCTCCAGACATATAGCTTCTTTAGAGTACCTAAATAGTAAATATGTGTGGTAATAGGTAGTTCTATTTTATTATTTCAAATTCTTGTATTGATTGAATTAGCTATAGTAGTGCAAATTTCAAAGTGCATATGTTTATTATTGGAATTTTGTGCAAAAAATGAGGACTTGCCCAATAGTTTGACCTCTAATGAGTACTTTTGGGTATTCTTAAGTAGACAATTCATATTATATCAAAAAAGATCATTTCTACGGTGACTAGCTCATCTTTACAAGTTTAATAGTGTAAATAATATAAATGAAAAGATTCTTCAAAATATATACAATGGGTTTGAATTGGGTATGAATCCCTAACAATGCAAAGGTCCCAAAGTGACCAATAGATGAATGAATAACTTTGATCACTTCTTAGAATAAAATATTAGCAATGAATTTGAATTGGATGTGAATCCTCTGACAATGCAAAGGTCCCAAAGTGACCAATAAATGAATGAATAACTTTGAGCACTTCTTAGAATAAAAAATATTTTCCTTTGATCATAAGATGATTACATTGTGCTTGATGACCTTGAATATTATTCTATCCTTTTGTAGTTAATTCCTAAACATTGAAATGTCATATTTTGGCATTATTAGACTTGAAGTTCATTTAGTAAGGGACAATGAGAAGGATAGGGCATCCTTGGTATGAGCATCTATAACCATCACTATCCAAATGTAGGTATGCCTTTTGGCAATAGATTTGGAAGTACTTGGAAAAAATATACGTATATCTTTTGTCTTTCAGAAGTAGATTTGGAAGTAGATTCTGAAGCATGAAGTTGGAAGTACTTAGAACTAGGGTACGTGTGTCTTTTGTATTTCAAAAATAGATTTAGAAATAGATTCTAAAGCATGAAGTTTATACTTGTCCACATTTTGTATACATACTATACAAGAACCATTCAGAACTAGGTTTGGAAGTAGATTTCAAAGCATGAAGTTTATACATGCACACATTTTATATACACACTATGCCCAAATCATGACATGATTTTAACTTAATAGAACTCTCAAATTACATAATTGTACAAAAGTGTTCTTATGTCTACATTTGCTTTACTAATGAAAAAAAATGTCTACATTTGTTTTAATGAAAAAAAATTGACCAAAAATGAAAAATAAACAAAAAAAACTAGTCATGAGAGAAAGAAGGTTTGGTTGACTTCTAAGGGATGAAGAAGATAAAAAGATGTTTATTGTGTTATACGTAACATTTTCATGTGGAAGATTTAGACTTCCCAAATCCTTGAAAGAGAGGTATCTTTTCAAGGATACACAAAGAAAGGTGTATAAATTAATTAAAAGTCAACAAAACCGGAAGGTGTAAAAGCTAATTAGAAATCAACAAAAACCTTGCCACCTTGTATAAAAAGACCTTTCAAAAGAAAATAACAACATTAATTTTGCAAATGACACTAATAATTTTGCACCCTCTATATTTTGTACAAAAGAATGTACAATAGAAGAGAAAATTCAAAATTCAAAATCCATATCTTAAGTTATATTGTTTGTTTTGTTATGTGATATCTACAAAATCGAGCATTCTCCTATCGTCTCTTTTTTATACAATACTATCAAAAAGTTCTTTACAAGGAAGGGTGCTTCTTGGGCTTTATTTTGTGATATTTGGATCTACAATGTGAAAATTATTGCATTTTAAATTTTTTATGAATTAAAAAATTAAAAAATTACGTTTAGTTTTATTGTGGCAACGGCACATGGCACACTTATGTAGAATGAAAATAGAAAATTACGCAGTAAACTTATGAATCCTTAAACAGCAAGCTGGTGACTACGAAAATCATCTATTTGAGGACTGTGGGAATTGTTGGGTTAAAAATATACAAAAGTACTCATTGAAAGACAAACTACTATGGATGGCCTTATCTTTTTTACACAAAATTTGGAGGATGAATAGTTGCACTTCTATCCTATATAGAGAGATTCTTTGCTATTCATTGATCAAAAAACGTCCTCCGCGTCGTTTATGAGTTAACCCTTAAACGACGAGCCAATCACTGTGGAAATCGTCTATTTGGGCACCATGTGAATTGTTGTCTTAAAAAAAATGAAAACGCACTTATTTGGAAGACAAGCTACTATAGAAGACGTCCCTTTTTTCCCAACAAAATTTGGAGGATGAAACAAATTGCACCTCTATTCTGCATGGAGAGATTCTTTGTCATTCATCGGCCAGAAAACGTCCTCGGCATCGTTTAAGCCTTAATTGTCGGGTTGGTGACCGTGGAAATCAGCCCTTTTGAAACCATATGACATCATTTATTTTTTTTAAAAACAAAAATATTCATCGGGAGTCAAATTACTGTAGAAGATTTCCCCTTTCCACTAATTCCGAGGATGAATAGTTGCATTTTTGTCCCACACACATCAGGAAAGCATTCCCCCATTGCAACAATAATGTTTCAATGCTTGAACAGTAGAGTACTAAAAACATACTATTGCAATACTGCAATAGTATACTTTCAATAGATAGTGTGACACCCCTGCCCCATTGAAATTGTATTGTTGCAGTACTGCAATAGTATATTTTTAGTACTCTACTGTTCAAGCATTGAAATAGTATTGCAACAATATTGTTGCAATGGGAGGCTTTTTCCTGATAGGCCAAGGAGAATTCCTCGTCATTCATTGGACAAAAAAAAACGTCCGCCACGTCGTTTATGGGTTAAGGGTTAAAAGAAAAGTAGAGGTTTTTGAAATCTAAAAATCTAGAAAGAAATCAGTTCATCTTTTGCGGGTAGGCCAGCAGAAGCTTCTTGAGCTTCTACGAGTGAGCTTCTCCACTTTCCTGGATTCGTGGAATGTGCCAAGTCAACCCCCAAACTCACGGTACGTTTTCCCACCCTGGCAGACTATCCATGGCATCTCCTCATCCCGTTCAGGAGCCAATGGTGTGGCCTTGTTGACATTGCTGGAAAAAAAAAAGAAAAAAAAACACATTTTTACCCTCCAACGAAGTGGGCCCAACAGGGTAATTTGGGGTTCTCCGACGGAATAAAATTTTAAAAATATGTCCCTTATTTTGAGCCATGTCTAGGGTATATTTTTAGACCTCTCCTCGGTGATTTGGGGTCTCTGATTGCAAATATGAATTCAAAATTTGCAAGAAAAAAAAAAATTCTTGAGTTTTCCCCTGGGGTAAATTTAGCCTATTGGGCCCATTTTGTTAATGTCCCCCTTAAATGCCGCGGCGGACGTTTTTCGTCCGATGGATGACAAAAAAATCATTTGTTGGATGGATGTTAGAAGGTGTTTTTCATCCCTTTTTTTTCTCCCCGAAGTAATCGTGGAAGTGTGTTGGATTATATAAGGCAGAAAGTGGCGATGTTGACTTTTTCTATATTTTTAGGCACTATACTTGGGTGAGAAGGGGTCTCAGACATTCATGTTCATGGTATGAGGTTCATTGTAGCCTTCCCTATAAATTTGTAAGAGGGCAGTATGGAATGGTTACTTATGCAATAGTAGCCAATCATATTTTATTGTGTACTAGGTACGTTGTCAAAGCATTGTAATGGACACTGTCCATGTCTATAGTAGCTTCGTCTTTGGCCATAGTGACTAGCCCGTCGTTTAAGGGTTAACTTTCTTTCCACGTAAAGACAAATGTGAGAAATGGGGTCATTGATACCAATTGAATTTTTTTTTTAAGAAGTTTGAATTTGTTTTCAGTTTTCAAAGTGTGTTTTGCCCAATGGGCCTAAAAGAGTCTCTAAACTATTCAAAAACCTACCAAAAAAAGTATATCCATAATGATTATCTTAACTCACCTACAACCATCACAATATTTTTTTTAAATAGCCACAACATGAAGGCCTAAAAAGCCACTTTTTATGATGAATTTACATTGAAAAGGTAGAACTTTCTATTGTAGTCACTAATCACTCCATCACCATCATCTAGGACATTGGTTGTGACCACTAACTCAACCAAATGTAGTCCAAATCCCATTTATTGAAAAAACTTTATCATCGGTTGATACAAGACTTTAATGGGTTACTCCATAGGTATTTGCATGTAATGGGATCTTTTACCTATCTTAGGTTAGTTTACCTTAAAGGTAGAGCTATCTAATTTTGTTTGCCTTGTCCATCCTCTTAGATGGTCAGAGTGAATTGATCACTCCCTCATCCCTCCAAAGTCATTCCAAAGATGCATGTAAAAAAAAGACCCCCTATTTTGTGCTTGATTAATTCATCTTCAACAAATTTCATAACAAATTTTAGGTCTTTGATTGCAAACATAAATTCAAAATTTACAAATTTTATCATGCATGGCAAATAAAAAATTTAAGTGTTTTTCCTCAGGGACAAGCAAGGGGATCAGTTCACCATGGCCCTTTAGATTTTTTAAACATCAAGTCTAAAAGGGTCAAGGAGGATTGACTTATGTATTGCACCATGTTTTACCCCTACAAAGAACACTTAAAATTTCTTTTTGCCGCATATGATATAATTTGCAAATTCTGAATTTATTTTTGTAATTAGGGGACCCAAATTAGCAAGGAGTCAAAATGAAATACAAAATTTAAATGGCACAAAATAGGGGATAATTTTTACATTTACCATTTTGATGGAGCAACGCCTGGATTGATCCTCCCTGGCCTAGGAAAACTTTTACCCTAATCCTCCAATGCTCGTCATCCCCATACAACAAAATGGAGGTACTGAGGTGAAAGTTTTTCATCAATTTGTTAACTTTTAATCCTTTAGTGTCTAAGTAGTTCAAATTGGGTCTCATGTTTTCTTCAACAACTTTAGAGATTTTATATGGGGATTTTTATTTATTTAAATAATTATTATTTAAACCAATGAATGCAATGTACTTCACTCAAGATAATTATATAATAAAATTTTCCATTTAGATTATGCTTTCTACAAAACATTCAATCAAAGTCCACTACTTAAAATAGTGAATTCTTTGTACGTAAAGGGTTAAACCCTGGAAAGTCATTGTAGATATTAAATGCCCAACGGATGACAAAGAATCCTTCTATGTAAGATAGAAGTGCAAATGTTCATCTATAGAAATTTGTGTGCAAAAAAGTAGTCTTATACAATAGTTTGACCTCTAACGAGAGTTTTATTTTATTTTTTTAAGCAAATGATTCATATGGTCCTAAAAAAAGATTATTTACACGGTGACCAACTCATCCTACCTAGGTTAAAAGACTTTGCAAGTTTAATTGCCCAAGGGCATTTTGAAAGTCAAACCTCAATTTTTATATACTTTAGTTTGTTCTTCATTCTAAATGCTCTAATCCTTAAGGAACTATTGTACCTACAAGGGACAAAATAGATTTCAAGTAGATTCCTACAGTCTTAATTTTGTCATGATTTTTTGAAAAAATTCTTAAAAAAACAAAACACATTGGCTTTCTCAAAATATAAGTATTATTGTTTAGATACATGGAAACAAAAGTTATGCCATTTGAAGCCCAATTTTCACCTTCCTAAGTATAAAAAAAATCCACAAAATTTTAGATAAATTTGGAATTTTTTTCTATATAGAAAACTAATTCTTTGATTATTTCCATTTGGATTAGTGATGTGAAAGTTATGGAACATCTTGTTTTCCAAGAAATCATAGAAATTTATTGACAAAATAACATATTGGATTCGTTTTTGAACTCAACTTTCACAATTTTCAATAAAAGGGGTTTCACAAGGTTTAATTTGCTTCCTAGAACAATCCCATCATTGGAATTAGTATGTTTCAATTCCATCTTAGAGTTATTAACAATTTCATTTTTCCTTCTATCTCATACCTACTTCTACTTAATAATTTTTTAAAGTATATATATCATTATCTTCTTTTTTTAAATTTTCTTAGATTCTCAACTCAATCCTTCATAATAAAAAAATTTAATTCAAAATCCATAATGCAAAAATTTATGTTGAGAAGATTCAAAGTCTTATAATTTAATGACATAAGGTACATAAAATTTTGTTTTCTTCAATTTAAACACAAATTTCTTACAATCTACATGTTCAAAGTTTTTAAAATTCTTCCACACATTCTTGCACTAGTCTAATGCAAGATCCTCTTGTTAAAAATGAAAAGAAAAATTGTGAAAATTATTTCTTACTTTTTACATTAGAAATGGAAATTTCGAGTGTTTTTGACCCCCCAAAAGTTGTAGTCTTTTAGAGTTTAAAGCTTAACTTAGAAAATATAGTTTCAATAGTCTACTTTTTAAAATTGAAGTGCCCTCATTCAATGAATACCCTATGTTCGGGTCACATTCATTAAAAAATAATTAAATATGGCTTGTAATGAGATTTTCAGAAATTATACCATAATTGAATAGTGTAGAAAATATTAATAATAATAATTTGCATCCTAAGAAAATCGATAAAAAATGTAAAATGAAAAATAATACATACTAAAGTAATTGCTTTATAAACATTAAAAATCCATGGAATACATAAACATTTTAAGCTTAGTACTTTTCCCCCCTCAAAGAGAAACTGTGTTCATTGAAAGGGATTGAAACTTAACCAATCCTTTTGCTAATTTATCAAACTGGGAGGACTCCATTGCTAAAGGTCACAAAAGATTCAATGGAGCTTGAGTACGATGGTAATGTTATGAGTACCCTACTAAACGTCACGAAATACTCCAAATCTTGTGAAATGAAATTCTAAATCCATTTAATGAAAGGATATTCAACTCCAAAAGAAATGATTTTGTATAGGGTTTAATGATTCTTCCTCCATGTATAGTGAATAGGTGTGAGAGAGTTTTTTGAAAACAACTATGAACCAATTCGATTACCTATGCAACCATTTCATAATTGATAGCTCAAAAATGACATATTAGACATTTATTGACCTACAAAATTTTCAATGATTTTTATAAGTCATGCTTGTTTAGAAGTCTTGGATGATCCATAGTTCATTATGCAATGAACAACCACTTAACACCGGTTTAGAGTCATTATAGTATGGGTAATAACTTCATTCACATTTTTTTTTAAATTGTTAAGCTTTGAAATATTACATTGTCTTAAGAAGGTCTATAGATACTAACCTCTACTTTGTGCCTTCTTTCTGTAATTATTTTTTGTGACAAAACTCAATTACATTTCTTTTCTTTATGTCCTCGTTTTTTTGGAAGTCAATCAATCCTTTTTTTTCTTCTCAAAACCATTTTTTTTTTTTCATTTTTGGTCAATTACTTTTTCATTATATTATACAAGTTAAGTATATGGAGTTGAGCATCAATAACATTAACTCATGCTAATTCTAGAATTATGCAAATTTAAACAATGTATTCCTATGGTAGTTTACAATATTTTAGATGAATTCAATATTATGTGAACCATAATAGTTTCCTACTATAATATTTTTATTTCCATATAATTTCAAATGTACATCATCCAAAGGTTCACATCGATTAAATTACATTCATCCAAAATAATTCAAATTAGTGTATGGAGACTTTGCAGCATTCTTAATCTTATACTATTTGTATTCTTGAACTATTTGAATAAAATTCTATGGTAATATTACTATTTTGAGTGCAAAAAAGAATTTCACCATACAGTAACTCATTTAAATACATTTAAAGTACAAAAATGATATATTGGATTGAAAATAGGTTCATTGGTGTAATTGATAGTTAAGTTAAACATTTCCTACCAAATCATTACCCCGTAAAGGATCTTGGATATTTTTGAAGATAATTTATCAAATTTGTTTTAGTATGTTGTTGAAAGTTGGGAATTAAAAAAAAATTCTCTTCGAACATACAAAACACTATTATGGCAATGTGTGGAAAAAATTTCAATTCATTTCATAGTGTAAATTCAAAGATTATAATGTTTGAAGTAAGGGAAAAAAACTTCTTTTTATTCTTGCATGATGGATTTTGTAGAATTTGAACCTTACAAAAAATTGAATGACTATTACATCTTAGTAGGCATGTACAAGCAAATTCAAAAGCAAATTATGGGGCTACCTTACTCTACATCACCTTGCACTAAAAAAAAGTGAAGTAAACTAGCAATATACTAATCATTTTTTGATGGTTTCTTATGTAGCGAGGAGATTTTTTCATTTGAAATCTAAATTGTGAAAGTTAGAAATACAAATTTGAAGTATATGAAAAAATTTCAAGAACTTTGAGATTACAAATTTCAAGGTAATAGCATTTGTAGTTAGAAGAATTTGTTTTTCTTCAAGCTTGCCAACAAGGTTATCAAAGTTTGGATTGCTCTTGGAATGAAATGTTTCCTATAAAAGTAGGAATTTTCTTACCATTGCATATAATATCTTGTTAGTCACATACATGCCAAACTTTTGAGTTAGATGTGAATTTAACAAAAGATACCAAAACTATCAAAAAGTGCTCGGGTTATTCTAGGCGATATAACTTTTGACTGAGGCATCCGATTGAAATGTTTTTGTACTCATGTGAAGGATCCAAAAGTCTCCATTTTGTATCAAATTTTGAAACACATCCATCCATTTTTTTACTTCATCATTACCAAACTTTTAAGAGCCGCTCCAATGTTGACACCGAAACGAGCATGGGATCCTATCCAGACCAGGTTTGTTGCCGGAACAATGGATAGGCCTACGCTATTTCCAACGTGTGATTTGCAACCGTGAACCTCATGTGGCAATGGATCAAGGCTTGACAAACATGACTTTTTGAGTGAATTTCTTCCATTTTGGGTGAGAGCGTGCTTTTAGGACCACCACCATTTGTTGAGTCAAGAAACCACCACCCACTTGTTAGAGATTCGAAACTTCCCATGTGCTCTTCTATGCTTAGCAAATCGCCCCAAAATGCCCCAAAGTAGGGGCTTTCATGTGAAAAGCCCTGGAAAATCCTGTTGGTACTAACGGCAGCATTGGTGAGTGAATTTTTACAAAAGCACGTTATAAACCCAGTTGCCACAGTTACTGTGCTTGTTTCAGTGTTGCATTGGAGCTGCTCTCAACCTCCCTCACGTTCTCACGTTCACTGTAAAGTAGCTTGTGGTCAATGCAAGGCCTCTTTCCCTCAGGTCAAGAGACAATAAACCCAACATAAATCAATCCTACAAGTGGCTAGTACGGAGTAAGCTTCTATCTCTGCCCGCATGCCAGCCAGTGCCAAAGAATGACCAGGTGTGTACCATGAAAGATAGGACTGATGCAAAACAAAAAAACAGTTTCATTTCACATTCATTCTCCAATGGGAACTTCTCACCAGGAGGTAGATTCCAACCACTTGCGGACTCGAGGTGCTCGGGACGGTTCCGGCATCGCGTGACGGAGATTCTGAACCGTATTTCTCGCGGCGGGCTTTCAGGGGCATCCAATAGTCGCTTGCTGGAAAAAATCCATCTAGAAAGTGGGGACCTCGTGCTATCCCCACTGAACTTCAGTTTGTGTGTTGGCAAGTCGGAAATCAGAGAGCTTGTTGTTAGTTGTGTTCCTTCTCGGAGGATTTCAGATCATGCTCGACCTTGATAGAGAATGAGAGTCAGGGCAGACGACCATTACGAAGCAGTGTAGTACCTTCGTTTGCAGGTTTGTAGTTTTTTAGCTTGTTGGTGCCCACGAATTCCAGCAGGAAGAAATCTGGAAGTGTAGACTCGGTATGTATATTGATCCGGTTACCATTGAAGCTAAGTGAGGAAACTTACAGGAGACATCTGAAGTTGGATTCGAGAGGAGCATTTCGAGATGGCGCCATCTATTTTCGACTATTCGCAAGTAAGCTCAGCGCTCGTGTACATACGACGTGAACTGGAGAATTCGCGTTTGGGCTTGAATCAATCGTTGGTACTCATTGTGTTGCTCGCCTTTACCCCAGCATTCTTCTTCCGATGGCTCTCCACGAGGTACTCGCCTCTCCTTTACTGCTCTGTCGCTCAAACACGAACTCTGTCGCGTCTGTCAGTGAGGTTTTCAAGCTTGGTCGGTTTGCGACATGTCTTGCCACAATAGGCAACCACAGAAGAGAACTATGTACGTTTCTTCGAATCTTACGATTCGCAAGTAAGTCCTAGAATGATGTGCTCCTCGGTTACGGTTTCTTTTTGTATGTAACCGTGAGCGTGTGCAGGAAACTGCCCCCGAGTCCCCCGAGCTGGCCCTTGATCGGACACCTCCACCTGCTTGGCACACATGCGCATCAATCCTTGGCGGCGCTCTCTGCGAAGTACGCACCTGATGGCATCATGTATTTGAAATTTGGACTTAAGGAAGGGATCATTGTCTCCAGCCCCGAAGTGGCGAAGGAGATTTTCAAGAACCACGACCTCGCGTTCGCGCAGCGGCCTCAGTTGATTGTAACAGATATTCTCATTACCAATAAACAAGGTAAGCTCATCGATTCAACGTTGGATAGTCATTTTCATGCTTTGAGATTGGAGATTCATCTCGAACATGCTTCCAACTGTAGAGACTCATCCCCCAATTAGAGAAGTGGGAGAAGGTGGGATTTCAAAATGAGCATCGCCCTGTCATTCCCATTCCATCATTGGAAGCACTCAATTTTGAACATTTCGACTCCGAAACTACTCTGAAACCCACTTGATGAAGAGAAGGAATTGAGAATACTACGAACTGTGGTTTGGTTTGGTCAGGTGTGGCGTTTCAGAACATCAATGCCTCATGGCGCAACCTTCGGAAGATCTTTACTCAAGAGATTCTCTCCCCGAAACGAATGCAATTCGCGAGCAAGTTGCGAGAGAGCGAGATGAATTTCTTGGTGAACTCCATACTAAACGACGTACACAAGAGCCCTAAGACACCAATTCTACTGGAGAAGTATCTGTGGACCTTAACAATCAACTTCATCGCCCGACTGGTCCTCAGCAAGCGCTACTTCACAAACGACTCAGTCGAAGAGAGCGCGGAGGCTGCCGAATTCAAATACGTCACACTCGAGCAGTTCTTCCTCCTCGCCAGCATCTTCCCGGCCGACAGCTTCCCGTTTCTGGAGCCCTTCGACATCGGCGGACTGCAGAAGCGCACCAAGGCGTTGCTCCCTCGCTTCCAAGGACTCCTCACGAAGATTCTGGACGAACGCCGCGCACAGAGGAAGCAAGAAGGCGATGCGCATGTAGATGTTGACATGGTGGATGTGCTGCTCACGAACCAAGAGAGAGGGGAAATCACGGAAGGAAACCTCCGTGGCGTCGTGTGGGATGCATTCGCTGCCGGGACCGACACCCAGATCACGACCATTGAGTGGGCGATGGCGCACATCGTCCACGATCCCCAAATTTACGATGCGCTTCGGTCCGAGCTTGACCGCGAAGTCGGCTTGGAACGAAGAGTCACAGAAAGCGATCTGCCCAAATTGACCTACCTGCAGGCGATTGTGAAAGAAGCCTTCCGGTTGCATCCCCCTGTGCCGCTGCTCCTCCCGCGCGAGACCTCGGAGGCGTGCACCGTTGCGGGCTACCACATCCCTCCGAACACACG
This sequence comes from Climacium dendroides, assembly GCA_950106755.1. Lineage (NCBI taxonomy): Eukaryota > Viridiplantae > Streptophyta > Bryopsida > Hypnales > Climaciaceae > Climacium > Climacium dendroides. The sequence continues at coordinate 19,962,240 of OX467083.1, forward strand.
TCTGTTCGTGAATGTGTGGGCAATGGGGCGGGATCCAAAAGTGTGGGAGAATCCCCTGGAGTTTCGTCCCGAGCGGTTCCTGCAAGAGGACCTGCGAGGAGTGGACGTTTACGGACAGAATTTCAATTTGATTCCCTTCGGCGCTGGACGGCGGATTTGCCCGGGGTTGGAGATTGGCAGGATTGGCGTGCAGTTCGGGATTGCAACCCTGGTACAGGCATTCGAGTGGTCGCTCCCTGAGGGCGTGACGGAGATGGATTCGAGCGAGACGCCGGGGCTTACGCTTAACATGGCGAATTCGTTGCGTGTGATCGCCAAACCTCGCTTGGCATCGGACCTGTATTCATTTTGATAACAAAACATCACGTGTACAAACTTGTTTTGGCAATGAGTTGCCCAATGTGCAGTAGTAACTGGATTTCGTTCTGTAATTTCCCTGTTCTATGTATACATTTTATGACGACAATTGGGAGTGCAAGAATGGATCTTTAATTGAGGTCTTGAACACCCGGAAGAGAAAGAAGGCATGCCGGGCTTGATTAAATCACAGATGGCAGCTACTTGATTTAACCTGAGGCAGTGAACGCCTGACTGTAGCTTGCTTGTAAAGGTGGGTCTTGGATTGGTAGTCGACAAATACCTTTCTATGATCAACACTAACTAATGTCCACAGTTGGTGGCATCACTTCGTTTGAAGATCTTCGGTGATGAGTTTAATTTCCTCCTGAACGATTTCAGCCGCCGTTGCAGGGTCGTCGTCTGTGGCATTGGCCATGTTGGGAGCAGGAGGTCCATCCAGTTCAACAGTTGCCGCCGATCCTCTCCTTACAAAGTCGTGGATAAATGTGTTCACTTCTTCTGGAAGCTCGTCATGCGGACAGTGACCTACGAGAAACAACATACCACCAAATCAATTTTCTAGATGTCGGTGTAGAGCGCTCTGATTTACTTGAAGAAACGGAACTTATCACTTAGTAAGATTCAGAGAGCATCAATGTCAGCATAGTTACCTGCATCGACATATTTCACAGAGACGTTGGAGCAGAGTGCTTTTAACATTTCTGGACGTTTGGCTTTCTTCTGGAGAGGATCATGTTTTCCCTGTACGCAGTAAGGCAACGTGAACATGAGACACCCATGCACAAATGAAATACTGACATCCACTTTCGCACATATTCTGAGCAGATTTCTCTCTAGTAAATAAAATAGAAATAAAAACATAATGTACCTGAATGGCGAGCACATTGCCCGTGTAGCGGTCGAGATAGAAATTCAAAGGCAAGGGCGCTTTCAAGAGAAAGACGCTCTCCAGCACATTTGTGTTGCCAGGATCATAAGACTGTAGTAGCTTAGGAGAACGACGGTCTCTAAAACTGAATGAAAAAATACGAAGCACACAGCTGTGCAAAACAATTTGCACAGCATTCGCCAGGTGAAGTTCTTGTGGAAAGTACAACCTCAGAACTCAATGTGAACAAGGACAAAGTGAGGATACGCTGCGCTTAACTTCATTCAGTAACCAACTGTCCACTCTTGATGGTTGCTGTATATCATAGAACAAGCAGTCCGAATCAGCAATTTGCATGCAAATCCGAAACCTCTAAACTGCTCTAAAACAATTAAAATTCTGACAAACCGCACCAATGACTCCTGATTGATAGATCAAAATGAGTCAAAGTTTAAAGAAACTCACCTTCGGATAACACCTAGTCAGTAATTTGTCACTTGAAGACTGCAGATAGAATAAGAGAAGCTTGGACACCGGCTTCGCAATCGGCGAACTCTCTCTCGGCTGTAAAAACACCACAAACATACAAGGAGATAGCATTTCATCCACACGGCCAAGCCATTGGATGTAAATTCGTGACAGATCGGACACTTAGAAAAAATAAACTTACCCGAAAGAATGATTACCTTATTGTATGTAAGTGTTTTGTAATCTGGGATCACCTTGCCAGCAGTATTCAGCAAAACCAAGGACGACACCAAAGAGGGCCACAAGCCAGACACAACAGTGGCCGTGAAACCTCCGATGGAGTTTCCCACCAAAACGACAGGCTCTTGCACAACCTCCACAATAAAGTCCCGCACAAGCTCCGCCCACAGAAGCTCAGTGTAAGTGACATTAGGTTTCTCGGAGCGGCCGAAGCCAATCAAGGTGGGAGCAAACACGCGGTAGCCTTCCTCCGCTAAGCCTCGGAGGTTGTCTCGGAAATGTTCCCAGAATGCTCCGAAGCCGTGCACCAAGAGCACCGCTGGGCCTTTGTTACCCATCGATGAGTACTAAGCACACAAATGACTGGTCGTGTTAACCGATTTGCACAATTGATTATCAATCACAACATCGGCAATAAAATGATCTCATTGAAAGTGCATTTCTGAACTAGAGACAAAGTATTCATGTGATCCTTACTTGAATGTGATAACCTCTCCACCGCCATGCACAGACGCTGAAACCTTTCTGACTAGCTTGCATTTCGCTCGTTTTCTGCAAGAGGTCGAACCACTACAGAGAGACAAGCATCTCTCAGACTCCATGTTAAGAGCTTGTGAGCTTGTGATACTCTTTGGTGAATTCAACAAAAAATTTAGACAATGACAGCGAAGCTCACCTCCATGGCCTTCACGTCCCCAACCGCTGCTCCGACTGTGAAAGTCGAGTATCCGAAAGGAGACAGACGACCACCGTTGCGGTCCTTCTCATATTGCAGAGCTTCAAACAGCACTCTTCTCCTCGAAATCGTCCCTAGAGCCAATGAGTTGCCAAAGAGCTTTCGGAAGGAGGCACCGGAGCCCTTCTTCTCCATTTCCCATATGTGTTCATATATACTGCGATGCCATCATCACCGAGCTTCAGTCTAACTTCTCATCTACAGAAAACTAAACCAAAACGATACATTGCAACAGAATCTCTTAACACAACTGGCACTTACGCTTGGTAATCATCTCTACTTGTTGGCTCCAGAAACCTCAAGTATCCGTCGAGCACGTTAGACGCACCAGTGGCACCCCCTTTGATGAAATACTCCCCAATAACTTCATCCTCTTCCACATCAAGCCCCTGCTTCTTCAGAAGCGAAGCTTGTGGACTTTCTAGAATGTACTCATCTCTCCACTTCATAATACCTCGAAAAGCGCTATACTGTCCAAGTGAGGGACCCTGTGACGGCCTGGCTCCTTGCGGAAGCAAGCTTTCACCTGGTTGCTCCTGCGCTGCTCTTAGGATTTGCCACCATGGATTCTCTTCTCGAATGGCGTCGACACTGGCAGCAAATTCCTTGAAATCGGGTAGAGCTCCCGCGTCTATGTCCTTCGGCAGTCCGGGCAGTGACGTTGGTGCGGGCAATGGAGCGAGGGTTCGGAGTCCCAGGCGTTGGAATTCCTTGTAGCTGTCGGGTATGGACTTCACATTCTGCATAAAACGCAAGAGAACTAAGCTTCCCAGCTTTATGAGAAATTGAACAAGTCAGGTCAAGGATGCTAAATCCATACCGAAGTGTCATACAGCGACGCACACCATTGATCGAATTCAAGTCTGGTAGTGGAAGACGAAGAATCCTCTAGAGATTCCAGCACCGAGTCCACTGTGAGGTTCCAGATAGATTCCACTTCATCCTCGGCGATGATGCTGGTTGCACCAATCTGGAGTCAGAGGAATAAATATTACTCTTTGGTCTTCTCAGCATAACACATTGCAAAACTTCATAGAAAAACTGCATTCGATGTAGAAGAGCTTTCGAATTCATGAAGTGAAAAGAGCAAGAGTATGGCTTACCTTCTGAGCGAGAGAATTCAGCACATCTGCAGTTCGACCAGTCAAGACGATTAGGTCTGAGCCGAGCAGCCGAAGCTCCTTCCGAAGATCCGCAATAGCATCAAATAAGCTCTCCAATAGCTCCTTGGACCAACCTGCATGCATTGGCAAACTATGATTCACCGTGGCTGCAATTATCTATAAACCTCATAACTGCCGCTACCAATCAAATTCCAGAGTTGCAAAATAGTTTCCAAACCTATACCTGAAAGCTCCAACTCGAGCTGAATTCTGTCATGCAGACAGGAAAATCAAATACTTTAGGGTTTCAATTATAACAACGAATCACTAACCGACACAGATGTGAGGATCAAAGACGTAAACAGGCAACACTTTCTTGTAAGCCGAAGCCGCCACTACACCCGGATGGTCGTCAAGGCGCAAATCGTGCTTGAACCACAAGACAGCCAATTCCTTCGACTTAGGGCTTCCATTGCCAGCTACCGCAGCCGTCTTCACCAGTCGCTTGAAACGTTTCGAATCGTACTCCACCGCCCTGAATCCCGAAACCTTATGATATCGGTACAAAACCTCGCAACTACTCAAATTCTTCCTGATAGAAAACAGCTTACATTGCGGCTCAACCGGCTTCTTCACTCCGCGAGAGAGTCCTCCCAGACCACCGAGAGCTCCTTGCAAGGAGCAAGCTATAGTGGCAGCCATGACGAGCAAGCGAGCTCACACGACGCACATGGAGCGACAACACTCACAATATCTTGTAAGCTTCTCACTATATATATCCAAAGACCTGACAACCGACTCCACTCTTCGAAATTAATGCGAAATTCTATGACAATTCCTCCATCCAATGCCTCCGCGTTAAAGGATGCGATCGAGATTGGCTCTACGAAATTGGCAGCACTTCTGTAGTGAATTGGTTGAAATTCTAGCCTCTCCTTACGGGAAACAATACACGGAGCTTGACTAAATTTGCTTGTCACTCCGGCCACAACTCGGAAGCAATAACTTAGTGGATCAGTGGAGCAGAATCCCGCTGAGGCAAGGATGATGATAGCAAAAGGTTCCATCCGTGATCAAGGGCTGCGAAGCTCTCTCTAGCAGCAGACCCTCAGCGATGAAGGGGGCTACAACTGTACTTAGATTATGGACTCTGGTAGAGGTAACTATTTCTCATAACTTAACCCCTAAATGTTGAAATGTCCTAAAAAAGGGATATTTCAACATTTAGATTTTTAATAAATCAATAATAGAGAAATAAATAAAAACTAAAATCAAACATTTGTAAGGGCTTGATGGTAATGAAATTTCACTAAGAAAATGAACTTAAAACCATCTTCAATGTTTAGAAGTGTGCGTGCCATGAAGCCCCTTTTGGGGCTTATTTGCATGAATGTGGAGGACATAAAATAATGTATTTTTTTATGCTCTTCATATGGAACATGCTCATTAGTATGGAAATAGACCACCCAAATTTTAGCTCTATCTAATATATTAAATTTGGGTACTCCTTAGTACAAAAACAAAAACAATCCAAAAATGTAACAAATTAGAAAAAATTGAATTTTATATATAAATGATTTTAAATTTTTTTTGGAAAATAAAGGTTAAAATTACAATTAAAAAGTTGTAGAAATATATTTTTAAATTTTTGGCATTGGATCTAAAATTCAAAAGTTATAACTTGGATAAAAATCAATTTAGCAAAACGCTACCAAAACAATTCAATCTTTCTTGCAATCACTCTAAGATATTCTATATTTTCTTCTTATACATTTTTGAACACTCTGTATATAAAATGAATATAAAAATTTAAATTTTTTGGAAATAGGTGTACATGTAACTATTTAAAAGTGAGCCCAAGTTCTTGTGAATAGACGTTGAATATTTTAGGCAAGAATTTGTAAAAAAAAGTCACAATTAGAATGGTAGAATGTCTAAAAATATTTTTCATATGGATGAAAAATCAATTATTCATCTAGAAGTACATTCATTCATTCTAAAAAGAGCAATTCCATTCCTTGAGCTATTAGCAATTCCATGATTTTTCCTTCTAAAAGAAATGAATTCTCTTGCCAAATATTCTATCAAAATTATTTGGTACAATTTTGGGTACAATATTACATTTGCAAGAATCACAGTTCAAAATAACCCCTATGCACAATGTTCTTCTTAAAGTATTTTAAAATTTATCTTGAATATTAAGTATTCATTTCTAAATAGATATAATTTTTCATCTTCAAAATTGTAATTAAATACTTGTTTATTTTGATAGTTTTATTTGTTTCTAAAGTATTTGTCAACCACCAATTGGAGATTAAAAAAATATTTTTTAAATTTTAAATCCCTCCTAAAATTTTACTTGAGGATTCTGAGGTATTCAATGTTTGGAATATGGAATTGTGAGAAATTTTACAAGCTTGACAAGGGACTATAGGACACCTATGTCAACGGCAACCTTATTGAGGACAACATTAGATGAGTGCCTCTCCCTTCTCTATCCATCAAAAAACATCCATCTCACTCACCCATCTGAACGTGAAACATTTTCATCTCTCCTTGACATGGCACAAGGCGATTCTTCTGGCACTATAGCCAAGATCACCGTTGCTACACACTACCCGGCTATTCCATATCCCATAGAATATAAAAAGATAATTAGAAAAAAGAATATGAATCCATGAACTATGTCAACTTGTTTAAGTGATTGCAATTGCTCAAGTTTTTGTTTTGAATAAGGTTTCTACAATTCTATATACAATAGAATGCAATGGCAAGAGTCTTGTTATATATGTCCACATTGTCAATGATCTTACTATTGTAGCTTGTAATGAAGCCATGACCTAGGAGAAATAGCCTACAATAGAAATGTTTCATTCAACTTGATTCAAAATTATTCACAGACAATTTGATATAAAAACCAGCTTAGAAAAGTGACCTCGCACACACAAGATGCACATTTAGCTAGACACTTTATTATTTGAAGCAAGCTACAACCCGAGTTAGATAATTCTCTCCTAAAAACAAGAATTCAATCTATTTCAAAACTTACAAATAAACATGTCCTAATGTTTGATAACTATAGCTATATCTTAATCCCAAATCTTAGAGCTTCATGTCAATGATTGTGAAGTTGGATTGGAGCTTCAATGATTGTGAGGTTAGAGCATAACTTTCGTCAACCTTCTAATGCAATTGGTTCTTGAACCGATTAGAAAATTGTTCCTAATTACAAGGCATAGAACTTGCATTAATTGTAGTCCAACCTAGCCTAGCAACAAGCTTTCCAAAGGTACTAGCTAGAATCTAACGGGCCATCATACAACTTACAGTGGAATCAAGAAAGCCTCATTCAATGTGTCTACCATTCCTCCATTGGAACCAATTCAACAACAATAATTTGAGGAATTGACAGGTTCTCACCAAATGCCAGTGCTAATTTATTTATTTTCCTAATGGCTCCAGTAATGACATTTATGTTAAGTTTGGTTGCTTGGGCTGTTATACCGCGCACCGTACAAGGTGCTTTCATCGCTATAGCCTCATTCAATGTGTCTACCATTCCTCCATTGGAACCAATTCAACAACAATAATTTGAGGAATTGACAGCTTCTTACCAAATGCCATAGCACTCACTTGAAGTTGGTTGTATACTAAGCCTCATATCTTGACCTCAATGCTTCAATTCACTGTTGAATATTGAATATGTGCTCTAGCTATGGCCATTTTGTCTCTTTGGCCACTCCATTTATTGCAGCATGCTCACCATCCTCACCTCGAAATAAAGCAACAAGATTGCAATAAAATCTAGTCTCTAGCTAATAAGAAACCAATTCAAAATGACACTTCATCAATCCATCGGCCTTCACCGGCTAGCGACAAATTAAAAGAAACCAAGACATACCTGAAGTATAGTAAGTATGCGGCCAATCCTTGGACTACTACACTAAGCATAGTTCATTTGCAAATTCTTGCAACAAATTAGTTAGTGCAAGGTGAATGGAATGCCTACACTAGGAGGGAAGCGACACTCCTGTTCTACATTAATAGTTTGTATCCACCGACCTTTGGATGGAGACGTTGTCCCTCCGGTAGCCGACATCTGGTATCCCCGACCAACATACGGAGGATTCTAACTGCTGGAAGCCCGCCCTTGTTTTCGCACCGACCACCAGTCGGTGACTTCAATTTCGCCACGCCCTTACCGACCACCGGACGGGAGAGACGATGTTGAGGAGATTGGGAGACAGTGTCTATTTCGAAAAGTTTAGGTATCCCATCCTCTGGCATTTTGCAAATCATCAACCGCTTTGACTACAATGTTTTCGTCATTGCATCAATTAGACGTAAGGCTTGACGTTAGATTTCATTTCGAAAAGGACTCGATGAGATCGATCGATGCGACGTTTTTAGCCAGGATCGATATATGTCCTCGGAATCCAAAAGCTCGATCGCACTCACCAGGTGCGGAGGTTTTTAATTTGCTTGCAGAAGATAAGTTAAGTTAGTACAGAAGTTGAGGCTCAAGACTCAGAAAGCGCACTCACAAATCTCTGTGGGTCCAGTCTTATTCAGGAACGAATTTTCTGAAACCTGAAAATGGTTCAATTTTCAAGAACTCTGACAAGTGACCACAATCAGACCTCGAGACGTAACTTTAGTATTCCTCTGTCTATTTTTGTCAGAATATTTTAATATAACTTCTCTGTAAAGTTTCGGACAAGCAATCCCGGTCATCCTGGAACATTTTCTAATTCAAAAGTGTCAACTGCAGATTCCTTAAGAATGATGCTCGAGTACCTACGGGAGTACGCTACCAGGTACTTGATCACGTATTTGCATGATCAGGTTTGTCTGTCAGATCATCATTTTGGTTAATTTTTCTTGACGATTTCTATTTTGCTTTGATTTCCTATACTGGTAGTAAGAATCTGTTCGCATTCATTTCTGCGAGTATCAATTTGGAATCGAAGCTGTTGGATTTGTTTTGAATGTATAAATAAATGTGCGTGATCAGGTCTGATGGCCATATAAAATTGAAAATTCATTCGTTTTCTTCACGATCTCTGTTCACCTATTATTTCTATTTTAAAAGATTCTATTCGCATTCGTTTCTGGTAGAATCAATTTGGTAGGTACTGCCGGTATGACAAATTGACAGGGACGGAGGTAACTGTGGTTGAAGAACTCTGTGTAAGAAACATCTGACAGACGGCCGGGCGTTGTTGATGTCAGGGAAAGAGCAGATCGTGGCCGTCCAAACCGCAGTGCCAGCTAGCGGCAGGGGAAGGCGAGAGGCGCCGACCGCTGGATATGGATTGGCGACCGGGGAGAAGGAGGCACCTACCGGAGGACGGCGAGCGGTGGAGCGGTAGAAACTAAGAACAAGGGCATGCGTGGGAGGGGAACGTCAGAACGGGAGAAAGGTTACGGGGACAGAGACGGGGGTTTGTGCTCTTGTTCTTGGTGCGGGCGAAGGGGGTTGGGTGGGAGCGGCATATTATTCGTCTTTTGGCGCAAGGGGAACGGGAGCGAGACGCTGTGTTCCCAGAGCGCTTAGGGTTGGCGAGGGTGTGAGCGCAAGGGGTGCCGGAGAGGAAGTTACGGGGCGAAGGGAACTACGAGAACCAAGGGGTGGTGTGGGAGGGAGCTTGGGAAGTTCGTTGGCTCCTGACGTTGGGGAATATTTTTTTTCTGTTGAATGTCTGGTGAGTAGGCCAATTTACAAAAAGGGGCCAGTGAGGCGAACGTGAGCGTAATAGTAGCCTCGCCGACGCCGGGGATGGTGAAGGTGAAGGGTGTGGAGTGGAGCCATGTGTTGGTGGTGAAGGAACCGGAGCGCCATGGCATGGCCACGCTCGTGCGCTGTGTGCACTGCGGGAAGGAGTTCCAGGGCAACGCCATGCGCATCCGCGCGCACTTGCTGGGAAACAAACGCTCCGCGGGCGTGTCCGGCTGCCCTTCTTGCCCCGAGGAGGCGCGCGAGGAGCTACGCCTCATCGACATCGCCAAGTCGCAGGTCAAGCGCAAGCGACAGGACCGCACGCCCCGCGCCCCGCGCGCAACCTCCTCGTCCGATCACAGCCTGGACAGCGCGCAGCAGCAAATGGATCTCATGGCCGCGCTCCAAAAGGGGGAGAAGTCCGCGGTCGAGCAGGCGTTCCGGAGCATGGTCTTCCAGGCCGGAGGATTGCCTGTCAATTACGTTAATTTCTCTCCGGTCAAGTCAGTGGTATAACTTTATACATTCCTTTTTTATTGTCCTGTACTGTATTTGTTTTCGTGAATTAGGGGATGACTCAAGAAACGCCAACAATTCTCGGTTTCCTTGTCGCCTTGGAATTTACGCTTCGAGCAGCACGTAGACATTGTGGTTTACATGTTTGAAGGCTCGTTGTTAGCATGAAGCAAGTCCCACCCCACAATTAGACTATAGACAACCTGGCATGCTCTGAGAATACGGAGATACATCCTTTACGAAATTCCTTGCAAACGGTTTCCATTGACAGAGTAGTCGCCTGTTGTCAATTCGAAGGTCACTTTATTGAACCTGGAGTTACGGTTAGTGTTGCGACTGGAACTGTCTCGCGGTACATAGGTCACCTGATCGGTCTACACTCTATTTAGTACTTCTAGAATTGAATTGTGACCTACAGAATGGATCTTTTTGATGCGGTTATGGCCGTTGCCTAGCTGTAACGGAAGGACGGCATATTCTTGTGATATCTGATTGAGGTTCTTGATGGTGCTAAACAGGCACCAAACGTAGCTGAGGCCGCAGATTTGGAGTCTTTTTTTGATGGCTTTGGAATTCGACCAGAAACTATTGGCAAGATTAAGGAGATGGGCTTCACTGGCAAGACTTTCATGTCGAACGTTGATGAACTCCTCACACTCCTGGATTCTATAAAACAGCATTGTCATCTGACTCTTGGAGAAGAATGGGGTATTAAGGGTGCAGCAAAGAAATGGCAAAAAGGTAGGTCGTTCTCCGATTGCCATTATCATTAGGGATGGGGTGGGGAGTGTGGTACATGCAGAAAGTGTGAAATTCAAAAACCTGTTCTCATCTTCCGCATCATCAATTTCGCATGTTTTCCAACAAGGTGACCGATGTTTACTTGGTTTTGTGACAGATCATTCCATGGTTTTTAATCAACCAGAACTTGAGAAATGGCCGGAGACTGACAACGAGACTGCGAATGGCTGCAAGGAGGTCCTCGGCCTTCGTAAGCGTTCTTTTCTTGTTGCACGCCTCTCTGTCCATTTCCGTCGATGGTACCTTAGTATTTTTGGTCAACTTATCTCGTGTTACTCTGTTATTATCTTGGACATTGAGTCTCTGGCCGCGAACCTAACGGGTGGTAAAATTTGCATGTAGCTTCCAGCTAGTCCCATTCCGGAGCACACAGAGACGACACAGGAATAGTACATTACGGGGAGACAATTTACGACTTCACTTAAGATGCGGTGGAACAAGGTGGCTGAAGACCTTCAAATTTTTTTCCAATGTAAGATACACCCTTGTCAAGTCCAATCTTAATTCTTCTCATCTCATCGTAGAAGTGGCACCGATGACTCATGTGGTTGTATGTAGCCTCGTAGCATAGATCATGGTTGTGAGGTCTCATAGGAGAATTTCAGGTCAGGTTCTAATGTCCTTGGATATTTTGTCGAAGCAGAGGCTGCACAGCACCGCTGGATGTGTAGAGGAGCTGGAATGGTGGATGTGAAGCAGAGAAATATGGTGTATATGGGTGAGGTATGAGTGAGGTATGGGTGAGGTATGGGTGAGGTTTGTCACACGTGTACGGGAATTTCAAATTAGCAACTTTTATTCAATACTTGTACATACTTGTAGTCCATACAGCGTGTTCACGCCTGATGATAAGCTGTGAAGCAATTGAAGACATATTTTGTTTTATTTTTTTCTTTCTTACTCTTAGATTTTTGTAAAGAAACGAAATTGCAATATCATGCTCGGGAGTTCCTGCCTGGGATTTTCATCACTATCCGAGATTGGAGTAGTAGCTAAACCTATAGGGGACGTGCAATTACCTACTCCTGTATTTGAGGGATTCAGTGGTTCAGGTATCATGATCTTGTATCATTCCTGTTCTTCTGTTCCAAGTGTGGGGGATGCCAAGGGTTGGCTTTGCTGTGCCCGTGGCGGATAGGAAACGAGGACCCTAATCGACAGGTCAGAGTCTGGATGCCATTGCAACATCTTCAAAACAGAAGTTCGCTACGTCGGACTTGTTGCATTGGTGAGCATGTCTATTGTTTTACTTCACAAATTATCTTTGCTCTTTACTGAACTTTTTTGGAACATTCCTCGCGTAGAATCCAAGTTAGAATTAGACTTAGTGTCATGTTTTTCGGTTTCGTTTGCCTGTGACAGTTCTTTTAATAATTTTAGGCACGATCTACTTTAATGATCCTGTTATCGAATCTCATGAGCTCATGAGTTTTTGTTTTTGTTTGTGTCCACTTTATTCACGTATGCTATGCGTTTTGCAGATTTTGACCTTTGGCGTCTTCTTTTTTATTTGATCTTGGCAATCACTTATGTCAATGCGAAGGGTCGATAGGAACACGAGCGACCTACATGGTTGGGTCAACATTTGGGCTAGCGCGGGCAGCTACCTCAATAGGAGAGAGCAATTTCGTGCAATTGACTCGTGTGCTATTGCATGGTATGGTAGTGACTACTTTTTGACTGTAGAACCCAAGGAAACCAATCTGAGGCAATCTCAATTTAGAGCTCATACTCCTAGTAGAATCTGAGTGGAACCTATTCTGTTATTGGTAAGCCGAGTGCTCATAAATCGAGCGGCAGGGCATTATGCCATTCGGTCGGCACCTTGGAACCTCAGAGTAGGAATTTCTGCACGTGGATTTAGGAGCTGCCTTCCAGTCTTCTATGTAGCTTGCTATAGAGGGTTTTTTTTAGATAATTTCATCTCCTTGGTATATGATTTAATTTATGGAAAGCTTCTTGTATGTGTCAGTATTGCGCCCAACCCCCTCGATTGTGTTCGCTATTTGTTTTGTGACAATAGCTTGCCCTTCTCCATTGTTAGACTCAAATTGACAAAACATGAAAATTCAATCAGTGAAGAGAAATATAACATGGGGCCAGAAAAATTCCGAAAAATTGAAAACAACAATTTGAATCACATGTTTTCTTCATTATGTAAAGTCAAGCCCTCCAATCATCCTCTTATGACTAATTTTAGATGATTTCACGTTACAGTGCACGTGAGATTATATTTCTCCCCCCCAACAAATTCTACGTGCAAGTGGTTCATTTTCATATTTGTTAGATATGCATAGCATGTATTGATTAGAAATTAAAGAGGGGAAACCAATGTAAACTCAAATGTGGATAGGGATTGGGATGCTTCAATATTTGAGGTCACGATAGTCTTCATGGCACAGAGGGACAACATCAGAAAACTCAGCAATCCAGATTTCAGAGGGCAGAGAACTAATTTATTCCCTCATTGACAAAATCCTGAACCCCCATACTGTACGTATTGATAAGAAAAGAATCTGCCTTACCCAACCTAAATATCATTTTCGGTGTGCCTTGATCCAACCTAAATATCATCTTCGGTGTGGCTTGATCCAACCTAAATATCATCTTCAGTGTGGCTTGATCCAACCTAAATATCATGTTCGGTGTGCCTTGATCCAACCTAAATATCATCTTCGGTGTGCCTTGATCCAACCTAAATATCATCTTCGGTGTGCCTTGATCCAACCTAAATATCATCTTTGGTGCGCCTTGACCCAACCTAAATATCATCTTACATGTGTACCCCTAAGACCAAAATGCAACATCTACATTTAGACCAAAAAGGACCACTTTTTTCTAGATATTAACCTTGAAACGACATTGAGGACATTTTGTGTTCATTGGATGATTTCAATAGGGTTTGTAGGATGAATAAAATAGTTTTTCATTCTAATTTTTGTAGAAGAATTGCTTGAGTGCATTTTAAGTGAATACAGGAGTCCCTCATTATGATGATGATGATGTTATCTTGATGTGATGTTTTGCTATTAAAATGATATTTTCTGAATTTGTGTCCAAATAATGAAAATGAAATTTATCAAGTTTAGTTTTTACTCCAATTAGAAAATTAGAAAAATTCTTAAAATTCAATATTTTATTGCAATTTGAAATTTGGGCCAATAACCATGGTTTGTTGATTTTATAAATTTTATAATGACAAGGTAACTTGGGTTGACAACATGATGTTATACACTATAATAAAAAATATATATAATAAAGCTTTTAGATTTTTGGAGTATATTTTGTATTTGATATGGATTTTCTTCACTTTGTCCTTAAAGAATAAACAAAAAATGATACAATATATAACTGCAAAATGGCAACAAAGAGAATGAAGGATTGGGAGGCCTAAATCTCTTATCACAAGCTCATTCTTTCAACATGAATAGAATTAATAAGATGAACACAATCAAAATATGAAAGTCCGTAAAAATCTAGTGTTGATTTTTGGTACACCTTGAAATAATATTTTGAAAACTCATAACTTATTCATACAAAGTCCAAGTAATGCATGTTAAACAACATTGGGAATTCTCTTTTAGTTGTCAACAAAATCTAACAAGTGTCTATAATGCCACAATAACCATTCTCTTAGGACATATTATTTTTTTGGATGAATTTCCACGTAGTAGAATGAGTCTCTCGATTGATAAAAATGTCGTGCTTTCAATGCTACATTTTTCTACTTGATAGAATTGTGGTGTTTGGTGGTGGTCTACGACAATAAATTTGTAAGCATTTGTTTTTTTCAGTCTAATGTCAAAGGCTTCAAGCATATTTCAATGTCAAGAGTATATTCAAGATAGAAATTAGGCACCACCAACCCTTTTGTTTTGGCACCATGGGATCAAATTGCACCATTTAAAATAAATGTTCACTTTTTTGCTAGATAAATGTAATGTTTTTTGGCAATTTTTTTTCTACTCAAAATGTGAATAAGGTCACCAAATTAAGATGAAAAAAATGCATGAATATAATTGAAAAGTGTTTTTTTGGTCCAAAAGGTGGATGAATGTAAAAATATAATGCTTCACTAAATTTTAAATGATCACCATCCTTGCACTTTCTTAGAAATTAGATAAAAGAGTTGGGCACCACTAGAGTATTCTCTTTTGTCTTGTCTTTAGTAGCTTATCGAATAAGAACAAAAGGACTATTTTTCTCTAATTAAAGACCAATTTTGTAGGAGTAATCAAGTTGTATATGTAGAGAGGATGATGATATCTAGTATTGGTATACTTGGCATTGTTTGATTGAAACATTCTTAAATTTAATGTGCTCTATTGGCCTTGAAAGTTGATTGCAAGTAGTTGCAAGCTAAGATGACACAAGCATTCAATCATATACTAGGAATTTTTTATGTTGTTGTGAAAAAAACACTACAAATATTTAAATGACTAAGTGTGAGTTTGAAAACAAAGTTAACTATTAAATGCAATTGTTTTATTTTTTAATTTGAGGTTTTGTAAAGAGATATTATAAAGAACAATTTGGAAAAATAATTTGGTATTTGAGAGATTTGTAGGGATGGTGCAATAGTTTCAAGTCACAATGCACTACTTTTTATTCTATTCTAAGATTTTCAAATCCTCAAATTGTCACCTATCAAATTGTAGCCTATTGTTTTACAAAAGACATTTACATAGATATATTATGATATCATTTAGTGAAAGATTCTCAAATTAAAAAGAAAAAAAATTAAGAGTTTAAATGATGCATTTATTAGACATTGTCATATACCCTTAATGTACTCCAAAATTCAAATAACTTCAAAGCAAAGTAGGTTGTAAATGGAATTACTAGCTCTAAATTTTTTTAGAAGAGATATGTATGAAATCAAAACATCAAGTATTTAATATGCTAGAGTACTATTTTTAGATAGATGGATTTTTATATTCATTATTTTTAGATGATTTTTTATTTATTTATTGAAAAAAAATCTTGATTATTTAAATTACATATATTTGAAATTTGGTCCTTAAAATTTGTAGTAATCCAATCCCATTTTTTTTAAGTAATTAAAAATCAAAATTTTCTTAATATGAATAAAAGTGCTTGAGAGTATACAAAGTGCTTATCTTAGGACTAGTACTAGTAGACCATAGTTTGTAACTAACCTTGGTTTCAAATAGAAATTGCAAATACTTAATTTTGCATTACATTCTATGCTTTGATTAATAATTACTAACACCAATATTAATATACAAAAATGGAAACTAAAATTAAAAAGCTCTTCCATAACTAATTAAATCCTTACTATTGTCGAGTTTAGAAAAGTGGATGTTGGTAATGCATTTACAAATATAAAACTTTTAATAAGATTGTTATTATTTTTTAATTATTAAAAAACAAAAAATTAAGGCTTCATCGTTCTTATGCTATTTTGTGGATTTGAAAACCAGAAAGAATTGAATAAAAAAATCTAAATAATTTTGCAAATTTAAATTCTAATACCTCAAATAACGTTTGAAATATAAACATACTTCTATAAGTTTTTAGGCTTTGTAAAAATAAATATACTTCAAACCATTTTGGGGGAAGGAATTCTATTAGAATTAGACCAAGGAATTTTCAAATGTGATATTTTTATATGTAGAGACTTGTTGAGCATTATTAAATTGGAGAATTAAAGGTTACTTCTTTAACACTTCATACTTCAAAAATTGATATTATAAGAATTGAAAAATACAAAATTTGACTTCCATATATACTTCAATGTTTCATATTGACATCACTACAAGTTTATCAATATTTATATCTTTGTAGACCTACTTCATGTTCACTTTTGCAAACATCACTTCAATACTCATTTTTAGTTTTAAATAATATATATACACCTTTTGTGATGAAAGTTTAAGTCCCCTTAAAGTTTTGAACTTTGATTTTTCAAGCTTTGGGATAAAAAATTTTGGATTTGTAATAATTTGAAATGTTTCAAAAAAATATTTTTAGAAAATCAATTAAAACAAAAGTCTTTTTGAATTTTTCATTTTAGAAAATATAATCAAGAGTTTACAAAGTTTTAAAATTTTAATAAATTCAAATAATTAAACTCTTCAACTTTCAATATTTTGCTCTTAAAGACTTATAGTTATTCCCGGTGGTGTAGATGATTGTTCAAAGCCTTAATAAATATGATAGGATAGACAAAATGGTTCTACAATATTATTTTCCAAGACTTTCACCTATTGTTTGTCATAATCTTGGAAGCTCCAAACTTTAGATTAGGGCCATAATAAAATAATGTATGATTAATTATAATAACTATGCTAAATTATAACTAGTGACAATTATAGGTACTTATATCTGGAGGTAATTCAGATATAGAAATTCAGCATTGTTATTAAAACCCTCTCATCTAGATTCATGACTAAAATGTATATTGTATGAATTAGAAAGCTTAGGATTGATTTTATACACACTCAAAATTAGTACTTTGTAATTTTATATATTTAAATAGTATTCAAAATAAAAAAGTGATGTAAAATCGAAATCTATTTTTAATTATCAACAAGAAGGTAAGTCCTCTATAGAAATAGGGCAGTAGAAAGTATATTATTCCATATGGCTAAAGTATGTAACTATCGAGGTATGAAATCTAAGATCAACCTCTTATAGTCAAGTTAAATAGGCTAACTATTTTTACAAGAGCATTGTAGACCTTATTTAAGCATCATATACCAACTTATTTCAACTAAGAAAGTGTGGGAACTCAAATTAAATTCCAATGCTAGCTAAAATTTGTTTGTGATTTGAAGCCTCTAATCAAAAGTTATAGACAACATATGGCAATGTTTCTCCCTATTCTTATTCCACTATCCCTATTCATAAAAACCTTGGATTGAATTTGGGTATATCTATTTTCAACATTTATAAAAAAATTAAATTCATATTGTGTTTGTATGATGTCAAACAAATGCATGCTAAAAATCCCTTTCTAACTTCAAACAAGATCCAAGAAAATCTTAAAACAATTTTATAAAAGGAGCCATGCCTAAGTGCTTATTTAGATAATTTTAAGTGTATTTACTTTAGTTTGAAGATACCCACCACAGTAACAATAATATTCAAATTCAAACGATGGATGGTCCGAGATGACTCTAAACTACCGGGTGGTGGTGGTGAAGTACCCACTCGAGTACCCAATCCAAATGGTGTGGCTGCAAGTTTGATACCTGGAAGCGACATGTTCTTTACCATATGTAAAATCAACATCTCTTCCTAACATAAATCCTTGCACTGTATTTCTTGAACACACTTGTTAACTCCTAAATGATAGACTGGTGACCGTGGAAATCATCCATTTTGGTACCGTGGAAATCATTGGTCTAAAAGAATCCAAAAGCACTCTTTAGAAGTCAAAGTATTGTAAAAGATCTCCCCTTTTCACACAAAACTTTGAAGATGAATAGTTGCACGTCTGTCCTACACTAAAAGATTCTTTGTCATCCGTCAAACACCAAACATCCGCCTCAATGTTTAACCCATCAACAACGCGGAGGACGTTTTCTGGCCGATGAATGACAAAGAACTCTCCTTGTAAGATATAAGTGCAAACATTCATCCTCCAAATTTCATGTGAAAGGGGAAGGTCTTCTACAACAATTTGTTTTCCAATGATGGCTTCTTCATTTTTTTTTAAGCCAACAATTCACACGGTACCGATGATTTCCACGGAGAAAAACCCACAAACAATGGAATCTTGAATAATCACAAGAGAAAAAAACGAAAGAATTACACCAGGGCATTTGTAGTTGGTGTGCATGTTTCTTTATTTGCAATGAAATTTTGTTTCATTTGCGCCAAAAAGAAGAAAAAATTCAAATTTTAAATTTAAAAAAAATTACTAAGTAGTAAGAGCGAATGAAAACTTAAAGACGCAACTCTCCAGTGGGCCGGCATGTTCACGCCCTGCATAGAACCCCACAATATTAAGCTTCTTTTGGGCTCCCAAAATCTTCTTCTTGAGTGGTTCTAAAACCCTTTTTTTCACTTTTATTTTTATTTTGGCATTTCATAACCACTGGAAAGAATCAAAGCTTTGGGTTGTTGTCCTCACCCTGGGACCCAGATCCAGGCACTCCACCGGGGACGGTACCTGTACCGGGGCCGGTACTGAACAGGCAGGAAAAGAACCAGACTCTTCTCATGGCAGGTCCACACGTGCGATGAAGTGAAGTTAAAATGTACGGTCCCTTCATCCCGAAATAACTGTCCACAATTTTGTTTGAGATTTTTTTTATGCCATTGCATTCAGATCCTGTTGTGAAAAACATAATTAATAATAAAGGTTCCAAATTTTATCCATCACTAGAATTAATGGAGAACATTGTTGCAGCATGTGTTCATTGCAACCAAAATAAGGTAGGAGGCTCTAAAAGCGACCTCTTTTAAGGGCTGATTCGCCTTTTTCACAGATTTCCATGGACAAAATGATTTTCAGCTCATTTTTCAGAGAAAGAAAAATAGATGCGGAACACAACACAAGTACTTTCGTATTTTTTCAAGCATTTATGAATTACTTATGAATTTTCAAAGATTCGGGTCATAGGCACCTATTTGTGACCACAAGTGTCCCAAAATCCATCCCCTTGTGACTTATAAAGAAATGTGCAGAAACGAAAGACAATGATTGGCTCTTGCAATAAAAAAAATAATTTTTCTTAAATTCAATAACGAACCAAAGAGGTCCATTCAAGGATCACCTCACATCCATTCTACAGCTACCTACAAGACAGTCTTAAGAAGAGGGGCACATTTTGAGCCACCTACCTTAAAATTAGCCACAAGGAAGTCTCCATATGACCTATTGAAAAGAACCTTAACCCTTAAATAATGGGCTTGTGATTGTGAAAATCACCCTTTTTGGCATTTTGTGAATAGTTGGTTCAAACGAACAAACTAAAGCACTCATTAGAAGTCAAACTACTATACAAGGCCTCCCCTTTTCATGCAAAATTCCAAGGATGAATAGTTGCACTTTTGTCCTATACACAAGGATTCTCTATCATTCATCAACTAGAAAATGGCCGCCGTGTTGTTTATGGGTTAAAAAAGTGTGACATTCAAAAGTGAACAAAGATTTTGGGATGGAGGGAGTATTTTTTGAAGGAGGACGAGAAACAATGTTTAATTCTTCAAGGACTTTGATTGAAGCCCCAAAGTGGTTGATGGATGACTTTCAAGATTATTATAGAAATGAATAATATCCCCCCTATTTGTTCATAAGTCTAATCATTTTTGGCAAAGTACCTTTAGTTGGTGATTGGTCTCGTCCTTTCATGGTTAGGGTTACATATGATGTTCAATTGAATGTAACTTTTCTATTCGATTCAAGGAGTGCAATTTGGAGACATCATTATGTGTAGACTTTGAATTGTTACTTTGATTACCCTATTAATGAAGTCATATAATTCATGTCACATTGCAAATTTATTTGATGTATCTACAAAATTTCGTTTGAATAGAAACTAATACAATAGAAGATTTTTCAAGAAAAGAAAGAGACTATGGAACACTAAGCCACAATGTCAAGGGGGGGGACAAGGCTTATTTGGACTCTAAGCTAGTGTCCATAAGCTAGTGCCCATATAAGCTTTTGACACCATGTTGTAATACTATAGCTTGATGCTCCAAAACCTCTTTTGTACTTGAAAATATTTCAAATTGTACTAATTAAAGATGGCATAACTCTAGTGATAGAATAAATTAATGTAAACTGCAAGTCAAATTTGTAAGTCACTATTATGAGATTGATATTAGTCTAGTGGTGTCCTTGATGACATTATTTTTTTCAGATGTGTGCTTTGGTGTGCAAAGGTAAGGATTGATTATGGAATTTTGAAATATACACAACCCTCATAACTTTCATTTCACTAAGAATAAGGTAAACCAGCCTATAACAGTCCAAATGCTAGCCAATCCATCACAAGCAAATTTTTTTTATAGTGATGCACATTTCAAAAACTGGAATGTACACCATTAGTACAATTTTACGTGTGATGAGATGGCTCCCATTTGGGCTGTCATAGGTAGAGTTACCTTAGTACCCCCAAAAACATGGCACCAAACTCCATCTGACCTCAGTTTTGGTGCTGCAAAGAATTTTGTCCTGTGTTTTTCCCAAACTCCAGCTCGTGGTCCTGCATTGTACACACTTTACTATTCAACACTAAAATAAAGGAAATAAAAATAAAAATAAAAATCCTTGCCGTCACCCTCGTTTCATTTGCAACAGAATTCGGGTACCGGTAACGGAAGAGGGGATCTTCCGTCAGTTCTTCTCCTCCATCTCCGTCTTCTCGTCAGTCGTCAGTCGTCACCTTCTTCGCAGAAGACCTCGAGCTTTGAGTGTCACTTTTGGGTATGTATTGTACTTTTTCTTGTCTTTTTCCAAGGAGACGGAGGCAACTTACAGCTACAGGAGCCACTAAGTTAACTTGCAATGGAGGAGGTGTCAGCCATCGCTGTGATGGGTGGTGCTCTCAGTGTTTTTATTAGACTGGGCTATTATGCTCGAGCTCTGTTGCTGTGCATGTAAGAAGCAGACACTTGGTTACACTTCTTGAGTGCCGAGTCTTCCGCTCTGTCACGAAGTTAAGTTCCCACTTCCGTCGTCTTCTTCCTTTCACTCTTGCGTAGAATTTTTCGGAAGCAAACGAGGTTTATTCAGATAGTTGGGTCCATCATAGCGTAACCCTAATCTGGTCATGGGAGCTCAATTCCTGGCTTGGTAGCTGAGCTCTCTCGCGTTGGAATGCTGTTGTGGAATGCTCTAGAGTTTCAAGGATTTGAGTGAGTTTGCAAGCGAGTTGTGTTGTTGGCTGGATTGGGTTTGAGAGGGAAGCTTGGAAGGCAAGATAGAGTGCGCTTGGAGAGGAGTGGGTTAGGTCTTGACCGTCGTTGGATTGCTTGAGAAAGGGGTGGTATGAGTGTTGGAATGGTTCCTTAGCTTATGGTGTTACTAGGGCTGAAGTTTGCCACAGCTGCAAGCTTGGGAGCAGTGTGTGTGGACGCAAGTCATGTGGAGCTCTGGATGGTTTGGAGAGGCTTTGGCCGTTTCGTTTGGCATCTGAACGAGAAGAGAGAGATTGGAGGCAAGGAGTTGGAGAGCTTCATGGAGGTCATGCCATGTTGAAGGGTTTGGAGAAGCTTTGTGGGGACAGGGACAGTTGAGAGACTCTGGTGCCTCGCCTGGTGCGTTTTTCTTCTGGTTTTTAATTTATTTCTGCTTTTGGGACCATCAATGTAATGGCTAGGTTGGATGCTTTTTTTCTGAGACTAGAGAGGTGCTGACGCATTTTGCTTCCGTTCAAGGAATCTCTGCCAGTGAAATCTCCAACTGAAAGTATTGGGATTTGTTACTAATTGCTGGTACTGCTCAAGTTGTGTTAGTGAGTAAATTGGTTGTAATTCCTGCAAACTAATTTGCATTCATTTCCACCAGCTAACTTAGCTCTTTGATTTTAAACAATCGAACTGACTGTGTGCTTTAATCAATGTTTCGGAGTACAGAGTCCGCCTTACTACACTGATATGTCCTATTTCCAATGACTTTGGTACCAATCAGTGGCACACGCACTGGCTATTAGGACAAATCAGTGTAGCAGCATCTAGTTAATCTGAAAGCCTCGCTCCCCACAGCCTCGCAAGTGAGGCCACAGAATATGTTAATTCAGTAGGCCTTAATAGCCCAGTTAGCTAATTGGAGCTACTTGGTGCTGGTGAGTTCAGTTTTAGTAATCAAATCACAGATCATGTGGAATTTCTGCATGTGTCTGTCTAAGACTCCAATTAAATGCAAGACACATGATTTGTTTGCTACTTGGTGCAGGGGATGGATTTGCACATTACGGGTCGAACGGGCGGCAGTTGGAGATGCTTGTAGGTGATTTTTGGAAGCACCATTAGAGAATCTCCCTAGAGGTATTTTAGAAAACCTAGAAATGCGTAGTCGCGGATTCTTCCAAGACGTTTTGCATCTTTTTCAAATTTCAACCGTGCACCAATTTCTTGAATTTCATGAGTTCTCAGATTCTTGAGAGGTTCAGTTTCAGATTGCTGAAGGTACTGCATGGGCAAGTGCATTAGTCCTATTACTGCACTGAACTCAATACAGTGCTAGAAGTTTTGGGAGCATCACCAATGGCCAAGCATGTATGGCGATGGGCACTTTCCTTGACGTGCCTTCTGCTGGTCTTCAGAGCCGTGATGGCAGGGATGAGGACCAATGCTCCAGGTCAGTGTCCGGGGAGATTCTAGAGAAAGCAGCCAGCATCCTACGTTCTCTATTATTATCATTCAGCCTTTCATTGATTTAATGTCAAGTTTGTTGTGCTGGTGGAAATTCACGACATATAGGCACTTTTCCAGACTGGAAACCCAAATCTATTCCGGTCCTAGTTTTTTGAGCTTTGTGCAGTTGAATGTCACGAGTTTGGCGCTCTGAGTCGTCAATATAACAAAATTGACACTATATGGCTTGTTATTTTGCTTTTAATAGAGCGTTTTATGGTGTGTAGATTGGCAATTTGCCTAAAGTTTTGAATTCAGATCACGAATTGGGGATTACTAACTTGCTCACTTGTAACTAAGCTTTCGTTCATTTTGCTCCAGTTCTTCCAGGCTGCAATTGTGAAGAGGATTGGGGCCTTCTGGAGCTGGTGACGCGGTGTCAGTTGGCCAGTGACTTTCTAATTGCCCTGGCGTACTTTTCGATTCCGCTGGAGCTTGTCTACTTTCTCAGCTTCTCTCAAGTGTTTCCATTTCGGTGGATTATCATCCAGTTTGGGGCTTTCATCGTGCTTTGCGGACTCACTCACTTCATAGCAATATGGACCTACGGACCACATTCGTTTCTTATCATGCTGATACAGACAATTCTCAAGATTGCAACTGCGCTTGTTTCGTGTGCCACTGCTATCACTTTGGTCCATGTTATCCCCACTTTGCTTCATGTCAAGGTGAGTCAGATCTTGCTACTTTGCTATCCTGCTATCTTGCAGTCTTTCTTCTTTTGTCGTTGGCAGGTGGAATCATGGAAGGTAGGGATGCCCAAAATGGGCATTTTTGCTGCTGAGCATAAAACTTGATCAGTCCTAAGTCAGCATGTTTGCATGTGGAGACATTTGATAGTGATTGCATGGTTGCAACGGAACTAACTGCTTGAAAGGTGGACTAATCCTTCATCATTTTAGTGCTCCTAATTCCTTTTGTGCTACAGTAGAAAGAATTTACACTATTTGAATTATTTGCCTCCCTGTTTTTCATTCTTTGGTCAGCATGTGGACTCATTTGATAGTGATTGCATGCTTGGCAATGGAAAATATTGCTTTAAAAGTGGATTTCAGAATTCTTCAATACATAGTGCTCCTAATACCTTTTGTGCTACAATGGCAAAAGTGTATACTATTGTATTGTGTTTTGGTAGTGACTGTTACTTCTTGTTCTGTTGTATTCTTTAGGTGCGAGAGCTGTTTTTAAAGCACAAAACTGCGGAGCTGGATAGAGAAATGGGAATTATGAAGAACCAAGAAGAGGCAGGACGGCATGTTCGGATGCTGACGAATGAGATTCGGAGTAGTCTAGATCGGCACACCATTCTGAACACCACGCTTGTGGAGTTGGCCAAGACTATGGAGCTGGCAAACTGCACCATCTGGGAACCTACTCCTGAGGGTGATGCCGTGAAACTCACTCACGAGCTTGAACGACGCTATGTCCAGGTTGTTCTCTCTCACGCTCAGCATTTGGTTGTCTCATACTGTTCCGAGTTCCCCACACTCCAATCACAATTTTCCTGGTGTTTGGATGCAATTGTGGGCTTCAAGTTTTGCTACTCAAGTTCATTCACTTAGCGATAACACTAACGCGTTCTAATTTGGGAATTTTGCGAGGCGCAGTATTATGGAAGTTCACAATATTTTAGATAAAATCAATACAATATAATGTGGGCAGCACTATTTCGATACTACTTCAAATGTCACCCTTCAGGAGTGGATTCCCAGATGAGGGTCATACAGCTTTCATCCATACACATCCATCTTTTATCTAGAATCCAAATGTTCTCACTAATTAGACCCATTCATCCAAATTTCATTGAATGACTGGGAGGGGGTCTTGCACTTTCCAAACTCTCACACTAATTGAATGAATTTTGAATGAATGTGGTCTAATCAGTCTGAAATTTTGATGAAATTTGAATGACAACTACACTATTTGAGATGAAAGTAGTGTTGACTGCATTATATTGGTTTTGTCTAAATATTGTGAACTATCATATAAGTGCACTTGTAAAATTAGTGCGAGTTAATGTTATTATTGCGGTGCACACTACTTGATTTAACTTTAGTAAGATCTAAACTGAAAACCTGACTGGCATATGGTTCCTGTGAAAGTGTGAGTCGGTATAAAGTCTAGATCTGATCTATTTGCGCCGGAAATGTCTTAATTATAATATTTATCGAGTTCCCCAAACCATTGGTCAATTTTCCAAACGCAATCGTGCCAAGCTTTGGATTGCTATGTTGTAATATTGTAGCATGCCAATTTTTACAATTTAGTCAGCCCAATCGTTTCTAATTGGAGAAATTTTGCCCAAAACAAACAAAAACTTTGCAAGTAATTTTGAAACAATGTTTTATCCTCCCCAGTTACCAAAATTAGGTACGGCTGGTGGTGTGTGGCTAAGGGAGGTTTGTACGTGGTTTTGCAGGTGCCAGTCACAGTTCCCGCATCTGACAAAATAGTGCAGAAAATAATTCAAAGCAGCGAAGCAATAGTGATTCCCCCTGTTTGCGCTCTGGGAAAGGCGAGCAACCATCGTTTACTGGCAGGTGCTATGGTAGCAGTTCGTCTGCCTTTGCTTTACGTGTCCAATTTTAAAGGAGGCACTCCTGAAGTGGTCAGGGCTTCTTATGCAATCTTGGTCTTGGTCTTGCCTGGTGAAACCAATCGAGTGTGGACTGCGGAGGAGATTGAAGTGGTGGAAGTGGTGGCGGATCAGGTACCAAGTGCTCACTTTGCAGCCCTATCGCTTCAGTTCTGCCTTGAATACTAGTAGACCTCCTCCGGAGAATCTTGCCGTGCTAAACCTTGAGGACGGGTTTTCTACTAAGATAGAGGTACCTACTTGTGGTATGGACGTAAATTTGACACCCTAAAATCTTACACAATGAATGCATGTTACTTTGAGACCATGCACCTCCTGAACATCTGAACTTTGTGTTGATTTAGTTTATCTACCAATGAAACCCTTATTAGTTTTCTATACCATATCCAAATAAGATCTGTCTTGACTCATTGGAATCCCTTGCAATTGCTAACAGGCATCAATAAAAACATTTGATTAGTCTAGGAGGAACTACACTGAGTTCTTATAGTTTCGCTTTCGGGTGTGGTAAGTGGTAATCTTAGTGGTGGTATTTGGGGGCATGTTTTGGCTGAACCACCATGATACTGGAGGAAATGATGTACATACTTGCTCATAATTGAGGTTCTCTTGTGGCTTGATATTTGACCAAACAGTTCATAAAGTATTGAATTTAGTTGGATTGATTCTGCAGGTTGCAGTAGCGTTGTCCCATGCAGCAGTGTTAGAGGATTCCCAGCGCACACGGCAAGCGCTGGTGGAGCAAAACAAGTCGCTACAACATGCCAGGCAGGAAGCAGAAACCGCCATTCGAGCCCGGAACGACTTCCTAGCAGTGATGAACCATGAGATGCGAACTCCAATGCACGCCATTATAGCCTTGTCGTCATTACTCCAAGAAGGAAAGCATTTAACACAAGACCAGAGGAGTATGATTGACACAGTTGTGAAGAGCAGCAGTCTGCTGTCCACCTTAATCAACGACGTCCTGGACTTCTCACGTCTTGAAGATGGCAGCTTAACCTTAGATTCACGTCCCTTTGAGCTTCCCACTGTGTTGAGAGAGGCTGAGAATCTGGCAAAGCCCATGGCCAAAGGGAAAGGCCTGGATTTTTTCTTCGACATCAACATGGATGTTCCGGTGAATGTGATCGGAGATGAGAAGCGGCTCCTTCAAATTACATTGAATATCATTGGGAATGCGGTGAAGTTCACTAAGCAGGGCTTTGTGTCTGTCTCTGTGAGCTTAGAGAAGTATGATGCCAGCATTCGGAGAGACCCCAGGAGTCCTAGCTGGCGACCTATACCCTGCGATGGATTTCAGTACATTCGTTTTGTTGTGAAGGACACAGGGTTGGGAGTGAAGGAGGAGGATATTCCTCGCCTGTTTAACAAGTTTGTGCAAGCTGACGGTACTACCACACGGCAATATGGCGGCACTGGGCTAGGTTTAGCTATCTGTAAGAAGTTTGTCCAGGTGAGTCCCCTTCGCCTTTTCCTCTGGGTCTAAACTTTGCAACCGTCCCCCCCAGTTTCTGCCCTATCACAATCAAGAGTTCTGCGTATGATTTTTACTGAGGTGGAGGATATTTTTTCCGTCCCTGTAAGCATTTAATCCATTATGTAGTAGTGTGCTTTCATTGGGAAATGAGTAACTCGCTGTGGAGAGATCACTTTGTGTTCAAAAGTCAAATCTGTTGATGCCAAATCGTAATCACAATGTATGAATTTCTTGTGCAATTTCAAAGTGGGAGGTTATAGACCATTATTGAAGGGACAGTACACAACTTCATTTCCATTCCGAGATGAGTGGCCTTCGACCAATTTAGTCAAGATATGCTTAGACCCAAATCGCTAATTGAAGTCCAAGAAAGTGTTGACTGGAAAGAGATGAGTTCTTGTGGCTAACAGGGGTCAGTCAATAGGGGTCCTTAATGCTTTTAGAATCCTCTCCTCTTCTACAGCTCATGTTGGCTCTTCTTTCACTGTTTCCTTTTGTTGACATTTTCTGGCAACGTTTCTGTAGCTGATGAATGGCCACATCTGGATCGAAAGCGACGGCCTCAACAGGGGATCCACCGTGACGTTTATAGTGCGGTTACAACAGCAGTCCAGTTCCGCCAAGGATAGAGACAGACCTTCCCGGGAGGATCTTCTGAACAAGGATGATTTGAGAGGCCTCAAGGTGCTCGTGACCGACGACAACAGTGTGAACCGCATTGTGACGCGCAGGTTGTTAGACAGGCTAGGGTGCGACACTACGGTGGTCGAGTCTGGGCAGCAGTGTCTGAATGCGCTGTCCCAGCCAGGCAGTAATTTCCGAGTGCTGCTGCTGGATCTCTGCATGCCGGAGATGGACGGCTACGAGGTGGCGAAACTCATCAAACAGAAATTCAGACCCGGAGAGCCTCTGGTGGTGGCTTTGACAGCCAACACCGACAAAGGCACGAAAGAAAAGTGTATGCAGATTGGCATGGATGACGTGGTGTTGAAGCCCATCTCCTTGCTGGAGATGAGCGCGGTGCTGAGCAAGCTGTTGCACAACCCCAAGAGCGGCTCTAGGTCTATGGGGCTTGTGAATGGGACAGGCGGGTATTCGCGGTCCTTGGATGTACAACCGAACAGGCAAACTTCAAACTTTTAGCTTGAAATAGTAGCTATGGGCGCTGTACTGTACAAACTTGTCCTGTCCCTGTCCTCCTTAATTGCCCTCCCTTCTACGCCTTGGCTATTGTTGCTGTCTTCTCTTTCCTCCTGATTCTTCGCTGGCTGTACAAATGCAGACATTGGACTAGATAACCCGTCGAGAACCAGGATATGGTTATTTGATATGACTGCTTGGCATTCATGCGATTGTGGACACAGAGCTCTGAGGCTTGAGAAGGTTATTGGACATGGCTGGATGAGCTCTGAGGCTTGAGAAGGTTATTGGACATAACTGGTAGAGCTCGGAAGCTTGTGATGATTTTTGGACATTACCAGTTGGCATGCATGCGATTGTGGACGTAGAGTTTGGAGGCTTGAGATGGTTGTTGGACATATCTGGTTGATATTCTTGCGATTGTGGGGGTTGTGGGGATTAGAGGGTCTAAACAGGAGCTGGTTTATGCTATATATAACCCTCTCCTACTCAGGAATCCAGAAAGTGACGCCTCTGTTGAGCATGCAGGACAACTGGTTATGTGGTCGTTGGGATATGGAATCAACCAACTTGGATGCAGACTTAGAGGACATAGTACATTACAGGGAAGACCTTGCAAGTGATTTGGTGTGGGGTTTACTTGGTTGACGTGTTAATTTTCCATGCTTATTTGATTCTGCATTATTCTGCAGAGAGGTGGAAGAGAGTAAAAATAGATGTCTTGGATTATAAGATGTCAGATCTGGAAAAGGGTGAACAATTATTCAATGATAAAACAACGCACTTTTCTCTGTTCTTGTCGTGGTTCACGCTATTGCATGTGAAGGTATTGAATTTGGAGTTGGGGTGGTGCAGGTGGTATCCACTCAGAAGGGACAGCCACAATATCTAAGTAGCAGTAAAGTTCTTATGAGTCTAGCCAATTTTTCTTTTATTCTGAGCCACTACCCATTCCTAATTTAAATCATGCATGTAAAAGTAATAAGGGTTTAATTTTTTCGTAGATAACTTAGAAATTGGGTATGAGTTTTTGATGTTAGTCTAATTTGTGTACAATACTTAACCCTCAGGTCCCAGACCTGTTCTGGAGGGGACAAGAATATTGTGAGAATCTTAGGAACATGGTGGGATTGTGAAGCTTGGCAAATGGTTATGACAATGAGACAAACTAGCTTTGGATTCATAGAAGCTGCACTTGAAGTTACTATTCCATTGGAACTACAATGGGAATATGTGGTTTGATATCTAAAATACAAGTTTTATACAGGGGACACTATTATTTTGTGTAAATAGAATATTTTTCCTTTATTGTACAAAGAACTAGAGGTGTTTTATTTTCCATTGATTGTGCAAAAGGAGTGTTTACAATGGTAGATCTAATGTAGGTTTGCTATGGCTTTCATTGCCTTTCAAAAGACCTTGTATATTTGAAACTACAACTTGTAGTTGGATGTGTAATATTTCTTTGTGGCACTCTTTTTGAAAGACCATGTCACAGTGACCATCATTTGACCCCATCTTTTTAATAGTAGTACCAAACATTGAGAGTTTGCCATATGTTTGTACATTAGAACATAATGTCATGTACTCCTATTATCTTCTCTAAAAGAAGAGGTTTGACAATTCTATGAATTTTAAAAGAGTTGCAATTAAACAAGCTTTTGGTACATTGAAGAATATTGAATTTTTCAATTCTAAAGTTATTAAAGTTACAATAGCTTGTTGATTATACAACTATTATAAGTTGTTGAACCAACTAAAGTTTCATGTAGCTAATGCAAGTTTGCAAAGAAATTCAATTGTTGGATTTGGGAATGCAAGATTACTAAAGAGGAAGAATAAGTAAAACATGTGGGAAAAGAGGGAAAATAAGCAAAATGTGTGAGAAAGGTGTTGGATTTAGGAATGCAAGATTACTTATACCTAGAAAAGGAGAATAAGCAAAACATGCGGGAAAAGAGGGGGAATAAGCAAAATGTGTGAAAAAAGAGAAAGGTGTTGGATTTAGAAATGCAAGATTATTTATGCCTAGAGAAGGAGAATAAGCAAAACATGCGGGAAAAGAGGGAAAATAAGCAAAAGGTGTGAAAAAGGTGCAGGAAAGATACTCAAATGAACATTTGTACAGGTAATGGATTCTAAAAAATCCTATTGATGAATGACTACAATGACATTTTAGTTGCATTTTGTTTAAGCTTTGAATTCAAACGCAAATATCCATGTATACGTGATTATATTGAAAAAATCCTTTTATTCAATATAGTGGAATTTGGAACAAATTCAAACAAACTCAAATCAAATTCCATACAAGATTGGAAATCAAATTCCAACGCTCTAAATCTCTAAAAGTAGACAACACACAAGATGCAACATCTATTTAGAACTACTTGAAGAGTCCTTGGCCTACAATGCTTCTGTACCATTTGTAGTTGTGCATTCAACATCATCTTTAGCCTCTCTCTCATTATTTGTCAACTTCTCCATGATTTGCAAGTACATCTTCTTTACTCCAAAATTCCCTTAGAAAAATTGGTCATGGCTAAGACAATAGATTCATCTTCTACACCCAACTTCCTTTTCTTCTTTCTTGCAGTTTTGTTCACTTGTCCTTCACATCCTAGTTGATTAACCGCCTCTATGTGTGGTGACAATAAAGAAGTAAAACTTGTAGAAGAGGAAGGAGGAAAAATACTACGCAAAGTGCCCTCATCATCATCACTCACAATATGAACCCTAGTATGATCCATACATACTCCCTATAATCAACACTGTTAGGTGCCACGTCAATTCTAATTGTACCATCAAAAACATTGTCAAAAATTTCATACAGTAGTGTCCAAGTAGAAGGTGGGGCTCTAATTTCTTCTTGTTTTGCCTTCTCCTCTTTGTACGTTGTCTCCATCTTGCCCCACTTGTCATGTGTCTATTGCCAAGTCTTTTTAAGATCGTTAGGAAACACCTTGTTGAGTTGCCTTGCAAAATCATCCCAATTTGTTTGCTTGAAGGGCTTGCAATTGTACCTCTAATACTTCCTCCTCCCCTCCAAATGTTCACAAGAAACCTTAAAGTCCCTTCTTTCTACTCCCTCTTCACATTTGAAGTGCCACAACTACCTCTCTCTTAAGTCCCTCGAGAACTAAGGTAGACAAACCTATTACCATCCTGATTTGGAATTTGGACATCTTGGGGCCAATTCCAAGAGGGGCACATATTTTTTTAGAGGTGTGTGCTTCTTGTTTCATGAGTCAAACCCAAGTGGAATTATAATTTTCCAATCAGATTTGTAATTTCTATGAATTTTTGAAGTGGTTAGCCTTGAAATTACAAAAAACCCTCTAGACTAGAGTAGGGCTTTTTTTTTTTTTTTTTCAGAAGTGCCAAAGTGGCGATTTAAAATTTTAGAGTGGCACTCCAAATTTCAACATTCATCCACGTATTGGATAGAAAATATCACATTAGCACATATTAAATGTCTA
Organism: Climacium dendroides; assembly: GCA_950106755.1. Classification (NCBI taxonomy): domain Eukaryota; kingdom Viridiplantae; phylum Streptophyta; class Bryopsida; order Hypnales; family Climaciaceae; genus Climacium; species Climacium dendroides. Next base: position 19,994,079 of record OX467083.1, read on the forward strand.
TAATTTGATGTTCATCCACAGTTTGGCAATTTCGTCCAAGATTTTTTTTAATTTGAAGTTTTTTTGGCGATTTAATTCAAGTTATTTGGCTTTTTTTTGGCCCTTTTTTAGCTAAATTATTTTTTCCGATGCAATTTAGCACCAGAAAGTAAAAAAAAAGCCCTAGACTAGAGCCATAAACACCCTAAAACCAAGTACTAGATATTCTCTAGTAATGGAGTGACACATTTCCCTTGTTGTCATAAAATCCCTGATTTTATCACAGTATTCTCTGATTTTGTCATAAAATGAAGAGAGTTGGAAAGAATTTTAGGTGAAATTGAGACCAAAAGTAGGTGACGGAATTGGGCTACTCTACCTTACCACTCCCTCATTCGTGTAGTGAATCCTCCCTCGGAAGCTCCGTAATGCCAAAACAATGCAAACTGAACGGAAACGAGCTCTCTGCCGTTTCTTCTCTGGCGCAGGAGAGTTTTCAAGAGAAGACGGGGTGGTGGCAGGCACCTGCTGATTGACCCTTTTCCGTTTAACTCTGCGGGAAAAAACCACAGTAACTGCGTCGCAACGGAGGGCTCAGGTCGCAGATTTGGATTGCCGTCAGTGCACCGTGAGGGCCAGGTGGAGCAAAACCGTAACATTCGGGCTTGATATCGGACGTCGCACGGAGCAGGTTAGCCTCAGGTTAGCCTCCAGTCCATACTCATAGTTCACTTTGTTCAATGGTGGTGTACCTCTTGGTTGTATGATTCTCTGTGCATTTCCTTTGTGTGGATTCTGAATGGGGTGGGCTTGTCACAACGCGGTTCTTCTTAAATCCGAAACTGCATGTGGACGATGACAGAGGTTAAAATTGGCCAGGAGTGAACTGAATTTCGCTTGTGGGAAATTCTGCAATTGTTTTGTTGTATGGATATCGTTCTGTACGATCACCGGAGTATTTGAGATTATGGATTTTTCTTTTAACTTTTGCTTCTGGATCTCCGCTAGGGTTTACAATTGTGGTGGTCATGAGAATTTGAAGATGCTTGGCCGTTCCTTTGCAAGTGTGTGCGCAAATAAAATACTTTGTGGCCAAGGTCGGGTGAACAAACGCATGGCGTGCTGCAACGGAGCTCGGTGACCCTGAAATTTTGACCTAAGGGTGTTTGTGAGGTGCGTGGGTTTAGAGACATTGTGACAGAAGATTATTTGGTTGTTTAGTAATGGTAATTTGTAGTACTTCGGCAGAGATAAAGAGAGTTATCCTTTTCATTGTGTCAAAGTGGGGTTGTTGGTTCATGTTGGTAAAGGAGTGGCAGGGGGTCAATCTGATTATAAATCTGTCGGTGCTGGAATGTCCTTTTGGTCGTTTTTGAAATAGGGTTGAAAACTGGAGGATAACTCTAATGTATCAAATTCTTACTTTCAGGGGGTAGCTCACATCAGGCAAACCATTTGAAGAATGTGATTTTATGGAGAAACTGAAGTCAGTTTGACAGAACCGCTAGGAATTAAAACAATCAACGACAGACTAATGGAGATAATGTAATAATGTGACGGTCAAAGTGGAGGCTTCTATGAAAACACTAGGGCCCTCTAGAAATAAGATTTCTTCATTTTCCTTACCCTAAAGAACGCTAGGTCTGCATGACTGGTCCTATACATACCAATCCTGTCCTAAATTGTTGATAGCTTCGAGCGTTGGTAATGAATATACCGTATCCATAGATTGGAGATTCTCCCGCATTATTTAGTTTTTAACAAGTTAGTTCTGATTATGGATCTCTTTTTTCTTCTTGTCTAATTCATCAACTGCTGAGCACTGTTCTTTTTCCTGTTGTTTGACATCCTCAGGAGTTCAGAATGTTGTTCGTAGCGCTGTTGCTGCTGCCCCTGCTGCTCCTGGCCTTGCACTTCATCATCCGAGCGGATGGGGACTTCACGCTAACTCTCAAGGGTCCCACTCCTCGAAGAGCCATCGAAGACAAGGTGGTGTGGATAATTGGAGCCAGCCAGAACATTGGCGAAGAGCTTGCCAAGGAGTACTCCCGCTTGGGAGCCAAGCTTATTCTTACATCTCGAAGAGTGCATGAATTAGAGCGCGTCAAAGCATCCCTGAAAGACGAGAATGTGGTGGTGCTGCCTGGCGACATCTCAGCTGGCATGGAGCAGCTCAAGGCCCTCGTCCAGAGAGCCGAATCTGCATTCCCAGGAGCAGGAATTGACATTGTGGTGCACAATGCCGCATGTCCACGGCCCAAGTGTGCAGCTGTGGAGTTTCCAGATGACATGCTGCTGAGATCCTTCGATGTGAACGTTCTGGGAGTCATTCGCCTGACGCAGCTTCTCCTGCCTGGCATGCTCCGCAGGGGAAAAGGTCATTTTGTGGTGGTGAGTAGCTCCGCTGCGAAGCTGCCGTCCCCTGGTCAAGCGGTTTACTCGGCATCCAAACATGCTGTGAATGGATACTTCAACTCTCTGCGGTCTGAGGTGTTGCAAAGTGGGGTGAAAGTCACATTAGCCTGTCCTGGTCCCATTGAAGTCTCAGGCCCTGAAAAGCAGACGGACAAGCGGCTTCCGGCGAAGAGGTGTGCGGAGCTCATCGTTCAAGCGGGGGCACATGACTTGATGGAAGCTTGGATTAGCTATCAGCCGATTCTCTTGCTTCTCTATGTCATGCAGTATTTGCCTGCCCTTGCCTTCTACGTTGTCAACAAGGTGGGACCGAAGCGTGTGAAATCGTATAGCGAGGGCTCCAGTGTGTACAGCGTGGGCTTGCTGTTCAAGAAGTCTTCCTGATCGTTGTTGAATTTCGCAGAGCAGATCGGTGGAGAATACTGTCTTGAGGTTTGCATGAAGACGGCACATTTCTCTAGGTGAGCCAGAGGTTTCTATTTCTATTTGCATCACATGAAAGCAGTTGGGTTTATGCAAAAGTGTGATATTGGGGAGATGTGTAGAGAGATCCGTGGGTACAAGTGCCACATCTGTGGAGATCAAATTTTATCACTATGTAAGAATTTCTTATGCAATTCAAAGTGAAGAGGGTGTAGATTATACCATTTCCATTCAAAGAGGAGTGCTCATTGACATTTAGCCAAGTTGTGCTCACACCACTTGCAAATTGAAGGCCAAGGATAGGAGAGTGAGTAGAGGAGACTAGTGGTTTTAGTAATATGATATTATTACGATATGGTTTGTTACCTTGTATTTCAAAAGCACAATTCTTTGTGATTTGTGCTTTTGTCCATGAAGTTAGACAAGCCTATTATCACCTTGATTTGCAATTTGAATCTGGCAGTCTCTAAGAGGGACACATATTATTTAGAGGCGTGCGCTTGTTTTATGAATCAAACCCTAGTGGAATTATTATTTTCTATTGAAATTGTAATTTTTGTGAATTTTTGAAGTGGTTTGCTCTCAAATTACAAAATTGCCCATAGAATGGAGTCAGAAACAATCCATAATCATCTTAAGTACTCACCAATAAAGGATTGATACATTCCATAGGCATTAATTCATTGATTTTGTTAGAAAAATGAATTGATTTGAACATTTTTTTAGATGGAATTAGGGCCAAAAGTAAGGGATGAAACTAGGTAGTGAATGGAATTGGACTAGTCCACCTTATTAGGAGGCTTTGTACTTTGCATTGACTTCCATTTGTTTCACAAGCAAATTGTAAGCTATTTAGTTAACTATCTATAATCTTCTCTCTCTAATGACATTGTTGTGTGTGGGAGAAATGGGCTCTTCTTATGTGTTGACCAGGGCTTTTTTTTAAAACTAGTGTCCCCCTGATGGTAGCACTATAGAGGCCAATTTTTGGAGGGATGAAGCCAAAGAAGTCAGATTTCTGACAGTCTGGCAAAATTTCGCCAAAAAAAAAGCCCTGGTATTGACATTTTAACATGTCATCATAAAAATAATGTTGACCTTAAAACCATCATGAATGAAGAGTTTGTTGGAATAATAGAATATGATAGAGTTTGTATTTATTTAAGTATGAAAACCATCATTGTTATCATTTCCACATTAAAAGTGAAAAGAATTTGATAAATATAACAAATATAATAAAATTAATATAAAATATCTTCTTACATTACAAATAGCAATAAAGAGACAAGTTCATTTGGGGTCCATTTTAGAATATGAATTAAAATTTTCCAACACATGTTTATCTATGATAAATTTTAAATTCTCATATTTTCTCTAAAAGGTGAAATGGGGGTAATATCGGGTTCTATTTTCTTGGCCCTAAAAATGCCCCTAATAAAATGAATGAATCAAATTGATAGAATACCATACATAGTGGTAAAGTTTGGAGATCTAAAAATAAACGAAATAAATTCTAATAATTATATTTTCTCAACAAAAATTATATGGGAGAAAATTAATCTTTCAAAATCTAATTAATATGTTTCAATTTTTTTTGCAGCTACCTTATTGGGGGAAAAAATAAATATTTGACGGTATCGCTGATTTCCTATGATGGGGATTGGAACATGGATGGATGTGAAGTGGATGAAGCTCGGGGTCCACAGGAACGATCACATCCATCCATTGATAGTTCGTGTCACCACGCAGAAGCCTCCGTCTGGCGCCGGGTATTCGTCCCCTGCATCGCCGTTTCTCTCGCAGAATGTTGTAACAGGCCCCGGCTGATCAAGCTTCCGTATTAGAAATTCTGGTTTTCGAAACTCAAATTGTTGAAGTCCCATTCTTGATTACGAGAAGAAAAAAAAATCTGAAGTTAAGGCTATTTTCATGCTTGTGAGGTCGGTTCAGTTTTTCGCCTTCCATTTTCTGTCCCCTGCTTTCTCGCTCTTCGCCGGGGATTCTTTTGACGCAAGTACTATGAACCGAGGATTATGTGTTTTCTGTTCGGTCTCATGAACAAGAAACTGCGGGGGGTATGGTGAAGCCTGGTGAAGTGCTTGGCGGTTATGGAGCAGCACTGCGGGAGTGATTGAGTGAGTGCGTGAGTGGCGGCGGAACAATGGAGTGCCGCCGTCTCTGCTTGATTTCGAATTGAAGCAGCGTAGTTATTTCTTACATACAATTTGGAGAAGTTCCATGTTTCTTGTTGCGTGAGATTGAGTAGTTCGAGTGATGCGAATTTTCTCTTAAAGGTTTGAGTGACGACACCGTTATGTACATTCGTTCATGGCTTCTTTTATTGCAACGTTGCAATCGAGCACTCCGAGTATTTTATTTCGGTGTGAGAAAGTGAGATTAATCGCGAGGGACTCGGGTTTGGGGAGATTGAGAATTAGTGTGTACGGGAGGGACTTCACCACCGGTTCGATCGGGTTAACTCACCATGTCGTTTGCTCGACTTCATCGCGCTCGCGAGATTCTTCGATTCGGCGCAACAGTCGGTCGCCGAATCGCAATAGAGGTGGAGCCTCGAAGCCGGTGTCAATATTGCCGGGGGACATGAAGCTCCTGCGGGAGTTGCAAGATTTTATTTCTTCCGCTGATCTTCCACCTCACCAGGTTCCGTCGATTCGGGAGCTGACTAGACGTGGCCGACAGGACCTTGCGAATGCTGTACGTCGGAGAGGCGAGAAAGCTCTTTCGCAGCTTCTCTCGAACCCTAATTTCTTATCTAGTGGCGGGACAACGAAGCAGTCCAAGTCAATGTCAGGTACTTCTTCGTTTCATGAATGAAATTCTCCCGAGTACATTTTAGTCTGTTTTCGTTCTGAGTAGTGCATCGTACTCATGTATTTTATAACATTCTCTGCTCATAAGCTCTCAATCGTAATTTTGTGCATGAATGGATGTCTTTGGAATAGAGAAAAAGGCAACACTCTTAACCCTTTAAGGTCTTTTTGGATGTGTCTTGGATCAACCCTGATTGTAACTTTCAAAATAACTATTTTTGAAATTTGATTTAAACTAAGAAAATGAAGCTTAACAAGTCTTGTTTGTACTCCATTTGAAAATTTTGAAATTTTTTGAAAATTGAAAGAGTTATTGAAATTGAAAGCTCCATGTGTTAGAATCCAAATAACACATTATGATGCATTTTTCATTCATATTTATATATTTTTTAATGGATTTGAAATTTGAACTATACAATTATGATTCTTAATGTATATTACATTTATGGTAAGAATTACAGATTATTCTAATGTATTTTTTAATTGATATAATTTTATTTCTTCTTTTGGATTTCAAAATCATAATAATTTGATTTTTCCATCAAAATTATTGGAAAAAAGAACATAAATAGAAAATGTAGTTTTCAACTAGTAAAAAATATCAAAATTTTATACATCAACTAAATAAAAGAATAAATTTGGTTTAATAGTTGAATTTGACTTCAAGGTTTTGTTGTGGTTGTTTTGGGTGTAAAAAATTTAATAGTTGAATTTGACTTCAATGTTTTTTGCTATTTTTACTTATTTATGTTCAATTTTTGCAACAAAAATGATAACAATTATAATTTTTTGTGAAACAAGTTGAGAATTTTTCATAGTGATATACAATTCACAATTACAAGTAATAAAAATATAAGATTGTTTTTTTAACACAATTTAAAAGTCTAAATTTAGCTATGATGTTTGACCATTTTACAATGGATCAAGGCCTTTAGGGGTTAACCATGCAAGCATTCAATCTACTCCGAACTTAAATTTTCTGCCACCTCATGGCAGCACTATTTAAAATTTGTAATATCTGGTGAGCGGTTTGGCATGTTAATATAACGAAAATTTCGCTATCTGCAGCAGTATTGCCATAGTTTCTTTTTTCTGGAGACCGAGGGAAATTTATTTAGTACGGAGGCAATTTCGTTTTTGAAGTAGATACCGGATCAAGGATGACCTAGGTACACGAAGGGTATTGGTGCGCTCCACATTTGTTAGAATGATTTTCTTGTTTGACGGAAGATGAAGTGATTTATTTGGACAATTCTCGTGACAATTGATTACTACATGACAAACATGCTTGTCGTCACACGGTTGTGGCAGCTACATCAAGGCTGGAAGTGGATGAAACATTAAATGGGGCCTTGAAGCCGGAAGTAGTTCCAAGCCCAAGTATCCGACCTCAGGTTTCAACAGATGCTCCTCAGACAACTGACCTGGTGCCTCAAAGTATTTCAGGAGTCTTGATTCCTCACTATGAAGCTGCTGTTGAAAGAAGGCCCTCCAATTTTTCTTACCAGAACGATTCTGCAACAGTAGATGATCCTATAGAGGTCACTAATTTTGGTTCCAGCAGTGTGAACCATGATGGGAGAACGAGGAAGCAAGGCTTGCCAAGAACATTAGATGTGGCGAAACTTTCTGCGGTGAGTGAAAGGAACAGTTTGTGATTTTTTCTCTTGTTGTACCATGTCTAGAGTGTGACTGTATTTCATATTTAGGTAATGGGTAAACAAATTGGTATTATTTTTTCATTTCTTTTCTAATAGTTTCAGGCACTATATTTCGATACATTTCGATATTGAAACGGAGGTGACATCGTAGTTCACTTGCTAACCTCTACATTTTTGCATGCTCTTTCTGATCTTTTTATATCTCCCAGGCGACAGTTTCATTTGAAGCAGATAGTGATGATGAAGATGACACTGAAGTGGACACCTATGAAGACTCTAGCGATGATGAGGGTAATAATTGGGCACGGCTTGAAACAATTAAGAGTCTTGAAGAGTCCCAAGAGAGCGAAGCCTGGCAAAATGCTGCTATTTTGAGGTCTAAGCTTATAGCATTCTTCGATAATCGTGTTGGGAAAAGTACGGGTCAGACTCGAACTGATCCCGAAGCAGTATTTGACATCATGGCTAAACCACGGGAGTCTAAAATGTTCTTGCGACATGGAGAAGGAGATAAAGACTCGCTATCTTCCGTCGGGTATTAAAAATACTTCAACACTCTAGCCAACGTTCAAAGGCGTATTTATGATTCAACTTGTCTTTGAATGCATATTGTCTCGACATTTGTTTTTAATCGTATCAATGCACCACTTATATCTTACTCCTGTATATCAGTTTCTTTGATTTTATCATCACCTGGTCATTTTAAGAAAAGTTTGGTTCGCAGGGCAGATCCAGCAGCAGACATTGCTCGATTGTCAGCTCTACTTCATGCGAAGGAGATGGAGAATCTCAGAGTATCTCGTGAGCTAGAAGAGGCCAAAGCAATGCTTGCACTTGTGCGTGCCAAACAGTCTGCTGAGGTTGCTCAGGCTAAACAAGTGGCTGTTGAGCAAGACCTACGGCTGAATGCTGCGGAACAAGCTCTGCAATCGCTGAAATTGGTACGATTCAGGCTTGGCCAATTGCTTTTACTTTCACTAGTTTTACCGTAGAGCCGTTACATCCAAATTTAGTAGACTGAGTTGTAGACCAGTGGAGTAATCTTGGCGTTTGTCGTTATGTTTTTCTAGCGATTACAATATGGTTCTTAATTTTTTTTAGAAATTTGCCTGATTTGGTGTACTTTCTTCTTTCCTCGTATCGGTTCTTTGCTTATAGCTTAGTCATCCCTTTTCTTTATTGTTGAGGAAACGTACCTCTGCTTTACTGGCGGACCTTGTGAAGGTCTTCATATATACGGGTATGCAAGCAGCGTCTCCATTTATGAACCCAGACTTTTAAAATGAGTGAATCAATGTTTCTAGTGTAGAAATAAGATACAATGTCACGTTTGATTTAAGTTCGTAGGCGAAAAGACTTGTGAGGATATCTATTTTACTAAAAGGTTTGAAAATAAATCCAAGTGGATTAGAGTCACATTCTCATTCTTCTCCTACATCCTTCTCCTATATTCCTATTATTTTGTTCAATCTGCCTCTTATGCCATGTTTCTCTTGATATCAGACACAAGTGGATTGGTGGGGCAAGGGAAATCGAGTTGAGCTTGCTGGCAGTTTTAATGGCTGGCAACACCATGTTTACTTGTTGCCTGACTTGTCTGACCCAGCATCAAAAATGCCTGGCACAAGGGGGCCTCTGTTCTGGAGAACAGAGCTTTGGCTGTATCCAGGTGTCTATGAGATCAAGTTCATCGTTGATGGCAAGTGGGTGCTGGATGATCGCCGAGAAGTCATGCAGGGTCATATGGGTGAAAATAATCTTCTCTATGTGGATCCGTAATTTTCCTCGGGTCTTTGTTACAGGAGCATCTCCACTCTGGCTCAGCTGTAAATGGCTTTTCCGCTTTTGTATCCAAATATTGTTGCTCTTGGATACTAGCTAGAGCAAATGAAAGTTACAGTTTTGTAATAAGACATTAGCCCACGGTAGGAGGACGAGAAGCCTTGATTGGTCTAAAAGTAGAGATTCTGTACGTCAATTTTTCTCATGATGTATCATAGGACTCATCAGCAATTACACTGAAACTGACAAGCAAACAAATGCACTTTCTAATTTCTCGCTTTACCTTGTCATATGATATGATTGGTAATGAGTGACTCCTTGAATGTGAGCACTAAGGTGTAAGGTAACCACACCTAAAATTGAACGAATAAGCAATTCAGCATGGTTTCCATCATTATATTGAAAAAGTTATTGTGGGGTTTTCTGGGTCCTCTAAAAGGGGATTCAAAATTTTCTTAAAATGCATTTTTTGGAAATGCATTTTTTGAACATTGTATGAATGAATTGTGAATTTTCAAAGTATTGAAAATAGTTGTTTCTAGAATTGACTCTAAACTCTCATAAATATTATGTAGTAGTATATTGTAGGCAAGACTTTGTAGGGGTTAGGTTTAGGTATAATTACCTAATTAGAAATATAAATTTGAATGTATGTAGTCAATCTTTCTTGTTGATAATGGATTGTGACCTTGTGGGAGGATCTTTTCAAAATGAGGAATTGGGGTCCATACACAATACCATGCTTACCATTTAATTATTGTAGGGATTTATGGGTGGATTAGATATTAGCCCTTAAAGGACCTTGCAAGTCCAAGAGACATTTTGAAAGTCAAATTTCAATTTTCACATAGTTCTTGATTTTAAATTTTTTAAAGTTTCTCTATGGAAACGTAGTTCCATAAAATCAACTTTGTATTTCATTTTTTTTTTTTGACAATTGTTAAAATTGTAGTTTTGTGACATTCTAAAAGTAGCATCTTAAAAAGTTTAAAATAAACTACTTTTGAATTTTTCACTATCAAATTTTTCTTTGTGTGAACTTAAGCAGTGTGATGTTTATTACTATGGTGATTATGATATTCATTTTTTTTTTCAAAACTAAAGGTGAATCCCAAATATATATTACTCCATGAAAAAAATGTAAATTTTTGAAGTGTGTTCTAAAATAGAAAACTAGTGAAGTTTAACCCAAGACTAGACATGGTTAATTCAACCATGTGGACTTTTGAAGGGTTGAACAATTGACATTCTAATAGACTTTTAGTGTACAAAAATAAGATATTCCATATAGAGTGCATATTATAATTGGGAACATTCTAAAACATTAAATTTTATATAATTCTCTTCAAGAACTACCACTATATTTTCATGTTCTATAATAATAATATTGTTGTTGATTTTTATTGATTATAGACATGTGATTTTGTTTGTTTGCAAACAATGATTATTGAAGGGAACCATATTATAGAAGTCTATAACTATAAACATTTTAGTATAATGAAACAAATAATTTTGTTTTAAAAAGAATATGTCCATGAGTGTTCTTAAGAAACTCTATGACTTTGATTTTCTATATTATAATTTTGTCCCAATACTCACTAATAATAGATGTTGTTATATAATTCTTTGCAAAGCATAATATGCTAAAAATGACTAAGAATTCCAAAAATCATTGGAAAAATCTTTAGAATAACAAAGTATGTGCATAATGTATCATTTTTGAGCTATCCAATACATGCACTTGTAAACCAATTTACAATCACCTCTACAAAATATCCTCCAAAGCTATTAGTCAATTGTTGTAAACAATAACATTGTACCAGGATTGTACCATACGTTGATCTTGAAAAATTATATATATATGGATATGGGATACTAGTACGGATATAGATATGATATGGATACGGAATACGAATATAGGCTTACATATCCTATATTGTTTGCAACTCCTTCCTAGCTCCCAGAATTACAAATAAGAGGGGGGGTGAAATGTAAAAAAATTTAATCACAAATACATCTTGTAAAATGGTGTGAGGGAATTAATAAATTTTAAAATTTTAAAATTTAAACCGTGGGGGGGTTGAGTGAATGAGGGAGAGGACAAGGAGGGGGTGCATTAATAGAAATGCACCTGTCCCTCACTATCCACTCAAAAGATAGGGTATTAACATTTAAGATTCATAAATCTACATCTCCATAGTGACAATAAGCTCAAACTCATGTGACCCCTAGTATAAATGTAAATGGAACAATAAAAGTCCCCAATTGTACAAATTTAATGAATTGGTAATCTCAACTTGTTCTTCATAGTCCAGCTTTCATTTTTACACCCAATAATGCTTCCATTGACTAATTAGATCTTAGGACCTATTTCCATGTTCAAAACACCTAAATTCATAGCTATGGGTCAAAGCTTGGATTTTCCTTGCAATTCCAGCAATAAAGAATGCTCAACAGAATTCTCTAAAGTGCATGTTTGCAATAGTTTAAGTATAGAGTTTCATCACATACATACTTATAAATGTGATAAGATCTTTTCTAAAAATGAAAGGTGAAGAAGAACTCCTATAGAAGCTAGAAAACCTCACAAATACAAATAGTCAAGTCTACATTGTTCTTGAAGAATGTCTACATGCTAAAATGGAACTAAGGCTTTTGAATATCTAACTTATGCTTAAAAAGACGCTTTATGAACTTCCCTTCATGCAACTCTAGTAAATGTTCTTCATGCTTATCACTACACTTTTAGCTACATGGAACATAAATGAGATTGTTTTTGTGCTTTCGTCATAAAATGATGATTATAAACCCCTAAAAGACCATAGTCTTCTATTTGTCAAATAATAGTCAATATTGTCATTTCTATTGCAAAGTGCGAAAAAATATGAAAATTAATTTTTTGCATATCTAATTGTAGTATCTTGCACTAGACTAGTGTAAAAATGTGTGGTAAAAACTTTAGAAACTTTGGCTACATAAATTGTAAGAAATTTGTGTTTTAAGTGAGAAAAAATAAGAAGCATTATAGCTTGCAGGACTGCATTACTTGACTTTAAACCTTCTTAACTTAAAGTTTTTGCACTATGGAGTTTGAATCATTTCTTAGATTATCATGGAGACTTGAGTTGAGATTATGGAAAAAGAAATTAAAATAAGAATACTTAATTTTTGTTCTTAAAAAAATTGTTAAGTAGAAGTGGGTATGAGGTAGAATGAAAAACTAAATTGTCAATACCTCTAAGATGGAATTGAAATACACTTATCCCCAAGGTGAGATTTTTCTAGAAAAAATCTGAACCCTATGTAAATTTTTTTTAAATTGTGAAAACTGATTTCAAAAACAAATCCAATACATTATCTTCTCAAGAAGATGCTACAATTGCTAGGAAAACAAGATGCTCCATAACATTCACATGACTATCAAAATGGAATGAATAAAAGCTTTCCATGTAAACATATATATGATCTATAAAAATAATAATAATAATAATTTTAAAGTTTTTGTGGATTTCTTTTGCTTCCGATAAGGTAAAAATTGTGTTTAGGATGGCATAACTTTCGCACATGAGCAGTAATTGAAATAAAATTATATTTTTAGAAAATTGATGTGTTTTCCTCTCTTAAGGTAAAGTTTCAAAAAATTACAAAAAAATATTGAGACCACATGAGCCTACTCAAAATCCATTTTGTCTTTTGTTGGGACTTTAATCTTCTTCTTTTAGAATTTAAAGTTAACAATTTCAATTGCATTACAGTTGGGATTATTAAAAAAAATTAGTTGCATGCTAATATATTGTGATTATTTGGAGGGAGGCCACACCTAATTGAAACACCTATCTAAATGCAACACTACAAAATGCTTGAAAAAAATGTGAATATGCTACAAGAGTATGGACCTTATGATTGTTCTATTGACTTGCAAGAAAGTAGACAACTTCCACTTGAATCCATTTATAATCTTTTATAAACGGAATTGACAACTTTGAAAGAATTCATTAATGAAAATGTCTCTTGATAAATATCATTTGACATTCCAAGTCACCTGTTGGAGCTCCTATATTCTTTGTGAAGAAAAAAAATGGAACTAAATTTGCATATGCCATGTATTGATTATCGTGGCCTCAACAAGGAGGCAAGGAAAATGGGGACAAAAAAACAAGGACATACATAGAGAATGATTCAAGATAAGGTATTGACAAGGACTACAAGAAGAATGGTGAAAAAGATAAATATAAAAAAAATAGTCTAGATAGGGACTACAAGGAAAATTGTTAGAGAGAAGCAAAGAGAGACGAAAGCCAAGGATCAAATAAGAGTATCAACACTACATAATTGCCAAATGATTCACTCTAGCAATGAAAAAGAAATTTTTTAAAATTCTTAGAAAGAATACTCCAAGACTTGTGGGCAAGATTGAGGTTTCCCTCATTGTGCTTTTAGTATATACTACCACAATAAGAAGTTCCTCCAAAGAAAGCTAAGGACCTCTAGGAGGCACTAAAAAATCATAGGAATCACTAGGTGGCTTCAAGAAGCTAAATATTTAGTTGAAAAGAACCACATGAAGAGTTTCAAGTAGCCATACAAAATACTATAGGACCCCTCTCTAAGATACTAGAAAGATATACCTAATCTTCAAAGAAAGTTTGACTTCTAAGAATTCATATAGATATAATAGATGTCCCCTGAGATACTAGGAAGATGTACGTAACATTGAAAGAAAATTTGGCTTCTAGAAACTCCTACAAAGGTAAGAAAAGTTACCCTAGATGATGGAGGATGTATATTTATGAAAGTCATGGACCTTTAAGGGTTAAAAATCTTTCTCTTCTAACCATCTAACAATGAAATTGTTGCAATTAGTGTAGCAACCTCAAGATTTAATTTGCACTTTATGTTGAAAGTGGTTTTAGCAAGGGTCTTAGAAATGCATTTACAACAAGCTAGATTCACTTTCTAAACACCACTCATCTAACACCAAGTGGGAACACATTTTTAGAATGTTGTCAACCATTGGTCTTCAATAGTGATAGAATCTCCCTCTTAACAAAGATATGTAGTCGAAGTGTCACTTCTATTTTTTAGTTAAACATTAGTATGGCCTTGGATGGACAAACTTTTAATTCCTAAATAATCAAATGTTCTAGTTTTGAACAACAAATGAACACAATTAATATGTCCTAAGTATACCTCATCTTTTTTCTTCATCCATCTAAATGTTTGTTGATTCTCATATTAATCTTTTTACAATTTTAAGGTATGTATTTTCATAAATTTTCCTTGAAAATATCTATAGTTTAAATGATACAAGTATGTTTGACTTTAGAGACTAATTTTTTTATTCAAAAAATGAACCATCAAAAATGACTTGAATGAATAAATAAAATAAAAATATTAAAAGATTTCTACAATTAGACTTTAACATTTGAAGTTAAAGGGAAAAAATTTGTATTCAATCAATAAATAATTTTAGAAGAAATTTTAATTTTTAATACTATTGAATAATATTAATTAAGATGACAGGTGATTGAAGCATATGCATATGATCTATGGATCATATTTTAAAATTTTTGTTTGAAAGCTATCATTAAAATATTATCTTAAATTTTATTCTATACTGTGTCTCTTTAATTTTCAAAACTCAGACTACATATTGGATGTTAATCCCTCAAGTTTCAACAACTTTTTGACAATGGAGGTTTTCAATGAAGTGTCCCACTTCAATTTCTTTTTGCACATGCACGGGCTTGATTTCTTTAATGTTAACCCATTAAAAACCATTGTCCCTTTGGGGGGCAAATTGGATTTCGGGCAGGTACCTACAGGCTGAAATTTTGTCATGATTTTTTGAAACTTTTTTTGAAAATAGAAAAACTGATGAGCTTCATGGGATATAATTTTTTTTTCAATCGATGCCCAGGAACAAAAGTTATGCCCAAATAACCTCAAAACAGGGGAGAGGGGGCAGTAAAAAAAATTTCAAAAATTTGAATTTTTTTTTCTAAGTTTTTTTTCTCATAGATTATATTTTTTTTCTACATGCAAAGCTTTTATTCATTCCATTTGGACTTATTATGAGAAAGTTATGGACACTCTTGTTTTTCGGGCAGTTAGAGCATCTTCCTGAAAAAATAACTTCTAGAATTCATTTCTCAATGCAATGTTTACAATTTTTTTGAAGAAAAAATTTTACATGATTTTGTTTACTTGCTAGAACAATCTCATTATTGGGATTAGTGCATTTTAATTCCATCTTAAAGATATTAATATTTTAAATTTTCCTTCTTTCTCATACCTACTTTTACTTAATAATTTTTTTAAGGATGAAAATTAATTTTTTTTTGAAATTTTTTTCTCTAGACTCTCAATTCAATTTCACACTAAAGGTATAAGATCCTATTGTTGGATGTGTAGAAAAAATAATTTTCAAATTTTTTTACTCTTTAGTACAGAAATGGCAGTTTTGAGTGTTTTTTGGCAGAAATAAGGCCTTGGTCCTTTAGGGGTCAACCATACAAAAGTAAAGATTATTTTGTTTATTATGTATAGAATTAATTGTGAATATATTGACCATTGGATTTTTAGATTATAACAATTTTGGATGATCAACTTTATAGGCAAAAATGCAACTTTGGGGGAAGAAAAATTATAAGAAGATGAATAATGCTTTTTTACCCTTGAAGGGGTCTTTTTAATACTAGGCCAAAAGGAGTAGAAAGCCAAAACTAACCAAATTGGATCATTCCTACAAAAAATTTAAAAATTTATATATTGGTTGATTTTTGAAATTTAATAATTGATACTATTAGCACATTGTTTGGAACATCATCAAAAAATTAAGAGTCATTCTAATTATTTTGTATTCTTCATCACACTAGATTAAACCTTGTATTTTTAAAATTGCTAAATATACGAATTTAGAAAAAAATCTCCAAACCTAATTTGATTGTATAGAGTAAAGACTAGATATGTCCAAGAAAATACTTCTTTCCATCCCTACTATTCTTTTCATTATTAGACTACATTTTTTGAATAAATTTTAAAATACTTTTCATATTTAAATTTTGAAAATTAAAAAATGAAACACATATGTCAACTTGTTATTCTATAAGATCCAAATTTATAAAATATTGAGATTTCTTTCATCCTACCAAGAGTTTGCCATTGAAAATTTCAATAGGACACATTGTGTTGTTTTGGTCCTTGAAGGATTAAGGGGTTAACATATCCCACCTATAACTAGAATATTTGAAATTTATTGGCTCTAGAGCAAAAGACTGAGGAAAAGTTTTTACATCAAGCAAAGTTACACTCAAGAAGTTTATTAGGTACTTTCATTGAAAAATATACCAATACTAAAGGAATAAAACCTAGGCTGGGGGATTTGTTGCATTTTTTGGAATAGTATGGATTCACTAGAGATATTTACATCTTCAATCTTCAGTCCTTAATTAAACAACCATGCTGACACCTTCTCATCTTCTACAAGAGGCCAATTGTTGATTGAAAGTTTCACAATGATTGCTCATCTTTGCATTTTGTAGTCTTTGAAGCAAACATGTTGTTTGCCTTGAGGTTGTTTATTGGAATCAATGCTACATATTCTCACATTCCTTAAAGGCCTAAAACATTACAAGACTCCTCTCCCTAAGCAAAAAACACAAAGACTAGGGCTCGACTAGGGGGGGGGAAGGTAAGAAACCAAGTCTCTAAGAAGAAACAAGAGAGAACAACAGTTGGAAAGGAAGACCAACACAATAGGATAAGATATAGATAGGATAGAAACTATGTCCGATGACAAGTCCAATAATACAAGAATTCATGAATGTAAATTGATTGCATGGTTTTCTTGTCATTGATTGGGGTTTGGCTTTTGGCTAATTGCAAAGCACTTTGAGAATTCACACAAATCCTCCATCTACTTGATTGCAAGTGATTGTTGGTCTATTGGGCATAGAGCTTATTCTATCAAATGCTATGTTTTCTTCTATGCTGATCAAGACCAAAGCAAATAGGAAGAACTCAATCTATTTAACTTCAAGGTGCCTCAAGATTCCTCCCAAGGGGTAAAGGTTAAATACAAATGAAATACACTAAACCAACATGCTTGCTCACTTATTTATCCTTCCAAATGTACATACATTCATTCCAAATGCAGCAATGCTCTCCAAAGATTTTGTAGCAATTTAGCAATTTCATCTAATACTATAAGTAGAAAAATATATCTCCAAATATTTTTGCAACATTTTCTTATTGCTTCTTCAGCAAATCAACACCAAGCGTATTTGGCATATAGCCTAGCTGCTTTGTTTATGGAGCAAAGATTAAGTGAGACAACATTCTACTAGAACAAACTATGATACATGTGCCAAGTGCCCGCTCCAAACATAATTTGTTATGGAACTTCAATTTGTTCTTTCCCTATAGTGACGGAGAATGGATCCTCCACAAACTATTGATGATGTGCTTAATCCCTAAATGCCCTAAATTGAACAAAAAGTCAACATTTTGATAAGTTTCATCAATCTTTTTTTGAATTGTAACCATACAAATTCAAACTAGACATGTTAAAGATCATATGGGAAAAGAAAACGCAACAATATCACTTACGGATTGAAATATTATAATGTTTGATGATAAGGGTGTTAAAACTTATTGTGAAAGTGATTTGAAGTCTTTCAATTCTCTTTTCATATGTCAAATCTAATATTGGGGTCTCTAAAAAATATGAGGTTAAAGGACATAACATGTACAACCACAATCAATTTACAACTTTCCAAAATCTACTTTGCAATTTTTAAAAATGAGTTTCTAATATGATTCTCCCCCCTCCCCCGATCTAATGTATTTGAAGCTCATTTCCAAGGGCCTTCAAACATTAAAAAATCAAGTTTATTTTGCAATAGACACCTTGACTTGCACATAATCTATTAATCTTGAACAAAAAAATCATAAATATTCACTTTTAGAATCGGATTTTTGATGCTGAAACTAGACTTCAAAAATGAATTTGTCTAAAGAAGAAAGTACTAAAAAGAATAACTTTGTAAGGTTTTACTTAACTTCAAAGTTTTGTCGACACCAAATTATGGTACCTTGGGCACTTAGGGATTAAGGTGAAACAACCTATTACCACCCAAATTAAAATTCCACCTTGATGTATCTATGGTGTACATTTTTTTCTAAAATGTATCCCATGGGATACAAAAGAACAGAAATTGAGATGGGATGATAATAGTCTAATTCACCTTCATTGCTTAACCCCTAAAGTCCCATTGTCCCTACTAGGGACAAAATGGATTTTGGGTAGGCTCCTATGATCTCAATTCTTACTAAAACTTTTTGAAACTTTTTCATACAATAGAAAAACTTAAGAGCTTCTTGGGAATACAATTTTTATCTCAATCGGTGCCCGGGAGCAAAAGTTATGCCACAATAAGCTCAAAATGGGGGAGACCGGGCAGCAAAAAAAATCCACAAAAAATTAAAATAAAATTTTTAATATTTTTTTCTTGTAGATTATATTTTTTTTGTTAATGGGAAGCTTTGATTCATTCCATTTGGAAGTTATGGAGCTTCTTGTTTTGCGGGCAATCATAGTGACTTCTTGAAAGAATTTTTTTTCTTTTACTTTGAATGCTAATATCTTTCAATCTATACGGTCAAAAATCATAAAAAAAAAATTATCACATAGTCCAAAACAAGTGTAGAACAAGATCCTACAGTTAGATTCTAAAAAATATTTTTTTAAATTTATTTTGTAGGTGATTGTTAGTAGTAGAAGTGGTAGTTTTGAGTGGTTTTGGCAAAAAAATGGCCATAGGACTTTAGGGGTTAAGGTAGGAGGTTTTAAAAGCACTCAAGCTCTAAAACCGCCCACCTTCTCAAATGTACTATTTGTGCATGCTGCTTTTTTAGCCTTTAGCAATGTACTAACAGTGTACATTTTAGGAGGTGGGCGATTTTAGAGCCCCATGTCATTGCAACTTCAAAAATTCATAACTAATTCCACAAAGCTCCATATAATATGAAACAACTTCGGTTAGATGCCAATTCCATTTGTCTTTCAAGAAAAATTTACTGAAAAATATTTCAAGAAGCTTCACCTCCCCAAATTTCAGTTCGAGCTCGTAGGTGGGCGATTTATGGACCTCCTACCTGAGGTACGACTTCTTTTCATCACGTGAGTGGACTTCGGGCCTCCCAGAAGATTTCAACCTCTTTTGGAGAATCAATCGCCAGTCTCCAGACGTGAGATTTCGCCAAAGAAATGGAAATCTGGACTCCATCCAGATTTCCTGGAACCCGACCTCAATTTTCCACAGATTCTTACGTTTCCAGCTCTCCGTCAGTTGCACCCGATCGATCATGAATTGACGGCAAATCGACAAAATTTTCCTTAATCACCACCCCCACATATGTATGTGTACAGTATGTCTGTCCGGCCCCTCGCTCCCGGCCTTCAGTCTTGCACCCACAACGTCAATTTCGTTAAACAGTTGGTGGTATTCCACCGGGGGTTTCCATTACTTTGTCACCTTGCAGAAACCACCTGTTCTGAGTCATAAATATAAATCCTACCTGTCTTAGCTAGATGTTAGACCTTCATGTACATATGTCACAATTTTGGTCCCACTTTAACGAAATTGACGTTGCCACTGTTACTGTCGGAGCTTGCACAGTTGCGCGCACTTCGCTTGGTCGGTGTCGAATCCCGGCTGTCGAAGTTCGGGTAGATAGTTAAATAACTCCGACAGGGCGAACGAAATCAATTGAATCTCCGGAGGATTCGATCCAACTTCATTTAATTACATCGGTTCAGTGGTTAGTAGTAGTAGTAGTACTAGTAATCGAAGAGAGGATCGGAGCTTTTTTTTGTGTTGTACGAGGCCAGGGGATTCCAACCATCTAATTTCGAGACCAATGCCTGTCTTGCGCACTGATCTATATATATATTTCGAGTTGGGTGCGTCGATCTGATCTTTGGGCATGAACCCGTCGACGTCTTTAATTTAGCTTGTTGATTTCGATCGCCTGCGGTTTCCGACTCTAAGTCCACTAGCGAGGCGTTCATTGATCGGTAAGGTACGTATGGCCGGTACGGTAGTTTCATTGTGATCGATCTCGAATTTGTTAGTATTGGATATATTGAATTGGGTTAATTGGAGTAAGCTAGCTCACGTCTTGTTTGTTTTCGAAACAGTTTCGTTGAATTCGCGCAGGTGCCAAAAAATTGTGACATTTCATCTGCACAAAGCTCTTGCAACTGCTACAAATTAAGGGCCGAGTTAATCAATATATTTCCGTTTCAAGCTGCGCGCGCGCTTGCATGGAAAAGTGCCCATGTCGTGGAATTAATTCCGCAAATCATCTAACTTATGAAAAGTATGAAACTGACGTTTGTCCTCAGCTAGCTCTTCGTGTTTGATTTGTGTCCTGAGATTTGCATTTTGGTGCTTTCGAATTTGAAGTAGAATTGAATTGTACTTTAGACTGACCAGTTACCCGCTCGTCGGTTGGTAAGAGATCTAGATGATAACAGTCAAGATTGCGTGTCGAAACAGGTCACGATTGTACACTACCAAGTTTAGCTAAGACAGTAGTGACTGAAATTCACACAAAAGTGTACTCCGTTTTTCTCTAACCCACTTTCGTAAGACTCCATTTTTCTCGTATTCACGTTCCGAGTTGAGAATTCAGAGCTCAGCGACGGAAATGTTTGTAAGCATGAGTGAGGATGAAATAAAATACATCAATTCAGCCCAATCCGAGGCCTGCCTTAGCTTCGTTTCCATCCAGCAACGTGAATTTCCACGGCAGCTAAATTTAGCAAATGCGTCAGTGGGACCTCGGATTCCATTGCTGCGGATAGCAGTCCGTCGTCAAACTTCTAGAGGAGACCAAGTGTCGGCCTTGGGCCCTTGGCGGACTCCTCAGTTCACTCCCGCAGCATTTTAGATTCCTCGTGGCAACAACTTCGTATCAATTGTGAATAGGGTTAATTTTGCACTTCGGCTTTCAGTTCGGGAATGGATAAGTAAGCTTGAGTGCCGTCTGTGTACGTTGATGATACATCGATACCACTTCTTCTTAATTCTTACGGTTCCCAAAAGCCGACAAATGAAAAGATTCTAGCATCCGACATCAGTACAATAATTGTGGTAGTCAGAAACAAAACAAACGTGGCCACTAGCTCGAATAAATCATTGACTGACTGTGTCTTCTCAATTTTTTTTTATATTTTTTTATAATTTGGTCGCAGATGTTGCAAACCCAACTCCCCTTCTTGCACCTGTCGACGAGCTTTCTTTCTCGATTCTTTTCTTACCAGTAATTTCATTGATTTCGATCGGTCGACTCTCATTGTCACTCGTTTGCAGTAAATAATTCGCAAGGTTAGTTTCAATGTAGGGTGATGAGAATTTACAGTGTAAGGGCTTTCCAGAGAGTGATCGAGTGAGTTTCCTTGAGTGTTGTTGCTGTTGAATTGCTGTTGCAGAGAAGAAATTAAAGAGCGTGTGAATTGAATATGGAGTGGTTGGAGAGATTGTTGGGAGGTTCGGAGTATCGCCGTTATGGGGAAAATGAGTATTATGAGTACCCGAGGAATGGAGTCTGTGCAAGTGGCGGTGGAATTTGGGAAATCGGACCTGAATTGGAGCCTGGTAATGAGTGGTCATGGCGAGGGCCTTCCATCTTTGAGGTATCTTACTCTCAGACTGACCTTTCCTTTTATTATCTTTCTATTTCGTTTTTCCAGTTCTCTGGCCCGGGTGGCTCAAAAAAATTGAGTTGAGGTTATCAATTCTGACGAATTTCGCAAATTATTTCTATCGGTTAGGTATCTGGTTAGCTACAGTAGGATTAATTTCTAGCAATTTACAACAAATTTTCAACAAAATTGTTGCAAAATGAAGTTGGCTTCAGAATCACATTGTGGAAATTTCTTTAAACTCAATTGTGGAAACAAGAGTCGCGTAGAAAGGGTCGCAAAAGAAGGATCATACCATAATGCCTGTCCGGTTTACGAGGCAGATTTGTCTCTCTGCATTCCAATGGATAGCAAAAAAAAACGAAAATTATTTGCGAAAAGTACAGATATGATGAATGCTTGTGATGAAGTATTAGGACTTTGCATTTTGCAAAATTATGTTCCATAATGCTCTCAATCGAGCTTCCCGGCTCTAATCCAGAATGCTAAAGGACAAGAGTATAAGAGATAACGGCAGGCTCTTCATAGCCACTGTTTGGTGGCAACCCCATTAGAAATCGACTCAATTGCGGTTATGTTCGTCTGTTTCTTTGCGAAATTCTCACTAACAAGGACGAGCCTTCCCAACAGGATCCCAATGCCAACATGAACCAGGACATGTATTCCACCAGGAGCATCAGCAGCAACTCACGTGACACTAGCAAGTATGTGAGCCAATATGGAGGGACGACGGAGACTTACATCCCTGCCAGTGCGGGCTACGGCAGGAAGGACCTCCAGCCCCCTGCCTGTGATTCCAGTAAGCACTAATCCTTCAATACCAAAGCTTTGGGTAGCGAGAGACCCTTTTTTGTGCTGCTTTGTAGCCACTATGTATCAGTAGAGTACATTTGACATTTTGGAATGTTCTTTACTCATAGAGGTAGAACTTGTTTTAGTACATGGTGCCAGGACTATGCACTTAAGAGAAATTTTATGCATTTAGAGAGGTGTAATAATGGCCACCTAATTAATGTCAACTCTAACTTCACTACTTTTCAAAAAAAATGCTCGAAATTGGACCCACCTACTAATTGCATAAGTGAAAGTTATGCACTAAGAGAAGATGCACTAAGACAGGTTCGACATATACATAGTGGAACAAGGACAGCTTGTGAATTGTGGCTGAGTTGAATAGGGTTTCTCCTACTACTACTTCAATGGTTCGTTAGCTTAATTACAATATGCATGACATTATTAAGCCGGAGTATACTAGCCCTTTGAATCTTTTGACTGTGTGGAATATTATGTCCCTCGTTAGGTCTTAAGCAGGCTTACGGAGGATGATGGAGTTCATACTGGAAAATGAAAGTAGATAACTAGTTTGCATACTCATGTGCAGTTTTAATGAAAATGGTGCATTTTGTAGGAAGATATAGGACTGAGGATTATGACACTAGGAGTGATACCTTGGCAAGGGGTTTGCAAGAATCATTGAGCCTTGATCAATATCCGGTTTCATATGGCACCCCTACCTCCACCACAAAGTATGTGACTCACCCTCTCTCTATTTCTGTTCTATGTTCAAACTTTTATCATCAACAAGAGTGTGATTTTATTGCCGTAGGGAATTTCATTAAAATGGCAATATTCCATACACCATTTTCAGACCGTGCGGTCTAACCCATCTAGGAAAGGTATAGACTTCAGACCACACGGTCTACACTGTAAAAGTGCCAAAGTTACATTAAATTCCCAGCGAGTAGTCCATCACCCATGTGTCAAAACCTTCAATTCATTTATCAAGATTTAGAGTTTGTGCGAGCTCGGTAACTATTGACGTGTGAATTTGAAACTGCATCGGAAGAAACCTTTGCAGATTCATTTTGATTTTGTTTTTCAAGTAGTTGAATATTCCATGTGCAAAAATATCCTCCGTTTATCAAGA
This sequence comes from Climacium dendroides, assembly GCA_950106755.1. Taxonomy (NCBI): domain Eukaryota; kingdom Viridiplantae; phylum Streptophyta; class Bryopsida; order Hypnales; family Climaciaceae; genus Climacium; species Climacium dendroides. The sequence continues at coordinate 20,017,809 of OX467083.1, forward strand.
TTCAGAGTATGTACATGCTTGCATGCTTGCAAGGGTACCTGAGTGTGTTTTGTCACACAATGAATACATGATCTGTTGTTACAGTGCAAAACCAGAAATTCTCCTTAGGTTGGGCAATAGTCATTAGAAGGAAGCTTAGAGTTTAGGGAGCCGTGAGACTCTGGAATATATACCAAATAATCTGGGTTTCGTTTATAGTCCTGACAGAAGCAAAGGAAATCAATCACCTAGAGGCGAAAATAATTACAGTTTTCTCTGAAATGTATTGCATAGTACTCATAGAATCCACATGACTTTGATGTTGCGCAGATCTGTGGGACTGTCAACGTGTGCTGGTTGTCATCGTGCACTGGGATGTGGAAGGTTTATGACATGTCGCGACCAGAATTGGCACCCGTCTTGCTTCACCTGCAAAGCATGCCGCAAGGCAATTGAAAATAAGGTATTGTTTTCACACAAAATCAATCAGAAACTGTCCATAAATTGTAGCTTGTATTCCTAGCTGTGTGATCTTCTATCAAGATGTTTTATAACGAGCAAGCAGCAAGTTAGCTTGCATTCAAGCAAGAACATTAAGTGATGTTGCAATGGACATATGGTATTCACTAAAGCGGCATGTCTTCATAGAGCCAAAAGTGTGTCGTTCAAGTGCCCAAGCTCTGAAACAGTTTAACACCTGAATGTATCAGTTAAATTCAGGTTTCAGTTGGCAACTGAAACTGCGCCAATTTTATTCAAGTCTGCCATTTTAACAAATACGATGTTGTGAATTCTCACATGTGTCAAATTTGGGTTCGTTTTAATAGTAAAATGCCGGCATGTTTGGTTGCACCAAAATTGCAAACTAGGACTGGTTTAGATCTATGCGTTTGTAGTTGGGCAACTGACAATTGTGCAAAGTCCACGTACTGAAGTCTGCCTTTTTGGCTAAATACGACTTTTGTAAAGCGAGTCTAGGTTTGTGATTTCTGATGATCATGCGTGTGTTAAATTTGGGGAACGCAGTGCTCTATGCATGGAAGTGACCCCTACCACCGCAACTGTTACAAGGAGCTCTTTCATCCCAAGTGTGAGATTTGCTACAATCATGTACGTCTCAGAGTTCATATTACCACAAGATTCTGTAGCTACAGCATACGTAGCTCTTCAATCCTCTCAACCAATGCTGCAAATATGTCACGTGGACTCATCAACTTAGATTGATGTACCTTGTGCTTGCAGATTCCTTTGAATGCGCAAGGGCGGATCGAGTACAGTTCGCACCCTTTCTGGAACCAGAAGCACTGTCCCTCACATGAAAGAGATGGAAGCACATGCTGTTGCATTTGTAATCGCATTGAGGTACCGCACCAATCATCCAAACGTCCCATACATACAACCAGGCAGTACATCAACTGCAGATTTTGAAGTCAATCGTAAATTGTTCTTAGTTTTGTTATGACAATATTGAGGAAAGATCCATGATCAAAGAATCTCCCAACTTCTAATAATATAATAGATGGTTGGTGGCGCAATTGTCTCATAGGAGTGTAAATTGATCTTTATCATCTTGCTAGTTAAAACGACGAAATTTTCGAGAAATTGGCACTTTTCCAAGCACGCATCTGGAGATGTATGCCATTCTGATCCGCCTAGTGAGTAGAGCTTTGTGAAGCTTGAATTGTCACAATTCAGGCTCTCTCAAAGTTGTCAATTTAATTCATATGATCGGGTCACCTTATGTATGATACTTTTGGTTGTGTGCGTGCAGGCAATGGATCAACGGTACGAAAATTTGGGAGATGGCAGGAAGGCGTGCTCCGAATGCATGGAATCTGCAGTGATGACAACCAAGAATTGTCAGCCGCTATACAGGGAAATACTGAAATTCTACAAAACGAACCTTGGCATGCCCATTGAGCAAGAAGTTCCGGTGCTAGTAGTGAAACGGGAGGCTCTTAACAATGCCCAGGAAATTGATATGAACGATGTAAGTTTGTACGTTTTGGCAGAGGACGCGGGCCTTTTAGGGTTGATTTCTAATTTTTTTTTTCTGAAAATTTCTCGGCGGTGAACTTGGAACTAAAACATGTCATGGTGGGTATGGAATCAGAGCCACACCCATGGTCCAGAAACTCGAGGTTTATGTTTATCAGAAGAGCGAATATTCCCTGTAAGACCACCATTCTAGCTTCCACCATATCTGGATTTGTTTTCTTAAGCTGAAATTTCATGTTAATGAATTGTTGGAGAAACAAAGAGGAAGTTTGTAGTACAGGAATTGTTTCAATATCATGCTGAGCGGAGTTCCATTTTTGAACAGGTCTTGGAACATGGTAGCAAAACAGAAATGAGGAAATTAAGACGTCACTGTGAGGTTACGGCTATTCTTGTTCTTTACGGCTTACCAAGGTATGCTTCTCTCCTTGGCTCATGGCTTTGCAAGAAAATCATAACCTCAATCAATATGAAGAGCGTGAATCTACCTCTTTTTGATCTAGTCCTTTTCTTTAGCATTTTGGTGTCTTTTACAGACCTTTGATTGAGCATTCTTGAGCAAGATTTTATCATCGAGGTTATTTCTAGTCTTGTGAAAGTACAATTTTGATATGAAATTACATTTCTTGCCATTTCCATAGCTCGACATCAATGTGCATTCTCATATGAAATGAAAACCTTTTTTTTCATTTTCTCCATTTCATCAATAATTTGCTGGCAAAAACATCGCTACTTCACGAGGTATTGCTCATAACCGAAGGCTCTACTGCTGTAGTCCATAATCCATGCCCCAAACTCGCTAGTATTTTTTCTCAAATGCATTCTCTAAACAGCATGGCCATCATGTGCAGGTTGTTAACGGGGTCTATCTTAGCACACGAACTAATGCACGCTTGGATTCGTCTCGATGGTAAGCGTAACACTCAACCTTGAACGATAATTCCAAATACGGGACTATGTGGGTATAAGTAGAACCTCTCTTGGTGCATGGTGCCAGGTCTAAGTGTGCACTAACAGCAGTTTATGCATTTATAGAGATGTCATAATGGCCACTTGACTAATGTCAACTTCCAACACAATTTTTCAGAAAATGTGCTTCAAATTGAACCCACCTGCATGTATTAAGAGAGGTTTTACCTGTTCTAAACTTTTATCTAAACCCCCATGTGTACCAATTTATAAGGTCACTACACCTAAATTCACACAAATAAGCAATTCATCATGGTTGCCATTATTATGCTGAATTTTTTTTGGTGGGATCTTGTTGGAAGACAAAAGGGGATTCTAGATTCTCTAAGAATGCATTTTTTTGGACACCGTATGAGTAAACTACGAATTTTCGAAGTGTTGAAAATAGGGTTTAGGGTAACCAACCGTAGACTCTTGTGAATAGTGGAAGTACAATGTAGGCAAGAATCTAGGTTGTGTGGTTTTAAAAAGGGTGCAATTTAAGGTGTACTTCTGTTATGCGCATACATGCAGGAAGATTTCCTGACCTGGAGAATGGCGTCGAGGAGGGTATTTGCCAAGTGATTGCTCACATGTGGCTGAAAACCGAGCTTGAAAGCATGACACGAAGAAGCTATTACGGTGGATCATCATCGATTCGGAACAAACGCCTGGGCGAGTTTTTCCTGCACCAAATTGAAACCGACTTGTCGCCTATCTACGGAGACGGATTTAGATTGGCTTCTGCAGCAGTTGCCAAGTATGGCCTTCCCCGAACTCTTCACCACCTTCGACAAACTGGTGAGATTCTTCGCTAACTTAGAGTATTCTCAACAGCATTTTCTACATCAAGTGGCTGATTCTCCAGGCAACCATGTCTGTTGCCTCGTTCGCAAGTACAGAAGGATGACAAATTGTAATCCTGCTCGACATTCAATCAGTAAGTTAAAGCCCTTGAATCAACCAAAAAAATGCCAATCTTGACATTCTTAATTGTGTAGAACAACTTGACATTGTGTTCAATAATGTTCTCCACTTGAATCTCAACATCTGAGCATTATATATCTAGTCCCATCTATGACAGACACACAGGATTTTTGTGACCATTGCACTCATGAATTTCAGTGAGGCTATTTGTTAGAGGTGTACATACGTAGCGAACAATCGTTCATGCATTGTTGTAGAAACAATGTTATTTGTAAAGTAGTAGGGTTTAGGAAGGCAATTAAATTTCTTTTACAGTTGAAATGAAGTTACAAAGAGTAAAGTTTACTTGATATAAGGTAGGAGGCTTTAAAAGCGACCCTTTACGGGCTGATCTGCCTTTTTCAGAGGTTTGCATGAACAGAAATATTTTTAGCTCATTTTTCAGAGAAAGAAAAATGGATGCGGAATGTAACACAAGTGGTTTCATATTTTTTGAAGCATTTTTGAATTAGTTACGAATTTTCAAAGATTTCTGTAGTAGGTACCTATTTGTGACCATAGGTCTCCCAAAATCTGTCCCCTTGCAACTTCTAAATCGATTTCTGAATCAGGGAAGAAATGATTGGCTCTCGAAATAAAATAAGTAAATTTTTCTTGATTCATTCAATAGCAACAGTGGTTCATTTAAAGATCACCTCCCATCCATTTTACAACCAGCTATGGGGCGATTGCAAGGAGATGGTCGCAATTACAGCATCCTACCTTAGTTCATGAAGAACTTTCCTCTTTCTGGATTGCAAGGAGATGGTCGCAATTACAGCATCCTACCTTAGTTCATGAAGAACTTTCCTCTTTCTGTAATACGTTGCTTATTTCCTGAGAATGACATCTCTCATCCCATTGTGACCCAAATCTCAGTCATTTAAGAATAGCAGACTTAGATTGAGCAGCTAACTTATAATGGGTCTATTTCTAACTGCCTGGAATGAAGAAAATGTCTAACTTAGTTTATGCCTCTCCTGCTTTGCAAGTGTACACCACAGCAGGACAATTAAGTTACCTTATTTTGTTCCAACATTGTGACCTGCTTTTAAGAGCGTTTTTAATTCCATTTTTTAATTTTCTTTTTGAAGCTTGTAATTCTCATAACTATTCTGATTAAGTACCAGCATAAGTTTGTGGCATCCTACAGTGGAGTACTGTACTCATATTAATCTTTGACAGAATTGTCTGCTTTGACATAAATTCTGTGGCTTCATTCCATGATGAAAAACATGATGCTCAGGCAGCTGCCAGCTGATCGAGCAAAAGAATGTCCAGTTGTAACTTAACTGCAAAACAAATTCAATATCTTCGAGGACAGAATGTCAGATGATAAGTTAAGTTTAGTGCAAACATGACTCAATGCATACTTTGAAGTTTGAAGCCACTTGGATGAAATGATCTCAGTGCTCCAGGAACAATTTTTTCTAGAAACATGACCTGCCTCCCAAAAACATCACTTCTTGCTGCTAGTATGGCTAGTTACTATTATTCCTAGTTACTATTCTTATAGTTATCAAAGACAACATTTTTTTGGTAAGTGAAAGGAGGTTCCAATGCACCAAAGAACATGGCAGTTGGATACCATATGCAAAAGCTAGAAAGGGTCAAAGTTTTTTTGCATAGAGGTTTTAAAATTGATTAATTCTTTCACATACTATAGGTACATATTGATTTTGGAGATGTATACACAGTGATGATGGCAAGTTTGGGTCAATGGCACATTTGGGAGTTCCTACCTCATTGGATACCTATTGTTGCATATGTCATAATTGATTCCAATTTGTTACTACTAGATTGCTATATCAAAATTCACATAATCATTCACTTAAAATCAATATTGTTCCTAATTTCTATCTTTCTTTTGTCATGTAGAGCTAACACAAATTATTCCTTTAGGTCCCACAAACATAAAAATTGGTTTTTGTAGTGTGAAAGGCATAAATAATTCTTAAAATAGAAAATATCATGGATGTTACATTGTACCATAAAAAAATTCGCCTTGTGGAGACCATTTCACTTTCAACTACATTGAAATAAATAAAAATATTATAAAAAAATTAATTGCCAATCAAAAGAGGCATATAAGCTAACATAAATCTACAAGATTCTCTATGATAAGATTTGGACTAATTTTTTCTCTATTTCTACATTTATATGTAGTCAAACAGACCTCCAAAGGGCTAAATTTTTTTCATATATATTATTTATTTATTTATCAAACTATAGATATCATTAATAGTAGGGGGACAAATGTTTAAATGACTTCAAGAACCTATTCATATGCAAAAATGTTTACTTATTTGTTTAGATGTAAGACCTCAAGGAATAAAGAAGTAAAACTAAGTTTTTAAATCTTCATTTAGAAGGTTGATTATCATATATTCTTAATTTTTGGATGGAGGGGGAGTAAAGAGTAGCTTGTGAATGTTCAAATACTACATTTTCATATTGAAAATGGATGATTCTCCTCCTATTTCTTGTATGAATTTTTTTTATTAGTATGATTGTCCACATTGTTGAACAGAATTCAAGTTGAATTAGTTAATTTTGAAACTATGTAACCCTCTGAAATAGACAATTTAATCATAAAATGAACATGCAATTATTTATTGGGACACAAGTAAGCTTTAGATGTTTTTTTAGCTACATTGGAGGGCTAGTTCAATCTTGTTTCTATTTTGGAACTAGTCACTACTAGCCAAAATTTAAAATTTAAAAATATTGAATTATTAAAATAAAAAATAAATTTTAAAAATTATTATTTAATGTGGCAGTCACTTTGCCACATCAAGTTGTTGTTAAAATTGAATTCCCATAGTTTAGGAATGCAAGGGAACTCGTAGCCCTATAGAGAAATTAAATCTCATCTAATGTGTATTATTAAAGGCCATTTTAAAGTAACCTTTGAAGAGTTAGTTGTCTTTGGGGGAAGCTAAACTCTTTAAAACAATTTTCAATAAATTTTCATAGGAAGAGAAATGGAATTGGCATCTAATCCAAATCATGACCTTTGTAGAATTAGTTACAAATTTTTGAAGTTGAAATGCACTAGCTACTATTTATTGAAAGCAACCACTTCCTGAAATGTACACTTTTGGTTCATTGAAGAAAACAAAATATACCTTTATGCCAGTGGTCATTTTTAGAGCACAGTCACTTTTAGATCAAACTACCTTAAGGTATGTTTGCACTTGGTGGTAAAGATTGTTGTTACAGAGGGTCTTAAAAATGGATTTAGAGCTACTTTTGAACTTGATTCACATTCCAAACATCACCCTTAACACCAAGTGCAAACATACCTTTTCCTTATTCAGGAGAAAAACCAACATTATAATTCACTAGTTCATGCCTTGTGTGGGGGGACCTCCGAAAATCCAAAGGAAGAACTAAGATAAACCACCCTTTGACATACAAACTACCCATGACATGCAAACTACCCATGACATGCTCCCAGTGAGTGAGTGACCCATTAGAGTCTTACATCAACCCCATGACAAAACTTTTTCTAATAAATGAGATTAGGACTAAGCTTAGCATGATAATCGATTAAGCAGCGGAAATTGTTTGAAACCATAAATGTAGAAAATTCTACATCTTTCTCACAAGTGAAGAAACCTTAAAGCTCCGGTTGGTTGTCCCCTCCAGGACACTTGTGGCCGGCAGGTTTGTATTTTATTTCTCCTTGCAATGAAATTTTGTTTCATTTGTTTAAAAAAAAAAAAAAAAATCTTAAAGCTTGACGGAAGAGGTCAAAGCTTTCAAGGATCTGAGAGTACGGAAAGCAACTTCCACTGTTCAATGCCTTCTTTGAGTTTGCTTCCGGAATGTTCCAGAGTACGGAATGCTGGAGCTTCTCCAAGTGACTGGACTTCTCCTCCGGAAGTGGCGTTTTATCTCAGCAATTGAAAGCTCTTGCTTGTTATTAACCCCTAAAGGAAGGACCAAGTGTCTGTTCAACATAAGCAAGAAATTTGGGGTAGGTTCCTACAAAGTCAGTTTTGGTTGGATGTTCATGAAATTTGGACACAATGTGTAAACATGTACCTCCTTCGTGAAAAAACTAAATATTTTTCTGATCGCGTGCCTATTTTAAAAATTATGTTGCCTTGAACATTTTGGGTAGCTTGGGCAATATGGGAATCTTTGGAGAATCTTTTGCAAAAAAGATCATCAACTTTTGAAATTTGGCATGTATGTAACTAGTAAAATATGGCATACAATTGTTCAAAAAAAAAACAAGTTTTAGTATTCAAATCATACTCTAAAGAAGAGTCAAACTTTGTTAGCTATGATGTGGTGGTTTTAAGAAGAAAAAAAAACATTTTATTCTAACTTCAAGTCCTATTAACTTACAATTGGTGAAGTCAAAATTCTTCCATATATTCCAAATGTTTGTCTCTAACTTTTCACCATTTGGATTTCAAATAGAAAATTTCCTCATTACACAAAAAATCATCAAAAAATGAATAGAGTATTGCAAATTCACTAAACCTCCTAATCTCCTTGCATTGCGGGGGGGGGGGGGGGGTAGAATAAGCTAGACTCCATATTTTCTTCTAAATTTTTTTGTGAGCGAACCTAATATCATATACTTATGAATGGTAGAAATTCTCATGTTTGTGTAGAGCAAAAATTTTACTCCGAAAGGGACTGAAGTTTGTTGACCGTGTTTAGCAATAATGAAAAAAAACTTTTCTCACTTCAAACGTTATAATCTTTCAATCCATGTAGTCAAATAGGCCAAAAGAATTTCCAAATTCTTGTAAAATACTCAACTTCAATTTTATAAGGTTGAAGTTGAGAAAAAAATTCATTTTCATTTTGAATAAAATACCCCAAATCCACAACTTTTGACAGTGTATCCCTAAAAACTCCCCTGGTCCTTTAGGGGTTAAGGTAGAATTGCCTATTACTACATGGATTTGCTATTTAGGTACTTTAGAAAATCTATATGTCATCTCCTATATTTTTCAGGGATTCAAAAGTTTGAGAGAATTCAATTGCAAAAAAAATGAAGACATTGTGATAAGAATTGAATTTTCTGTAATTTTTCATAGCGAAAATGTTAAACTGTAAATAGACCCTTGTTGGAGCATGAGCAAACATTTGTTAAAGTGTGGGCTAATGTGTGCATTGTCCAAGTGCATTGCCATCATGATAAAAAGTTGTAAAGATAGTGGTCATAGATGGGCCACTAATGCAATTGGGAGGATCTTGTAGGTAGCAAAATTGGATGGATGGTGGTATTAGGTAGTTCTACCTTACTCCATTCCATAATACCAATCTTTTTTTGTACTTCCTCCATCCTAAAAATAATCTTTTGGTTTAAAGTAGTTTGACTTCCAATCAATACCTTTGCTATTTCTTAACCCCCGAATGCAAAAACTGCATTTTTTGACATTATAGCAATTTCGGGCAGCTCATTACAAATGGAGTTTTTATTTTTATTTTCTTTGAAATTTTCACAAAACATGTGCCCAAGGAGTAGCTTTAAGGTCCAACAATTTTCATACCTTTTGACTATACGGTTAAAAAGTTATTGCATGATATGTCATCTTCAATACTTGACAGACAACTCGGGCAGCCCAAAAAACTTTTTTTTAAATCACTTTTTTGAAAAATTTCTTTTTGAAACTCGTTTTATACATTTATATACACATGGGAAGCTTTGAATCATTCCATTTCAATAAGTGAGATGAAAGTTATGAAGATTTTTAGTTTGTGAGTAGGTATGGAGTCTTTGGAAACCATACCTCATCATGGTTTATTTCAGTATGTGAATTTTGACCACAATGCATGTCTTTTGTGATAGTAATGGAGTGATTAGTGACTTCATTAGGAACTTCCAACTTTCCAGTGTGGAAAAAAAATTGAAAAATTCCAACAACAACATGAGGTCAAACCCCTAAATCTGACCACAACGGGTTGTTTTACCTTATGTGAGGAGGGATGCATGGACTTTGTTTCATGACGTTTGAATCTACAACAACAAAAAAATACTGAATTTCAAAAAAAAATTTGAGTAAGAAAATTGGAACCTAGGATGTGAAAGATACTGCATCTCAAAGTTTATTTCGAAGCCCAAATAGAAAATGTTTTATAGAAAGTTTCTATTTTGACTTCTATTTTGACTGTGGCAACGGCACAAGGCACACTAATATTACTTTACTTCAGAGTGAGGTACTGCTCTAACTTAACTTATATTGTAGCAATTTCTTCCCCAAAAAATAAAAATTTTGAGTGTGGTGAGACTAATTTAATTAAATTTTGTGTAGGAGACTCTTCCTACCATTAACAATTCCGGAGGTGTATTAAATGTAGGCAAGAATCTTTACGGGTCTGTCAGTTGGGCTTGTGTTGTTTGGCAGCATCCAGATTCAATTAGTGTAACTTCAAGTTCAAGTTTTTAAAGGACCCTTCAGAGCTTTTAAAAAAGAGATCTAGTTTGAGTGCCTGGGTCTCAAGTCCTAAGCTCTTATTATTATAAATAAATTCAGGTTCAAATTGTATGCCCCTGGCTCCCATCATGGGGATGTCTGAAGAGGTACCTCAAACTTAATTACTTTTCATGTGATCCCAATTCCCTCCAACTGAAAGTTCAAACCCCTAAGTTACTACTCATTTGACTTCCGCCATACTAACACTGCCATGGAAAATAATTACAAAAACAACCCATCAAATATAAAGAATTACTGATGATTAATTGACATACCATTTCAAATTCTGCAAGTTCAGTGAAATTCAGTTCTTGGGCAAATTCAATTCTTGAGTTTTTATTTTAATTTTTTAATTTTTATCGTTTTGAAGCTATTTCTTCAAAACCCACATGGTACTTGGTGATATGGACATCAAAAGTAGGTGCTATCTATTTTCGAATATTTTTTAACAAATGAAACGGAATTTGAAATAGGTGTCGTGTAGGTAAAATTTGGCTATTAGTCTTAAAAAGCAACAATACTCTAACTATTTTGACCGAAAAAATGAAAATATCCTTAATCCCTATAGGATTGGGGGGTGGGGGGGCAAAGAGACAAGGTGAAAAACTATGGTTTTGGAGGTATGTTATTCAAAAATGAAAATTGAAGCTTCTTCTTTTTTAACTTTGATGGTACAAAACTAAAGTAAAGTATTTTACTACAATGTGAAAAAAAAATTCAGCTCATTTGACCATGTGGATTGAAAGATTACAACATTTGAAGTAAAAAATGAAAAATGAAAAAAATGAAAAAAATTGTTCTTGCAAAACACAATCAACAAACTTTAGGCCCTTTTGGAGTAAATTTTTGCTCTACACAAAAATGAGGATTTTGATCACTCATAAGTATATGATATTATTTTCACTTGTGAAAAATTTATGAAGCAAATGTGGAGTCTATCTTATTCTAAACTACCCTACAATGCAAGGAAGTTAAGTGAATTTGCAATATACTAGTCAATTTTTGGAGATTTCTTGTGCAGCAAGGGATTTTTTAATTTGAAATCCGAATGGTGAAAAGTTAAAGACATACATTAGGAATATGTGGAAAAAATTTCAAGAATTTCAACCTAATAGATTGCAAGATAGTTGGACTTGAAGTTAGAAGAGAATGTTTCTTTTTGAAACCACCCCAACATAGCTAACCAAGTTTGACTCCTTTAAGAATATGATTTGAGGAATATAGTTTGTTTTGGGGGGGACAGTTATATACCATACTTTATTAGTTACATACACGCCAAATTTCAAAAGTCAATGAGTTTTTTTGCAAAAGATTCACAAAAGATTTCCAAATTGCTCAAGCTGCACCAAAAGATAAGGGCAATATAACTTTTGATTTAGGCACTTGATTGGAAAAAAAATTAGTTTTTTACAAAGGAGGTACATGTTTACACATTGTATCCAAATTTCATGAACATCCAACCCAAAATGACTTTGTAGGAACCTACCCAAGATTTCTTGCATACATTGAACAGTCACTTGATCCTTTAAGGGTTAAAAAAAATAACCAATGTCTTTGGATTGCATGTAGTTGGCAAAAAATTGTGTATAAAAAATTGTTAAATTCAATATAACTTATACCTTAAAATTGAAAGTTGCTGCAACTCCTATTGTCATTTGATACTCGGAGTGATTACACAAATGAGTTTTCAATGTGAGTGGTAAATTATAACTTCATTTACTTAGTAAATACATGTGTCTCTAACAATGATAATGAATGAAATAGGCTTAGCAAGGTAGAGTCTTTGGTACTTAGTTATGTCCCATTCTAGGGGATGCTCAATGCTTAACAATTAATTAATGTTGGAAATTGAGATTATTTAGATGTTATATTAACATCTCTTTGTTAAAATTTCCAAAACATCCTAATATCATTTTTTGTATATATTTGGCATTTCACAAAATGGATAGCAATCCATTTTGACAAAACTAGACATTGCAAACTAATAATTGGACAAGATTTTTGCTTTAAATCATTCAACAACTGAAGCCCTAATTTCAAGTTTATTGATGAATGACAGTATTATTTGGTTGCACAAATAATTTAGTCTTAGGGGATTGGTAGAAATCAAACAAGCAACCACTCTATGATAAAGTCCTACTCAAAGTTGCTCCCATGTAACTTTGGTCAATGCAAAGCTTCCACCTTCTAATTTCGAGTTAATAAACACCTATCATAATACAAGTGAGGGCATGTTGCAAATGATGTAAGAGCATCTCCAATGGGTGCACGACATTGCCACACCCAATGATGTGGCATGCTCGGGGGATATCTAGCTAGCATCCCAATAGTTACAGCCAACATCATTTTTCAACGAAGGCCATTTGAGAAATCTGTCGCTACACTACAAGCTAAAGGGCCCTCTTATGTTTGACACAAGGAAGAGCACCATTTTCAATAGTAGCTGCAAAGACCTCAACTATGTTACAGATACCTTTCATGGTTATACAATACCTATGTTATAGGCACCTTCAGTGATTACAGGGCACCTATTTACACCTAGTCTCAAGGCTCATAGGCTCACGTTTCTAGTTAGGCTCGCACACTAATATCGTTGGGTGCAAATTATGAGCATTTCCTTGTACCATTTATGGACAACTACTTCACTTCTTTTGACACCTATGAGGTGGAATAGCACCCTACGTCTTCAAAGTTTGGAAAATCATATCTAACTCATGGGAGATCCAAAAAAACACAAATGAAAGTGCATTGCATCTCGCACGCTGAAAAATTTGAAAATTTGTTTGAAAATGTCCTAAACAACAACACACAATACAGGCAGACCCGATCATGCTCTTAAATAAACAGCCGCAAATTCTTTGCATTAATTTGTTTTCCCCATCATACAGAAATCATAATCAGTGATCCCCAAACTAGTTTATGTGCTATATGCTATCTTCAAGACGAACAGGCATCAACTTTGTCTACTTTGAGAGTGAGTAGTATTAAAAAAAATAGAAGAGAAAGGATTTTGCAAGTTGTAAAGGATTATTGGGAGTACTATAACACAAAACTAACTAAATCGATGCTAATTTTAATGTAGAAGAAGTTACAAATGGGTTATCAAATTCTATTATTTGTTGCACTCTTGGCTGATTTTTTTTTCCCCCTAGGCTCTTCTCCAATGTACATTTAGCTACTGGATATAAGGTGGGTACACCTAAAACCGCCACTAATTGCTACTGAGCCTATTTCCTAGTATTGGATTGGTAAAAATTTCATATGTTCTTGTTGGCAAGTGAAAGAAGGTTCCAACGCACCAGAGAACGTGGCATTTGGATACTGTATGCAAAAGTTATTAAGGAACAAAGTTTGGTTCTGAAAGCGTTTCTTCCACATAGGTACAGAACTGATTTTGGAGATGTACATATGGTATAGATGGTGGTTTAAGGTCACTGGCACATTTGGGTGTACCTACCTTATTTGAAGGAGCAATGGAGCAAATTTGAGCCAGTTCTGTGAACGTTGATCACGAACCTTTCATTTTGAGTTTTTATACATAAAAGCATGACCTTGAAACTTCCGCGAATGTAGTTGAAGGCATTTTCACAGTCATCTTTGAAAAAGAGCAGCCATTCACAGAGGATATGATACCTAGTAACTGATTCCCTGATGAATGGCCAGGGTGAACTGACCGCCTCATTGCCCCGTTTTACCCCTTGGGAAAACGCTGTTGAATTTTTTTTATTGCAATCACATGAATTTTTTTGCAAATTCTGAATTCAGATTTGCAATCAGCAGCCCCAAGTTAGCTTGGGGCAATGCAGAAATATAAAAAATCATGGCAAAAAAATAGGGGGCTTTTTTTCACAATTAACCCTGGCCAGGGCAACGAGGGGGGCAATTTTCCCTGGCCCCTGATGAATGGCTTCAGGTTCAAGACCTGCTCTCCAAGGCCAAGGAGGATTGACCCCCTTATTTTAACCCTGCAGAAAACACTCAAATTTTTTATTTGCCGCTCATCACAAAATTTGGAAACTTTGAATTCACATTTGCAATCAGAGGCCCTAAATTAGTTGAGATATGTAAAGAAATACAAAATTGATGCAGTACAAAATAGGTGGCAATTTTTACATTTACCCTTGAATGGGACAATAAAGGGGGTCAATCCTCCCTGCCCACTATCCAACTACTTCTCATGACCCACCTCATGAACCATTGGAAACATTGGGTTGGTCTAAAATTTGTCTATGGATACAAAGCAGTCCTTCATTGTGAGCATGTAACTTAATAACATCTACACTAATGATGATAAATAGTGTTGGCAATACTAATCACGAAGCATAACACTAATTGTCAACAATCCAGTTAATGTTACCAACACTAAATGTCAACATAGACACTATTTGTCAACTATTGGGTATAAATTTTTTACAAGTTTACATTTAGTATTACCTAACTATTTCATCAAAATGCAAAGAAAAACGTATGAACCCAAGAAACCTATGACATGCTCAAAAAAGTGACTACTTAAAAAAGTGAACACAACACTAAATGCCAACTAATTGAAGTTTAGAGTGACCGAGGTAAAAGTCCAGGTAACACTAATCACAACATAACACTATTTATCATCATTAAGGTAGTGTGCCCTGTGCTGTTGCTACAATTAAAAGATAGAAAAAGTAATTTTTCTATTTTTTAACTCATAAAATTTTGAAAACTCAATAACTTTTATCCAATGATTGGGAACCCCATGAAACAAAACTTGTGCACCTTACTTTCTTTGAATTTATTTCCTTGATGCAATTTACAACTTAACTCTTAAAGTTCCTTCACTATGTTTTCAACAAAAATGTTCCAATACTTCCATTTCTAGTACAAGTACCAAATTTTTGAAAAAACTTTTTTTTGACACATGTAACCATATGATCTTGTAGTATGCTGATTTGAGAATATGTGGTAAAAATTTCAGAAATTCCCACCATGTGGATTGCAAGGTATAAGTATTCAAATTAATTGAAATCATTTTTTTAGCCTTGCGAAAAACAAGGCAATTGTATTTCACAAGCTCACTTTCCTATGAAAAAATGTCCAAAATGGCGGTTAATCTTTGGATTCTTTTTCTTACACAAGTTGGTCATATGCTTAAAAAAATTTAGATCATTTGGAATTGTACAATATATAAGAAAAAAATAGTGAATATTCAATAGTAGAGAATGATTCAAATATTAAATTTTTAAGGATTTAATTGTGGAATTGAAAAATGCCAATCCAAATGGTTGAAATGTTGTTATAAACAAACTACATCCTGTGATTTTATTTTTTTCAAACAATATTTAAAATTGAGTAAGATAAAGGACTTGAAAGTTTATTTTAGAGTAGAGAATCCATAACTGCCCACAAACAAAAACTACTCATAACTTTCATCTCATTCATCAAAATGGAATGATTCAAAACTTTCCACGTATATATGACTCAAGGAAACCAATTTCAAATTTTCGTTTTCAAAAAAAGTGATTTTTTCTGATCTGCCTATATTGCCTAGCAGGTGAAAAAAGTAACATATTTGACCATAGCTTTTGACTCGTATTTTCAAATGTCATGAAATTTGGTGCATTTGCAAAATATTTCTTGCCCCCACCTTCTTTTAAACTTTTAGCCTAAAATATGCAAATCTCTAACCACATGTACCTGCCCAAAATTTCTATACAACCCCAAAATGAAAGCTGGTCCTTTAGGGGTTAACATGATAGACCCATACATGAAGCACAATCCCTTGAAAAAATAATTATATTTGGTCTTACTAGATTGATCCAAGAAGGATTAAAAACACTTGCAATGTTGTACATACTACATAGCAATAATTAGGGAGGATTGGCGGTTAGTGTGTTGTGAATTGATGAAAGGGAAAAAAGGAAATAAAAGAATGATTGAATTTGAAACTATGAGGAAAAAAAAAACTTTCAACCTACTTAGATGTGCTTGTTTCATTTCTAAGTCGTTATTTTTGTCTTATTCTTTAGCAACGTCATAGAGTTTTGTGAACCAATTTGTACAAGGTCATGAATTAGTTCATGAAGAAAAGAGAAACAAATATAAAATTTACAAAATTCAAGATCTTATGTTTAGATTCTCCTTGATTCCTAATTTCTTTTGCACAAAGAAGTTCTAGATTTACCATCCCCTCCTCCCAAACTCTCTTACGGATTCTATAACTATCACATAAGGTGGGCACTTCCAAACGCGCCACCAACCCTAAACCACCATCTTCACTATGTATACGTTTCCAAAGTCAACTATGTACCTAAGTATGCGAAAGAAACTGTTTTAGAACCAAACTTTACTCCTTCCTAACTTTTGCATATGATATCTAGATGTCGCTTTCTCTGGTGCATTGGAACCTCTTTCACTTGCCAAAGAAAATCAACAAAAATTTGAACAATATGCTAGTTGGGTAGCCATGATCAAGGCGTACCATAAAGCTCGTTGAAGACCAAAATAGGTAACGAAAAATCTAACTCCAATTTGATAACATTTGGATCCAACTCCAGATCATTGTGTCTAGAGTTGATAGTGCAATTATTTAGAACAGATAGAGGCTTAATCTATGTTTGTTAGATTATTTTTTCTCTCTTCTTTTCTCTCCTTTTGTCTAGCTTTTGGACTTGGCTGTTGTGTTTTCTTTGTTTTACTTTGTTTCAAAAAAGAAAAGAAAATTTGAACAATGTTTTAATAGTAACTAGGCTTAGTAGTAGTAAAAAGTGGCGGTTTGGGGGGTACTCCCTTAATTAGCATAACTATAAGCATCCACTAATTAAGCAGGCTGCCAAGGAAGCGCCTCTAAATTTAGTGGAAGTCGCCTCCAAAGCAGGCACCAAACGGCCCAAATCTGGCCATGCACCAATCAGCTTGGATGCCGGCCATGCCAGAAGCAATGGTGAACTTAAAATTCATCATACCCCTTGACCAACTTTTTTAAATTAAATTTTTTTTTAAAGCCAGATGGTTGGTTTCTACTCTATGTGAAGGTCAAATTCATCATAAATTAAGTCGTTTTTGTAAAAAAGTGCCACATGTCATCTTGTGAATGGTGTGAGTTGATGCGGACCTCTAAGAATTTGACATGGAAACTCAATTTCGACACTTGAACGCCAAATTAAACCTTTGTGTATGGTATTAGACAAAGAAGAAGGGGAAAAAAAAGTTGAAGAAGTACAACGGCTAACTCGGATCCCACATTTAGACGGGGGAGGATAAGTTTCCACTTGGGTTTGTTTGCGTCACCCTTGCAAAAGACTTGGTACTTGTTTGTACCAAGTTGAGAAAAAAAGATCTCTTAAGGACTTTTTCTTCTCAAGATTATTTGAGATAGCCACTTGTTGCTTTGAGTTTTGTGTACTAGTTGGCCATGCCAACATACATTGTGTCTCTTTCCTCTTGACCAACTTTACATCTAAACCTTCTTAATTGTCACTAAGCAATAGTAAGGGAGCAAGGGGTGCTATTATGTGAGCTTAGTAGCATGAGCATATGAGCTTAGAAGACTATACACCTATCGGAGGTGTTTATATTATAGAAACCTTTCATGATTTATAGCAAACCTATGTTATATATATCTATAAACATCTCTAATGATTGTAGGATGTCTACTTATACATATACTGGAAGTTTACATCCTCTCACACTAGCACCATTGGTAAGGTAGTACCTAAAAGGTTGAATGACCAAAAAAAATTGACATGAGGTTGTTAGCAAACTCAAGAAAAATGCAACTCAAGTGCTTTGTAATTTTTTGACATTGTAATAATACTTTACAATTTTTCAAGATTGAAAACATATGAGAGCCCATACTTACCACTATATTTATTTTAAATGGACACCCTTGAAGCACAAAATGTTTTGTAATCAACTTTCATTAGTCAATGTTTCACAAAAATCCTCACCTTTCATTGATTGCTTTTGAAAAGTTGTTATGGTTTTGAGTCTTTGAAGTGTTCATTCAAGGGCTACTTTTGAGGCGTCGGAGAACAAAATGTGTCTCATTTAGGCATTGTTACTTTAATAAAGCCTGATGGTTTGTTTCCTTGCAAATTAGGAGAAGGAATATTCTATAGAATGCTTTAATTTCTAATTTTTAAGTGAATGGACCCACCAAAAATTGTCCAATTTTTTCAAATTACAATGAAATACATTCACTAGTATACTTGGATGAATAAATGATATTTCATCTATAATTTTACATATTTGTTGATGTAAATAGGTTTTCTTTTCTCATGAAGATTGCAACATGAGCCTAGAGGGTAATGTTTTAAAGTTTCACCATCACCAAAAATTCATAATTTATATATTTCAAAGTTTCACTATAATAGAAAATGGAATCATTAGATTGTAATGAAATTGTCAAATTTTAAATGCATTTAAATATATTTAGATGAATAAATGATATTTCATCTACAATCTATATATTCATAGATGTAAGTGAGCTTGCTTTTTTTGAAGATTGTCAAAGAAAATTGCAAAAATACATCATAGATTACAAAAAAATTATCAATCTTTAGAGAATAAATTTAAACAGTTCAAATTTCACTTTAGATTTTCATTATCAATCTAATAGAAAGTTGCATTATTGATCACAACGTCCTTCAATGCCACTAAAAATCCTAATGAAATTTTCCATTATAACATATGTATATTTTGACTAGTATAAAGTGGAAATGGTCTCATGTTTGAAGATGATTTAAGGTAGGAGGTCTATAAATCACCCACCTAAGAGATGAAACTGAATTTTATGGAGGTGAAGCTTCTTCAAAATACTTTTTGGTATATTTTCTTGAAAAACAAATGGAATTGGCATCTAACCCAAGTCATTTCATATTTTTTGAAGCTTTATGGAATTAGTTACAAAAAATTGAAGTTGAAATGACAAAGAGCTCTAAAACCACCCATCTCCTCAAATGTACACTGTTTGTACATTGCTGAAGGCTATAAAAAAGCAACATGTACAAATAGTGTACATTTGAGGAGGTGGGCGACTGATTCTAGAGCTTGTGTGCTTTGAGAACCTCCTACATTCCTATAAACTGTGATAATACGGAATTCCTTCAGTGTGGAAATGTATTGTAGACCATCCTAACTCCCAACAACCCCCAATACTTCTTTATTCTCACTTTTATTACATGCAACACTGCCACAATGTTACAAAACTGCATATGATCACTCCATATTATCACGTCAAGGCTGTGGCATTAAAGGGGTCTTAATGACGCTTTCACCCTCGGATTCCATGCCTCCTCATCAAATCAAGCCTTCAAATTCTGCTTCCCTCTGCTTCCTTTCAAACTTTCGTTGCACCACACGGTGCCATTTCCTCATGGCTATGGTGACTGGTAAGATGACGGAGCCTCTTTTAGGTTAGCCGATCGAGCACGTCATGCCATGAGCTGTGATCATTTCTTTTGACGATGTCGGAGTTTCAATCGGCAAGACTTAGTAGTCTCGCTACTCGTGAGAGCAGCTAGTAAGTTTGGAAAAGGCTAGAGCAGCTATGATAATAAGCTTGCTGTAGGTCTTTCTGTGACGGACGACGGACGGGAGCTCAAGAGTTTGCCTGCACTCGGGAGCTAGCTGATGAGGTGAGATTTGTATGTTGTCGTGCTTTCTGGAGTGTATGTACATGGTACTTTCGTCTCGATCTAGAGGCTTGTGTGTTTTTGTAGGTCTTGCAGAGAAGATGTGTGTAGTGCAATTGAGTAGTTGTGCGTAGCTGTTCTTGTGTGATGGTGAGGATCCTTCTGTGATCGAATTTGATGTTTTCTTGATCGCGAATCGCTCGTCCTTGCGTGTATTTTCAGGTATTGTGAATCTGAGTGTTTTGATTGAGAAGAAGTATTCAGGATATTGCACGTTTTCTTCGGAGTACGTGTGTGGTAGTTTCGTTTCTAATGCCTTTGTAGGCGTTGCAGAGAAGAAGTGTGCGGTATTAGAATGATGTTGAGCTCCGACGGAGCTGCTGCAATTGTAATTCTGTTGATGTGTGTAGTGTGATCGAATTAATAATTTTCTCAATCGTGAGCCGCTCGCTGTTTTATATGTTTAGGTGTCTTCAATTGAGAAGAAGTGTTTAGCCAGGCAGGATTTGACACGCTTTCGGAGGAGTACATGTGGTAATTTCGTTGCAGAGAATTGTGTATAAGGATGTTGTTTGAATTCCGACGGATCTGCAATTGCAATTGAGGAGTTGTAGTCAGGCAATTTGCATGATGGAATCGATGTTTTCTCCGACCTTGAACCGCTCGTTGCTGTGTATTTTCAGGCTCTGCAGAACAGAGTCTATTGATTGATGAGAAGTATTTGAATTTGGCGCGCTTTTGTAGGAGTGTGCGCGCTGCACTTTCGTTTCTTTAGTTCTTAAAGATATTGCAGAGAAGAATTGTGTACTTGTATGATGTATGTTACCGTAAGTTGGGCTGCGATGGAGCTGGCCGTTGCAATTGAGTACTTGTATGTAGCCATTATATTGGTTGTGTGACAGTGAGAATCCCTCTATGATCGAATTGATGTGCGAAACGTTTGTTGACGTGTGTTTTCAGGTATTGTGGAATATGAGTCATTTGATTGCGGAGACGTTTTCGCCGGGCAGGATTTGGCTATGGTGATTTACGGTTCAACAGTCATGAAGTGGAGAAGACGATACTGAGCTCTTGGGTTTCAATTTAGGCCGCGCTCGCGCTCTTCGTCGTGTCCAGTGAATCGGGACTCTTTCCCCGACCTCGCTGAGATTGCTTTCACTTCACCGCGATTGCAATCGTCGTTATTCTGAGCCGGCCAAGAGGAGGAATTTTTAGTAATTTGCTTTCTATTGACGTTGCGAGTGTATTCTGCTAAACTTCTTCGAGCGACAATGAGCTCATACGGAATATCTCCGGGAAGACGCTCTCCTTTCCGAAACATTTCCAATGCAATCAGCAGGCACACCTCAAACGCCGACAGAGCTGAGGGGATTAATTTGATCCCCTCCTCTCCGTTAGGTAAGCACTACTCCGACACAGACGACTTCGATGAGCTTTACATAGCGCCTC
Organism: Climacium dendroides; assembly: GCA_950106755.1. Taxonomy (NCBI): domain Eukaryota; kingdom Viridiplantae; phylum Streptophyta; class Bryopsida; order Hypnales; family Climaciaceae; genus Climacium; species Climacium dendroides. Next base: position 20,039,200 of record OX467083.1, read on the forward strand.
GCGATTATGGACGCCGGCAGGCCTATTTGCGCACCTACACCTTCACAAGAGCATCACCGAAGGCACCTATGCCACCCGAGAAGGTGAAGAAGTCTCTGACGCGCTTGAAGGCCGCGGCGTGGGCCGTCGTGGCATGCAAGTACCGCCTCCCGCTTCGAGCTCGCATCATGAAGGAGAAGATGATCATCAAGACTTCGCAGTATCTCAGCAGCGGTGTGAATTATTTACGTCCGTCTTGTATGCAGATGCCGAAATGTTTGATGGCTGGAGGATGAGCCACCAATCCTTTTTCAAACAACGGCTAAGGGCGTCTCCATGGCCATCTCCGGTTCGCTGAGCTGAAATTTCAAGCGAAAGTGGATCACCGTCATCAACACAGTTGTTGCACTTTCTCATTGAAGGGTGTTCTTCGCTCCTATCTTCATGTGCAGTCTTTCGTGTGCAATTTCTCATTGAAGCGGTGCTCTTAGCTCCTTTTCTCTCGCAGGGATTGTTTCAAGAGGAGACCTCAAGTTCCTTGACCTAGAATCATGTTCTGCTTTCTGTTTTTTTTGCGATAGCTTCAGTAGTGCTTGTACATTAAAAATGGAGGTCAGCACTGACATTTGTGTGCTGGAGCTTCAGTTAGTTCAGGCCAGGCATGAGCTTAGTACCACCGTTATGTTATTTCAATGGTGGTAAAGGTAATTGCCTCACGGATTGTGCTACCAGTAGCACCAAGTAATATAAGTTGAGATTTTTGTACATGGTTTTGATATTAACTACCAGTGCTCATAGGAGCTTTGTCTAATTGCATAACTTGAAATTAGTTCTTCAAGCTAGGTGAAAGGTCACCACCAATTAAAATATGTTACAATTTTCACACTTGGTTGCTTGAGCTCATTTGTAACTGTGGTGAGCTCTTCTAACTACCAGTACTCATGGTGGTGGTGTTTTTGTTGTATTCCTTGTCCTCATGTGTTTCAATAATTCTCAAAATGAGACAAGATTACATGACAAGCAGATGCAACAGACGTGAAGTAAGCTTATTATACAGCATTCAAGCATTTGTGTTATTATTTTGTTCACCTTATTCTACAGCCAAACAAAAATAAATCCAAAACAGGGAGCATGACTGCAATGCAGTAAGTGTACTTTTCTATTCACTTTTGTTGTCAGTTTTGTTTCAATATTGTTGTACAATATCAGGTGAAGGGTACGATCCAGTAAGAAAGAAATCAATTCATTCATAGATTGCACTAAAGACACTCATGTCCTTTCGCACAAGCACACTCATAACCAAGCAGCAGCAAATAAGGTGGGAACTAAGGAACCTTTAACTTACACACTGCTATAGACTATGGTGCCTATATTGTTAATAAGTGATACCTTAAGGACATAGTATGCAAAAGTGATAGGTAGGTGATGAAACACCAATAATTACATGATGAGATGAGATGATACAAAGTTGCACATACTCATAACTTATAAGATTGTACATCTATGTAAGGTTGTAGGGTTTGAGAACTAGGATGCTACAAGAATTTGGAACTTATCAATTTTTGACATTTACAACAACTTTTTGTTGAACATTGAGTGATTATGGAATTATGATTTCTTTTCTATAATCCTATTACCCAAAAGATTGTCAAAATTTGGTGAGATTTAGTTCCAAAGAAGAGTTCTATTGTTCAACTTCTTGAAATACAATTGTTAGGACACTCAACTTCTTATTCAATATTTATGGTCTTACCTTCAATTAAGGTAGAAGAGTCCATTGAGGTTAAAAGATCCATGATGGAAACCAAGGGAATGACCCCATTATGTTTTTTTTTGTTTTTTTTCAATAAACTAGTAGTTAGTACTTGCTATGCTACGCATTCACCATTAGAATTTCATTAGAATTTTTATGTATTAGATAGAATGCAAAGCAAGAATTTCAATAAATCTTCAGATAAAAATTACTAAAATCTTCATATAATTTTTTTAATAAATAAGCATATATTGAAATAAATAATAGAAATGTAATGAATGATGAATGAAATACATGCATTGATGAATACGGTAAAAGATACACATACATTAGAATGCATTAGAAATTTGACTCAAGTGTTACAAACAATGGCAACCCAAATAGAAGAATTTAAAGGAAAAACTTGTAAATCTCAAAAGCTTCGTGAACAATTTAATTGTTGTGAAATCCAAAATCGGTTCAATCTAATAAATTTCTCAAATCATTTGGTAGTAGCAATAGAAAATTGAAATCAGAAGCTCAAAGCTCACAAAAGCAAAAAATCATAGAAATGCAAAAGAAGTATAAAGCCAAGAAAAGCAATGGAATTGCTGCCTTTATAATATCACCATATTGATCCTCTTTGTGATTGTGAAATGCTACTCTATTTCAGTAATATCATATTGTCTGAAAATATGATTTCTATGTATGCATGGTTGAAAATATTTTTATAAAATATTTAAAATAATTATTTTAAAGACTTATCAAAATCACTATCCTGCATTCTATTCAAATATATCAAATTTTTACTAATATGTGATACAGTGAATGCGTAGCATAGCAAGCATGAGCCCCTAGTATTAATGGTAGTATTTGTGATATTATAGAGGGACTTATGATTTTAGTAGTATGATGAGATTTGGGCCACAATTAATGCTTTAGGTGACAATATTGAGTGATTAGTAACCTCATTAGGAAATTCTAACTTTTCAATGTAAATTCATTGTAGGAAGTGACTTTGTAAGGCCTTCCACATTAAAAAATATAGTAGTTGTTTTAGGTGAGTAAGATGACCATTATGTTGGTTTTGCCACGTAGTCTAAAGATTCTTTTGGACAGTTCACTTCAAAAATTCATTACGAATTCATACTTTGTCAAAAAAATTATAACTTCAATTGCTCTTGCCATTTCTCACACTTTTTTTATGTGGGAAAAAAATTAAAAAATTTCAGTAATGGCTTGAAGACAAACTCATAATTATGACAACAATGGGTTATTTTCCTTAGAGCCATAGTATTATGTTTCATCTAATGAGTGTGATTAAGTGAGAAATCCTATAATGTTCCGAATCTCTTTATGATTTTTTTACATATTTTTGTTTATATCTTTGTGCAAATATATTATTTACTTCAATTCCTTATAATTGTTCATAAAGGTAGATTATCAATTAAACATTACTTTGGATAAATAAAAAGTTATTTAGATAAAACACCACCTTAATATATTGTGTTAATCATTTAGAATATGGACTTTGGGGGCACTTGAAGGTCAAAGGTTGATCCCTAAAATTGCAATGGTTAATAAGGACCACTTTATACTAGGGACTGGATCAAAGAAATAATAATTTCAAAACCTATCTTTTACTAAAAGCCTCTCCAAAGGTCATTAGTTATAGGAATATACTCAAAACACCCCTTTCTCTTGTAGTGAGACTTACCCAATGAATGTTTCCAAATTTTTTTCATTGTCTTTGCTTACTCCTTCCTTAATGATAAGCCTTGTCTTTTTAGGCTTACCCAATGAACATTCTCAAAAAAATTTACTATCTTTGCTTGCTCTTTCTTTGGTAATGAACCTTTGTTCTTTTAAACACTACAAGAGAAAGGGGTGTTTTAAATATATTCCTAGTAGTATAGTCCTATAACTAATGACCTTTCATGAGTTTTTGAGTAAAATTTTACTAAAAATCTCTTGAAAGGTCATTAATTATAGGAATATACTCAAAACACCCCTTTTTCTTGTAGTGAGACTTGCCCAATGAATGTACCCAAATTTTTTAAAATTGTCTTTGCTTGCTCCTTCTTTGGTGATGAGCTTTATTCTTTTAAGCACTATAAGAGAAAAGGGGTGTTTTAAATATATTCCTAATAGTATATTCCTATAACTAATGACTTTTCTGGAGTTTTTTAGTAAAATTTTATTAAAAATCTCCCAAAAGGTCATTAATTATAAGAATATACTCAAAACACCCCTTTCTCTTGTAGTGAGATTTGCCCAATGAATGTACCCAAATTTTTTAAAATTGTCTTGGCTTGCTCCTTCCTTACGTGATAAGCCTTGTCCTTTTTAGGACTTAGCCATCAAAAGTACTCAATTTTTTAATATTTTTTTTTATTGCCTTCGCTTGGTCCTCCATGTAAAAGCGTCCCTAAGAGTGCTGCTGCTGCTCCTGCTCCTGTCCCTCTGGGTGAGTGGACCGATGCCTACCCACCATGTGTTGGTACCCGACAGGGCCACCCCATATGGGTCCGGAAGAGGGAGCCCAATCCAAGGTACAAATGAATGAGAGCAGCACCAGAAAAACTGTTGAACGAACCTTCTTATAATAAGTTATAATTCTTGTGGATCAGGTCCAAGGTAGGTACACCCAAAACCGCCACTTTTTGCTGCTGAGCCTATTTTCTATCCTCTATCCTTAGACTGGTCAAATTGTCATGAGTTCTTGTTGGCAGGTGAAAGGAGGTTCCAACGCACCAGAGAACATGGCATTTGGATATTGTATGCAAAAGTTACAGAGGAACAAAGTTGGGTCCCGAAAGCGTTTCTTCCACATAGGTAGTACAGAACTGATTTTGGAGACGTATGTACAGTATATAGATGGCGGTTTCAGGTCAGTGGCACATTTAGGTGTACCTACCTTACTAGGAACTGAGCATGGTTATTGATAAAACAGTACAGTATGAGAATTATAAGAAAATTGCTAGTAAAACTCAAAAAAAAAACCCAAAGAAAAAAAAAAAAAATCCCCAATGCTGCCTGGAGGTGCATGATGTTAATTAACCTAAATTGATATTTTGTGGGGGTATGAGTCTATCCATTACCTTGCTGCCATGCCTTGAGAGCACCGCCTTGGGAGGCTGGTTGGGACCCAAAGCAAATCCAAAAACAGACTTTGTCAACCAGTTTTGCACATTTAAACACTCAACCTGTGTTGAACATGTCTTTTGGTCCCATCTAGAGTGGCATTTTTTCATATCATGGAAATTTATCTTAAAAAGGACGTTGCAGCCGTTTTTTTGTCTGATGAATGACAAAGAATCCTTCCATGTACAAAAGTGCAACCATTCATTCTAGAGTTTTGTGTGAAAATGGGAGGTCTTGTACAGTAGTTTGACTTTTGATGAGTGCTTTTGCTATTTTTGTAAGCCAATGGTTTGCACGGTACCAAAAAGGATGATTTTTGTGATCACAAGCTCATCCTTTTCAGGGTTATGAAACTCAAATGGTCAAGGCCAAGAGCAAGAAAATGTGTAACTTACTTGATCTCTTCATCACCTTGTAATTGTAATTGTCATGACCCTCCTAGTTGCAAGAAACTTCTAGTTGTGTTTTGGTAGAGCTTGGTAGCATCATTGAATCTTCTAGGGCTTCTTTAGACTAGTGATCAAGAGTTGATCCTGGTAATTCTCTTGGTTGCAATTCTTGGTCAAGAGCCTTAACCAAGAGCCAATACTGTTATCCATTGGTCACCTCTGAAAGTGTGAAGTGAACTTAGATTGATCCCTTGGAGATTGTTTTAAAAAAAAAAATGAAATTCTAAAAGAAATGAAGTTGAGGATTTATTCTTTTCTATTACTCATCTTCTTTCCACATGGCTCTTTTTTTTGTCACCTCCTAGTAAATTTTCAACAACTAGGATGCCAGGAAATAGAGGAAAAAACTAATGAGCAAGAAGAATACAAAATTTTTTCTTAAAGATTTAGTCAATAGTATTGTATGTAGGAAAAAATACTATGTGATTGACTATGCCATTATTTTAGTATGTTTTTACAATGGGATTTTGTGATAAAAAATAAGATTAAAAAACTAATATTTAATTATAATAATAATAAATACTTCAATAAAAATAATGTATTGTAGTAAAGCTATAATTATTGTGACAAAAATGCATTTGCCATAGTAAAACAATATTCTAGCAATAAAACAACATTCTTGCAATAAAAATTGAATTCACAAAAATAAAATAGTTGTAAAATTACATTTTTTGTATCAAACATCATTAAAGATTGCAATAAAAATTGAATTCATCATAACAATAAAATAATTATAAAATGACATTTTTGTATCAAACACCATTAAAGATTGACAAAAATAGACTAACCAAATTTATGGGGAATTTCATTAAAATGGCGAATATTTTGTGACTTTGACATTCCACAATTCAGATCGGGCGGTTTGAAATCTAATACAATAATAGATTTCAAACCGCCCGGTTTGAACTGTGAAAATGGCACATGGAATATTGCCATTTTAATGAAATTCCCCATATTTGTTGAAATGACTTGGTCACCCTCAAAATCCATTGAGAATTTTGAGGTTTTCTCACCTCAAAATTTAGGTGAAGAAGAAGGGTAACTCCAATCTGAAAGACCAATGTTTGTTGGGAATGGCTCAACTATCTATGCCTCATGGAATTTGATGGTGAATTCAACTATCTATACTTCATGGAATTTGATGGCAAATTCCATCCTTGATGCTTCTATTAGGAGGTAAAATCTATAATAAAGAGTCAACATGTTCCTTCAAGAATCCTTGAGTGTTGTATATATTCTTCAATCTCTTGTTATAGTGCAAAAAGGATGAGGAAAATTTGATGAATCAAAGTTTGTGAAACAATTAATTATAGCAACAACAATTAACATTTTTATTAATAGATTTAGAACTCATGATTACAAATTTAATAGGTTGTATGGCACCTTTATCTTGCCACTTGCCATAAAAAGAGAGCCAATGCTTACACTTCTACAAAAAGAAGTGTTCTTGTGAATAGTAGGACTCCCCATCTCAAATAATGTCTTTAATTGAAATAATGTCTTTAATTGAAATTAAATACTATTAGGTTTCACTGTTGCATTGTTGATCATGCAGGAATAACATCTCATTGTTTGATTTTTTTGAAGGTTTGTAAACCAATAGTCCCAACTTCCTCAAAGACTGTCGATAAGCAGTATGAAACTAAAAATGGGTTGAAATGGAGGAAAATCAATTGAAGAATTTATGAACGAATCTTGAATTTACTCTTGGATGGAGCGGACAAGACAAGTAAGACATGTCAACTTGAAAAACAATCCATCAAAATTGAAGCATGCAAAGTGAAAAGAAGAACAAGACAGACGGTTCATGAAAGATCATTGCCACCTGTTTCTTAAACAACTTAAAATACCAAGTTCTCAAGTAAGGTACCAAGCTCTGAATCTCTTTCCTGTCATTACAATGGCCAGCATACTTTCTGTAATTAACCCTTGAAAGCCTGAATCCTTAGTACTTTTGGATTTTTGCACATTTTTGCTTTGCACAGATATATTATTTACACAATTTCATCAATTTCATCAGATTGGTCGTAAAGAAAGGTTATCTATTAAAGATTCAAGAACAAGAAGGCATTTTGACAAAACATTGAAGCACTTTGTTCATCATCCAAAATATGGATGTCAGAGCAGTTACGGGTGAAACCATGAAGGATCATTACAACCCGTTTCTACACTACGAAAAAAACAGGAAATCCCTACTTACTGGCTCAGATTCGGTGACACGAGCTGCACCCCGTCACTTTCTTCAATGGGAAAACAAGTACGGCACCAAGCTCTGAATCTCCCTTCTGTCAACAAGAGGTTCAATTGCAATCATCAGCATACTTTCTATACTTAAAATCATAAAGGATCATTGCAAACTGTTTCTACACTACAAAAATTTAATGCAATCCCCATTCAGTGGCTGCGATTCGGTGACACGAGCTGCACCCCATCACTTTCTTCGATGGGCAAGCAAGTTCTCAAGGAAGGCACCAAGCTCGGAATCTCCCTCCTGTCAATACGAGGTTCATTTGCAATCGCCAGCATACTTCCTGCACTTAAACCGTGAGGGATCTTACAAGCCGTTTCTACACTACAAAAATTTCATAAAATCCCCCACTCAGTGGCTGAGATTAAGTGACACGAGCTGCACCCCATCACTTTCTTCAATGGGCAAACAAGTCCTCAAGTACGGCACCAAGCTCTGAACCTCCTTCCCATCGACACTCGGTTCATGAGGACAATCAAACTGCGAGTGCGAAGTCTGGTAACAGAGATCCAACGACTGAGCCCGGACACAAGGACCCTTCCCATTTCTCTTCACCTCCACAAACCAAGGCAGAGTAGCACCATAGGCCTGCGCCAATCCACCGAACGTCGACAACGGCGTCACCAGCAGCTCGTCCACGAAGCTCAACAGCAGAATCTCCACCATCGCCATGTGGTCCTCCTCGACACTGAAGCCCTGCTTGCCTCGGTGGCTCAGCTGTGTGATCCTCACTGAACTGGGATGGCTGTATATGCGAAGAAGATCCTCTGTGAGAGAGGTGTGGAGAGAGGTCACCAACACCTGGATCAGGCGTTTTGGGGGGGTTTGGAGTTCTGCAATGGTGGGAAGGATGTGGTTCTCGGATAAGCATTGCTTTACGTGGTTGTTGGTCCTCGTGCTCGCGCTTTGGAAATACACCTTTCTTGAATAGAGGAATCGCACCTGGTGAGGCCGTCATGAAGGTTAGATTGTTAGTTTATTCAACTGCCTGTGCGCTTGAAAGTTCGTCACTTCTTAACGAGAAAATCATTTGATTCGTACTCACTACCTTGATCTTTTCCAGAACCTGATCTTTCTTTGCATCTTAGTTAGAAGTATTTCAGGAAATAGGAGGAGATGAAATCATCTCTAGTTTTGGTTGGTACTAGTAAGGATCATGCCATAATGCAAGAAGTTCAAAAATTCCTTGGAGAGAATCTTACTTCAATGAGAAGACAAATTTTTAAAGGTCTAGTAGAGTATCTCAACGGAGTCGGCAAGCATTCCAAGACGACTCAGATTCTGACTATATTGCAAGCAGAGCGCTGAATCCCCGAAGGTCATGTTAGCAAAGTGAATCCATTCTAAAGGTGTACAAATATTCATTCTTAAGCCCCAGTATTCAAATATAGGATACATAACCCCGAACAGGATATGCTTGAACACTAAAATGACATTGAACGAATTGCAACATTTTGCACAAATAAAATTTACCTATACAGATGTAGATTTAAAATGTCAGATTTTGTAGTTAAAATGTCTTCTTAGAGTTTTTTTGGTTCTGTTGGCTTCATTTAGGTTGAAAAATGATGAAAAGACAAGACGGACATCATGGTTGCATGGCCCTTTGGGGAGTTAATACAACGTGGAGAAGCATAGTCTTACTTTATGAATCTCTCTCACAGCACCTCAGAATTAAAGCATTTCGAGCATGATAACTGGAGAGTAAAACACTAAAACGTGAGGGGAGACCACACCTGTATGCCAACGCGGTGATCAGCATCAGCGAAGAGATCTTGATCATGCTGTTTCACTTGCTCCCATACGTCATTTCTGGGGAGCATCAGGCTTCGCAGTAAATAGGTGAGAGTCAGCGATGGGTCAGGGAAAATAGCCTCCAGCGCAGGTCTAAATGCAGGAACTGCGAAAAGCTTCGGAAGAAAATAAAGACACCCAGTGAAATGTAACCACGTCGGCTCTGTTAAGAAAGCCTGCTCCGTGTTGCAATAGAATCTCTTCACCTCGGGATCAAAGAACTCCACTTTCACTGCAGAAGCCGATGCTGCAGTTTTACCAGATTTTGTTGCGTCGACCCCTTTTGAACACATGAAGGGAAACAAGAAGACGATTAGACACTTTTTACAAACTACACAAGACTCCAACTTTGAAACACTAAGCACGAGTGGCTAATACTTGTTTCTCGTCTCACCTTGTCATCACTACTTTTGCCATAGAGATGTCGAAAACCTAAATCCAAGGCTACAGAGCATACACTCGTTCTCCCTTTGACTCATCCTAACGCCCATGTGATGTCTGAAGTTACCAAGCAATCAAGAGTTTTCTAGTGATCTCCTCACTGACGTTCATGTGGTTGGAGTTTAGAACTTACTTTTACAGCTTTTAGGTAGACCTGATTCGAGAAGAAAATATTCACAAATGCGCAAAAAAAGGATGTCCAGAAAAGGCAAGAAAGTTATGAAACTATGGTTACAGTTTAGGCTTTCGGTTTGAAATTCTTTTCCAATTGGAGGGAAAGATAATTTACTTACCTCTTTCAAAGGATTTGCTAGACTTCCAAACCGGAGATTCCCAACTCGTCCATCTTCCGAACACGCCCATCTCCCACCTCTGGCGTCCAGGAAGAGGGAACTCCTCATCAAGCAACCACGAAGAGCCCAGAAAAGGCTCACACATCGTCAAGGGTATAAGGGAGTTTCTATTCAATAGGATGACTCGTTGCGTCAAGACCGCGTACAAAATCCCTGAGACCAAGAGAACAACCTTGTTTCCTAAGCCCACACCTTCGATTTCCATGACCAAGAACTTGCAACCGGAGGTAGTGGCTCCGGATAAAAAGTGGGCTGTGAGGTTGCCCACATTTCGCATGCAGGTGCGGTGGAGAGTTGAGTATTGCTGAAGGACCATGTCCCACTGAGGATTTGGAGTTAGTGATTTTGCGTGAGGGCGGCGTGCGTACCGTGCATTTAACTCCTCTCGAGATGCGCAAGGATTGCCAATCCTCCATGCCTTCCCTTCACATTTATCACAGCAATTGGGCTTAGAATTCGTACTTACACGAAGGATCAATACTGAAGAAGCACAATGTAATAAGCGAAATTGATGAGCTTCCACATTGGGGCTCTTGCAAATGGTGTGTGTGCAACAAGGTCAAATAAACCCTCTTTGCACGAAACAAAATGCAAATGCAACCATCACAGCATTCGTAATTAGAAGATGGCCATCCACACTGAAGTAGAATAATTTGGTGAACTCGCAAATGGGCTGTGTGCAACAAGGTCAATAAAGCTTCTTAGGGGACAGGATTAGTACAGAGGACCTGCCATGCAGACCTAGCGTTCTGGAAGGTATTGAAGGCGATGAAGCCCATCCAACGTATAAAGGACCCTAGTGTCTTTATAAAAAACACGGATAAAACTAAAACGAGCTATAATATATGAATTCCACAGCTTAATGTTGATATCCAGAAAAATGCAAAGAATTCAAGAAATTATCCGAACAATGAAATTCAGGAACCCAATATGCCTTCTAAGAAGCTTCCTACTAGCTCATCCGGTTGAATGTAATGAATCCACCACACATATATATGTCCTGTAGGACATTAAACACTCAAAAGCGTAAGACTCTTAAGCTCACTCCACAAAGCGAGCGAACAAGCAATCAATAAAAAAGAATTCTTCCAGGCCGCACACATCCTTCAATTTCAGATAAAAGAGCAATACTTTAAAGTAGAGTAAAAAAAGTGCAAAACATAAATATGACAGTGAAGCCTTGATTCTCTAATAGACACAGACAGATATCTCTCTTCACTATCAGAATTATCCTCGAACTCAACTCATTCAAAGCAATGTTGTTGACATTGTCTCAGCGAGAGCGTAAGGTGAATAAATGAACAATGCCACGAACACCGGTAGGTCTGGGAAAGCTTTTTCCGGTGCAAGAATCACAAATCTCAAATGGTTCTCTAATTTGAGGATAAGTCACAACCCTAAAACCCTAAAACCCTTGAGCTCCTCCAAAGAGCGAGCGAGCGAGCAACCAGTCAAGCCCCGCGCTTTCTCCCAGAAGTCTTACGCCCTCCATTTCCAGACAGGAGAGGACAATAACATAAACTCTCCATCACCATACAGTAAGCGAGAAGCTCCATCACCCCTACGCCAATCCACCCTCTAAAATTTGGCACATTCACAGCCTATTCCCCTAAATATCAATTCCAAAACACTACATGTCAACAAATGAACTCTTCTCTCACTCCTCACAAATCAAACTTCACTAATTCAGTCAATGAAGCCTCCCATGCCCTCTACGGTTTAGAATTTAGGGTTTAGGGTTTACCTCCAACTCCCTCTCCAAGAAGCTCACGTTCCCATTCCTCTCAGTGGCCCTTCGAATGGCAGACACCAAAGCTTGAGCTGGAGTCTCCCCCTGTTGCGAGCCCACCCACGGGAACACGGGGTCGGGGACGAAGAATCCATGCTTCTGCTGCGATAGGGGTCGAGTGAGAGTGTAAAATAGGATCCGAGAGAGAGCGAAAGTGAAGCAGACGAGGAGGAGAAGACTTGGAGGCAAAGCGATGCAGCCAATGGAGAATTTTCTCTTGGCCTTCATGGTGAGAAGAATGGGTTCACATATGAATTGCGAAATGGGATTTTGCTTTGGGAATCATCTTCATGACTTGCTTTGCAATTGGGGAGTCGGTTTGATGAGATAGGCTTGGTAGTCAGAGAGACGATCGAGAAGCCAAGCGCCCGTGTCGGAGACGGGCGGCCTTTCCTCTTCGGAATGGAACTTTTGTCGGCATCGACAAGCCCAGCCGGATCGCAAGCTGCAGTGATTTTTTGCCGACAAATTCATCCAATTTTGTTCATGCATCCATCACTTTCACATTCATCCATAATTTACTTAGAATTACTAAATCATACACTTCTTGAAGATGCTTTCAACAATTTTATCCACTTTTCTTTTTCTTTTTTTAAGTGTCAAAGTAACAAGCAATAGAATCAGGTAAATTTTAGGTGAAATTTGGATCATTAAAGAATCAAAATTTGAACTTGAAAATTGAATTTCATCAAAATTTGAACTTTAAAGAAACAATCATTGATCACAAGTGTTTGAGTTTTAAACTTTGGGTGAAAATTTGTCAAAGAAAAAATCATTGATCATAAATGTTTGACTTCAATAGGAGGCATCAAAACTAGATTTCAAGGGGGAAGAGGTAACATTGTTAAGGCATATGATATTTTTAGAGATAACACTTAAATTTTTTTGATGCCCTTCTATTGATCAGAAATGTTTGAATTCAATAGGGGCGTTAGAATTAGATTTCAAGGAGAAAAATAGGCAATGTTGTTAAGGGTGTATGACATTTTTAGGAAGAATACATGAATTTTTTGATGCCCTTGTTGTCATCACCGACAAACAAGGCAAATGAGGTGGTTGCAAGAATGAAAAAATGAGAGATATTCTAAAAATGCAAAAGATATTGAAAGTTCAATCCCTTCCTAAAAATTTTGTGGAAAAATAGAGCTTGGTGCCCTGAGGGTGACATAGATGTTTGATTGGCATGGTTGCTTCAAAATACTCCTTCCCTCTAGGTGTACTTTTAGAACTGTAGGTGTACTCTTAGAAATGCAACTCATCAATTTCTCCCTTCAATCTTGTCAATTTCTCCTTTAATTCTAATAATGTCATTCTTGAAGCACAAAATGCTTCAATTTTCATTGGTTGTTTCAAAATACTCCTTCCCTCTAGTTGCTCACTTCTTAAAAATTGTGATGAATTTGAGTCTTGAAAGTATTTATTCATGGCCATTTTTTAAAATAATAGAATGTGTTTCTTTTAGGTGCCACTACCTTGATCTTCAACGTTCTTAGGGTTGGCTTCCATATAGAGTTAGGGCTAGCACAGTCCATCAATCAACAATAGAGTAGGAACTCTAGGAAAATTAGCCCCCTATGCTACTGTTGATTGATGGGCTTCATTGGCCTTGACTCCACATGGAAGCCAATCCTTATTGGGTTGATGGAGCCTCTACTTTACATGTGAAATTATAGCATGCTACGTTGCAAATACTCTAAATGTAAGCTTGGTTCCAAACCAAATCCATGGCTTAGCGTCATAGCCAAGGTGAATTGATCCCCTTACTTGTCCTCTCAAAGTCCTCGACTTTTTTCTAAGGGTGCATGTTAAAGAAAAAACCTATTTTGTGTTTGATTAATCTATTTTTCACACCACTCTCACCTAATTTGGGGCTTGTGATTGCAAATATGAATTAAAAAATTTCCAAATTCTATCATATCTGGCAAATTAAAATTAGGGACAAGCAAGGGTTGGGGTGAATTGGCCCCCTTAGTTGGCCCCTCCAAGTCATTCCATGGGTACACATAAAAAAAAGACCCCTATTTTGAGCTTGATTAATTTATCTTTGACACCTATCTTTGATAATTTGGGGCCTCTGATTGCAAATAAGAATTCAAAATTTGCATATTTTATCAGTTCACCCCGGCCGGCACAAGCTCCCCAGCCAAAGGAATTTCTCATTGTAACTTATTTTAGGGTTAAGCTCAACTCTAGACTTCCCTTTCAAAGTGCTGTCTGGCCCCATTGCACCTGAACTTGCACATTCCGAGCCTGTCGCTGCCTGGCTGGGACCACGGTACTCTCCTTTTTTTCCTTTTCTTCTGTTAGCTTAGCCTCCTCATTCTTCACTGACCACCCCGTTTCTGCATTGCAATCGAGGCCATTGTAACATACTCTTCCATCTGGGTTTCTTGGCAAGTTGGGTTTCCTTTGATTTGGTGATTTGGTGATTTTCCTGCGATGTTTCCGTGCTTTGGGTTTTAATGGAACTGGGGTTCGTTTCAGGAGCTCCGTGGATGTTGTTGCTGATCTGATTGCTTTGGGTTTCGATGCTATGGGAGGATTTAGTTGTGTATTGCTTGGGTGGTCTACGCTTTTGGGTAATGTGAGTACGGAAGTGGTTGCAAGGGTTGGCGTGCGAGCTAGCTATGGCGAGATTCTTGTAATTCTTTTTAATTTGGCAAGCTATTAAAATTTTACTTCGTATCAAGATCTAAACCTTTAAGGATGAACATCGCACATCAACAGAACCTCACACCAAGTTGTCTCGAAACTCTACTTGTGAGGATTCTGTTGCAAGGAATTGGGTGCGAGTTAGCTATTGGAGTTTTTTTTGGATTTTTTGGAATTTATTGGTTCTGTAAGCGAGTAATGGTTTCCTTGGCATTGCACTTGCTATCAGATTCCATTACTGTCAGTGTAATTTTTCGTCTCTGCTGTGGTAGTCCATTTGGATGAGGTGTACATGGGATAGGTGCTGGCTTCTAATTCAATGTTCATCACGATGCTTTTGAAATATATTCATCTCCATTGTCAGTCCTCAACCAATTTGATGCGTCAGAATGTGAAAGGCTAAGTATATGGTAGAGGCTTGATTAACCATACAGTACATTAGAAGCTGACCATGCCGGTGGGCTTTGAATTGTTCTAATTGTGAAATACTTGATCTTGTTTTGTTGCAATTGTTTTGTAGCTGAACACAAACTAAATGTGCCAAATTTGCAATGTTGCAAGTCTCTAAATTGTTGTAGGGAAAGGTTCAAAGTTCACCTGTATGGTGAATGGAACCTCTCTCTTACTGTATGGTGAATGTAGACCTTACATTCATTAATTGGATCCGATGATGAATGGTTGCAGATCGGCATCCAAATGGCGTCCGGCAATGAGACTATTCTTCTCCAAATGTGGTGATAGGGTTGACGATGGGTGAAACTCTTTCATCAGGCTCAGCCACAGTTTTACTCGGCTAGGGTCCCAGTAGTGCAGGTGTTGCAGTTTGAGTGTTAAGATGGTGGGAGCAGCTGGGGAAGGGCCTTCAGATGGAGGCAGCTTGGCCTCAGCCTCGGCCTCGGATGTGCTATCCTCTTCCTCCTTGCCCAGGTCCTTCAGCTATGGCACGGATAGTGAGGGCCTGGAGTCTGGCAGAAGGAATTCCAGAGACTCACTGCTGGACCCTGGCAGTCGCATGAATTCCAGGGAATCACTGCTTGGCAGCCGGCGAAGCTCGGGTATGTAAGCATTGTTTGTTTTCTTGTATTGTATGGTTTTTGCATTGTCGCTTTTCTGCGTATTAGGGACCAGGAACTTAGAGTGGAAGCAACACGTGGGAGCAGCATGCTTAAAATTC
The DNA here is from genome assembly GCA_950106755.1 of Climacium dendroides. Lineage (NCBI taxonomy): Eukaryota > Viridiplantae > Streptophyta > Bryopsida > Hypnales > Climaciaceae > Climacium > Climacium dendroides. Next base: position 20,054,955 of record OX467083.1, read on the forward strand.
AAACCAACATTATATGCAACTAGGGGTTAGATAATAAGCTTAAAATACTTCCTTGCGTGTATGTTGCGTTTGAGGGTACAAATGTCCAATCAGCTTCAAAGAGATAGCTTAAATTTTTTTGAACTCAAGTATATGTAGCATGCCACACTGGAGCCATGTAAGTGCTACGTTCTCATTTTTATTACTTGGAGTATTCATAACATTCTAAACCTGTGAAACATGGGTCTTTAAAACACTGGTGAAGCTCTCAAGAATGGAGGCTCGAAGGAAGAATCATCCTTACAGTGAGTCAAGGAAGTGTGGTCACCTTAAGCACATTCTTCTAGATATTTTTAAGTTTAAGCGGGAGGTTCCTGGCTTGGTTAAGAATGTTATGTTGTGAAATCAACACTGAAGAAACTGAGTTCAAACAAACCTAAGTTGATTATTGCATTTATCAAGGTGTTTGAGTTCTGTTATATCAAGCTTGTTGCTTCGATGTGTAACCTATAGTGTCCTTCTATGTCTGTACTTTATGCTAGAGAAAGCTCTAGTTTGGTTGTGATATTGGAGAAGAGGGTGGAGTACTTTTATGCTTTGGAACTAACGCGATTATTTCTAGTATTTGAAGGAAGTAACATTTTTAGGTCGTTACTGGGATCTGAATGAATTGGTTAGCAATATGAGCCTGCCAATTGCTTTGCGCAATGGAGGTGCCAGATCGATAATGTGGATGTGAATGATCTCTGGCACTTGTATGTTGCAACAATTAATTCTCTCAAACAAAGTGGTTTTTAATGTAAGAAAATCGAACAATCACAATGAAAACTTTGGAATTGCACTTTGTATCAAACAACTCACTTGATGTTCTGGATAGTGAATGGAATTAGTATGCAATACGTGGAGATCTTCCATTCTATTGACAAAATTAACTTTTGAAACAATGATTTGTGCTAAGCATTTCTTGGTGCTGGAATGTGCAGCATATGGGAGCAGGTACGGCTTTGGAAATGCTTATTTCGAAGTGGATGATATGGGGGTGTACCTGTCCTCGGTTGCAGTCACGGTGTTGATGGCGGTCATGGCCACCATTGGGATCATTCTTTTCACTCTGGTGGTCACCCTGGCTGTGATGTTGGGCAAGTGTCAGAAGGCCCCGCTGCCGAATGCCTGTGCCAGCTTCGCTCTGAATGCGGAGTTGAACAATCTGCAGGGTTACCTCGTGCCACAGGAATGCAAAAACTTCGTTGTAACGTATGTCGACTCTGGCCAGTACTTGACGGACTTTGCGGTGGCGGTGGAAGCTGCTCGGACGTACTTGAATACCATCGAGGCTGGGGACGATGGCATGGACCTGGTGGTGTTGGACATTGATGAGACCGCCTTGTCCAACGTGCCCTACTACGCTGCTAATAACTACGGGTGAGTTTTTCCTGGAACCTGTTTGTTGTGAGCTTTCTTTGAACTGCAACCACGCTAAGCATACTAGACGGGTCAGGTCTTGGTAGCGAAGCAAAGAGGGTTCCAATGCACCAAAGAATGCATTATTTGGATACTTGATGCAACTGCTATTGAGGGTTTGAAGTTCCATTGATAGATGAACTAAAATTGACTTGAGTTCTGATGTTGACGTGTTGTGCTTTCTCAATATCAATGTATACTCATTGTGCATGACTTTGGCGTGTTGGGTTAGTTAGGTGTCACGATTAGGTGTGGTTACCTTACCCTTGGAGAAAGTTGGGAAATCTTCTCCTGGAGAAACCTCGTTACAATTTTAGCAACAAAATGAATAGGATTTGAATGTTAAACGTATGATATGAGTTCAAAATGGGTTACTTTTTTAAAATGCTTGTTAGGCACAAAGACTTTGCGGCACACGATTGTGAGCATGGCATGGCAATTTCCATACCCTTTTCCATCCTAGTCTGTAATATCTATGAGGACAATTTTGTTGACGACTGAGATCAGGCTGCCCCTTCTCTGAAGTTTTTCATTTGGTTGGTTTTTCTCAGTGTGGATGCATGGGATGAAGGCAAATGGGATGTATGGGTGAAGAATGCAAGCGCCCCAGCATTAGATGCGATGTTGTCAATGTACACCGATCTAAGATCTCAAAATTGGAGCTTTGCTTTCATCACCGGAAGACCAGAATCACAGCGCGAGGAAACCGCCCAAAACCTTGCCAGTTCTGGGTATTCCGACTGGGCAACTCTCGTCTTGAGGTTAGAGATTCTACAAACGCAAATTTGAGTTCTTCTAGACTCAGAACCTGTCTGAATGAAATGTAGGCGAAATGTTAAGCAACCGATGGATTGTCAATACAACCTCTCGGTACTAAATTGTTGATAAATAATGCGTGGATGCAATGAAATACTCAAACGTGCCTGAACATCTTTTTGAAACATTCATTACATACCATACCGTAGCCTGAGGTTACCTTCAGCATATTTTAGCCGAATAATTATTTAAAATTGGAATGGCTGGTTCGGCAGTTCATTTTTTATTAGTAAGTTATTTGGCAATTATTAAATAGTTTTTTCTTAACTTTTGGCAACCTTTCAAATAATCTTGGAAGTTGAATGTTTTTTTCATTGTGTAGGAGAGTGATGATCATGGCTTTCTATGAACTCGTTACTTTGCATAGTGTCCGAATTTTTTGCTGTAAAGTTAGAGGATTGGATTAGAGGATTGGACATGTCTTGGGATCAAGCTTTAAAAGTATCTTTTCCAAAATTTTGACTTTCTTTATGTTTAATTTCCCTTAAATTCAACAAGGTGGCTTATGAATTTCCAAAACCATTCGGATTCAATAACTTCAATTATTTTTTTCCGAAGGTGACCTTAGGCTTGGGTATTTCAAAATTGTGATTGTTGAAAGTGATATTTCATCTGATGATTTTTTGTAATTCTTATTTGTTGGGCAAGGATCAATGGCTCATTGATGGTCTAGATTTAATATCAAAATCTAGAAACAGTTAAATTTGAGTTTACTTCAAGAATCGGTTGTAATGCTCCATTGCATGGTTCATGCCCAAAAACTCATCCATAGATGTGGTACCACTTATATCTAGTTGTTTCCTTGTAACTAAGGTAACTACACCCAAAAGTTGTTTGAAGCTTGAATCTTAAGCTTTTGTTTGGTCTTGTTGGGAGGCAGAAGCGGAATTCCAGATTCTCTTATAATGCATTTTTTATACACCATGTGAATAAACGATGAATTTTCAAAGAACTAAAAAACAGTTTACCCCAAATCAACCCTGGACTCTTGTGAATAGAAGTTGTTACATTTTGGGGCACGAAGAATTTGCAGGGGTCGGTTTTAGAAAGAGTTCTCAATTACGATTCTCTTCTCTTCTGAATGCAGGGCACCAGAGGAGTCTCCCTTGACTGCTGTTGAGTACAAGTCCAAACACCGACAGAAACTTGAGAAGAACGGCTACCGCATCAGGAGCTCCTTGGGTGACCAGTGGAGCGACCTTGAAGGGGGAACCGTTGGAAACCGTACCTTCAAGTTGCCGAACCCCATGTATTACATCTATTAGTGGAGTGATTAGCACTTGGTGTTACGGGTGATGTTTGTAATGTGAATTCGGTCCAGAGGTACGTCTAAATTCGCTCCTAAGACCTTCAGTAACGACATGACACTCTTTTAACACTAATAAGTGAGAACATACCTGAAGCAGGGATAGGATGACACCATTGTTGTTTAGTACAATGCTACTCGGCTAATTGTTTATTTTGTGGATGCTGCAATCATTTTTCAAAGGCCTTAGTAAAGCAAGTTGCTTATTCATTGGTTTATGGATTTGGTTACCTACCTGGGTTACTAATGGCTTTCACTACCTGTTTCTCATTGCTTTCAAGTTGCTTATTTATTTGGTCCACCCTTCCGAAGACGAAATTTAGATTCTTGTCCATGTTCCCAGTATGAGTGATTTGCATTCTTGTGCGGGTCTGCCTTGAACAGATTCTTGACTCATGCTGGTCAAAGCTTTTTCCTCTTTAAAAAGTTTTTATATGTTGTGTGCGTGTTATCTTACCAGAGGGCCATTGTTGTCCTGTTGTCTTCCATTAGTAATTGAGGTCCTGCACTGATATTAATGGTATCTGGTAGATTGTATCAATTACAAATACTTCGGCAAACTAAAGCAAATTGATGGCCTTGGCTTAAGCCGAATCTAATCTGTAATTAACCCTCGTTCACGTAGAAAAAACACAATGAATCATCAGTATTGTTTTAGAAACTTCGAGCATTGACTTCCAGAATGTAAATTGGACAATATCAATGCAGAGCGAATGTCTCAATAGATCCTTTTCTTCGTGGAAACTAGTATAGTAATATTTTAGTTTGCACAAAGTTTATTTTGATTCTTACAATAAGTTTGACTTTTTTGAATTAGTGTCTCACACACACTAGGTAATAGGATGATGGAATGCAGTTGTTTTCTCCATATTAGTGATGAAAAGAATCGTTTTCTGTATGCATGAACCCAAAGATACTGCTACTACTTTTGGTGAATACTGATGTGTCAATCATTCAGGTAGTTTAGTAACTTAATTGCAGGTATGCACAGTCATAGTGAATCTGCAAACAAACTCTAAGGTTGAGGCATCAATTGTCAACCACGCTCAGTACCCAACAGTAGCAGTGCAGTATTTTCAAGCAAGGCGGGAACAGACTTCCAACTGAAGCTTGGAATTTGTTTTTTTGGTCTCTTACAAGGTTGGGACTAATAAGATCACGATGCATGTTGCAAAGTAGTGAACAAGGATGTAGGAAGTAGTGCGCAAGAAAGTAGTTCTTGAATGATCAAAATCTGAAGGCTCTAAACATTGGCTACTAGTGAAGTGCACTTTGTGGCTCCCAAAATTCACAGTAATTTCAATTTTGAGAATTAAAATTCTGGAAATTTTGCTATCCACACATTTCCTATATCTTCCTACATGGGGAAAAATTTCCACCACCCCATACTACGCACCTCAAAAATTGGTGAAATGGTTTGCTACTGTTGCCTTAAGGTAGGACAGAAGTGCAACTATTCATCCCCAAACTTTTGCGTGGAAAGGGGAAATCTTCTACAGTACTTTGACTTCCAATGAGTGCTTTTACAATTTTCTTAATCCAATGCTTCACACGGTCATGAAAATAAATGATTTCCAAGGTCACCCCATTGTCCTTTAGAGTAGCTAACCCATTTCCAACCACCACCCCATTTCCAACCACCACCCCATTTCCAACTTATAGACTACCCTGTTTCCGTGAGTTGTGGCGCAGTTCGAGGAATAGTTGTGGCGCATTATGATTGGTTACAAGGCTATTAATATTGCAATTAACAGTCCTAGGTCAATTTTGCAATTAGCCTATGGTTAGGAATAGAAAGGTCTATATAACCATTATAGGTTGAAGAAAATCTTCTATCAAAAAATTCATAATAAATATGTTTCATGTAATAAAATTTTGGAAAATTATGCAATCCTTCCAAACTCTATTTTTGTAAGGTAACAGGCTCTGAAATCATACAGGCTCTAAAACCGCCCACATCCATAAAATGTACACTGTGCATACATGTTGCTTTCTCATAGCCTTTAACAATGTACAAATTGTATATGTTTTAGGAGGTGGGTAATTTTAGAGCCCTATGCCATTTCAACTTCAAAATTTTATAACTAACTCCATAAAGCTCCAAAAAAATACAAAACAACTTGGATTAGATGTCAATTCCACTTGTCTCTCAAGGAAAATTTACCGAAAATTATTGTAAGGAGATTCTCCTCCCCAAAATTCAGTTTCAACTCTTAGGTGGGCAATTTCTGGACCTGTTACCTTCCATGCGAAAAATTCTGCACACAAAATATCTGCGCTCCAAATCTGCGTAATTGCTTAAGTGGTGGTTGGAAATGGGTCGTCATCCCACAAGAGTTCATGATACACGATTTCGAAAATGAACACATTTGTCCTTGGGTCTTAAATTGGTTTCCATCTTGTTTACAGAGGTGTATTACAAAACGCTTGCCATGATTTTTTTCTTCTTCTACATTGGATTAAATTACCTTATCATACTAAGAAGTCTACAACAGTACAGTCCCAGTAGGGACCTTCTTACCCAAGGTCCACATCCTAAATGTAATGTAATGTTTTTTAAAAATAATCCATTTCGACGGCGAGTGACGCACAATTGGACGTGTGCTTGCATTTGTGATGCCCGCTGACCTCATCTTTATTCAATGTCATTCATGGAGCAGGAAAGAAATTTTAAAGCCCCGGGGGAGAGGGAAGTGTATTTATTTCGGTTCAAAGAAGCAGCTCGAGTCGTTCAGGAGATGGGTGGTGCAGCATCCATCTGCAACTCCAACTAGTGGAATGGAATGAAAGAATTAGTATGCATGAGTCTTTGATGTTTTTGACTCTCAGAAAGTGTTGAAAGTAACTTAACCTGTGAGCACCGCAGTGCCCCAAATGTGGCCTCCTACTATGAAACATTTGACCATTATAATGTCCTAGGTTGTATGGTGAAAACTTCCACAAATTTCTCTGAAGATGCCTTTCCTACCTCTCTTGCAATCTAAAACGGTCATGTCTCTTGGATCTTATTTTTTAATCGGTGGGATCTACTTGAGTGGCATTTTGTGCTTTTGCTTTTGGAATTCGCGCTGGATGCTAAGGGGTTAACCCTAGAAGGATGCCGCGGACACTAAGTTATGGTGTCCAATGGATGGATGGATGACTTCACTTGAGGTTGTAGGATTTGAAGAAAAAAAAACTTGGATTGGATGTTTGGTTTGGAAGTTGCTGGAGTACATTTGTAGTGAGTAGTGATTGCAAATTCCTTCATTATGGTATTACTGACTTTTTTTAAAGAAGAAGATTTTTAATCTTGGAAGGGCAATGGCTTCTTGTGACTAAAGTAATCAAGAATATTTTGGTTATTGAACCAATAGGTGCATTCTTTATTTTTGTAGTGAACAACTAGTGGTTGGCACTTGCTATGCTACGCATTCACCATTAGAATTTCATTAGGATTTTTATGTATTAGATAGAATGCAGAGCAAGGATTTCAATAAATCTTTAGATAAAAATTACTAAAATCTTCATATAATTTTTTTTTATAAATAAGTATACATTGAAACAAACAATAGAAATTTAATGAATGATGAATGAAATACATGCAATAATGAATATGGCATTAGAAATTTGACTCCATTGTTACAAAAAATGGAAACCCAAATAGAAGAATTTAAAGGAAAAAATTGTAAATCTCAAAAGCTTCGTGAACAATTTAATTGTTATGAAATCCAAAATCGGTTCAATCTAATAAACTTCTCAAATCATTTGGTAGTAGCAATAGAAAATTGAAATTAGAAGCTCAAAGCTCACAAAAACACAAAATCATGGAAATGCAAAAGAAGTATAAAGCCAAGAAAAACAACGGAATTGCTACCTTTATAATATCACCATATTGATCCTCTTTAATATCACCTCAATTGCAACAACTATATTATTTCTATAATATCACCCTTTGTAAAAAGTAATATTACAAAGGTGATTGTGAACTGCTACTCTATTTCTGTAATATCACATTGTATGAAAATATGATTTCTATGTATGCATGATTGAAAATATTTTTCTAAAATAATTAAAATAATTATTTTAAAGACTTATCGAAATCATTATCATGCATTCTATTCAAATATATCAAATTTTTACTAATATGTGATACAATGAATGCGTAGTGTAGCAAGCATGAGCCCCTAGTATTAATGGTAGCATTTGTGATATTACAGAGGGAGTTATGATTTTAGTAGTATGACTAGTGGTTGGTGCTTGCTATGCTACACATTCATCATTAGAATTTTATAAGAATTTTTATGTATTAGATAGAATGCATAGCAAGAATTTCAATAAATCTTCAAATAAAAATGACTAAAATCTTTGTATAATTTTTTTATAAGTAAGTATATATTGAAATGTACAATAGAAATTTATTGAATGATGAATGAAACATATTCAATGGTAAATACTATAAAAGATACACAATACATTATAATGCATTAGAAATTTGACTCCATTGTTACAAAAAATGGCAACCCAAATTGAAGAATTGAAAAGAACTTATAAATCTCATAAACTTTGTGAACAACTTCATTGTTGTGGAACCCAAAGTCGCTTCAATTGAATAAATTTCTCAAAATCATTTGGTAGTAGCAATAAAAAATTGAAATCATGAAAGCTCAAAAAGCTCACAAAAGTACAAAATCATAAAAGTGCAAAGAAGTGTAAAGCCAAGAAAAGCAATGGATTTGCTACCTCTATAATATCATTATATGGATCCTCTTTAATATCACCTTCATTGCAACCACTATATTATTTCTATAATATCACCCTTTGTAAAAAGTGATATTACAAAAATGATTGCAAACTGCTACTCTATTTCTGTAATATCATGTTGTGTGAAAATACGATTTCTATGTATGCATGATTGGAAATATTTTTATAAAATTATTAAAATAATTATTTTAAAGACTTATTGAAATCATTATCATGCATTCTATTCAAATATATCAAATTTTTACTAATATGTGATACAATGAATGCGTAGCATAATAAGCACGAGCCCCTAGTATTAATGGTAGCATTTGTGATATTACAGAGGGAGTTATGATTTTAGTAGTATGATGACTAGTAGTTGGCGCTTGCTATGCTACGCATTCATCATTAGAATTCCATTAGAATTTTTATGTATTAGATAGAATGCATAGCAAGAATTTCAATAAATCTTCAAATAAAAATTACTAAAATGTTTATATAATTTTTTTAATAAATAATCATATACTAAAATAAACAATAGAAATTTAATGAATGATGAATGAAATACATGCAATGATGAATATGGTAAAAGATACACATACATTAGAATGCATTAGAAATTTGACTCAATTGTTACAAATAATGGCAATCCAAATAGAAGAATTTAAAGAAAAAACTTGTAAATCTCAAAAGCTTCATGAACAATTTAATTCAAAGCTCACGAAAGCACAAAATCATAGAAATACAAAAGAAGCATAAAATATGGTTGTCATACTGGACAAATTACTATTCATTTTTCGTCCTGTAGGACAAGTTACTATTTATCAAATGTACTTGAGAGGTACATTTGATGAATAGTAACTCGTCCTATAGGACAAGAAATGAATAGTAACTTGTTCAGTATGACAATCATGGCATAAAGCCAAGAAAAGCAATGGAATTGCTACCTTTATAAAATCACCATATTGATCCTCTTTAATATCACCTCAATTGCAACAACTATATTATTTCTATAATATCACCCTTTGTAAAAAGTGATATTATAGAGGTGATTGTGAACTGCTACTCTATTTCAGTAATATCACATTGTGTGAAAATATGATTTCTATGTATGCATAATTAGAAATATTTTTCTAAAATAATTAAAATAATTATTTTAAAGACTTATCGAAATCATTATCATGCATTCTATTCAAATATATCAAATTTTTACTAATATGTGACACAATGAATGCGTAGCATAGCAAGTACAAGCCCCTAGTATTAATGGTAGCATTTGTGATATTACAGAGGGACTTATGATTTTAGTAGTATGATGGAGTCATCCATTGGACACTGCTTTCGGTCCTCAACATCCTTAAGGGTTAATCTCCACATGTCACCCTTGTTAGTAGTCGTGTATTTGGGCTATGCTTTGCTATTTACTCTTGATGTGAATTTTTAGCCCTGAAAGTGGTGTTTTTTGAGTTTGAATTCAACTACTGGAATGAGGCTTATCACATGCAACTTCAATTGGAGATTTCAGAGGCATTCTATTTTCAATGCATATATATATATATATATATATATATATATATATATATATATATATATATATATATATATATATATATATATTCCAAAAGTCGTAGTACTCACCTAAATAGGCCTTTTTGACCCAAAACCAGCAAGTGTTTCTTGTAATCACCCATATGATGATGTTATACACTATAATATTCATTTGTGGTGAAAAGTTTAGATCTTTTGAGTATATTTCATCTATTTGATATGAATTTTCTTCATTTAAAAAAATCATAATAATTTCAAATTTTTCCAAAAAAATTGAAAATTTTTCATTCAAATATGGTTGCAAAATAGCAATAAATAGAATGATGGGCAACAAGGCTTGAAATCAATGGTCATAAGCTTGTCTTTCTAGGGTTATCCCATGGACAACATATCCAATCCAAAGGGCTAGGTTTTCAAGAGAATCTTCAAGGAAACTCTTTTTGTACTCAACTACATGTGAACTTCTTTAGTATCTTTCTCTTTCTCTTTGTAAGATACATCTATTAATCTAAATCTTATGTTTGCAATGACAATTTAAATTTGTAAATTTTACATTGAAAATTTTGACAAAAATATTGAGTAGTGACTTTGACGATTCCCATGACCTTGAGGTGAGCAAAAGCTGATCATTAATTGGTCATTTGAATAAGCGACATGATGCCCATTTAAGAAAGATTCTAAAATCCCAATTTTGGGAGTCCTCCCATGACCTCAAATGTCTTTTTAGTAGGTTAATTGCCAAAGGGCCAACTCCATTGTCATATAGTCAAATGTTATTTTTTAATACACTATGAAATTATTTGTTGTATCTGGATTCAAATTACAATCAATATTAATTCAAACTTGAAAAGTGTATACTTTTAAAGTTTCAATCAATTTTAACCAAGGTGCATCCTAGAGGGGACAGTTAGAGTTAATCCCTTCAAAATCTAAGGGATGGAGGTAGATGTAGATTCTGAATTGGTTTTAGAAAAACAAATTATAATATGAGTAGTATCTAGACATCCTTGCACAAAAATTGTAAAGCATCAAGTGACCACACTAGTTGGATTGTTGAAAAATAGGCCAAAAAAACATCAACATATTTGAATGTACTTCATCTGTTTCTTGTAGTTATATCTTTAAGCTCTTGAAAACATTCATTATCTATGTAATGGATGCCAACTCTCTTAGGGATTAAGATATTTTCACTTATAATCATCATTTGAAATGAATGTGACTTGTACATTTTAGGTAGTGATCTTATGTGCATATGCCTTACCATCTATAGCAATGCCTTTTGTACCATTGACTATCCTAACTATCCTAAAAGTATATCAATTTTGTATATGAGCTTTTCAAATTGCTATCACCTTATTAAATCTTCAATTTTCAAGTATCATGTGGCATGCTTATTGATGACTTTAAATAGTATTGTGCCTTAAAAATTATAAAAATTATCCTATGGGATGGAGTGACCAAAAGCATCACATCTATGATAACTTGCTAAAAAACATAAGGTTAGAGAACCTTCTATTGTAGGTAGGCCATGAATATTCTATAAGTAGAATATACCCAATGTTCTCTAATTTCATTGCCTTGGAGACATTTGGACTTTTAGTTATAGAGTGAGCGATTAAAGAGGATTGAATATAAATGTCCATAATTAGTATAAATTTAGAATGCATTGTATATGAAAACATTAAAAAAATCACTTCCTATCTATAGTTTTATGTACTTTACTTTGAAAATTCTTAACTTACTCAATTTGATAAACTTTGAGTGATGTGGACGTTAATTTATGAGAATAAATAGGAAATGGAAACAATATTGATATAGAAAATATCCTTTTTTGAGACATTTTCTAAGATCACATCCTTTGTTTCTTACTAAATTTTAGAAAAGAGACATACCTAGTTCAAAATCCACTTTGTAGTCCCATTACTACAATCTATTATACTTCAAGAAGTTGTATATGAATGCGATGATAAAAAAATTGACAAATGTCAAAAAAGTCCATGACACTATTTTTTTTACACTACAACCCCAAGGAGTACTTTTTATTGTCACTTTTAATTTCATATTGTAAAGCAATGTTACGAATTTTGATATGGTCACTTATATTTTGAATATCTTGACTATGATATTAAAGAGTTTAAAATACTCGACAACAAATTCAACCTTTTAACTCCTAAAGGACCAAACTACATTTTTTTAGCAATATTGCAATTTAGAGCAATTCACTATGTGGGTTTTTTTATTCTTTTTAAAAAAAATTCATGCAATATATGGATGAAGTTCCCTTTAAAGTTCAACAACTTTCATAACTTTTGACTACATGGTTAAAAAGTTATTGCATGACATGTAGTTTTGTTTTTTTAGTCTCGTAGTCAAGGCAAATTTAAAAAATCATTTTTTTCAAAAACAAAAATTTGAACTTAGTTTTCTATATTTATATATATGTGGAAAGATTTGAATCATTCCATTTTGATTAATGAGATGGAAGTTATGAGGAATTTTAATTTGTAGGTAGTGATGGATTCTCTAAAATAAACTATAATGTCCTTTATTTAACTAAAATTTTAATATTTTTGGAAAAAATATATAATCATAGGATACATAATAACTTGCCAATCACCACACAGTCAAAATTCAAATTCTCCTCTATATAAATATAGAGACTTGCGTGTTTTGAAATTTGGCATGATTATTAAATGTCATGTTAAGAATCACCTTTAAAAAGTAGAATGCAAAATGATTTCTTCCTACATATTTTATTGCAATTTAAAGGCAATGAAGCTAAAATCTAGTTAAAAATTCCTTGCAAACCCTCACCGCACAATGTGTAGTCATTAGGCAATGATACAAAATTTTGTTCCCATCATAATTAAATTTGTAGTTGAATTGTGCAGTTATTGTTTAGTGATTAGAAGGGTTTGTTGTGCAGTTTTTGGATCAATGTCGTAAATGGCCAGTTTATTCTAGATTATTTATGACAACATTACAACCATGTTTTGTTATGGGATTGGCATTTTTCAATTCCATAATAAAATTTGTAATTCTATTTTGTATTTTGTATCATTCTTTACTTCTTTCTACTTACTATTTTTTCCTATATGTTGTATAATTCCAAATGATCTGAAAATTTTCAAGCATGTAGCCAACTTGCTTTGAAGAATGAATTCAAAGAAGCACCACCAACATGTGCATTTTTTCATACAAATGTGACCTTGTGAAGTGTAGATTCCCTATTTTGCAAGCCAAAAAAAATATTTTTGTCTTTTTAAACCCTAATTTCTTGCAATCCACATGGTGGAAATTTTTGAAATTTTTTTCACATCTTTTCAAACCAACATATTACTCAATCCTATGGTTACATGTGTCCAAAAATGTTTTTTTTTTCTTCTAAAATTTGATATTTGTATTAAAAATGGTAGTTTTGGAAAAAATTTAGTGAAAACTTAGTCAAGAAACTATAGGGATTAAATATGTTTAGGTACTCTATGATAAATTCAACCTTTAAATACTTGAATTGCTATAATATTAGGAAAAAATTTAGGTACTACATGACAAATTCAATTTTTTTTAACATTTAAAATGTTTTAATATTAAGGACATTTGGATGCTCTACAATAAATTTGATCTTTTTAACATTTGAAATGCTATAATATTAAAGACGTTTGGGTACACCACGACAAAATCAACCTTTTTAACATTTAAAATGCTATAATATTAAAGAGTACATTTTAGGTACTACCGTACATGACAAATTCAACCTTGGAACGCTTGAAATGTTGTTATATTAAAGAGTTTTGGGAACTCCACAACAATTTAATATTTGAAATTATATTATATTAAAGACGTTTGGGTACTCATTGACAAAATCAACCTTCAATTTTAATATTTGAAATGCTATAATATTAAAAAAAATTGGGTACTCCACAACAAATTCAACCTCTTAGCACTTGAAATGCTATATTATTAAAGAATTTGGGGTATTCCACCACAAATTCAACCCTTTTAACATTTAAAATGTTATAATATTAAAGAATTTGGGATACTCCACAACAAATTCAACCCTTTTAACATTTAAAATGTTGCAATATTAAAGAATTTTAGGCGCTCTACGACAAAAACAACCTTTTTGAACATTTGAAATGCTATAATATTATTGACGTTTTCAGACTCCTGATAAGTACAACCTCTCATTAACATCTGAAATAGTGAATTCTTGTATCACATAGACTTTGACAAAAGCTCCAATTAATGTTTATATGACATGGCACAATTGCTCTTTAAAATTAAATGCTTTGGGTCAAACTTGCACTTGTACAACTATATTGTACAGACGTAATATCTTACTAAGAAAAATGAACCTGTAATAGAGTCAGCAGATGGCAAAGTTGCAGATGTGGCATGCATTGATTGGTTGGAAATGTCAATTGGAACATTTGGAAATTAAAGATCATTCGCTATGTTCACACCGTGGGCAAAAATACCGTTGAATTTCAATTTTGTGAAACTCCACTTTGTGTAAGGTAACTACACCTAATTTCGACCACTTTCTAAAGTCAATCGATTGACTACTCTAGATTCTTGTCTAAATGTACTCCCACTATTCATGAGAGTTTGTAAAAAAGGTTTCAGAAACAGTCACTTGTTTTCAGCATTGACTTTGAAAACTTGTAGTTTATTCATACACTATCCCCAAATGATGCATTCTTAGAGAATCTAGGATCTTGTTTTAGCTACCAACAAGATCCCTCAAAAAGTTTCTCGATTGATGATAATGGGAACCATGTTGAATTGCTTATTTGTGTGATTCTTAGGTGTAGTTACCTTAGTGAACTCACTTCGCATTGTGAGAAGATGGAGCGACGCATTTGCTACCTTCAATTTTGTGAGAGTTCACTTTAGGGGTGTTGCTATGTGAGTTTCAGATCATGAGCACATGAACTTAGAAGACTATATGCCTAAGTATGTTATAGGTGTCTATATTACAAAAACCTTTCATGATTATAGGATACTTATACTATAGGTGTTTATATTATAAGCACCTTCAATGGTTGTAAGATATCTAATTATACATACGCTCACAGCTCATGTGCTTGCATTTTCATGGTCACATGCTAGCATCATTGAGTTCGTTTTCTATAAAGATTGTATTTGCATTGCAAGAAGACAAAGCACCACATTTTTTCCTTTCACTATAGTACCTCCCCATGGGATAGAGCCTCATAGGTTTACCATGCTTGTATTTCACACACACTAATTGTGTTTATTTTTGAGACACACACACACAGATATATATATTCATTAATTCCTAAAGCTCTTTTAAGTTCAAAATGATGTTTTGGTGTTTGAGGTATCTAATGAGAAGTAAGGTAGGACCACCCATCCCCAATCAGAGACCCGTATTTAACATGTAGGGTGTAGTTATATCCAACTAAGATTGGAACAAATTTCCAATTGAAGCTTGGAATGTTATTTTCTTTTCTTTTCAAGGTTGGAACTAGTAAAGTCATGACACATGTCTCAAAGTAGTGAGTAAGATAGTACGAAGTAATGAGCAAAAAATAATTCTTAAATGATTAGAATTGGATGACTCTAAACATTGGACATAGATCGAGACAAACTTTTATCTTTTAAAACTCCTAGTAATTTCAGTTCAAGAAATAAAATTACCAAATTTTTGGCAATTGACATCATTTCTATCTTTGCACCTTAGGAAATATTTGCTTTGCCTTGCATTACTAAATATCATGTCCACAACTGCTTATTTGATCGGTTATGGGTGGCTTCACCTTATCATATTTTGGTTTTTTTCTCTCATCCTTTTTTTGTGATTAAATAATCAAACGACCTTCTAAGAAATCTAGTTTTACAAGGATCCAACAATTGCTTGAAAAGTTACGTAGTTTTTTTTGTTTTAACCTCCAATTTGGGTAGGTGGAGCAAAGCAATATATTTTGATTTGAAAATTTGCATATTTTTTCCTAGCTTGAGGCTTTAATCAAATTTGAGACCTTTAGATCCTTTAGTAAAGTACAATTTGAATTATGGTGCTCAAAAGCTTGAAAAAGCCACCATTGTCAAAAGCTTGGGTCACACATGCATTATTTTTGAACTCCAATTTTTTTAAGCAAGACCCTTGAACTAATAAATAATAAGATCACATAAATTACAAATTCTAAAAAGGATAAATTTAAATTTAAAAACTTATTTTTAAAATATATTATTTTTGACAATTTCGAAAGTATTTTCTAATGTTTGACTCTTATATTTGTCTAACTTTAGGGCTAAAGTACATGCACCCAAAATCATCATTGTCCAAAACATACAATTACCTACAATTTCACCATAAATTGATTCTAAAATTAGATATTGTTGGCTAAAAATGTACTCAATAAGAGCCTTGATGGCTATTTGAGCCTATCATTTTTTAATACATTTATGAATGATACTTTGAAACTTCAAAATATATGTTGTGCATCTAAATAGTGCATGCTAAAATGGAATCATCTAACTTAACAATAAGATTCAATAAAAATCATTTATATTTAATGATAGAAAATATACTCAATTTTTATTCATGGAAATTATAGGTGCACATACTTTAAATTCCAACTATGTTTGAGATTAGTACAATGCAAATTTCAAAAGAGCTGTAATAGTGAGTCTTTGGTACTCCCTTTGTCTAAAAATAAACAGTGCTTTGACTATTGTACTCAAATAGTAGGTTCAACTTAAATTAATCTTAAAGAAAGTACCAAATTCTTCTGCTAATTTTGGAACCAAGCAACCAAATCTATAAATAATTGAAATGTAAAGATAATTTGATGAATCCTCATTAACAATCCATTGAATCAAATAAGAAGCTATCATTTGACTATCTACAATCAAAAAATTTCATGATGGTGAAATGGAAGAATTACTTCATTGACATTTAGTGAGTATAAAGGGTGAAAGTTTTTTTTTCATAATGATGTTAATTGTCCATCATAAATCCTCCAAGGATATGGGACAATTTGAAGATGAGAGCTTGACCACTCATTGTCAAAACCTAGGAATTGTGTTCAATGTAGAACTTTAAACTTCATTTTAGTATAGTAGAATATTTTTTTAAATTGGGACATCAAGGTAATTTCATCTCCAAGAAACCTCTTTGTAATTTTGAGCCACCGAAAAAGTTATGGTCAAAATTTCATAGAGGATGTTTGAAAATGCAAAAAAATGTCCCTTCCAATCCCTCTCTAAATTTTGTCCATAACTTTGGTTTGGAGGCTCAAAATCTTGAATGGGTTTTTGGAGACAAAGTTTAGCTTGATTTTCTACATTAACCCTTGAAGTTCCAAACAACATTTTTTTGGCAGCATAGATATTTTGGGTAGCTCACTACAAATAAGAGTTTTTATTCTTTTTCCCTTGAAATTTTACACAATATGGGGACAAGGAGTAGCTTTAAAGCCCAACAATTTTCATGAATTTTGACTACATGGTTAAAGAATTATTGCATAATATGTAGAGGGGTTTTGAGGCTAGACAATCCATGCAGATTTGGAAAAATTTCTTTTTTAGGAAATAAAAAATTAGAAATTGGTTTTCTACACATACATATACACATATATCTTTAAATCATTATGTTTTGATTAATAAGATGAAAATTATGAAGAGTTTTAGTTTGCGGTTAGTTATGAAATATCTATTCTAAAATAAACTTTGAAGTCTATTATTCAATTCAGTTTTCAATATTTTTGAAAAAATGAAATCATAGGATGTAGATTGTTTATGACAACATTGCAACCATTGGATTGACATTTTTAAAATTCCATAACAAGATTTTTAACAATTTGGTACTTTTAAACATTCTCTAATTCTTTCTACTTTCTTTCTACTATGTTTTTCCTATATATTGTACAATTCCATATGATCTAAAATTTATCAAGTATGTAGGCAACTTTAGTTGCCTTGAAGAATGAATCCAAAAAAGTACCACCATTTTGGACATTTATTTCATACAAATGTCACTTTATAAAGTGTAGTGGCCCAATTTTTTGTAGTGGCCTATTTTTTTGTAGTAGCCCAGGATTTTTGTCACTTCAAATGGTAATATCTAGTAATCTACACATTGGAAAATTTTAAAACTTTTTCTACATCTTTTCAAACCAACATACTACAAGATCCTATGGTTACATGTGTCCAAAAATGATATTTAAAAAAAATTTGATACTTGTATTAGAAATGGTAGTTTTGGAGCATTTTGGAGAAAAATATAGTAAAAAAACTTTAGGGGTTAACTTAGTTCAATTTTTTTTTAAAAGACTATTTTGATGTCCCTAAAATAGCTTTGGAATTCTACTTTGAACACAATTCCTACTTTTGATGTGACTATGAGTAGTTGAACTCTTAGCAATCCTAATTTACATATCCCATACAAGTTGTCTTACCTCCTATCTCCCTTAATAAATAGCCCACGTTCTCATCTAGATGCATGCATAGTAGGTGACTTTTGGAACTATTTGAGGTCTTTCACAAATTTTTATTTTTATTTATTTCAATATAGTGCTAAATTTTTCAATATTTGATATTTAAAGTGGTGAAGTTTATTTTGGACTTAAATTATATATTTGACACCAAAGTGGTAAACTTGCTATCCAAGTATGGTAGTTTTATAGTAATACCATGGATGTATTTTGAGGGCCAGGGAGGACTGACCCCTCTATTGCCCCAACAGAGGGTAAAATGTAAAAACTGCCCCCTATTTTGTGCCGTTAAAATTCTAGATGTAGTCACTCCCCTTAGCTAATTTGGGGTCTCTGATTCCAAATATGATTTCAGAATTTGAAAAAAAAAAATTGTGTGAAAAATATGAAGTTCCAGCGTTTTCTGCGAGGGTAAGAAAAAGGGCAATAGAGGGGTCAGTCCTCCCTGGCCGTATTTATTTTGAGGCAAAGGTAGTCACTACCACTTACCAAAATGGGTCAATTATAGAGCACTCTTCTACACTGCTTGTAGTTTGACAATTGTGAGAAATTCCTCATAAAATAGATTCTAATTGGGTTTTTTTTAAGGATAATCAACTTAAAGAAATTTCAATAAAACAAAATTAGTATTATAATTCGTGTTTGGATGCAGGGTTATAATGTTTTATGCTGTCATGTCCTTTATTTGTGGAATTTTAGTATATAAAATACAGTAAACAATTAATCTACATCAACAGTCGTCTAATTTATTTAATGCAAAGATGTAATAACAATCAATTAGGTCAAAGGTTGACTTCTATTTTTTATTTTAAAAAGTTGAGATGCTCAGATTTTTAGACTGCAGTGCAAGCAGAGAATGGAAGCTTCTCAAGTTCTAATTCTACACTAAGGTAGGAGGTCCATAAAGCGACCATTTAAGAACTGAAACCTGAATTTTGGGAGGTGAAACTTCTTGAAATATTTTTCAGGAAATTTCCCTTGAAAGAGAAATGGAATTGGCATCTAACCCAAGTTGTTTGGCATCTAACCCAAGTTGTTTCATAGTTTTTTGAGCTTTGTAGAAATAGTTATGAATTTTTGAAGTTGAAATGGCATAGGGCTCTATAATCACCCACCTCCTCAAATGTTCACTCTTTGTACATTGTTGGTATGACAAAAAAGCAACATGTACAAATAGCATACATTTGAAGAGGTGGGCGATTTTAGAGCCTGAGCGCTCTTAGAACCTGCTACCTTATTGCACAAAAAATGAAGGTGTTAGATTATCATGGTCTACATCACCTCATACCATTCAAAAGAGGAATGTGGCACTTTTTTTTTAATAAAAATGACTTGGTTTATGCCAAATTTGACCTTCATATAGGGTATCAACATTATATTCCATATTCACATACTAAGGTAATTGCATCCAATTATGCATCTATCTAAGATGAACACCCCTAAACTGCCACTTTTTGCCTACTCTCTTTAGCTATTATTAATTTTCATATTCCTTTGTTGTCAAATGAAAGGAGGTTCCAACACACCAAAGAATGCAACATTTGGATATTGTATGCAAAAATTATAAGGGTCAAAGTTTTTTTCAATAGAGGTTTTTAAAACATTACGTTCACATATGTACATATTTATTTTGGAGGTGTACCGAGAGTGATGACAACAATTTTGGGTTGGTGGCACATTTTTGGATGCCCAATAGTGATAATGTTTTAGTAAGTGAAACTAAACCTTGTGGATTTAAAAAAATATATTTCGAACAAAAACAAATCCAATACATTACTATTGCTTTAAAATAAGAAGCCCTACAACTTTCACATCACTAATCCAAATCGAATGAACTCAAAGCTTTTCATATAGACAAAAATATAGTATATGGAAAATATTTAAAAAAAAATTATATCAATTTTTTGTAAGTTTCTTTTGTTGCCCAATGACCTAAAATTTGGGCTTAGGAACGCATAATTTTTGCTCTTGGACACCATTTGAAATAAAAACTATATTCTAAATTTTTTTCTTATCTTAATATGAATTTTTGAAAAATTGCTTCAAAAATTGAGATTATAAAAACCTGTCCAAACTTTCAATTGTCCCTCATGGTGACAATGGGACTTTAGAGGTTAAAACGTGTCTAATAAATTATTGGATCTTATTGAAAGTCAAAAGAGAATTCTACATTCCCTTTGCAAATATTTTCTAAATCCCATCTTAAAGTTATTAATGATTCCATCTTAAAGTTATTAATGATTCCATCTTAAAGTTATTAATGATTCCATCTTAAAGTTATTAATGATTTAGTTTTTCCTTGTCTTTCAAGCCTATTTCTATTCTACAAATTATTTTTAGATAAAATTCAAGTTGTTAATTTTTTTAAATTTTTTGTCCTTATACTTTAAAATCAATTTTTAAACATAATGAATTGTAAATTCAAAATTTTTTGGTGCAAAAAATTTAAGCTTAGATGATTCAAAGTCTTATAATCTAGTCACACATGTTCTTATACTAATCCAATATAAGATCATATGGTTCAGTATGCAAAAAGAAACAATATTTTATTATTTTTACACTTTACAATGGCAATTTTGAGTGTTTTTTGATAAAAAGAAAGGCCTTGGGACATTAGAGGTTACTAGTCAGTGGGAACCAAACCCAAATGTTTATTTTGTCAGTATTAGATACTCAAGTAAACAACACCTAAAATCGACCAAACAATTCTTCTCATTGAAAAAATCCTTTCATGGGATCTTCTTGGCAGAGTCAAGAGGGTCCGATTCTAGATTCTCTTAGAATGCATTTTGGGAGCACCATATGAATAACCTACGAATATTCAAAGTGCTGAAAAATAGGGCCGTGTTCCTAAAACCGACCCCCTAGCCTCTCATGATTAATGGGAGTACATTTTAGGCGAGACGTTGCAGCGGGGGGAGCGGTTATAAAAAAAAAGGAGTCAAAATTAGGTGCAGTTACCCTCACAATAGCTGCGTGTCAAGGTGGTTCCGAATGTATGTTGAATAATTAAACCCAAGTCAATTGTGTATGTTTCTCCGAGTTTCAGAAAATGGACCATCCACTGAAGTGCGGACATGTTTTCAAAAAGAAACCAATGGACCTTCAATGCCATGAAGGGGCTTCCATTGGGCTGCTGGCGAAGATTCATTGGGCTTAAACTTTGAAAGCATTCAGTCCAAGATTACAACAGAAAACAGAAAGAAAAGAAAAAAAAAAAGAAGGAAAAAAAAAAGGAGGGTTGAATTTTTTTTCCCCTTCAAATTAACTATGACTATGACCCCATTTTTAATTAATTTGACTGTGACCATGAGTGAGGGTTCAAATATGGCATGACTATGACATAGTTTGAATGTGTGATATTAAGCCATGAGTCCGCCTTCCAATCAACCACTATTATAGTGTGACAAATGTCTAAGATATTTCACGCTTTTTAAAAAAAAAATTAAAGAGGGCATGTCAACCTCTAATAGGACAAAGATCACACCCTTTTCTTTTTCTTTTTTGCCAAAAAACATTCAAAATTTCCATTTTTATTGCAAAAAGTGAAAAAAAAATTGAATTTTTTTTCCCATACCTTGAAAAAAAAACATTCCAATTTTGAATGTGTGATAAGCCACGAGTCCGTCTTCCAATCAACCATTATAGTGTGACAAGTGTCTAAGATATTTCACACTCTTGTTTTTTCAGAAATTAAAGAGGGCATGTCAACCCCCAATAGGACAAAGCACCCTCTTTTTTTTTTTTGGCAAAAAACATTCAAAATTGCCATTTTTATTGCAAGAATTAAAAAAATTTGAAATTTTTTTTTTTTGCACATCTAATAGTAGGTACTTACATGTAACTAGTATGAGAATGTGTAGAATAAGTTTTAGAAGTTTTAACTGCACATATTGCAAGATATTTGAATTTAAAGTGAAGAAAACAAGTTTTTTTTGCACATTGAGGGACAAGATTATTTGATTTTGAACCTTTATAACTTAAATTTTTTGCACTACAACATTTTGAGGTTTAAATCTTTATGGTAGGGAATTGAGTTGAGAGTCTAGGAAAAAAAGAAAATTTCAAAAAGACTTATTTTTCATTATGAAAAAAATTGTTGCGTAGAAATAGGTACCAGATAGATGGAAAATCTAAATTATTATTATTATTGTTTCTAAGATGGAATTAAAATGCATTGATCCCAATGTGAGATTGTTCTAGCAAAAAACTTGAACTATGTGGAACTTTTATTTTCAAAAAATTGTAAAAATTATATTTAAAAATGAATCCTACAAGTTATTTTTTCAAGAAGATGTTTAGATTGCCCCCAAAACAAGATTATCCATAACTTTCACATCACTTATCCAAATGAAATGAATCAAAGATTTCCAAGTAGAAAAAATATAATCTATGAGAAAAAAAACTTAATTAAAAAGTGTAAATTTTTGAATTTTTTTTGCTACCAAATTTCCCCTATTTTGAACTTATTTGGACATAACTTTTGTTCCCGAGCACCGATTGAATATATATATATATATATATATATATATATATATATATATATATATATATATTCCCACAAAGATATTAAATTTTTTTATCTTCAAAAAAAGTTTCAAAAAATCATGACAAAAATTGAAACCATAGGTATCTGCCCAAAATCCCATTTGTCCCCCCAAAGGGACAATGGTCCTGTAGGGATTAAAGAAGTTTGAGTGTAGTGGTATGATTTTTATTTGTAAAGGGATTTTTCACAAAGGAATTTTTTTAACACCTAAAGGATTAAAAGACAGTTTTGGTCAGCTTACTAAGAACACAATTTTCATTTTTTTTCCTTAAAAATTTTCACACAACATGTGGGCAGAGAGTAGCTTTAAGATCCAACATTTTCATAACTTTTGATTACATGGCTAAAATGTCATTGTAAGATTTGTAGTTTTGTTGCTCTCTACACAGCTAAAAAAAACACTCTTTTTTAAGAAATAAAATTTTGTTTTTTTAGGAATGGTTTCCAAAATGGTTTCCATTGGTGGAAAGCTTTCCATTTTGACTAGCAAGATGAAAGTAATGAAGAAGTTTTAGTTTGCAGGTAGTTATGGAACCTCTACTCTAAAATAAACCTGGAAGTCTTTTATTTAATTCAATTCTTTTATAAATAAAATAAATCATAGAATGTAGGTTGTTTATTACAATATTACAACCATTGGAATTGGAATATTTCAATTCCATAATTATATTCATAATAATTTAGTACTTTAAATCATATTCTACTTCTTTCTGCTTACTATTTTTTCAAGCATAAATATGAAATTTTTTGATGAAATTATATATATATATTACCAACTTATTTCTTCAACATATTATGGAGTGTAACAAGTTGTAGGATTTATACATTTTTGTGTAAAAAGTTTGAAAGATGAAACCTAATCATTTGGAAAGAGTTGAAAATACTTTTTTTTGAAATCCAAGGATGATCTTGCAATTGGTAAGTTTTTTTATTTTGAAATTCTAAAAGGGTGAATTCTAACAAGTTAACTAAAAGATCCTACAGTTGTATTTATTATTGAATATATATAGATGAAGATTTTAGCCTTGCTTTGGTTTGAAGCAATTTTGTGCCTAAACATATGGAATTCATTTAGAAATTAACCTTGAAGTTCCAAAGCCTTATCCATTAAAAAACACTCAAAATTGCCATTTAAATAGCAACGAGTACAAAAGTTTAGTAGTAACTTTTTTGCATATGCAACCATAGGATCTTGTACTAAACTAGTGGAAGAATATGTGGAAGAAATTTCAAAAACTTTGATTGCATAGATAGTAAGATATTTGCATTTAAAGTGAAGGAAACAAATTCTTTTTCACCTTACCCAATTATATTTTTTGACTTTGAAACTTCATACCCTTAAAATTTTTGTTGTGTTGATTTCTAATTTTATATAATGAAAAATTGCATTAAGAGAATAGGAAAAAAATTCAAAAAATCACTCATTTTTCATCCACTAAAAAATTGTTAAGTAGAAGTAGGTTGAAGATTGAAGGAAAAAACAAACCATTTATAGTTCTAAGATGGAATTGAAACACACTATTATTAATGGTTAAATTGTTCTAACAAAAGATATTAACCTTCTCAATTTTTTTTTAAAATTGTGAAAATTGAATTTAGAAATGAATCCTATAAGTTATTTTTTCAAGAAGATGCTTTGATTGCCCCCCAAAGCAAGATTGCCCATAACTTTCACATAACAAATTCAAATGGAATAAATCAAACTTTCCCATGTAGAAAAAAAATACAATTTATTAAAAAAAATTAAGATTTTTTCTGTGCCCTCCAAACCAAAACTAAAAGGTTTTTTTGTGTCATAACTTTTGGTCCCGACCATTGATTGAAATATAAATTATATTTTTGAAAACTTTTTGAGTTTTTGTATTTTTCTATCTTCACAACAAAATTCATAAAATCATGACAAATATTAAGATTGTAGGAGCATGCTCAAAATCCATTTTGTTACATGAGGGGATAGTAGGATTGTAGGGGTTAAGGTGGGTACCCTCCAAAACCCTACCTTCTAGTATTATACATAGTTACTATTATTAGAATGGTCAAATTTTCATATTTTCTTGTTGGCAAGTAAAAAGAAGCTCTAACATAGTACTACCAAAGAACACGACATTTGGGTACCATATAGAGAATTTGTTAAAGAACAAAGTTTAATTCTAATTTTTTTTTCAACATAGGTACATAATTGATTTTAGAGATGTGCATAGAGTGAAGATGGCGCATTTTGGGGGTGCACACCTTACATATTCAAGTTTGAAGTTTCACCTCAAGGTCAACTTTTTATTCTCGTCGTGTAGGAAATGATGTTAAAAAGATGATTAGGAGGAAGATTTTGGTTTAGCCAAATTCAAAACTAGATTTGGCCTTCAAGTTCCACTTTCTTGAACACTAAAACTTCCAAAGAAATGATTATCTTAGGAGATAATCTAAAGTGTTGCTAAATGTAGTTTCAATCTAATTCGAATTGTCTATTACTATTCACAATATGTCCTTTGCTTGTTATTTTGTTGTAAGCATTCTAGCATAATCATATTACAATTGACATTGCAGCCTTTATTATTTGACAAAGTGGGCTATAACATTGTAATTACTCGTGTAATTATGGCCTTCAAGTTGTCGCAATATTGAGGACAATAGTCTTAATATATGCTTTGACTACCAATAGTCCCTTTATTAGTCTAGTTGAATGTACTACACTAATTAACCCCTAATAGCATGGCCACCAAGAAAAAAAATGAGCACTTCTAAATGTACTATGCAATCTACTAACAATAAACAAGATATGTAAATTTAACATCAATTTCATTATATTGGTAGAAATTTTAGACATTAGTACATTTTTAGACAAACACCTAGAAACTCAAATGTATACCTAATATTGGAGATTTATGTAGTTGAAAGTTACAAATATGGAAATAGAAAATGCAAACATATAACAAAAATTAATGTAGTAAGTCATCTAAGAAATCCCACGCAACTCAATATAAGTTGTTCCCATCTTTCTAAACACCATTATCTCTTTTCACAACGCACAATTTCATCCATTTGATTTTTTTAGGATTCTTGTGTTAACCCGTAAAGGCCCGATCAACCAATTTCTACCAAAAAAAAAATTCTATGGATAGGCAAGTGGACAAGGGGTTGATTGGTTCCATTAATAGTAAAGTCAAGGAATTTTTTTGTTTTTCCAATGTACCTTGCTTGATTGCAAGGCTTTGAAAACAATCTTCCATTGCTCTAATCCTTGTGAAAATTGGCATGAATATTTTTAAATATTTATAAATGCATTTGGTCAAAATATGCAAACTCTTCTTTTCTAAAAATACTAGATATGGGCTCTCAAAGTCATTCTTCCCAAGAAAACAAAATGTTGTTTTTTCAAAAATTGAACTACAATTGAAGAGATTTCAAAATCTATATAGTAAAAGTCTTTGAAAATTACATGGTAGACTAATTTGATAGTGATGAACAACTACATTTTTTTTAAAATGATTTTTAGAAACATTATACTTTTATAATAGATAGAAATGATGGTTTCAAGGTGGTATTGGAGGGAGGGGATCCCTTAGGCTTTTTGTGGTTAATTTCCTAATACAAAAATGTATAGTATGAATTTCAAAACCTCCCCTTTGCAAATATTCTATAACTTGAAAAAGGCATATTAAGCTCATCTAAAAAACCTAACTTTCTCAATTCAAGAATTGACTTTCCAAATATAACCTCAACAACAAATAATTATTTTTAAAATCTTCACAAAAACACCTTAGATTATATTCTAAACTTTTAACAAAAAATTATTGTATAGAAATTACTTATACTGGTATTCAATTTGCAATTGATTTGAGAACAAATTTTTAATTATTGATATCATACTTGATTAATAAATGTCCATATAAATGTTCGATTTAGTATAATACGAATTTCAACCCACATGAATATCATTTTGATTGTAGTTTTAATCTTTCATTCAAAAGTCCTCACTAAATTCATTTTTCTAATTTGCATTTTATAATAGCTCTTCTCCTTTTTAAAAATTTGGACTGAATCCAAGATCCTTTATACTTTCAAAA
The DNA here is from genome assembly GCA_950106755.1 of Climacium dendroides. Taxonomy (NCBI): domain Eukaryota; kingdom Viridiplantae; phylum Streptophyta; class Bryopsida; order Hypnales; family Climaciaceae; genus Climacium; species Climacium dendroides. The sequence continues at coordinate 20,081,862 of OX467083.1, forward strand.
AATTTAAAAATCAGAAACCAATTTTTTTTGGGTTGTTGTGGCTTTTTTATTTTTATTTTTATAGACTTTATAATTTTTTTTTAATCATTGGCACTGATGCTTTTTTTTTTTCACAAAGGAAGGGCACGTCTTAAGAGAATCTTTGACTGTGGACATGAATTTTTCAGAGTGTTCATGGCATGAAGGGGGAGCTCAATTGATCCTTTTATATTGTAATGAAATTTAATGGAATTGCTGACGTGTGCTGACATCAGCCCCCTCAAAGTCTGACGAACACACATGAGGTTTTCAAACCATCCACCAATCAGAAAACTCAAAAAGTTACTGTGGTAAATGGCTCCAAAAAATCATCCGAACAAGCATTTGAGTACTATGGTTTCCATTACTAAATTGTTGGAGGGACTTCAAAATATCCTATCTAGGATGCATTTTTTGGGGTCCGCGTGCATAAAATTGCAAATTTTTAAAGTGCTGAAAATAGATGCACTTGAAATCGACTCTAAAAGCACATGAATAAGAAGACAAGTGTCCATTTTAGGACAAAATTCTGTAACGGTCAATTTTGCAAACATGTTGCAATTAGATGTAATCATTTTAACTCGGAGTACGTTTTCACTTTGATGCTATTTGATGCTAAGAAAAGAGGGTTGCTAGCTAGTAACATCCATTCCCAATTGTTTTAGCAGAATTTCATGACTTTGGTACTTTTCAAGCCACACATGAATTGAAACATGAATCTCGATATACTAGTCCTTGTTTTTTTTTGGAGATTTGGGTAGATAAAATCTCACAAATCTTGGTACCCTAGATTGCGTCAAGCTAAAAGAGACATGAGCAATATGTATCTTAGGATTGGAATTTGAAAAGCACCATTAATGTCAATTTCGTTAATTTGGTGATGTTCTACTATTTTGGTGAGCAATTTGAAGCCAAAATCTATAATTATCCTAGTATGTGGCATAAAATTAAATGTTTGTGAAGATGCATGTCACAATTTTTGGCTTGTGGAATATTTCCAATTGAGGTTCATTGGGCTGGAATCTCTTTGCTAGCACTACCCTAACACAAAGTGCGTGACCATTTCATTGGTCATGAAGACAACGACTACCAAATCAACCCCAAAAGCAACCTCTGTGAAGGACGTTGACGTGTCAACCGAAAACTATGCATCAAGCAATTTTTGAATGAATAGGTGCATTTTTTTTTGTTTCTTTCATTTCTTGAAAGTCATTCATCTAACACTTTTCGTTTTTGGCATCCTCCTTAGGGGATCCTTACTAGATTAAGGTATGCCAATCCAATTAATTATTCAATCTAATGTAAACTAACCATACCTTAAGATAGGTTGTTTGTTTGTTTGATAGAATGAGATCTCTTGGACAGTGTGTCTCCTAGTCGCATGCATGGTATCGTCAGAAAGCCCTTAGCGAGGAGAGGTGCACGGGCTTTGTTTTGTTGCGTTTGGATTCATGACAGAAAAGATATTGAGTTTCAAAGTTTTGATTGAATAAGAAAATAAGAAAATAAATTTTACTCTATCAATAGCACAAGGCACACTAGTCTATACTTGAAGTTAGTTAGTTAGTTATGTTGAGATCTCATGGACTGTTGTGCGTCCCCAATTGCGTGTTGGGTACCGTTCAAAAGCTCTTTGTGAGGAGGAGGTGCACCGACTTCGTTTCATGATTGTTTGAATCTACGACAGAAAAGAAAAAGATACCGAGTCTCAAAGATTTTTATGAGTGAGGAAAAAAATCAGAAAATTGGGAAATTAATTCTATTTTTCTACTTTTCGACCGTGGCAGCGGCACAGCGCACACCCCTTCGTTCACATCTGAAGCCATTGCTCTGAACAGACAAGACGCGTTGCTGTTCCAGACAGGACGCGTTCGTAGCTCCACACTGAGCGAAGCGAACTGATCCACACTACGTGAGCCTGGGAATGCTCCAACTTCGTATTTCGTAGTTTCAATTGTCGGTATCAAGTGAAAAGTGGATTCTCTCTGGGGACACTCACTCTCACTCTCACTCACTCTCACTCACTCTCACTCTCACTCTCTCACTCTCACTCTCACGACTCACTCACACGACTCACTCTCACGACTCACTCTCACGACTCACTCTCACGACTCACTCTCACGACTCACTCTCAGGACTCACTCTCACTCACTCTCACTCACTCTCGACTCACTCTCGACTCACTCTCACTCGGAGGACTCACTCGGAGGACTCACTCTCACTCACTAGAGCTGAGCAGTAAATTACCAATGTCTCGGAATGTCTTGTGACATCATACTCGTACCGTCTGATTTCGTCATGAGGTGCCGAAAGCCCCTTTACTTTTCGCGTGCAAGTGGAACTCCTCTTTTCAGGGGGTCGGCATTCGAGAGTGGGTTCAGCATTCAGCATTTTCTCGTGTTCGCCGCAGGGTTTTTTTTGTTTTTTTTTTCTTTCTTTCTGGTGTCAGATTGTACCAGCCAAAAAATCTGGCTGAAAAATGGCAACAAATTTGGATGAAATCGCCAAAAAAACTTCAAATTAAAAAAGGAACTGAATGAAATTGCCAGATTGTGGATGAGAACCAAATTATAAGCATGTGATATGTGCTAATGCGATATTTTCTATTCTAATATGTGGATGAGAACCAAATTATAGACATGTGATATGTGCTAATGTGATATTTTCTATCCAATATGTGGATGAATGTTGAAATTTGGGGCACCACTATAACATTTTATATTGCCACTTTGGCACTTCTTAAAAAATGAAAAAAAAAGCCTTGGTTCAATGGTTTGAATGTAGGTTTTCTTCTTTTCAGCAGCTTCTATGTTGTCCTATTTTTGGCTTCACAACTTTTCTTGTCTTCAATTGGTTCTTATTTTGGTAATCTTCTTGTGGTTGTGCTTGGTTATTTTTATTATTGAATTGATGTTGATTATTTTTATTAAAGTTTTAGGCTTGGAAATGATATTTTTTTTATAGTTTCTTATAGTCACTAGGCATATATGTTTCTATGATGGGACATTCAAAATTATATATACTATTTTATGCCCACATTCGTGCAAAGAAGACTCCCTTGCATGTGCGCTTCTAAACATTGAAGATGGTTTCAAGATCATTCTTTGGGTGAAATCTCATCACCATCAAGTTCTCACAAATGGGCAATTTTCATTTTTTTCTTATAAACTATAGTTGATTTATTATAAATTAAAAAGTCAAAATATCCCCCTTTTTTTAAAATAAAAAACTAGGACATAGTATTGGTGGATACAAGTTGAACTAAGATTGCATAGGATTCAAATATGATACTTGTCGATAGTACAAAAGGCATAAAATATGATCGATGGACCAAAATTGACTAGCAAGGTTTTCCTTCTAGTATTCATAGTATTTAGTATCTAAAACTCTAAACTTTGGCCAAATGCTACATAATTGACAACCAATTCTTACAATGATTCTTATAAAAAAATAGTACACCATCCAATGTATTTCATTACTTTGAGTTTTTTTTCCCCTTAAGACTTGATTTTAACATACATAATAATTTTTTTTTGTTTTTAAGCAAAATCAACAAAATGAAGTTTCTAAAGTGAAGTCTCTACTCTACTTGGAAATTTTGAAAAATTCCTTAAAATAAACATTTTAGTGAAGTTTGAAGTTGAGGATCTATAACCACATTTCTAAACATAAAGCGACACATAAATTTTCTCTATATTACAATATTCTACACTACAATGTACTTCTACTAATAAAAATTTAGATTTTTTGAACTTGATTTGTATTTAATATGAATTTTCTTCATTTTTTCTTCAAAAATTCATGGTAATTTGAAATTTTCATGAAAAAAATTAAAAATTTTATGACAAATGTTGGTCATGTGATTTTGTCTTTGAAAACTAAAACCAAAATTTTCATTCACAAATAAAGGAAAAAATGGAAGATACAGAGTAAGAGACTTTCAAGTTTGATTACATGGTCATAGGCTTTGTCCTTTAGGATTAAGTAAAGTGTTGTATCTCAAGTGTCAAATTTGTTACATTTAAATGCCATTGGATCTAAAAATTAGGATTGGTATAGATTTGAGTTTTCACTCATGCTACTACAACTTTATATATATTATATTTGAAAAGACAAGACCTAGTATCAAGGTATTTTATCCCAAATGATATGATTTATGGACCAATAGGTGCTTGATTCTTTATTTTTACAATAATCTTGAAAGTCATCCATCAACCACAATTTTGCCTCAACATCCCTTCATGGTTAAGCAAATGATCATTTACCTTAAACACCTTATATAGCTTATATTGGATTAGCATGGAATTGTACAATCAATAGCTTAAATTTATAATAAAACTACACTTAAATCCCTACAATCTTACCACTTGGAGGTGTCCTTATTTTACTATTACATAGTTTAAAGTTTAAATGTGTGTGACAATGAATTGATAATATTACTACAATCAATGATAATGTGACAAAATATGCTTGATTCAATCAGTGATAGTGTGGCAATTGTGCTACAACAAAAGATAGTGTAACAAAAGATAGTGTGACAAGTGTGCAAATATTCTAAAATATGATTTTACAAAAAGCCACAATAAGGAGGTTTAAGTACAAAATTTTGTCAATTTTTCTATGGTCAGTCATTTTCACCAATACAAGGTTACTCTGTTTTTTTCTTTTTTTAACAAATGAAACGAAATTTTGAGTTCATTGCCAACTGAAGAAACGGAACTTTACAAGCCAGAGCCACAGGGCCTGGCAGGGAAAAAAGACAGACGCGACGCCCCAAGAGGTGAGGTCGTGAGGCCCGTCAGGGCCGTCCAAAGCGGCTTAGAGCCCCAGTAGTAGCATCAGCGATACAAGGTTACTTCTGAGATCGTCAGTTCACCATTTCGAATTTCGTATAGCAAGACCACGATATTTGTTGAGCCTGGTGATATTTAGACCCCCAAAAGAATGACTGACGTCAAGTCTATGCAAGCTGATGAAATTTGAAGTTTCCGACATTAGGAACAATTATCACGGTACAGATGTGTGTACCTGGGTCTTGAAGAACGAATTTGAGTTCCAGTTATCTGCAGAGATAGAGAGATATACATATTCTAATTCGATTGATTGATTGCTAGTTCAAGTACACGAATGATAACCTCAACAAAATCACAGTAAGTTACGTCTTGTTTTGAGCCCAAGAAAAACCAATCGGTCAAGTTCGGTACCTTCAGTTATCCGACAAAGGAACAGTGTGAAGTGATGGAACCAACAGTTATGAATGTTGAAATCGTCGTATTCGTAAAAGTGTCTCAGAGCCCCCAATATTGTGACATCTGCCCAAATTGTGACACCTGCCAAATTGCTACGTCGTCTTACTACAAGCTAGGACTGGTAAGGACTCATCAGGTTTCAATTGTGTGACTGGAACTGCGTCAATTTCACTGGAATCTGCCATTTTAATGAGTAACATTATACTCCTATGTTACCTTAGTGGCTACTGTTGGATGTTGACTCAATAAGTTAGCATTGACAAGTGACTTATGATTCAGTAACTAATAGCATCGAAATTCAATGAAACCTTTGTACTCGTATGTAGTAGGAGCAATATGGGCAGTACACATTTGGTCTAGAAGCCACTATTACGGTTCCACTAAGTTCAAGAGGTTGGAGTTTTTGCACGTAAGGACCCTCGAGACACATTACCCTGGGGTAGCAAGTAGCTAAACTGTAAGTTTACTAGGGACAAAATGAACAATTTAGCTGCTTGCCGCTTACGGGGTAGCGTCTCTCCCAGGTCTTGGTGACAGGAGTACTTACAATGACGATGGCTTTCACAGGACAGTGACGCGCTGGCTCCGCGCTATCAAATTTTAAAAGTGCTTGCTTCGTGAATCACCTACACTTGTCATGGAGAATGAACGCGTTAGAATTGCAGAGTGATTCACACTTGCTCAAAGATAATTTAACTATTGCAGTATTAACTCCGGTAAAACATCAGAATACTCCAGCAAGCTAGAGCTACATCTTCGGAGGACATTGAAGCATCTCCATGAGATACCGCTTCCAGGATTCTCTACGTTACCATTGAATGCAGTTTGGTCGTAGGATTACTAATGGACGACTGACCATGGTATTACCGTGTTGTACATTCAAGCTTTTCGTCTTATTACTGAAATTTCGATGCGTTTAGTTTTCTAAGACTGAATTTGACTTGCATGCAAGTGATTCAACGACACTAAAGAAGAATTTTTGTGGATTTTCTTTGACTTCACCTCGGTTTTGACTTGGGGATGGACCTGGGGTGCCGTGGTGGCTATAAGAGCATGAGTTCCATCAAAGGCTTGGCTAAAGCTTCTACACAATTTGCTGTCCTGCACACAATTCTTATAAGCTTGACTCTTGTCTGTTGTGATAGCGACCTGTCGTCTTAGATCTTGCACCTGCTTTGATTTTTGCTACAGCTGCTCGGGAGGGCTCCGCGGATCAGCAAGCGACCACGGCTCATGCAGAAATTGATGGAGGATGTGAAGAGTATTATGCACTGCCCGGTATCGTGTATGTTTGGTGATAACTTGATCTTTCTTCAGTTGCGAGGATTGGCAATTAGTCCATAACTGTCAATCAGTTCCCGTTAACACTCCTGTCCTAGAGAAGACGACTCCGTTGATCTGTCAGTTGAGCGTTACTGAGTAATCAGCTTGGAAGTAGAGGGAGAGAGAGAGAGAGAGATGCAGTTTCTCGGTTTGCCGACGTCTCGCAATTGCAAACAGACGATCGACACGGCCTGGGGAAGAGAGATCGAGGAATCAAACTGGGCGGAAAATCTCAATTTGTCGCTGAAAACGCCGCGAGCTGCACAATCGGGAGCGCAATTCGAGATGCAGAGCTTCAGTTTCGCAGAAGGAAACGTCAATGGCTGGGATTGTGATGCGGCTTGGCCTTTTCTTGGAGATGATAATCCTAATTTCGAGGGGAAGCACTCGTCGGCATTTCCTGCGAGCCACAACATTCAAGGGATGCCGGTTCATGAGTATAATGCAAACAAGTCGGCGTCTCCAGGATGCCGGTCCAGTCGACCTCTGTCCACATTGACGCTCCCCGGCCGCACAGAGACGATGATGCTCGGTGACCTTGCGAGCATGCTGCAGGATTCGACGACGCCGAGTCAATTCTTTTCCCGTCCCTTAAGTCCCTGGGGATCAAAGCGAGTCCACTGCAATAACACGAACGATCTTCCGCAAGCTGGCGATGGCGGCGCGGTTCTACTCAATGAAAACGACATGGACGACATGTTTCTCCGCAGTTTCATCAAAAACGGTTGGCCGCTTCTCTCACCGTGCAACACCGTGAAGGAGGAGCCAAACGTCTCCGACGCAGTCTCGGCGTCCTCTCTGCCAACCGAAACAAATGCGCCCGCTCCATTAAAGTCACAGAAATCGACCGGAAGCTCCCGCAAAGCTCCAAGACAGACGCACCTGCATTACCGCGGCGTGCGGCAACGCCCGTGGGGAAAATTCGCTGCCGAGATTCGGGACTCCAGTCGCCACGGCTCCCGGCTATGGCTGGGAACGTTTGACACCGCGGAGGAGGCAGCGCTGGCGTACGATGACGCCGCTCTTCGATTGCGAGGCTCCCGCGCGCTCCTCAATTTTCCGCTTCGAGCTGCAAGCGGCCGCAACGTACAGCTGCTCACTTCGAGCCGACCGAAAGCCAAAGCACCTAAACCTCAGTCCGAGACTTCAGGTCGCAAGAGGACGCTGGACACTCCGCAAGTGAAGGGAGATTCTGGTAGCAAGCAAGCCCGCGCATCATCGGCCACCTCTAGAGCACGGAGCGAGAGCTTTTCTGCGACATCGGAGACGCAGCAGGATGAAGCTCGCACGGAGACTCTTAACCAAGATGAAGCTTGCACAGAGACTCTTAACCCAGATGACGCTCGCACTGAGACTTTTATCCAAGATGAAGCGCGCACAGAGCATTTCACGCCAGAAGCTGTTGCGGTGTCGGAGGACATGAAAATCAACCATTTCCTCGAGGTTTTGCTCAAATCGCCTCAAGGACAGAACGCATGGAGCTGGCCGCAGATGAACATTTCGCCGCTGTCCTTCTCCCTGCCTGCTCTGTCTCCCGCCATCAAGACGCCGAACTCACCACTGCCGAGCTCCGTCCCGTTCTATTTGTTCTGATCACCACTTGCTCCCCGCTCCTCAGTCTTCCCAATCAAGTTTCAAACCTCCTTTTCAAATGCACGCACTGTTTCGTCTTCAAATTCGGAAGTGCAGTTTGAGTGACGACATCATTGTTGGTTACGCAGCATTTAATTAAGGCGCACCTGAATATGAAGTTAGCTAAGCACATGCATGACTCTGGTCCTACGGTTTCTCCTCCTTGTGCTCATATTTGGATTCATAGCCCCCGTTTGTGGAACCAGGGTGCAAAGGAGTCTTAGCAGTTATGGGTTTTGAGCTTCAATTATGGTCAAGATAGACTTAGAATGCAATTATAGTGCTCACATGCTTCCCTTCCTAGAGATTCAATTCAGAATGTTTGTTCAATCTCAGTCTTGTGATGATCTTCCATAAATGATCTTCCATGACTTTGGGATTATATCTCAAATGTGCCCATCACATGCAAGTCCGTGACTGTTCGGATTGCATTTCATTTCATCAGAATCAGCTGATCATGGCTTCATGGAGCATGATCTGATGAATACAACCATTTGTTTGTGTCCCTTCATTGTTGGACTGAAGGGCAGGAAGCTTTGCATTGACAGGCACAAATTAGCAACTGTGAGGAAGTTTGAGTAGTATCTTACTTGAAAACAGAGCCACGTTAAACAATAATAAATAAAAAATGGAAAAAAAAGAGTTATATTGGTCTTTACATGTCATTCTTCGTCCCACTGATTTCAAAAATGTTACAAGGATAGACAGAGTCGCTTGTAGTGTAGTTGCTTGTTTAATGCAAAATTCATTTATTTGCAATCGAGGATTTTCAAAGAGTTCTGCATCACTGCAAGCATCATTTGTTGTTTGTGTTTTCGAGATTTTGTTGTCATTGCAAATAGTTCAATTGATTCTTAATTTGTTGGTTCCAATCAGTTGAAAAACCTACTTGTTTCAATTTGTTGTTTCATGAGTTGATTAGCTAGCATTAATGTAGCAAATGAGATTGATGAACCCACAACAAAGGAAACTCTACCTGAAATTGTCCAAATAAGCATTTGAGCATGGTTCCTATCATTAAAAATGTTCAAGTTTTGTTGGGTCTTGTTACAAGTCAGATGGTGCTTCCAACCTAGTTTGCTTAGCGTGGACTCCATATGCCTAAATCTGCAAATTTTCAAAGAGCCAAAAATCAAATAGGGATACCCAAATCAACCCTGGACCCTAATATTTAAGAACTTTAGGGTATGTTCACACTTGGTGTTAGGGGTGATGTTTGTAATGTGAATCAGGTCCAGAAAGTAGGTCTACTGAATTTGTTCCTAAGACCCTAAGTGACAACACCCTTAACACCAAGTGAAAACATACCTTTAGAGTTTGTAAGGGTTGGTTTCAGAAACAGGTCATGGTAATCACCCAAGTTTTGGTACGGAATTGGAAACCTTCAATCCATCTAGCGCATTGAATTTCCTGTAAAGTGTGATAGAAATGCTACGGAATTCCATAGCTATGGCAAGGGAAGACGTACGAAGAAGGAATGCTCAACTACCTAATGATGTTGCCAAGTTTTGGTACAGAATTTGAAATCTTCAGTCCAGCTAGCACATTGAATTTCCTGTAAAGTTTGATAGACATTCTAGCTACTATTTGAGACAGAGGTGGAATTTCACGGCAATCAGTCGGCAAGGGAAAGACTTGCACAAAGAAACTCCCCTCATGCAGTCGGTTTTCTGTAGCCCAAACTCAAAATTCAAGTTTGCCAGTACCGACTTTTAGAAACTTGAATGTCACATTTGTGGGCTTGCCATCACAGTGGTACGATGCCCATGCAAAAAAAAATGGGCACTCAGAAATCAACACCAAATGAACTCACTGTAACCTTGGTGCAAATTAAAGGTATCAATCAGTGATTCTAGAATTAGTTTATGGAATTTAGTGCAATATGCTACCTTCAAGATAAACATGCATCAACTTCGACTACCTTGAGAGTGAGTAGTATTAAAAGTAAATTAAATAGAAAGGATTTTGCAAGTTGTAAAGGAATATTGGGAGTACTGAAATTGACTAAATAGATGCTAATTCCAATTTGAAGGAAGTTGCAAATTGGCTAACAAATTCTATTGTTTGTTGCAGTTTTTGCTACAATCTAATTTTTTCAAAGATTTCCTCCAATGTACATTTAGCTACTGAAATTTTTATGTACAAATGGAGCGAATTTTAGCCAGTTCTGTGAAGGCTGGTATCAATCTTCTGCAATTTGGCAAACAGGGAATTGGCAGTACTTTAATTTAATGACCTGGTCTTGGAGTAATTGTGGGTACTTGACTTGTTTTTTCAAAGGACATGCTTTTGTACAATTGTCACATTCCTCAGTCTCCTAGGCAGGTCAGGTTCTTACAAGTTACGCATGTGCCCCTCCATGGATGCTTGGCAGTTTCCAATAAATTCGTTAAGGTTGAGGCTGCAGTAGCCTATCATTTAAGCGATTTTGGAGCAGATTGTGTGCAGTATGGGGTGGTGGAATTTTTTTTCCCATGTAGGAAGATAAGGAAATATGGGGATAGCAAACATTTTCAGGAATTTTATTCTCGAAATTGAAATTACTGTGAATTTTGGGAGCCACAAAGTGCACTTCACCAGTGTGTAGCCAATGTTTAGAGTCTTCTCAATTCCAATCATTCAAGAACTACTTTCTTGTGCACTACTGCCTACTTTCTTGCTCACTGCTTTGCGACATGCGTCATGATCTTACTAGTCCCAACCTTGTGAAAGACCAGAAAAAACCAGATTCCAAGCTTCAGTTGGAAGTCTGTTCCAACCTTGCTTAAAAAATACTCCATTGTGACCGGTTGGGTTTAGGGTGTGGTTGACAATTGGTGCCTCAACTTTAGAGCTTTTGGAAGCTCGCCCATGATGGAGTAACAAATACTCCACAATCAGCTGCTCTCACATGGTCAGAGTGGCCATCAGCGAGTCCAGAAACTCTGTTTTTGCAAAAGAGGCCACCAAAGCACTGAAATTTGCAACAGGTCAGTTGATTAATCTTTGTGTATGTCTTACTTAAGCAGGGTTTTTTTAAGAAACTTAAAGGTTCGTTTACATAGCATCATTCACGTACTAAGGTGAAGGCACCCATTTCTAAGCGCCACCCCATCAACAATCAATACGGTGCAGTATTTCCAACCAAGGTTGCAACAGATTTCCAAACAAAGCTTGGAATGTGCTTTTTTCTTCTCTTTTCAAGGTTTGGACTATTAAATTTCATGACACATGTCCCAAAGTAGTGAGCAAGAAAATAAGAAGCAATAAACAGGAAAGTAGTTCTTGAATGATTGGAATTAAAAAGAGTTTAGACATTGGCTATGGGTTCAGAGCACTTTTTGCCTCCCAAAATTCATCGTAATTTCAGTTCAAACAATGAAACTATCAAATTTTTTGCAATCCTCGTCATTTCTATCAATGCAACTCTAAAAATATTTGCTTTGCCTTGCAGTGCAGAATTGCTTATTTGATTAAATATGGGTGCCTATAAGGGCCCAAAAAGGGGCATTACTTATTGCTGTTTTTAAGTCCTTAGTCGGTTGTTGATTGCTCGAGGAAATGCTGCCTCTCATCGGATGGGCACCTATTACGCAATCCTTCCAAGTCAACAAACGGTCTGAAGTTTTTCTAAATTCTGAAGACCAAGGTCTTGATGCGTCCACGCAGAGACATGAAGTCGTGGACACGAGGAGGTACCACCCACGCAGCATTCTCTTCCTTCAAAAGTACTCTTGACATTGGAGCTGTGGGACTGCAAATAACTTACATTGATTGATAAAACTTTTATTATTGATAATTGAAACACCTGATTCAAAAAGGAGAACTGAACATGCCCAGCTGATGCTCATGTTTGATACATTGAAGACAAATTGATAGTGGAGGTCATTGTTGCCCTACATGAACCTCGGTCAACACAATTGGAAATATCCTCATTGGAAATAGCACCTTAGAATCGTTCGAATAAGGGTTTGAACAAGGGTTTGAGTATGGTTATTGTTATTGAAGTCGAAAATGTTTTGTTGTGTGTGCGGCTTGTTGGTAGTCAAAAGCTGGGGTGTTCTAGATTTACTTTAAATGCATATATATATTTGAGACACCGTATGAATAAACTATGAATTTTAACCCCTAAAAGATCATTTGTCCCTTTGGGGGACAAATGGGATTTTGGGCACGTACCTTTTGAGCTGAATTTTTGTTTTGATTTTTTGAAACTTTTTTTGAAGATAGTAAAACTGATTGTCTTTGTGGGAATGTAATTTTTTTTTTCAATTGGTGCCTGGGAACAAAAGTTATGCCCAAATAAGCTCAAAATAGGGGAGAGGGGGCACCTAAAAAATTTTGCAAAAATTTGAATTTTTTTTTTTTGGATTTTTTTCTCATAGATTATATTTTTGTCTATCTGGAAAGCTTTGATTAATTCCATTTGGATTTGTTATGAGAAAGTTATGGACAATCTTATTTTTTGGGCACTTAGAGCATCTTCTTGAAAAAAATAGCTTGTAGGATTCATTTCTGAATTCAATTTTTATACTTTTTCAAAAAAAAAGTTCCACGTGGTTTAGTTTTTTTTGCTAGAACAATCTCACCATTGAGATTAGTGCATTTTAATTCCATATAGAAGATATTAATATTTTAGATTTTCCTTCTATCTCATACCTACTTCTACTTAACAAATTTTTTAATAATGAAAATTAAATTTTTTGTTAATTTTTTTTTGTTAGACTCTGAACTCAATTCTCTACTATAAAGATTTAAAGCTCAAAACTCTGTAGTGCAAAAACTTTAAGTTAAAAATGTTCAAAGTCAAAAAAGCTAGTCCCACAATGTGCTGAAAAACTGTTTTTTTCACTTTAAACGCAGATATCTTGCAATCTGTGCGGTTAAAAATTCTGGAATTTTTTCCACACATTCTCATACTAGTCATGTGTAAGATCCTACCGTTAGATGTGCAAAAAAAACAATTTTCAAATTTTTTTCTCTTTGCTATAAAAATGGCAATTTTGAGTGTTTTTTGGCACAAAAAGGCCTTGGTCCTTTAAGGGTTAAAGTGGTAAAAAATAGGTGAAATCAATTCAAATTCAACCTTAGTTTAGTTCCCACAAATAGAGGTCGTACATTTAGGCAAGAATCTTTAGGGTTTTGTTTTTGAAACAAATTGTAATTAGGTGGTATTACATTACAAAGTCTAAACCTCTAGGGATAATTGATGGATTGTAAGCCAATGCAAATGGAAATTTAAAAAACAAACTAAATCTCATTGCTTTTTGGAATTGCATGATAAAAACTGGATAATTGATTTCCTTATTTATTCAAAAGTGAAGTAGTATTAGGAAAAGTTTGCGGCATAAAATGGCCGCCAATTTTTTATTTTTGGCCCCCCGGCATTGCAAGTACAAGAAAAATTTTAAAACATTTTTTTAATAAAAAATATTAAAATAAATAAATAAAATGTCAAAAAATTAGCCAAACTAATGTACCATTGACATGGTACTAGTAGTGCCACATTTGATTCGAAAAATTAAAAAATAATTTTTTTTCTTGTAATTGCACTATGAGGGATACAAACTTGGCAACTTCTTTTAGGCTTGGATTTTTCCTAATGATATACGAAAAACTAGTTGAACATTGAAAATAAAATATAACCATTTTGTAAATTATCTAGTTCAAAAACCACTAGGGAACATTCATTAACAACTAAAGGTGCTAACATGAATGTAATTTCAATATTCAATAGGCTCTTATCTAAATTAAGTAAAGGCACGGGGAGGACACTCTCATTACATTCGGAGTACCCACATGTGGCGAAGTGATTTTTTGACCCCCTATTTACTTTGGAATAAACTATAATTTCATCCTAAAATTTTGAGCTTTGTTTAACAATGACTAAAGGTTTTTATTGACAAAAATTTCAATTCCAAATAACATAAGATATGTTGTCTAGAAAAGGTTGAAAAATGAACTAAAACGGCATGGTTTTCAACTAAAATATTTATAGAGATCACATGATGATGACTATTGCATCCATATTCAACCAAAATAAACTTTCAATAGAAAGCTATTCTATAGAATTTTTTTTTCATTTTTCAAATTTTTTTTTCTTATATAATATAGGGGTGTGAAAGTTATTTTTAGCTTTACAGTGTATCTTTTTTCTTTAAAAATTCACAACTAATTACTATTAGCATAAAAAAATATAAATAATTCAAAACATAAACTTTTAAAGTAGAACAATCTATTCATAATTTTTTTTTGGAAAAAATAAATAAATTTTAGGATGTATTACATGTATTACATTTTCCGCCGCACGTAGGTTTCTAAAACATGGGGAGTGTCCCCCCCGTGAGTAAAGGTAGCCAGTCATTTGTGAAAAAATCAATTACAAGTGTATGATGACGATATAAAGTTCTAACATAGCATTATTCACAATCATTGGGATCCTTGTTGCAGTCCTTCAATTCAAGAGGTCTCCCAACCACTAGAAGAGAATGAGATTTTTGTCAACTACATTTATCATTATATTTTGAGTCATAAGGGACATGTGCTATTGGTGCTAATCCAATCAATTATAGTTATTTTAAACAAGTCATTCTTGAAAACGTAGTTGTAAAGAACAAAATGATTATTTCTCATCCATTGGCTTAGTTGGAAGTTCATCAACAAATTTTGCCAATGTGTTTGGTGTTGTGGCATTCACTTCCACATCATTACCTCTACTCAACATTCCCGCCACTATATGTCATTCTATGGGGCATTTTCAATTGTGGCAATTGAAAAGTAGTCACACCCCCAAATGACTATGATGCACATCAAAATTTCCATAGACAAGGTGATGTGCTAGTTGTATGGAATGTTGGTGAAGTTTTATTTTTATTTTTTATAATTTAATAAATATTTCTTCATTTTTTTATCTTTGATTTTTCTATAGTAAATTATGAAAAAGCATTTCAATAGTCACTTTTTAGTTGTTCTTGTATGCTACATGGGATGCTCACATTTGTTTTTTAGTTGATTCTCAATTGATTCTCAATACAATTGAATTGTAATGTATGTCCACTGAGATGTCCACACTTTAAATTTCAATTGCAGGTCTGTAGCATTTATTTTTCCAATTGTTAAGGTAGGACAAACTCATTCTAAGGTCATTCTTTTGACATTGAACAATTGAAATGCAACTTTTGTGTGAAAATAACAACTAGGTAACAACTATGTACACCTCTAACAAAGACTAGAAAACAACTAAAACAAGTAAACTCAAAAGTAGGAATACCATTGTAGCTACTACATTTTTGAAAATGTTCTTTACATAAGTGAGAAGCCAAGAAAATATTACAATATCCATTGCAAATATTACTCATAGGTAGAATTGGACACAAATTTACAAATGTCCACTTGGATTCTTGATACATTATAAACTATACACACAAAGGCACAAATCCCTTCAAACTTCTTTAATACCTACTATTGGTTTTTGCCTTTCAACACAGTTATATATTATGAACCAAAGTCCATCTAATCATCTAATTATTAGCACCAAGTGATTCACAAGTTTTCAACAATCTCTACAAGAGAAAGGGGTCCTAATCAATAGAAGGTCAATGCATTTATATTGATTACAACAAAATAAAAATTTGGACTCTTTTGATTTGGCAATCCTCTAAACATTAATCAACATGATTTTTTTGATTTGACCCAAGTAAGCTTAGTTGATTTGGCAATCTTCTAAACATCAATCAACATAATTTTCTTGATTAGTCTCTGAAAAATAAGATTTCAAATAGTAATTTTATATAAAATCAATGAAAATAAAGTGAGTAAGAATAAATTTTAAAAACTATTATATTCATAAAGCTCCAACTTTGATGAAATAGTTGGAGCTATATTTTTCTACCCATGTGGTTGTGGGTTCAAATTGCGTTGACAACTTTGTCCATGTGGCAAGCTTGCCTTGTGGTGAATTATTGAACAATACGT
This sequence comes from Climacium dendroides, assembly GCA_950106755.1. Classification (NCBI taxonomy): domain Eukaryota; kingdom Viridiplantae; phylum Streptophyta; class Bryopsida; order Hypnales; family Climaciaceae; genus Climacium; species Climacium dendroides. The sequence continues at coordinate 20,098,037 of OX467083.1, forward strand.
ATTTTTAAAATTTGACCAAATTAGGAAATAAAATCAATAAAGGAATGTTGATTATTGTCCAAACCAATATTTTCTAACCAACTAAAATTACCAACATATATGAGTTGTAAATCATGTTGAAAATAGACATTGTTTTTTTAGTAGTGAATACAAACTGAAGGTTCCTAAACATGAATGGTGTTACAAAAACAAGTACTATTATGTGATAACAAAAAGCAAGCCAACAACTATGGCAAAGAAATTACATCATGCTACAAGAAAGAATAACAAGCATATGTTAGGAAAACAAAAAGCAATGATAGCAAGGGGAAAGAACAAAAGTGTAAAATAACAACAAGAGCTGGTTGTATGAGAAGGAAGCTAAGGGTTTTCCTAACTTCAAAGGGAAAACCTGTAAAGTATGACCAAAATCTTTAGATCAAACATGTAGTTGCCATGTTAGAATGTCTGCTAGTATGACTACTCAATGAATATTGTACAATTGCTCCACAACTACAACAATATATTACATAAAGATGTTAAAATACTACTAGGTCAATTATTTTGGAATGAAAGCATAGTGGTTTTATAGTTGCTATCATATCTTTTCAATTGATGATTGACACAATGGAATCTACCTTAGGCTCCAAAGTCCTTTATAATTGCACTCATTTTGGATCTAGTCAAATTGAATTTTAATTTTTTACAAGGGATCAAACATATACTTTATATGAGCAAGTTCAACAGTTTAAATAAAAGATATGGAATAAATGCATTTGTACATACATATTTGTATCTATATTCATAAATACATATATATACATATCTCTCTTTCTATTATATATCATATTTGCATGTCTTGTACATGTTTCTCTCTATGATACATCATATTTGTATTGCAATATGCTACATATGGTAAGTTGATAATATGTAATAGCTAGGTGATTGACCCAAATAAAAGTGTTCAGTAGATGTTGGAATTGGATGATTGATGTTATCACTAGGTTATTCTACTACTTACTACCTAGAAGTTCCAATGTTGCATCAAATTGCATTGTAATAATCCTATCAATTGCATAAGAATCATAATAGTCAATTTCATTAGATTGGCACAGACAAGTTCCAACACAAATTTTTTGACATACATGTACCTAAAGGACTAAAATCTAGTATAAATATGGATTCATGTTTCAAAATGCACATTCTATAAAGGAGATAAAGTATTGTCTAGGATATCTTTTATTCAACAAAGTTGATGTTCATGGTACTTTTTGTAGTTTGCCAAAACTAAATTTTATCTCTTAAAGGTCTAAAAAGTCCAATTTCAGACTTAGAATGGTGATTTTTTTTTATATTTGACTAGAAGGTGTATAAATTGAGGTATATAGTGACTCCAAAAACTGAGTCTATATAGTGAACTAGCACTTTAAGAGCCACTTTACAAAGAAACAATGACATCTTTAGTAGATGTAAAAGTTGGAATTAGAAGAACTATAAGTTGACTTTGAGATGATGTTATGATGTCATCATCAAACTTAATAGGGTTTAGGTGAGAGAGAAGAAGATGTTGATCATGTACAGACTCAGTTTTTGCAGCGCTCATAGCTGTTTTCTTCGACGACTTGTACGTTGTCATTTCTTCATCGATTTTGGTCATTTTTTTCTTGAGGGTTTTGTTGTATTGTATTGAGTACTTCTTGTAGGTTTGTAGAGGTTGTGAGGGAAGATGAGGCCAATTTCTTGAAAGAAAGAACAAAACATTGTGGTTTTGATAGAAAAAGGCAGAAGTAGTAGAGAGATTGTAGACATTGTGGGTTTGTCACAAAGTACAGTTAATAGAGTGAGAAAGCGAGTTTCTCACAACCTAGAATTGTCTAAAGGAGGTCGTCCTAAGGTCCTCACAAAGTGGGAGAAGCGATATGCTTCACGCCTAGTTATGGTTGGTAGTTTAGAAACTGCAACAGAGGTAGCAAAAGTGCTTCGAAGAGAGACGGGTGTAGAAATGTGTGACAATACCTTGAGGAATGCATTGAGAGAGAGAGGATTATCTTCTTTTCCAAAGGTTAAGAAGCCTATGTTGAGTCGGAAGAACATCAAGGAGAGATTTTGTTTTGCTAAAACCTACAAAGATTGGACAATGAGTGATTGGGAACGAGTGGTGTTTAGTGATGAAACAAAAATAAGTCGTTTCAACTTAGATGGGAGGACTTGGTGTTGGATTGAGGACAAAGAGAACATTCTTGTGTGTGCAGTAAACCAAACTGTTAAGCATAGTGGCAGCGGCATAATGTTTTGGAGTTGTTTGACTTGTAGAGGATTGGGGTCATTGCACAATATACAAGGGCGTTTGAATGCTAGAGGTTACATTGCAATTTTAGAGAAAAATTTGTACACTGCATTACGTGGATTTGAGTTCAATCTTGAAAAAGTGATTTTTCAACAGGACAATGCTGGTGTGCATACAACAAAGATTGTTCAAGATTGGTTTGGGAAGCAACTATTTTGTGTTTTAGAGTGGCCAGTACAATCCCCGGACCTAAATCCTATTGAACATATATGGGCTTCACTCAAACGGCAATTGAACTCCTATTCTACTCCTCCTAGTGGTATTCTTCAATTATGGGAGCGAGTGCAAGAAGTTTTCTTCTCTATTAGTTTAGAAGAGTGTAAGAGATTGTATGCTAGCATGCTTGATTGAATTGCAGCAATTTTGGTTGTAAAAAGACGGTGGATAAATTTTTAAGTGGTTTCTAAGATGTAGTGCAAAGACTGAGTCAATGTATATACTTTGCTTCAATCATCTTTGTTGTTTTGATGTAATTCAAATCATCTTTTTCAAATCTCAATTTTGGTTGCAAAAGGACGGTGGACAAATTTTTAAGTGGCTTCTAAGATGTATTGCAAAGACTGAGTCAATGTATATACTTTGCTTCAATCATCTTTGTTGTTTTGATGTAATTCAAATCATCTTTTTCAAATCTCAGTTTTGGTTGCAAAAGGACGGTGGACAAATTTTTAAGTGGCTTCTAAGATGTAGTGCAAAAACTGAGTCAATGTATATACTTTGCTTCAATCATTTGTGTTGTTTTGATGTAATTCAAATCATCTTTTTCTTGTTGTGGTATTGTGCAACACTTCATACTCTACATTTTTTGTTTTTACAACTTTTGATTTCAATCATTTTTGTTTGCAGCATTGTCATTTGAATGTGCTCATTCCTCATATAGACTCGGTTTTTGGAGTCACTGTATGTCTTGTCATATTTTTATATTTAATTTGTATTCTAGGAGTCTTGTACTAGGGATATATTGTGCTTTCAATTGATTTCCAAGAGACCTTAAAAGCCCAAAGTGGTTCCAAATTTGGAATAAAAATGTTCAATGAGGAAATGGATGAAATTGTGATCGTGAGTTGTGATTAACTTTTTGAAAAATTGCCAAGATAACAATCATTTATAAGTTGAAGTATTAAATTTCTACATTCATCCATCTTTTAAAACAAAAATCTCTTTTCACTTATATATATAGATCTATTCCTCCAAAAAAATTGGTGAAAGTTTCATCCATATTTTAAATAGAATAGGAAGAAGACTATTTTTATTTGATGAAAAAATAGAATTTTATTTTGAAATGGTGCAAATTAGAAGCTAGTTAAACCTAAGAGTAGGCCATGAGTTTTCTCACCTATTTCTTTACTAATGTGCCTTGACACCTTTTAATTGTAAGCTGTATTACTCATGCTTTTTCCTCAACCCAGACTTTATTTCTAATGTATAGAGCTAATAAATGTGAGTTGCCTTGCTACCAAAATTCTTAATTCTGGTAGTACAAAACAAAAATGGATTTCTAAAATTGAGCTGCAATTAAACTACTTGTACTATTTTCTGTTTTCATTCTGTTGTGTCCACATTCATACTGACTTAAGGTAGTCGGTCCATAAACCAAGCATCTAAGGACTCAAACTGAATTTGGGCAGGTGAAACTTCTCAAAATATTTTTTTAGTAAATTTTCCTTGAAAGAAAAGAAGAATTGGCATCTAACCAAGTTGTTTCATATTTTTTGGATCATTTTTGAATTAGTTATGAATTTTCAAACGAGATGTGGTATAGGTCCCTATTTATGTCCCTAGGGCTTCCATGAATTGTTCACTTGCAATTTCTGAAGATAAATGGAAAAGCAAAGAGTAAGATTGGCTCTTGTCATTAACAATGCTTTTTTCTTTCCATTCATTCGAGAACTACAAAGGTCCATTTAAGAACCACTGCATATCCATTCACAACCACCTATATGGGTAGTTCTTAATGCCCACTCATATTTTGAGCCTCCTACCTTATCCCACAAACAAGTGCTTTCATTGTTGATTCATTTGACCTTCTATTCAATCACGTAGAACATCAATTGTTTATTCTAGGATTAGGTTGATCTTTCTTTTTAATGGGATAGAGACTATGGCATTGACTCTAGTTTGAGAATTTGTGTTTCCAAATTATAACTTAACTTACGACTTCATTCACAAGGCACAACATGGTTAGGATTTCATTTGGTTGGAGTGGAGACTTTGGATTTATCAATAAATTAAGCTATGACATAGCCTTACAGTTATACCATTCTTGTTCATTAATCAACCCTTAAACGCCAGGCTGGTGACTATGGAAATCAGCCCTTTTGGAACCGTGTGACATCATCTAGTTTAAATAAACCAAAAATATTCATTGTGAGTCAAACTATTGTAGAAGATCTCTCCTTTCCACCCCTAATTCCGAGGATGAATAGTTGAATTTCTGTCATATACAAGAGAATTACTTGTCATTCATCGGACAAAAAACATTCACCACTTCGTTCATGGGTTAAGGTAGTCTACTCTAAAATTGCTTGTCTCCTTCAAATTGCCCCTATTATTAGTTGGAGAATGAAGATGAGGTGATTCTTAAACAAACCACTTTAACCATTGAATGAATTGAAAAAAATTGCAAGTTCTTATTGCAAGTTGCAAGTGGACCAGCCCTGAAATGGTCGCTTCAAGCGCACACTACCGTAGTGGATGTTTGAACAGATTTGTATCCATCATCGCTTCATCTCAGTCAAATTGTCTTCGTTGATGGACAATGGTTGTGCGGTGATCGGTTTCGTGTACAGTGCATTGACTCTCACTCGGATTAATGTCTCCCAACTTCCAATTCCATTGTCAGCGTACGGAGTCGAAGATGAAAGATCATTCAAGCTGGCGAAGTTCAAGGAATCAGTACCATGTGCTGGCGAAGTGGAGGACTCATCAGTGGACGTCGAAGAGGTTGGAAGAAGAACGTAACTATGTGGACTTTGTCGATCGAACGTCAAGGAAGACTGAGATGAAGGTTGCATTCAAGTCGGAGGAGAGACTCCATAGAACTTCGCACTGTGATTTGAACACTGCAAACGGATATATATGCTCACTTCGGCAGATGCCAGTACTTACAAACTTTGACCTCTCTCATTTTATGTTAAAATTTAACTAAGCAGGACTATAAAAATGAAATGGAATGCAGAGTTGCTTCGAGTTCGTTCTAAGTAGATGGCCATTGACAATCTTACTTCTCTACCCAAAAAAGGGTGTATTTCACAACCACATTCTGCAATAAGATAGAAAACGATATAAAGTAATCAGAATTTGGAGTAGTTTGCAAAGTTAGGAAAGATAGCAAAGTGGATAGCAATTATGTAGCTTTGAATTTCGGCAATTGAACTACAAGCCAAGTTAGAATTAGAAAGAACTTTTTAGTTTCAAACCATTTAGTATGTTCACGACGTGGGCTTCCCCAAAGCATCACACGTACAATTAATTGTCCCCAATGTTCAACCTAGCTTTTTTGAAATGCACAACTCTGTTCATTTGAAATCGTCTCTCAGCCTCACTGGTGAAATATTGTCTGTCTGAGATCATCTAACTAAGGCCCTCCATATCTCTAACTTAACTTCTTCCATTTGGCGTCACCTCCATTCAGCACATTTTGGGTTGCATTCACGATGACTTTGCAGTACGCTTCGTCAGATCCGGCCTGCAAAGAACTTCGGCTCCAAATCTTACTGGAGTTTTATCAGTACCACTCAGACTTGATTTGTTAGGAGTGTCGCTAGCTGACAGGACTTTCCAGATAAGTCGGTCTACATCTTTGAAGCTAGATCACCACGTTTTCGCCATGTGCTCACGTAGAAGATGATGCTAGAACCTTAGACTGCATTTGATCTCTGTTACTCTTCGGTTAATTTGTATTGGCTTCTCTCTCATCGTCCAAATGAAAATAAAATGTCTCGGCCCAATGCACCAGCCATGGAAGTAAGACAATCTATGTAGTACGTACGTGGAAGCTCTCACCCAACCGACAATCCCCTTACACCATGTTTCAATGCAACACCGAGCCGACAAGCTCCAATGCGAGATGTACGCATAGGCTCTTTGAGGTCGAGAGCACAATGAAATTTTCAATCAATTCGTGCATCACATGCATCCGTCATAGTGAACGAGCAGGATCGAGTTCGCCCGAAGCTCCAGTCGCATCTTGGCCACCTTTAGGCACCTAATCAATAGCTCAAAAGCTGACTCAAATTCTTTGTCAATCCACGAAGATTACTCTGAGAGTGGAAGTGACTGATCCGCGGTTGAGGAGATTGTTTGTAATTTGTTGAAAATTTATATAACTTCAACTGTTTTTAAATTTACACTCATTTTTCTTGTGAAAATATCTTAATTTTTTTAACGAGTTTGACAGGATAGATAAAAACATAGTGGCACTTACAAGATAGTATTCTTTATTAGTGAGTTGTGTACCATTCCATTCGATGAGACATATGGGGAGTTTCGTTAAAATGGCAGCATTCCATGTGCCATTTTCAGACCGCCCGCTCTGAATTGTAAAAGTGGCATCTCGGATAGGTATAGTTTTCAGGAATCTTGGACTTCTATAGATTTTCAGACCACCCACTTTGAATTGTGAAAGTAACATCTAGCACTGGTATAGATTTAAGAATGGTGTACATTTAAGACATCTATGGCATTTGTACACTTTAGACTACCCACTCTGAACTGTAAAAACTGCCAAAGTAGAGGAATTTTGTCATTTTAATGAAATTGCCCATACATGTTGGACACTTAAGTACTTTAATCTCTAAAGTCACACTTGGACACTGGGTAGCCAAATGAAAATCTAAAACAAATAAAGGACATTGGCATTGACCATATTGGAGTTTGAGCCACTGTTTGAAGATTAGAGTTAAGATTTATTATATTAAATTAAAAAATAATGCAATCTTTATTTGGAAAGATATTTAGGAAACTATGGTTTTTAACTTGATTACATTCTTGTATTGCAAGTGAAAGTACATTTATGATTGGATTGGATTCAATATGCAAGAAAAATAAGGACATGATTCATCAGAGCCTGAATACAAATTAAAGCAGACCTCAAAAGATAGATACACCACTCATACTATACTGTACATGGTTGACTTATACTAAGTACATATGTGCATGGTAGAAAAAACTAGATGTACGCAAAGCAGAAGCATACCTCATGTTCGTCAAAAATAATGTTGGTTGGTAAATTAATTTATATGACAATTAAGGTAGGTACACCCAAAACCGCCACTTTTTGCTACTGAGCCTATTTTCTATGAGCCTATTTTCTATTATTAAATTGGTCAAATTTTCATGTGTTCTTGTTGGCAAGTGAAAGGAGGTTCCAACGCACTAGACAGTGTTTTTTTTTCCGGCGAAATTTTGCCAGATTGTCAGAAATCTGACCTCTCTGGTTCCGTCCCTCCAAAAACTGGCCTCTGTAATGAGGACAACAGGGGGGACACAGGTCCCAAAGAAAAACACTGGCACTAGAGAACGTGGCATTTGGATACTGTATGCAAAAGTTATTAAGGAACAAAGTTTGGTTCTGAAAGCGTTTCTTCCACATAGGTACAGAACTGATTTTGGAGATGTACATATGGTGTAGATGGCGGTTTAAGGTCAGTGGCACATTTGGGTGTACCTACCTTACATATAAGCTAAACCAACCTATGACAGTTCCAAATGTCAGGCAACTCAACTCATCGCAGGCAAACAAATTTCTAGTGATGCACATTTCAAAAACTGGAATGTACACCATTAGTACAATTTTGCCTGTAATGAGATGGCTCCCATTTGGGTTGTCATAGGCAGAGTTACCTCTCTGTACATGCCTTCCAAACCTACATAATTAATTCAAAGTACCGACCCACATAACAATTACCTCTTTGTAGTTCCACAATATTAATCAATTAATTACTCACCAACAAAAGTATAACAACTCAAGTCAATCTATATCTTAAATTTGTTTGTTTGTTTTGTTTTGTTTGTTTGTTACATTGAGATCTCTCGAACCGTACATCCCCGGTCGCGTGCTTGGTATCGTTGGAAAGCCCTCGGCGAGGAGGGGTGCATCAATTTGGTTTCATGGTGTTGGGACGTACGGTGTGAAAGTTATTGAATTTTGAAATATTTTTATGAACTAAAAATTAAAAAATTACTTTTACTTTTGTTTTGACTGGCAACGGCACAAGGCACACTAGTATGATTGAAAGCTGAATGGATCTGATGCTTGAGTATGGTACCTGAGGTGGGAGAGGTAGGTATGGGCTCAAAAGATTGAGATGATGACGCAAGGAGCCAAGCGCGAGGCTGTAACTTTGGTATAGTACATCGCGAACTTTTAGCTAGTTGCAACGAAGCACTTTCAATTTTACAGATAGAAGTCACTCTTCAATATACAAAATTTCACTTTCAAAAAAGACATTATGCACATGCAGTAAACAAATTTTAGAAGTTCAAGTTAGGCTGCTAAATTTATCTTGTAACAGTTCAGTCAAACATGTGATGTATGCTTGAGCAGATGTAGCTTCCAATTCCACATCAACAATTCAAGAGGCAAACTTTGCACTATCTTCAATGAAGTCCCACAAGCTATATAAAAAAAACATGCAAGCTTATTCAAAAATGTAGGCTAGAGGCTTCTACAATTACTAAGTGTGAAAATGTGCAAAACAAAAAATGACTTACATGTTTTAGTTCAATTACTAAAAAAGTAAACCCAGTGTACATACAGAATTGTGAAATATTGGTATCCATAACTGAAGCAAATGGTATCCTTACGCAATTATTACATACTTTAAGGAATTGCAGACTTTTTGTAAGAACTTTTCTTCAAGTAGACAACAAATATCAAAAGATGAATAGCTCCTAAAGTCAATATTTCGATTCCAAGATTCCAATGCCAAAATTGTAACCTTGTCTAAAGTTCAATCTATTTCATTATCTGTCATTTTTAATTAATCTACCAAATTAACAATGGTGTAAACTATGCCTTGATTGATATAACCAAGATATATGAAAGTTACTCTTTAATTTTTCTAGACGATTGCACTAAGATGGTGAGACAAAAGGCAAATTGATAGGTACCCCAAGATGACAAACTTGAAAACTAGAGTAAAATTTAGATTACTTAGGTGAGAAAAAAAATTTCCACCTCAAGACAGTTGCCAATTCACAATGATATACCCAAATGACTGTTGTGCCAACTCACTCACTTGTTGATAGGTTGAACATTGATATTCACTCCATTCTGAATAGCGCAATGAAAACTTGAGAAGCAAAACAATCAAAGCAGCATGTGACTATGTAATCTTTAGGTACAAGCAATTAAATAATCAACAAAGAGCAAGAAGCATTAATACTAGATTAAGGTGAATTCTCTCCCATATATTGATAAGTAAGTAACAAAATAGTGGTCAAGTCCATGACACAGAGATGGCACCTTTACCTTGCATGTAGAATTGCATAATTTAGAATCATAATTTCATTCAAGTTCAATGCACGCCTCAAATCCTTCAAGGGATTTCAAAGGGTATCAAAAATGTCAACAAATGAACAAGACAAAGGGACTAGACCGCAGTCAAGCTTGTTCAGAGGCACTCATAATTGAAATCAATGAGCCAATGAGAAAAATGACCACATAAGGGCAACAACCAATGAAAATTCAGCTAACTAGAGTTAGAGCGCAAATTCTTGTGACTACAAACAGAGACAAAGAGGAAAATAGTGACATAGAATAGGTGACTATGAAATCAAGTCTAGATAGAGTCCAATTGTTCACATCCGATAATGTTTCTCAAATTCGGCACATTGTTCACATTCTCAAACATTCTTATAACAATAAGAAGTTCTCTTGTGTGTTTTTTTCCACTTTACTCTTGATGAGATCTCAACACTTCTACCATTCCCTGGCTAGCTCTTATGTGTTGATATAAGTTAGAATTGCCTAATACCACCATCTACCCAATTCCACCACCTACATGATCGTTCCAATTGCATCAATGGCCCATCTATTATTGCTATCTTTACAACCCTTTTATCATGATTGCAATGCACTTGGGGAGCAGACACATCAGCCTATGTTTTACCAAGGGTTTGCTCATCCTTCAACAAGGGTCTATTTATAGTTTAACACTAGCTTTGAAAAATCACAGAAAGTTCACTTCTTGTAGGAATGCCTTCATTCTTTTTGCAATTGACTTCTCTCAAACTCTTTTCACTCTTTGAAAAAATATGGGAGCTAACAAATAGCTTCTCCAAAATACTTAGATAGCAAATTTGTGTGGTAATGGGCAATTCTACTTTAACACACAATCCTGCTTTTCTACTTGTATAGAGTGGTGTCACCTTGCTTTTTCATTTGTGACTCACTTTCTTCATCATCTTTCTTTTTGCATGTCTTGAACTCCCTCACTGGGGCTTTGGATTCACTTTTGATAATATTGATTAGAAGCTTTGGCACTGCATTAGTTTTCATTCCTTTGCAACCCACTTGGTAACTCATTGAATGACGATGGCATCCACATAATAAATCCTTGTGCCACTAGAGGTATTCCTTTGCTATCGTTGCAAGTCTAAATGCACTAAAAGCTGCTTCAAGTACTTTGACAATAAGAAGATGGGAAATTTCATTAAAATGGCAGATATTATGTGACTTTGGCATTTTCACAGTTCAGATCGAGTGGTCTGAACTCTATTTGTGTACTAGATTTTTGAAATCTATAATATTATTAAATATTTGAAATCTAAGAAATATGTAGATTTTTTAAATTGACTAGTTTGAAATCTACATAATGCTTAGATTTAGTGCATCTAATAGTGTTTTAGATTTCACAAATCTAGGACACTAATAAATTCCAGACCGCCCAATTTGAACTATGGGAATGGCACATTGTGAAAATGGCATATGGAATATCGCCATTTTAATGAAATTCCCCATGGAAGTAGACTAGCAATGGTACCAAAGTCACCATTGTCACAAATTCTTCACGTTGGGGTGGCATGGATGTACATAAGGCAAGACCTATGCCAAGAAGTGCAACAAGAACCCTGAGGAGTTGAAGAGCTTGTTGCAACAATGTTGCCATTGTGGTGTGGCTGACCATACAGTCTTCAAGGACTACAACAATAACAACCTCTTACTGTCGTGCTTCCAATGCATAAGTTGTGGAAAACAATTCCGAATGTGATTGTTGGGGGATTGGCAAAGAAAGACACTTGGTGCACACTTTGTCTTAGTAGGCAAGAGCTCCCTGCCACCAGAAACAAAGTGGCATGCCTAAGCCATTCCCAAAATGCTTCTAGTACTAGTTTTGATCAAGGACAGAAGCTACCAATCATACGATGGATCATTCATGCTAGTGTCCTCTTATCTACACATGCCCCTAGAGATCGGCATTGGGTGGCTTCTGAAGTTGAATGATGAGGATGCACAGTATGTAGATTTCCTTGAAGTTAAACTAGCAGAGGAGGAGCATGAGATGTTTTTTCCACAAGCCTCACTATAAGAAAATTGTGTCTGCCGCGACATTGCAATTTGGACACCCGGACATCGCGCGTGACGCGTTCTATATCTGGACTGATGTCCAATCACTTTGTACTGCTGTGGACATGCCAAAAACATGGTATGTTGCATCAGATTTGTAGTCCCAGCATCGTGATGTCAAAAAAACATCGGTCAATGGGTAACTTCAGGAGTTGACATGTGGCTGCCACCTAGGCGCGGGAAAGCCAAAGTGTCATTTTTTCATCCATTTTCCGTCTATGATGTGGCATCTGATGTGTAATTGACGTGGCATGCCATGTTGGTGCTGACGGAATTGGCTGACGTGGCATCCGCGGATGCTGACGTGGCATTTTTGGGGGCCACTTGCTTGGTCTGCCTAGCATTTTAGGATGTCTTTTGAGACATCGTTGTGGACGTCCAGGTGTCTTAAATGATGTCAGGTGAAACAGTTGTATGCTAATTGAAATGTCCATCCGAGCGTGTGGAGTTTGCACATGCGTGCTTCTTAAAGCATACCCTGTCATACACTCATAGGAGATGTCTGTTTGCACAAGCCAACACAAGTACATGTTGGGGTAGCAGATGCCTTCTTATATTGTAGGATGTCAGCGGCGACGTCCACTTATTTTTTGGGACATCTCCTGGAATGCATGTATGCATTGTATTGGACGTTCTAATGTTGTCAATGTAGTAATATGTTGTACACAATATAAAATATGCAATATATGGTATATCATATGCAATACAACATATAAAATATGCCATACAAAATACTATATATATATATATATATATATATATATATATATATATATATATATATAACATGCCATACAAAATACACCATACAAAATACAATATATATACAACATGCCATACAAAATACACCATACAATATGCCATACACTATATTTATCAAGTATATTGAATGGCTCAAAAATTTACTTATTAATTGATGGAAAGACAAGCCTTTTATACTAGTGGGGTGTAGGAGGCATGACAAATAATATGAGATATACAAAACTAAAATATGAGCAGTAACATAAATACAATGATGTCTGAAATGATGTTTTAAAAAACATTTATATGTCTTAGTTATGTTTTTTTCGACGTCATTGTAAACATTCAGAAGAACATCTGTAGTATGAAATTAGACATTCACATCAATGTTGTTTTAAACATTTGCTTCAACAATTTCTAAATTTTCTACAAATCTTATTTATTGGTTATGATGTCATGATGAACATTTGCATGTCATTTCCAACATATATGGGGATGTCTCCTTGAACATTTAATTGATAAAGTCACATTTATTAAATCTAGGTTGTTTGCAACATCAACTTCCATATAATATGACACAACAATACATTCAACATGGAATTCCAATTGTAGATTACATTTTTGTCTATCTGGAAAGCTTTGATTCATTTCATTTGGATTTGTTATGAGAAAGTTATGGACATTTTTGTTTTTTAGGCAATTAGAACATCTTCTTGAAAAAAATAACTTGTTGGATGCATTTCTGAATGCAATTTTTACAATTTTTTTAAAATAAAAATTTCACGTGGTTTAGTTTACTTGCTAGAACAATCTCACCATTGGGATTAGTGCATTTTAATTCCATCTAAAATATATTAATATTTTAGATTTTCCTTCTATCTCATACCTACTTCTACTTAACAATTTTCTTAAGAATGAAATTTAAGTTTTTTTGATTTTTGATTTATTTTCCTGAACTCTCAACTCAATTCTCTACTACAAATATTTAAATCTCAAAACTTTGTAGTGCAAAAATTTTACAAAGTCAAAAAATCTAGTCCCTCAAAGCACTAAAAAACTTGATTTTTCCACTTTAAATCTATGCGGTCAAAAATTCTGAAATTTTTTCCACAATTTTTTCTACTTGTTAGGTGTAAGATCCTATAGTTAGATGTGGAAAAATATTAAAATTTCTTTTACTCTTTTCTACAGAAATGGCAATTTTCAATGTTTTCTGGCAAAAAAAAGGCCTTGGTCCTTTAAGGGTTAAGATGTCAAATATCTCAAAGTCCAAGAACACTAGAAAATCACCCCACATTAGATATGAATGATTTGAAAATAATAAGTTAAGAAGGTGAAATAGAAATAAAAATTATTAAAATTTGATGCAAAATTTATGATTTTAAACTAATAAAATTTAGAATTTAAATCTTAAGTTAAAGATAAATATTTTTATATAATATAATATTGATATGATTTTGTAAACCTTTTTTCATAACAAATCCATTCATCTAATTTATATAAAATTGTTATATAAATTAAATCTATATAGCTTATAACATTTTGAAAAATTTTCTGGACATTTTGAAAAACATCTGATGTCCACAACAATGTCTTAGATTGCATCATTGTTTTTCATAGCACCAATATACTGCGACTGAAATTTAGCAATGCTTTCTACAACATCAAACCAAAATCTCTGCTTTTCCAGCATCTGTCGACGTGACATCCAAATGTTTTCTCAGACATATGATGTTATCCTGGATGTACAACATTTTTGGCCTAACATCAGAAAAAACACAGTTTTCTTATATGGTGCAGTTGGTGAATGATAGGAACTTTGATGGCCTACAACCACTGCAACAAGTCGTGGACCCGGTGCGCCAACCAGAAGACAATGGTGGAGAGTATGCTGCCATAGTTAGCAATGACATTGCATTTGAGGAGGAAACATAGGGTGTTCACATCATTGACATTTGTTTGTTGTGCCAGCATTTTGACGTCACGTAGGATGTCTGAGAAATACAAAGCCATCAGCATGTTCATGTCTTCCAAGTAAACCCGTTGCATCTTGAACGTGCATTTTGTGGCAGAGTCTGTCTTGCTTGGTGCTGCAAGTGACATCATATGAATAAGGTGGAATTTTATCCTAATGAAGTTTGTTGAACGTGCGCAAAATGTAAGACTTCAATAGCCCAAAAATGAACCTAAATCAAGTAAACACATAAGTCATTTTGTACTACATAGGAAGGACGTGCATCATGTGCAAATTCAACCTTGGACATAAAGTCATGTCATGCATCTATAGTCATTTTGACATCAAAGAAGATGCCTACAATTGCTTCCACAACATCCACACGTCCAATCAGACGTAATGAAATGCACAGTGGATAGCATGTGGTTTGAAGTTACATTCGCAGTAAGTACAAAATGTTGACGCCAGAAGTAACGTCAATGTGGACGTCAGTACATCACTTGTGACATCCACGGAGACATCCAAGATCGGAACATGGATAGGCCAAGTATGTTGACGTGGCATACCATGTCATCATCCATGTCCATGTCACACAATTTCCACCTCATCACGCCACGTCAGATGCCACATAAGCTTTTAGGAGTCACCATCTACCCGTTGTCCTCTTTTTAACCTTGGGCAGTCACTTTACCTCTGATCGCAACAAAATTCTAAATCAGCTTCTGAACTAAGTTTGACCAAAGATGGTGACGTGGCTGAACATGTTATTGTAGACATCCTTGGAAACATCTGGTGTCCACCTAGATGTCTTACATTGCATCATTGTTTTTCGTAGCATCAATATGCTGTGACTGAAATCTAGCAATGCTATCGAAGACATCAAAGTAAAATCTTCACTTTTTCGGCCTAACACCCCAATGTCTTCTGCAATGTATCGTGCTTTCGCAGACATACGTCATTTTTGGCTGGATGTCCAAGCAGATGCAGTTTTCTTATAGTGCCTTTAGAAGACTATGACTTCTTGAACTGTGGGGAATGTGGGAATAATGCCACATTAGCAATTTGATGTGGTCATGAGATTGTCATGTCAGATAATAATACTTAAATTGTGCTATTGTAATTTATAGCAAGGTGAACAACCTTGGAATAGTCTCTTAGAGGCTCGAGAAGGGAGGTTGATTCCTTCTCTTGGACTATCAATGGCAACGATGGGCACTTGCCTAGATTGCCTAATGAGGTCGTTGAATATTCGCATTTCCTTGAGGACAAATTATTGATAGAGGAGACTCCAAATGTTGATGCCTTCTCTTCTACACGCAATGTAAACTATGAGTTGCCTTTGGCTTGGAGCAAAAAAGATGCAAAATTGATGGATTTCATTGAGGCAGGTGGAGACTGCCTTCAATAATGTGGAGGTCATGTACGGAATTCTGGTGGTGGATAGACTTCCTACATCTAATTTTGACTCTTAGAGCAACAATAATACATCGGTGGATCTTTCTAGTATGAGCTACGCTACTGTAGCTTGTTGCCAAGAGATGGTTATGAATATGGCATGTAATAACTCAATGCTAGCAATAGCCCCAATGCAATCCATTAGCTCATAGTGTTATTTGTATCATGTGAGCTCAACCATTGTATTTGCATTAGGAAAATTATTGGGCCTAATAAGGCTACCAATTTCTGATTTTTGGCACCCCGGTAGTGCAAATACTATATATATATACATATATAGAGAGCAAATTAGCAGTTATTGAACATAAATATTCTTGTGAGTTCTACCACTTTGGTTCTACTGGGAACAATCTATATTTCTCTCATTCTCCTTGTAAATATTAAGAAACATATATTTAGTGATAACCTTTCACTAATGGCCTTCCTCTTGAATGAGTCACTAATGCATATTTATGTTGAAGAGTTGTGTTGCTTGAATTGTTGAGGTAGTCAAATGTATGTGGTCTTCCACATTGTCTTCTACTCGTTTGAAGTAGCTATAGCACCTACAAAAGATGAAACTTAGACTACCTTTTTTCCTTTTGTTAAAGACAATGAATGCAACAATATTTGCTTGTAGCATAGCTAGCACCATATTGGAGCCCATACATGTATACACTTAACCCCTAAATGTTTTTAACTATGTTTTTACCAAAACCTCTTCAAAACCACTTCAAGTACCAAATTTTAAGAAAAAAAAATATTTTTGAACACATGTAACCATAGGATCTTGTAGTATGTTGATTTGAGAAGATATGGAAAAAATTTCAGAAATTTCCACCTTGTAGATTGCAGGATATCAATGTTTGAAGTAACAAAAATCCTTTTTCTTGCCCTACCCTAAACCGGGTTGTTGCACTTCACAAGGTCACATTTATATGAAAAAAAATTCAAAATGGTGGTGTATTTTTAAATTAATTATTCAAAACAAGTTGACTACATGCTTGAAAAAATTTGGATCATTTGGAATTGTACAACATATAGGAAAAAAACAATAAGTACAAAGAAGTCAAGAATGATTCAAATTACTAAATTGTTAAGAATTCATTCATAGAAATTAAAAAATGCCAATCCCAATAGTTGTAATGTTTTACAAAACAATATACACCCAATGTTTTGTTTTGTTTTTCAAAAATATTGAAAATTGAGTTCAATAAAGGACTTCAAAGTTTATTTTAGAGTAGAAATTCCATAACTACCTACAAATTACTTACAATTAAAAATCCTCATAACTTTCATCTCATTACTCAAAATAGAATGATTCAAAGCTTTCCACCTACATATAAATCTAGAGAACCAATTTCAAATTTTTATTTTTTTTAAAAGTGATTTTTAAAGAAGTTTTTTGTTGTAGGAGCTACCTATTGAATATTAAAAGTTACATATCATATAATAACTTTTTAACCTTGTAGTCAAAAGTTATGAAAATTGTTGGGCCTTAAAGCTATTACTCAACCACATGTTGTGTAAAAATTTAAAATAAAAAAAATAAAATTTTTATTTGTAGTGAGTTGCCCAAAATATCTATAATGCTAAAAAACAGTGTTTGGACCTTTAGGGGTTAATACTCTTCATGTTCGTAACTAAATACCACTTCACCACCAAAATATGAAACAATAAGCAATTGACCTCAATTAAGTCTAGAGTTTGAGTTTTTTAAACCCTAAAGGTTTTTGATTATATTTTTGTCAAAAATGCTCCAGAACTGACATTTCTAATGTAAGTACCAAATTTTAGGAAAAAAACATTTTTAGACACATGTAACTGTAGGATCTTATAGTACATTGGTTTGAAAAGATGTGGTTAAAAAAATTTCACCTTGTAGATTGCAAGATATTAGCATTTGAAGTGACAAAATCTTTTTGTTGCACCTGCAACAAATTAGGCAATTGTACTTCACAAGGTCAAATCATTATGAAAAAGTATCCAAAATGGTTTCAACTCTTTGTATTCATTCTTTAAGGCAATTTGGCTACACGTTTAAAAAATTTAAGATCATTTGGAATTGTACAACATATAGGAAAAAATAAAAAGTAGAAAAAAGTAGAGAATGATTCAAAATACTAAATTGTGAACAATTTATTCATAGAATTGAAAAATGCCAATCCCATTGGTTGTAATGTTATAATAGACAATGTACACCTAATGTTTTTTTTTCCAAAAATATTGAAAATTGAGTAAAATAAAGAACTTCAAAGTTTATTTTAGAGTAAAGATTCATAACTACCTGTAAACTATCCACAACTAAAATTCCTCATAGCTTTCATCTCATTAATTAAAATGGAATGATTAAAAGCTTTACATATATATAACTGATTTTAAATTTTTATTATTTTAAAAATTGATTTTAAAGAAGTTTTTTTGTTGTCTAGGTTGCCTGCCAAATGTTGAAAATTACATAATATACAATAACTCTTTAACCATGTGGTCAAAATTTATGAAAATTGTTGGGCCTTAAAAGTACTCCTCAAACACATGTTGTATAAAAATTTTAAAGAAAAATAAATAAAAACTCCATTTGTAGTGAGCTGCCTAAAATCGCTATGTTGCCAAAAGAATGTAGCTTAGTCCTTTAGGGGTTAAATACCCAATCTAGAAATGTAACACAAGATTCTTTTGACACTTGAAATGAAGTCACTAACATGCCAAATTTTGAATTTACTTTGAACTGAAAAGTACTATTGTATGTAAAGGGAGCATGGGTTGATACAAGGATCCATTGCATTGTTCATCAGCTAGAGTAAGGTGGAACTACCCAATACCACCATTTACCCAATCCTCCCATTTCGGTCACTAACTCATCTATAACCACAATCTTATTAATCCCTCATCATGATGGCAATGTACTTGGGAAGCGGACACATTAGCCCACACTTCAACAATGGTTTGGTCATGTTTCAACAAGGGTCTACTTATAGTTTAACATTTCAACTTTGAAAAATCACAAAAAATTCAATTCCTATCAGAATGTCTTCATTCTTTTTGCAATTGACTTCTCTCAAACAATTCAATCTCTGAAAAATATGAGAGTTGACAAATAGCTTCTCCAAAGTACCTAGATAGCAAATGTGTGTGGTAATGGATAGTTCTACCTTTCTCAACTCTCTCAACTTTCTGGGCATGCACAATCTCAACTTTGTCAAGTTTGAGTACGACTGTTAATTTAACGGTTTTCGTATATTAATTCTATCAATGTCCATTTGCAACATTAAACTATCTACACAACGTGGATAAATGATTAGCAAGAAGAGATGATGACCAATATCCGGACCAACACAATTCCTTGAATGTCTTGTAAATATTTAGCACCATGCGTGTCCCAATTGAATTATGCCACAACAATCGCATGTTTCAAATAATTTATATGTTTTGGACCTCATTTTGCACCAGGGAGTCTTTTAAAGATAGTGTTTGGCCATTCAATTCTACTACTGGCCATTTTCAATCTCTGGGATTGCAAGATTGCCATGCACTCTAAGGTAGGTACACCCAAATGTGCCACTAACCTTAAACCGCCATCTATACTGTATGTACATCTCCAAAATCAGTTCTGTACCTATGTGGAAGAAATGCTTTCAGAACCAAACTTTGTTCCTTAATAACTTTTGCATACAGTATCCAAATGCCACGTTCTCTGGTGCGTTGGAACCTCCTTTCACTTGCCAACAAGAACATATGAAAATTTGACCAGTTTAATAATAGAAAATAGGCTCAGTAGCAAAAAGTGACGGTTTTGGGTGTACCTACCTTCTACTTGAGTGAAAAATTGGATGTCAGTGACAATGAACCCAAGTCTCAATGTTGCCTCAATTGACTTGGATATTAATATCTCTAGTTCTCTACCAACTGAGACTTTTAATGCGTTTAATTTCAGAGTTGCTTGATTTCCAGTGAAATCTTGTTGTACGTATCGTTTATTGCTCATCAGTGTGGCTTTAACTTCGGATGTACAATATAAGTTTGTTATATTCATGTGTTTCAGTATTTTTTCTAACCCTCCATAGCTAAGGTAGAATTACCCATTACCACACAAGTTTTTTTTTATCTAGGTACTTTGGAGAAGCTATTTATCATCTCTTATATTTTTTTTTCAGAGATTGAATTGTTTGAGAGAAGTCAATTGCAAATAGAATGAAGACATTCCGACAAGAATTGAATTTTTTGTGATTTTTCAAAGCTGAAATGGTTAACTATGAGTAGACCTTTGTTGAAACATGACCAGACCATTGTTGAAGCGTGGGCCGATGTGTCCACTTTCCAAGTGCATTGCCAAGATTAATAAGATTGTGGTAATAAATGGATCAATGACCGAAATGGAAGGAATATGTAGGTCATAGAATTGGATAAATGGTGGTATTGGGCAGTTCCACCTTAACTTGCATCTAATTACATTGGCATAAGATAAGGTAGAAACATCCCATTCCGTCCATGTACCTAATCTTTGTTCTATAGAGTGCCCTTAAAGTGTCCCTAGAGTTCCATTACTGTATCTTACACATGTTTAACTTTGATTTGCCAATGCACTTGAAGGACACATACTGAAATTTGATTTGCTGACAACGTATTTTTGCACAATTTAGTTTTGGGTGCACCTATGGGACAATTCTAGTGGTTTAGGCAACCAACACTTTGAAAAATCATCAAAATTACATACAATGTCTGAAAAATCTATTTTTTTTTACTATTCATGATTTTCACTTGCATATACTACAAAAATATTATTTAAAAAAAAGTATGCCTCTAACTATGCTGAATTGCTTAAAGTAACGGTTGTGGGTGTTTCTACCTTACATGCCATGAATTTGAGCTTCCGCTGATCGAAGTCAGTTTCGTTTGCAATGAAATTGGTAATCAGTATGTCACCCTCTAATTGAGGGATAAGGTAGGAATACCATAAACGGTTAGTGGTTCTAAAATGGTTACAATGTACTCTAGAGCTACATTTATGTCCTGAAATGACAAGTATATGTACATTATAACCATTTAAGAACCACTAACCATTTATGGTATTTCTATCTTATTATGAACTGCACCTTCATACATTTTGATTTTTCTCTAGAAATTTACTGTGCACACGTGCTTTTACGAAGGAAATCTCAACAGTAGGTGTGGGAATCCAAATAGCCCATTTTCACCGTACCCAACAAATTTGAGCAAGTCTTTCAGGAAATTGAAGCTTGGATGCTAGCTTTCCGATTTACAAATGAATAGGATTAATTAATTCTTAAACATTGAGGCGGACGTTTTGAATGACAAAGAATCTCTCCATATAGGACCGAAGTGCAACTATTCATCCTCCAAATTTTGTGGGAGAAGGAAGCATCTTCTATAATAGCTTGTCTTCCAATGAATGCTTTTTTCATTTTTTAAGCCAACAATTCACAAGGTACCCAAATAGATGATTTCCACAGTGATCGGCTCATCCTATAAGAGTTAATAGATCCATCCAACTAGAGACTGATGTTAGCATTACCAACTTTCTGCCTCTCAAGCAACTTGCTCATGCAAGAATTTGTCCCATCAAGGGGACATACTTAGGAGATAAGGCAAGTACCCCTTAACCCCTAAATGATGGACCTATTACCGCTGATTTTAAGCCTCACTGTCATCACTCAATTTGTTGTCATTTTGCAACAAAACATCTTTGAAAACATTTTAATTTATTTTTCAAAGATGAAACAACATGTCTTCTTTGTTTCACCAAAAAATTAAGATTTTTTTTGTGAATAATTGATTTTTTGTGAATTTTTGAAGATATAATGAAGAAAAAATCATATCAAATAGAAATTTTTTTCAAAAAATCTGAAAATTTCACCATGTGTGCATATTATAGTGATGAACAGCATGGTGTAAACTCAATTTCCGTGGCATTCTATAATTAGAACGTAGTAGACATTGAAAATACATTCAAAGCTCAAATTGCAATAAAAAATTGATTATTGGGAATTTTTTCAAAATTCAAATTGGAGTAGAAACTAGAGTGAATGGACTTTATTTTGTTAGCTGGTCTCAAATTCAAAAAATATCATTTTTGTAGAGAAATTTCAGATTTAAAGCAAGGAGTAACAACTTTCTAAAATACACTAAAATAGCATATTTTGTGATTCATTTTTTTTAGTAACTTCTCATTTATGTGAAGACAGACAATAGCATGACTCCAAACTCAACTAGATTATCTTCATAACCCAACATGGAAGGTCAACAAGAAAGAAGTGGATGAAAACTAGATTATCTTCATAACCCAACATGGAAGGTCAACAAGAAAGAAGTGGATGAAAAACTGCTTCTCAACTCTCTACAATCCCAACTCTTTACAATTCCCTCCCAACTCTCTACAATTCCCACCCTCGTCGTTGTTTCTAGGTTAAACCACCACTTTTGGCTACAAGTTGTGCTCAATTATTATTATTAGGCTCAATTATTATTATTAGGCTGGTCAAATTTTCATATTATCTTGTTGGCAAGCAAAAGGTGATTCCAATGTAACAAAGAGCTCAGCATTTGGAAACCACATGCAAAAGCCAAGGCAAATCAAAATTTGTTTAAAATTATTTCTTCCATGCAAGTACAATCCTATGGATTTTGGAGATGTGCTTAGAGTAATGATGTGGCACATTTGGCATACCCACATTATAGATGGGCTTACAGTGTATTCACACTTGGTGTTAAAGGTGTTGTTACTAAGGATTTTAGGAATGAATTGAAATCTACTTTTGGACCAGATTTGCATTCCAAACAACGCTTGTAACACCAAGTGTGAACATACCTTTAGCTTTGCAAACAAGCAAATTGGACTATAAATTGAACTATGCCACAATATTCTTACTTACCCTCAAATAAATTTACTTAAAAAACAAGTTGGGGGGCTCAACTGGCTTCTTAAGATTTGGTCCGGAGATTAAATTTCAACTACACTTTCTATTCGGGCTTGGCTAATAAATTCAAATAAATGAATACACCCAAGTGGGCCGATTTAAAAACTCAACTGCAACGGTAGGTTGGTGGCTCAGGGGTCGTAAGATTCAATCACCGATCTAAGTTACATTGAAGTGCTCAAGGCAGCGGATTCCCAAGTGCAGCCTGTTGTTTAAGTCGCCGTGAAGCATTTAAACAACTGCTGAAATCAAAGAAAATGTCTTTGAATTAGAGTATTTTTACACTCAGAGGCACTGTGGTACAAGTAACTTATGCCTATACTTTACAAATGGGAGCAGAGTCCATTGCTCCTGGGAAACTACTTCAATAGTTTATATAATCTACACTAATGTACTATCCAAAGCATGAAACTGAACTTACGCACCCGTGCAAGGGTTCTACAACAACCGTGAATTCGTGCTATAAAACATTATCTTTCCGCACAAAGAGACACGTTTCAAACGCTTCGAATAACTATATAGCAATATTAAAAAAAAATCTGTCACAGCAGATAGCCCCAATACAACTTACTGATGAGTGAGCATACGGAGAATCAGGCAGTCAGGCCTGTCTCCCATAAACCGACTGCTGTGGTAAAATTGCCACCACCTTGCTGGGTGGCATACTCGTTCAGGGAATTACGAGCGCATTCATCCCAGGATGTTGCAATAGAGGTCACGGACAGGGGGGTTTGCAAGCAACGGACGTTCCTCGTAAATTCATCTCGCGCTCCCCTGAAGCAGTAGTGACTGCCATGATCCAGAGTTTTGGTCAGTACAATATGATGAACAGCATGATATCTGATTTATAACGCTGTCTTTTGATTGTCGAACACCTTCGTTCATAGAGTAATATTAACCTCTAGATGCCGAAATGGTCAACATTAGTAATGACCAAATCTCTTTGAGTTGAAATGATTTACTCAAAGATTCATATCAATAGAAAAAGAAAAAGAAAACTACCCGAATAATGGACTTAGATTCCAAAGAAGACTTCCGAATTCTAGTTCAGGCACAAAAGGAGTTCATCCATTAAGTGCCCAATAGGCTAAAAATAGGTGCTTCCATGTCTATGGGATTTCATATAAACCATTAGGAAGCTTCAAGGTAATCAATTGTACCAGTAGATAAGAAAAAAACTTTCATTCTGGATAATATAACATGTTTTGAAAGTTAATTGATTATTAGCTTTCCCCTTGGGCCTTCTTATTAGCTTTGGGCATGTAGTAGTTAAACTTACACAAATACTGATGAAAAACCATGAAAGAAAAGAGTTAATATCCTTGCTTTGTGGTAGAATTGTGTATTTGAAATTTTAAGAGAATAGGATGAACATATATAAGTGGTTAGTCCGACACTGAAATGAAGAAAAACAATGTACAATTGATGCTTACTTTGCTTGAGGAGCTGATTGGTCAAACCAGATGTCCGGAGAACTTTCAGGGTAGGTAGGTGGTATTGTCAAATAGAGAACTGCCTTGGATACCTGCCATTTTGCAAGAGCTTTATTCAGTTTTTCAATGCATCGATGATTCAGCAATCCACAAACTGGGCGATTTGAAATTAATTGCAACTACCCACAGTGACGGATTCTTGTCAACTAAATATTCGCAGATGCAAAAATCAGTTGATCTTAAAACCGACGCAAATAAATGGAAGCAAACATCATTAACATACTTATGATGTCGACCAAAGTAATTGAGAACTGGCTAGAAGCTTTACCATAGAATACTCTTTGGCTTGAAGGAAGTACAAATTTGGACTCAATGCATTGCCTTTGTAACAGCAAGAAAGCACAATGCCATTCTGGCCTCTTGCCGCGACCTCCTCAGTGGCCTCAGTGCTGACTTCAACAATAGTATCAATCAAGCGGCTATTGATGTTCCGAATCTCCTCCTCCAAACCCGGTGTGATCTGATAATGTCAAAGCAAACAGATTTTCAGGGCTGAGCTAAAATTCACATCAAGATTGATGACAGAACTCAAAAAGAAAGACCATTGAATAAAATCACGATTGAGAGAGATCAAACCTTAATGCGGGGGCTATTGATATGTGATACCATGAAGTGTCCTGAGTTGTAGTAAGGCCTGTGTAGGGTATTGGAAATTGTCCCATCTGCAGATATCATGTTTAGCGCTATTGAATCCACACGTCGCCTCTTCTTTGGAACGTTACTGCTCTCCTGTGAGTTCGCTCGGACTTGGAGCAACGATCTCGTCTTTGCAGGGAGATCCTCTCCAATTGCAGCCCGAGAGCCAGTCCCAGGAGCAGACGCCCCTAGTTTCTCTGAACAGCTAACTATATCATTCATATCGTCCACAGCTGCTCGGAGACAGGCCGGTAACTTGGTGTCAACCTGAAACAAGTACAAAAGGTGAGCAAATTCTGCAATTAATATTGAAGTCGACAATTTATTGGGTGTAAATCTTTTTCACGCTACACCGTACAATTCAATATTCAGGTTAAAATAGTAGAATAGACGACGAATGAAATGAACATAAACAGCCACACGAGAACAATGTATAGAGTAGAGGCCAAACCAATCTCTTTAATCGCTCGAGCGGAGGTTCAGTCGAATTTGTCTTGTCCACAAGAGGTGTCCCAGGCGAAAAGGCTTGCACGGCATCATGCGCTATCCCTAACTGGGTAGGGCTTGGCGAGAAGCCACCCTCCATGAGCGGTGACACTGGCATGCCAGGAGTATTGATGGCCCGTGTTACACCACCCATATGTGACTGCAAAGCCTGCAGGGTATTAGGTGTTGGTACGAAGTTTGAGGGTGGTGTAGGTCCCTTATGATCTGCCTCATCTTGAGTGGGAGGGGTGGCCGGAAGAGTTGAAGGGGATGGTGTCCGAAATGGTGGTGTGCTTGTCTAAGTGTACAAAAATAAAGCACAAAACCCCGTCAACTTCACTTCGGATCACAAAAAAGTACTGCGCTACAGTTTGTCTACTGTTTCCAGTTGAGCAGACTATCCTCAAAGTACACTGAACCTCCATGATATTTGAACCATCTAGTCAAGTTCGCACAAATGACAGTGCACATGTAGAATCATTGAAAGACTCCATGAACGACATCAAAAGGTGAATAGAGAACTGAAAATCTCACCTTCTGTATCTGCATGGGAGTAAAGGTTTGATCAGTCTGAGGTGACATCTGCTGGGACATTTGCGGGGATGGGGCCTGCATTAGCTGAGGAGAAGAGACCAGCTGTGGAGACCCAACTTTGTGAGACTGCTGCTGCTGCTGCTGCAATTGCTGCTGAAACATTTGACGCTGCTTCAAATTAAGCTGCTGCTGCTGCATCATTGCCTGGACACCAAGAGGTTATATATTTGTTAAATGACTGCGCGATACATTTTCTGAAACATATTGTGCCACGCCATTTTACATCAAAAACAAGACCTGCTACGGCCAAACCCATGAACAAGAGATGACCTCAAGTGCCAATAATGTATAACCACATCGGGTGTACATAAGTTGAGGTCCTAGCATATGTTAAAAGATACGCCCATCCATCACATAGATTGCGTGTACAAAAGACCTGCTTGGCGGCTGCTTGCTTAGCCTTCAGGGAGGCATCCACCTTCAAGTCTGAGTATGGGTCTAACAACTGCTGTTGCTGCAAGCAAAAAGAAAACGATGACTTAAGAATACATCCCATTACACAGTATAGAGGTGCATTTGAAGCTCTAATGATTACACTCCTGCTACCACTCGTAGGTAAAATGAAAGGAGAACAAAGAAAACGCTGCAATAGCGACACAGACCTGCTGGGATTGAAACGCTTGCAGCTGAGCCGCCTGATTCTTCTGGTGATTTGCCTGAATCTGCCGTTGCTGAAGCAGCTGCTGCTGTTGCAACTGTCGCAAGTCCTGTATTAATTTCACAAAATATATCTGATATATCTCGACTGGCTCTATAAGGGAGAGTCCCATCTGTAATTTGAAGGTCCAAAGAATATCTCTAAATGCTCAAAAACTGACTCATTCAGACTACAGTTGATGTGGTAACTTTCATAGCTCCAATTATCAGGATGCTGCTCTTAGAAGTGAATGTCAATGGATTGAAAAAAAACCAACCTGCTGCTGCATTAATCGATGCTGTTGCAAAAGCTGCTGCTGTTCTTGTTGCTTCAGCATCTGCTGCTGGATTGCGCCATTCTGACTGGGCAACGAAGTGACACTGCTACCGTTCTGAACCGTGACCCCACTCTGCTGCAATGAGTTGCTGGGACTTTGCTGATAATTCATCACCCCAATCTGCGAACTGACTACACTGGATTGCGGCAGGTTCATACCGGAATGCAGAGCATTGCCAGGAGTATTCTGTATTACAGAAACACCAAACGAATGCAACATAAGCAATCCTCTTTAAAAGTTCTGCTCCTTTAATCAGAATGCTTACAGAAGAGATTTGAAAGAGCCAAGTTTTTTTCGGAACAATATGCGGACCCCTTCTTTAACATTCTTCAATATGCGAACACAGTCCTATGAAAGATAATTACCAGTAAGTGTAGGGGTTAAGCAAATACCACAGAGTTTGGTTGCAAAGTAGACAGTCCACTCTGACCCATTGACCCTGTACTGCTAGAAGGCAGTGCACCTCCTATGCCCTGTGATGTTGGTACCATATTTGTCTGCAGTGGGGCCCCAGTAAGAGTCTGCTGCACATTTCCTGCGTTGTGCTGTAGAGATGTCAACGCACTATTAGTGGACTGAAGCATGCTTCCTCCAGCTTGAGATGCTCCCCCACTCAGCTGGGCCTGCTTTTCTTGTTGCATCTGAGAGAGCAGCTGTTGTTGATGCTGCTGCTGTTGCTGTTGCTGTTGCTGCTGCTGCTGTTGCTGTTGCTGCTGCTGTTGTTGTTGTTGCTGCTGCTGCTGCTGCAGTTGCTGTTGGTTCTGTGGCAGTTGCTGCTGCGCTGACTGATTATTACTTGAGACTTGTTGAAGTATCTGGCCATTTGCCGGCTGTGAAAACGAACCAGATTAAATCGGTGAAGCATATCCATACTTAAATGCCAGATTTAATGTCAGTCACGTGTATTATGGGTCTAGGGTAAGGAAATGGTGAAGCCTACTTTCGTTTTGCAATCGGTTATTAAAAATGATTTCATGTACTGGTAAATAGAAACGCTTCCTACCAAGGCGCTTAAGCTGAAACACAGTAGATTTAACAGTATGCCCAAGATGTATATTACCATTTGAGCTGCTGCTTGTTGTGGTGCTTGTGCTAAACTACCAGCCATATTGACTTGGTCAGGTTGATTGACGGGTGCTGGCTGAACTGGTTGTGCTGGGCCCTGTGGAGCTGGAGGAGGCTGACCAGGGGCAGCAGGGCCACCAGGGGCTGCTTGAGGATGCCGCCGCTTCTTAAAAGTCTCCATGATGTTCACAATCTGCTTTTCAAAAGCATCCACTTTATCCTGATTGAACTCTTTCGGTACTCTATCCTTTGGGACTCGCAAGTATGGAATCATTCGCTGCAGGACATCCTTGTAATGCTTCAGCTTCTGCAATTGCTCGGCAGGCATAGGCTGTCACAAGGATACAAAAGTCAAATCAGTAATAATCACAATGAAGCTTGAGTCTGGGCGGGGTACGGTTACATTTCATAAATTTTCAACCAAATTCAGAATTTCAGCTCAATTTCAACATGAATCTTATCTGCATTGACTATCTCCAGACACGCACATGTCAAAAAAGAGCTTGATCCAAAGAAACTGACAACAGATCAATCAACCACATTAAAATCAATCGAAGGCCCTGATCTTTCCATTATAAGACCCCTCAACTCAAACAAGATTCAACAATTCCCAAACTCAAATTTTTGAGTCCCATGAGCATTGCAAGCTATCTAATGTAAAATACCTGAGTACTGCGGGTTGAAAGCATTCCATGCAGCTCATTCATGTCTTGCAGGTATTTGTCCTTCAAAAGTTGAAGCTATACAACCAAACCAACTAACTGTTAAATATACAGCTCAGTAGGAACCATTAACAAACTCGCAAAACAGTCAAAAGTTGCAAAGGCCCGTACAAATTAGATGAACTAATATGCACCTTGGTCCAAACAAGTTCGCGTTGGTCAACAGTGCCTGCAGCAGCTCCGGTAGGTCCAGAATGAGCTGATGATTCAACAGATGCTGTGAAATAGCAACCAGTTACTGGTCAACATGCAACCATACCAAAGCATAAAAATAACATCACATAACATTCCATCATAGATTGCTAACAAATAGCGCACAGAATCAATGCAAACATAATTAAAAATAATATAATGTAAGTCAGTTTTACAGAACCCCCTGCAGTCCACGTAAAAAAAGGGAGGTGTGTGTGTGTGTACAAAAACGGCGATGTGCATAATTAAACCAGGCGACGTCTGGCATCAAGGTCACAATCACAATGAAGCTGGACATCCACATATTTCGACACCGCACAGATAAGATGAAGGCATACCAGTTGATGGCTCAGGAATAGCACGCTGTTGTTGATTCTGAAGTAGCATGTTTTGCTGCTGCTGTTGTTGCTGCTGCTGCTGTTGTTGTTGCTGCTGCTGCTGTTGTTGTTGCTGCTGCTGCTGTTGCTGCTGTTGCTGCTGCTGTTGCAGCAGACCTCCTGCATTCATTGCTGACCCAATTATGACCCAATAATTACCCAATAATGTAAAAGAGAAAATTACAAAGATAAAAGCAATTCTGGAATCTTCCCTGATAATGCTGGACATCTAATGCAATCGGTAGAACGGCTTAAGCGTCCACGTACAACATTATGTCCCCTTTGACATCAATATGAGTCATTTCCTCTTGACTTCGAACTTAATCGAGCATATTAAGACAACGAGAAAGGTGTCCTAGGAGAAAATAAAAAGTTATTACCAGTCTTTCATACCTGGCCCATTCCCCATGGAGCCCCGGATAACCCTCAGGCCTAACCAATAACCCCCTACCTAGCCTACCCCTCCCCAATCCATTTAGGATTGATTGGTGTTGATTGAAGAAGTGTGGGTAAAATGGTGGGCTAAGAAAGGCCACTGAATTTAAGATTGATTAATGTTGACTGAAGAAGTATGGGTAAAACAGTCTGCAATGAAAGGCCACTGCATTTTATGATCGATTAATGTTAATTGATTTCTGCTTCATTTTTCGAGCAAATCCACATAGGTACTGAGGTGGACACATTGTTGTAAATGAACGGCTGGCGTCCATTTACAACAATGTGTCCCCTTTCTGAAATGACTTCCTCCAAATTTTGGTTTTTGGAATGACAACGTGAATTTGCATACTCTGATGTTTTGCCACTTCTTTTGCTCGTAATTGTAAAATTTGAAATGAAATTAAGAGTAGTTCGTGGAAAAATATGCCTGAAACCAAAAAAGTTAGAAGGCTAACATTTTTGACAACCAAAATTTTGGAATTTGCCATTTCAAAAACCAAAAATTTGAGGCAGTCGTAAATTTTACGAACAAGTAACCAAATATAAAAAATTCTGAAACTTAAAGCACCCCTAATATTAGCAAGAAAAGCGTAAACTTTAAAAAGTGATTAAAATACCTGGCTGTCCAATACGCTGCAGGGATTGCTGATTCGAGCCCGACTGCTGCTGAACAGACTGACCAGGCTGCTGCACAATGGGCTGGGATTGTTGCGACTGTTGCGATTGAGTGGGCGTAGCCGTAGGTAGCTGCTGCTGATTTTGTTGTTGCTGTTGCTGTTGCTGTGGAAGTAACAAAGTATTAATGGAACAACAAAAAATTTGAATCTCAGTTCTGTAATACTAGTTTACTCTACAACCACCCCGACTCTTTACTACCCACGCAGAAATGAATAACATAACAAACTAAATCACTCACTTGGTGCTGGACTTGCTGTTGTTTGGGTTGTTGCAAAAGCTGTTGTTGCATCAGGTGCTGCTGCTGCAGTGCTGCATTGCTTTGATTCATTGCATTGCTTTGACCCATTGCATTGCTTTGACCCATTGCATTACTTTGTCCCATCGCGTTACCTTGGCCCATGACATTGCTTTGGGCCAAGAGCTGGTTGACAGGTTGTTGTTGTTGCAAACCCGAAACCTGGTCCAATATAAAGAATTTATTGCTTAATAAATACCACTTGAAATTTAAATGCAAAATGATCATTACAAAATGTGCTTCGACCTATTGCACCATAGGTTCTCTGGTCGTTACAATCGATATTAAAACAAACGACGTAATAATTAACAGGTTAAAAGAGCTATAACTCAGCAAAACCAGTCTGAAAACACTGACAGAGGGTCATTCTACAACTCCTAGGTGGTGTTGATCTCTTAATAGCTACTTACGAGGCAAGTAATGTCTTGAATATGGCGTTGGCTTTTGACCACAAAATAAACTATGACCCAACTTTCAAAGAGACTACAAAAACTTCCATCTTCCGAACGCTGGTCACGGACACGACTTTGAAACGGTGGTTATTTTGTTTAATATACTGAAAAAGAAATTCACTATTCTCATTGGGAAATTCATAACTTCACTGGCGGAACAAGCGCATTAGATGGACCAAGAAGTCTCTCCAACCCACATCAATCACAATATAAATTGTTAGAATTCTGTTAGAATTTGACCCAAAAGTAAGATTAAAGTGACGTTAATATGTCTTTCCCACCTGTTGTTGTTGCAAAGATTGCTGTTGCTGGTGTTGGAGAAGTGACTGCTGCTGTTGCTGTTGCAATTTCTGCTTCATAAGCGCTTGATTATGCAACCTCTGTTGCTGCTGCTGTTGTTGCTGCTGCTGATATAGCAATTGTTGCTGTTGATTATTCTGCTTCAACCAACCATCATAGGACCTCACCTTAAAAGAACTAGACCTCAACCAACCGATCTTTGCACATTAACTAGAGGAATATTCACATTTGAGAACATAAGAGAATAAGCACAACCGCAACTGGTATACAAAGCGACCAAGCACTTGACAGTAACCAGGACCTTCAGCAAAAGACAAAGCTCTCGAATGCACATGCCTGCTGTTGTTGTTGTTGTTGTTGCTGCTGCTGCAGTTGCTGTTGCTGCACAGCCTGCTGTTGTTGTCGCTGCTGTTGTTGCATCTGCTGTAAGCGGTTGTTCATCATGACCTGACCAGTCATGGCTGTCATGGGGTTTGGGGGCACGCCAGCAATTGCGGACAAGCCCGCGGCTGCGGTTGGAATGACACCAGCTCCATTAGCCTGGAGAGACTGTGCAAGTAGCTGTTGACGTTGTTGCTGGAGCTGTTGTTGCTGCTGTTGCTGGAGCTGCTGTTGAGCCTGGCTCCCCGACAGAACTCCGTTACCCAACGTTTGAGCAGAATTTCGAATCGCCATAGCAGCTGCGGAACCGAACACATCAACAGCTCCAAAGTAAGCCCGTAGAAGCGTACAGTTATCTTAGAAGGTGATGGATTCACCTGAGCAACTTCTAACTTAATCATCCGTTGCGTATGTGAGGATAACCTTCACAGTGTAGATACAAGGGCCTTAGATATCATAGAGTGCAACCGCACTGATGGATCAAGCCTTCGCCAATGTCGAAGTGTTACTTCAATGGAAGTGGCCCGAAGAGATACACGCTAAGACCCCCTAGACAAGAGAAAAAGACATCCCCACTTCACCCTACAGCAATGAGAAAACGTGCCAAGTAGACAAACTTGAAAATTCAGGTAGCGAGAATCAACCTGTGTCTACTTGCTTCATTCCTGCTTGTGGCACTGCTTGTGCTCCAGGTGGATGCCTGCTTTGGAGCGGATTCCCGTTGGCCTTGGTCTCAAGGGACAACATCTTCAGTGAGATCTTTCGCAGATAATCTTGCTGTAAAGACATGCCCCGTATAATTTGTCAATTGCGTGCCCATACTCAACTGACTTTGTCAGCATCGAATACAATATAGAGATCAAAAAGTGGCAATATGCACTCTGAGTCCTTCAAGAGAGGTAATTGTCTAACAATAATAGCTCTCTTTGCGATCAAACACTGCACTTGGGTTGTTGGAAAGCAAAGACTCACTTGATCGGTTGCAGCTTGAAAGATTTTCTCTTCAAATCTCCATGCAATCTTGAGGAGTTCATCCACGCCATCCTGTCCCGCAACAGGCATGTGACGCTGCAGCGTGTCCATACTGCAAACAAAAGACTAGATTCACATGAGCATACAACTAAAATGAAGTCCGACTCCATCAATCACTCATTAAACGTGGAAATTATATAATCCGTAAACTTGATCACAGGCATGTGCGTTCCCCGTGCCACCCCGCCAAGATAAAAGAAGGGCCCAAGCAAGGTACTCATATGCACTACTATCAACTGTAGCTTTGCAATCGTTCTTCACATGATCAACCAGATGGCAAAATCCCAAGCACGACCTGAGAGCTAATCGAATCTCTTCCAACGCTACTCAAACAGCATTCTCACAGACATAAAATATGCCAGACACAGAAGGATACAGAAACCTCTCAGATCATAATCACTTTCCTGCGAGTAGGTCCTGATGAGCATTATGTGAGAGAGATGAGGCTGAGAATTTTCGAACTTACATTCTTTTCACAATTTTTTGCCGAGAATCATGCGCCAACGAGGCACGCCAAGAATTATCCATCTTGAGCTAGGGCTCAGTGATCCAATTTTTATCAACTTCAGTATTGCTCCTTTCGTACTCCTTCTCTGGAAGCAGTCGGCTGAGCAAAACAAAACACGACAAAGTCCATAAAAATACTTTAGAAACTATTCCAGAGACCAGATTTCCGCAATCAAAAAGGAGGTTAGACGTCGGAAGCATTCAATAGGAAACCCTGCCACTTCCACTCCGAAATAAAATCATCTGCCATTATTTTTGCATTAAACGAAATAGCACTTGGGATGCTTCCAAACTTGCATAAACCGCTGTGCCTTTAAAGTGTGACACATAATTAACCTCAATAGATAAAATTTGACAGGTAAATCGTCCTCCCAAGGCAAGAAGCTCACTTCCACGGGAAGCCTCCTAAGTTAGAACCCTAATCGACGTTTAGAGGTGATATCTGAGCACACTTTCAGCTTCTTACAAAAGCCGCCCACTGGATCGAGAGCCTCAGCAGACAATTAAGCAAGCAAGCACCTTTCTGACCAAATGTCAACAATTGCAGACGCGTCAGGCTACAAGATGGGAGTGCACCGAGGTCCTAAAACAACAAAAGCCTAAGATGAAAAATGCCAAAGGTCGGGTCTAGTCCGAGGATCGCAAGGGTAATAAAAACTTGGAAAGTATGAAGATTGCAGACTACCCTGCTAATTGACCTTATTGACCTTAACAGAGAAAATCCGACAGGTACATGGTGGTCAGCCAAGGCAAGGAGCTTCCTTTCACGTGAAGCCTCACAACCTAGAGCCCTAATCGACGTTTAAAGATGATATCTGGATACACATCCAGACAGCTTACAAACGCCCGCCGGTGGATTGAGAGCCTCGGAAGAGAATTAAGTAAACACCTAGCCGACACAAAAAGAGTAATTTCAAACGCGTAAGGCTACAACGTACCCCCTGGAGACCCGACCGCAACAAATCCTACGATTAAAAGCATGTAAAAGGTCGGACAAAGTCTGAGGATCTCCAGGAAAATAAAGCATCACACAAAAGCATCGTACACTACCTGTGCGTCTATGCGCACCGTTTACCGAAACCTCGCTCTACTGCAACAACAAAAATCTCTCCAACACACAAATTCCGCACCGGAGAATTCCGCTGTCTGTTTTCGTCAAATCCCCTGTCACGCGTCCCACTCGTCCCTTCTCAAGCTCCAACAAAGCGATCTTCCACGCAGAACAACTAACCCTAACAACCTCCTCCTTTGAAAGCACGCACAACCAAAGTCCGAAGAAATGAATGCTCCACAAATGAAGGCAGGTACCCTCCCGCGCGGTCTCCCTTCCGATTTCCCAACTCAAGTCCGTTCTCAGAAACCCTGGCGTGCCTATCTCTCGCTTCTTCAGTCCTCGCTCTCCCTGTCTGCGCACCACAAATGTCTGCACGCACAACAGACAATTCGGGCTCGCAAGAGAGAACTAAGAGCTTGTCTGTGACAAAGTGGAGGTAAGGTTCGGGAAGTTATGCAGGAACTCACAGCCTGGTAAAGGAAAGGCGAAGAGAAGGCGCGTTGAGTTTGTGGTCTAGCAGAGACTTAAAGAGAGCTGCAGTGCACGGACTGCGCCAGGAGTCAGACGTCACCGACTGGTTGCGCTGCCCACTGCCCGACGGTCATCAGGTGTGAACTGTTGAGTCTCCCGTCACGCTATCAGCACCAGAAAACGAAAAAAAAAATCGTGCCTGGCAAGTGCAGCTTCCTTGATGAAGCTGAAACAGAAATATGTAAAATTATGGCGGAAATACTAAACTAGAAGTGCCGGGAATACATGGTGCGCGAGATGCGCGAGGCGGGGACGGAATAGCCAAGCGACGCTCTCGCCATAGCCAATGTATCGTCGGGGAGGACAGGCGTCACGATGAGTGAGCCCGTTTCCATTGGTAACCGGCACTGGAGCCCATCTAGGTTGACCACGGGCAGAGAGAGAAAAAAATTCTGAAATCTTGACATTACGTACAGTTTGGAAAGCAAGTTTTGGTCTAAGGTTTAGGAAGGTTTTCAATTTTTTGCAAGCTGAAGGCTGGAGGTACACACTGGGGCTTTTTTTTGGCAAAATTTCGCTAGACGGTCAGAAATCTGACCTCTTTGGCTTTGTCCCTCCAAAAACTGGCCTATGTAGTGCTGCCAATAGGGGGGACATTAATCCCCAAAAAAAAGCCCTAGTACACACACACCAATGGATGACCTAATTGTGTTAGGTTTGTGACTCATTGGTCATCCCAAGCTGCCTTTTTCTTTTCAAAAAATGCTCCAAACTACCATTTCTATTGCAAAGTCCAAAAAACTTTACAACTTTCTTTTTGCATATTTAACCACGAGATCTTACACTCAACTAGTAGAAGAATGTATGGAAGAAATTTTAAAAACTTTCATCTTGTAGATTGTAAGATATTTGCATTTAAAATGAAGAAAGTGGGTTTTTCAATATATTGTTTGATTACATTATTTGACTTTGATCTTCTTTACTTCAAAATCTTGCACAAAAAAATTTACTTCTAGTATTATTATGTTGAAGGTTTTGTGTTGAAAATCTGTAAAAAGAAATTATTTGATTTTCATTCTTGAGTAGAAGTTGGTACAAAATTGAAGGAAAAGCAAAATTGTTATTTAATTCTAAGATGGAAATAAAACACACTAATTCCAACAATGAGATTGTTTTAGCAAGCATACTTAACCTTGTATAACTTTTTTTTTTGAAATTTGTGAAAATTAAGTTCAAAAACAAATCTAATACATTAATTTTTCAAGAAATCTCTATGGTTGCTTGCAAAACAAGAAGCTCCATTACTTTTATATCATAAATCTAAAAGGATTGAATCAAATCTTTCCATGTAGACAAAAACATAATCTACAAGAAAAAAATCTATTCCAAGTTTTTGTAGATTTTTTCATTGCCTAGTCTCCCCCATTTTTAGATTATTGTTACATAACTTTTGCTTCCAAACACCAATTGAAATAAAAATTATATTCTCTCAAAGCTAATGTATTTTTTATGTTTAACTTCTTTATAAAAATAACATAAAATATCAAGGTTACATGATCCTACTTGAAATTCGTTTCCTCCCTCTAAGGGATTTTGGGACCCTAGGAGTTACACAACTAATCTATAAAGAACTACTACCTAATTGTAGATTCACATTATGTAAAAATCTAAAAACTAACATTGATGGGCAATTATCTCTAATGTGTTGTAAATTTACTCCTTTTATGATATAATTTCTCCTTTGTACACAAAGTGAATCTTTATGTTTCTTCAAATAAAATGTTATAAATGGTAAAAAGTTGTTGTAACTTAAGTTGGAAAGTTTATTCTCATAATTTGACCTTTGCTTTTGAATTAAAAATATCAAAATCTCTTTCTCTTTAATACATCTAATTGGTGAAAATTGATAGAGAGACAAAGCCCAATTAAATAACACATACCTCCAATTCATTAAAAAAATGAAATCAATTGGTTGCAGTCAACTTTCATCGAACATATATTTCAAATGCAAATCCATTTGTACCCATTTAAGGTAACTTCTTCTAATTGTGATTGTGACTTGTTTCTAAAACACCTCTCCAAAAGTATTGTTTAAAATGCATAATTCTCATTCATGAGAGCTCAAAGACAATTTTAGATATACATATATCTAACTATCTAGTGAAAAGATGCAACTCACCTAGTTTCAATTAACATCACTATTAAGAACTGAGAACCGTTGATCTTAAAAAAATCTTTTTTCCTCCCCCCTTTGACATTGTTGATCTTGAAAAGAAATATGGATACTGATACAAGATACATGATACAAACATTTTGAGATACTATACAAATATGGATACGGTATGATATGGATACATACAAGAAATATAAATATGAAATATATAAGCCATTGACCTATATCGTTTGCCCATACAAGTTGGTCTGGAAAATATAAGTATGGTTGGAAGGGGGTACAAGCCCAAAGAGGAGGGGAGGTTCATTTGGGAGGGTTAGGGACTCAATAAATAATTAAATAAGAAATCACTTTGGGGGGTCATCTCTAGGATTAGAGGGTAATAAAACAAAAAAAATGAACAATCTGAAAACTTGTGTCTCACTATCTACTCATTTTAGAAACTTGTAGTTTATTCATATGGTGGCCAAAAAATGCATTAAAATATCTTTACTAACCACCAGTATAACCAAATTAAACTATCATCATCTATACATTAAATCATGATGTTTGTTTTGTTTTGTTTGTCACGTTGAGATCTCCCGGACCATGCATCTCCCTGTCGTGCACTTGGTACCATCGGTAAGCCCTTGGCAAGGAGGGGTGCACCGGCTTGGTTTTGTGGTGTTCCGACTCACGGTGTGAAAGTTATTAAATTTTGAAGTATTTTTATGAACTAAATAATTAAAAAATTAATTTTACTTTTATTTTGACTATGGCAATTGCACAAGGTACACTATAGGTACTACTAAAATCACAAGGTCTTCCATAATATCACATTTTTACACTGTGTGATATTACAAAGGTCAAATCTCTCTATAATATCACATTTCTACACAATTTAATATTATAGAGTTCCAATGGCCATTTCACCTTTGTAATATCACACAGTGTAAAAATATAATATTACGGAAGGCCTTGTGATATTATGGAGGTTTCATATTTCTTGGCTTTACACTTCATTTTACTTTCACAATTTTATGATTTTCTAAGCTTTGAATGTTCTCAGTTCTAATGTTCATTTCTTACTACCAAATGCATTGAAGCTTTGTTAGATTGAAGCAATTTTGGACTCTACAACAAAGTATTTATAGAGTCTTTGCAATTTGACAAATTTTCATTTCAATTCTTCAATTTTTGTCACCATTGTTTGTAAGTGAAAAAATTTATTTAGTGGTGGTGTTCTTGAGCTCAACGATACCTCCAAGGTATTTTCTTTACATTTGTTTTGAGCAAATTTGAATTCAAGTATAGAATGGTAATTTGAACATTGAACTTCATTTGAACAATTTGAATGTAATTTGAGCTTCAATCTAATCTAATTTCAAGAGATTAATATAATTAGAACCAAATTGGAGCAATTGGAACATTCTTGGAGCATTCTTAGAACAATTAGACCTAATTTTAGCTTAATGACAACAATTTGACCTAATGTGATCAATTTGAGCATCATTTGAATAATTTGAGTATAATTTGAACTCCAATCTAATTGAATTTCAAGAATTTGACCTCAATAGAATTTATAGGAGCAATTGGAGCAATTTTTTGAGCAATTTGACCCAATTTCATTTCAATGTGAACAATTTGACTTAATGTGAACAATTTGAGCATCATTTGAACAATTTGAGTATAATTTGAACTTCAATTCAATTCAATTTCAAGAGTTTGAATTGCTCCAATTATTCCTATTCAATTTGGAGTGTAATTTGAACTCCAATTTGGAGCTTCAATTCAATAGGAACAATTGGAGCAATTATTGAAACAATTTATCCTAATTTCACCTTAATGTTCACAATGCGACCTAATGTGAGCAATTTGAGCAATTTGGGTGCAATT
Source organism: Climacium dendroides (assembly GCA_950106755.1). NCBI lineage: Eukaryota > Viridiplantae > Streptophyta > Bryopsida > Hypnales > Climaciaceae > Climacium > Climacium dendroides. Next base: position 20,137,193 of record OX467083.1, read on the forward strand.
TGAACTCCAATTTAATTGAATTTACAGAGTTTGACCTAATTAGAGTCTAATAGGAGCAATTGAAGCATTTTTAAAGCAATTTCAATCTAATTTCATGTTAATGTCAACAATTTGACCTAATTTCCTCTTGATGTCAACAAATGAATTTGACCTAATGTGTTTGTGTTTTTTATGTATAGTGAAAATTTGGAGTGGGAGTGCTTGAAGCACAATGGAGCATATTGAAAGGGTGCAAATTTTTGAAGCGCAAATTCTATAAGTAAGTCTTCAATTTTTTTTATATTTGTATGTTAGGAATACTTTTTTAGGGTTTATGGCATAGGAATTTATATTTATATTTTAAATCCTAAATTTTTTAGATTGAGCATTACATACATTCTATCTTTTAGGACACTATTGGAATATATTATCATAGAATCTTATACTTCGTAATCAATTGTTATTAAGGTCTTGCCTAAGAAAATTGGGGCCTAATAGCAATGTATGTGTGAGATTGGATCAAACAAAGAACTCAACAACACAATGTTTTTTTCAAGGCCACCTAAATTTTGGACAATGCTAATTTTCTAGCCCTATAACTCAAATTTTACTTTGCAAAAAGATTTAAAGATTTAAAATTTAAATAAAGTCTCAAATTACAAAGAAGTATGAAAAAATTTCAAAGCAAAATTATAAATGCTTTGCTTAACATGCATGAATTGGAGGTAAAAAAACCATGCCATAATTTTCTGCCAACAATTAGATCTTTGTAAAAATTAGATTCCTAGAAGGTTGTTTGAGTTCCAATCTTACAAAAGAAATTAAGAATTTTTTTTTTATTGTACACATTGGTCAATTTTCGCACCTTACTATTGAAATAGTTTAGTTTTTACAATTTGACAGTTTAGCAACTTTGTTTAGATTTCTTGACTTTTGGAACTTTGCATTTTCTAGTTTTTAAACACTCCTAATTCTAAATTGTTTTTTTCTATTCATGTGTAAATGTGATCCTTTTTCTAAATTTTCTCAAGAATAATTTTGGGATATTTAGAATTAGCAACAATGATTTTTTTTTAGATTTTCAAAAATAGCTATACAATTTTAAAAATTTTAGACAAGCTCCAAATTTTCCCTACTTATTTCCAAAACTAACCTATACATACAGTATACCTCACTTTGGATGCCCTAAACATCCAAAAATTATTTGGGATTAATTGAAGAATTTTACCATAGAAATTAATGAGGGAATTTCTATTTGTTGATTTTTTTTATATAAAGAGGTGCACAAATTACAAAAGATACACTTTATAATTTACTTGGAATTTCCTATCTATCCTTTTAATGACTTTCTTTGTATGATATTTAGCCATGAAAAGAACATTTTTTGAATTTGGGTTCAACTAATGAAATGAAATTTTCTCCAATCTAATTTCAAATTTGATGTTATTCTTTGAAGTTGAATATTTTATAGCACTTTGGGCCTATAACTATTGATTGCCAATTTTCTAATAATTATATAAAGACTTGGAATTTTACACAATCATGAATTTCACTATAATATACATCTACTTGATCTAAATTTTTTCTAATACATGTATTAGTATTGGATCTTATTTTATTTTTCAAGAATCAAAATAGTTTCAAATCACCACCCCAAAAGTTAGATTTTATCCGCATTTTTAATTTTTAATTTTATATATAAGATAATTATATAATTTGTGATTTTAATTATTTTTTAATATATAAATAATAGATGTAATATTCTTTCTTCTTACCTAATTGAAATTGAATTATTTAAATTGAAAAATTTCTCAATGAAATGTCAACAAAAATGACAATGCAAACCAACCCAATTTTTTTAGCATCATGGGGATAGATTGTACCAATAAAAAATAAACCTCCACCTATTTTTGGATAAAAATATATTTTTTTTAGCCAAGAAATTCACTTATTGTAAAATATGAATGAACTTTCCAAATTTGGATGAAATAATGAATGAATGTAGTGGAAAAGTGTAGAATCTAAAGATCTGAAGATCAATGAATGTAGAAATAGAGTGCTTTAACAAAGTTCAAGTGATCCCTATGTTGACACTTTCTCAAAAAGTAAAAAAAGCCTTGATGTGGAAATTGTATGAGGCAATTGTGTAATGTGCCTAAATTCCTCACAACAAGTTGTGCATTTTAAAAAACTGAATATGATTGAAAATAGCAATTAATTATTTTAGTGTGGAAGTATATAAAGTGATATTTGTTCAAATTTAAACAAGGATAGAAATATGTAAATATTAAATCTTCCACAATGGTGCACCAATTCATTGAGTTTTTAGAATTTGAAAATTTGAAAGTAGAGAAACTAAAACTTGTTATGCTTGATTTTCTTAATACAAGTACAATTTAATTATTTAAATGTGAAAAAATTTCAGTTAATTATTAATAATTAAAATCCAAAATACCTTTGGCAATGACCTTCAAGTTAAACTCCACTATTAAGGTAATTTGTCTTTTTATATTATAAATTATAAAATAGAATTTAAATAAAAAATTTCACTTGCAAATTTTTTTTCTATTGTTGTTTTTTTTAGAAATTTTGATGGAAACATCACATTGTCGTGATTTTAAAAAGTTAAAGGTGGAATTGAAATTTCATGAATTATTATATATACATGCACATGTATATATACAAATAATCTAGAATTTTTACCATATATGAAGGTTAGAATGAAAAACATATTTTAGTGATTTAAGTTTGAAATCTATTAAAAAGAAAAAAATATGAATGAAAAATACAATACTCTATAACCTACGACTAAAACAAACATAATATGTTAGGAAAACCAAAAGATATATGACATTTTTCGGATACATACCCATTGAGCTGCAATTGCAATAATTCTTTCAATATATGTTTTTTTTCAAAACTTCAAATTGGAATAAAAACAAAACTTGTCAAGCTCCTTTTTTTTACACAGTAGTTTAAATTGAATACCTAAAGTGATGTCATTTTGAAAGTTACAATCACATCCATTTTGGGGCTATGGAAATCTTAAGGATAAAGGACATTGAAGCAAATGTTGTGAAAAACAACATTGAGGAGGTTGAGGAGGTGCATATCTAGCCTCATTTAAACCTTGAAATTCCTTTGGCCAGAAGTTTAGATATAAGTTTGTACTAATTAGATGGATGTTACTTAAAAATCTTGCATTGCATCAAATGGTACATGATTGGATGCACTCCAAATTGTAAAAGATTTCCATATATTTCAAAGTACACTAATATTATTCTTAAAATACACTAATACACTACAATGCATGCTAATATGAGTTGAAATACTATTAAATATTACAACATCTATAAATGCAATGATTTCTAAGTAGATACTAAAAAGCATATTTTTCAAAAAAGTGTGGGATGTAAAGGATTAATTGTAGAATCGTTCTACAATTAATCCTTTACTATGGAAGCCACCATATAAATCATCCTTTCTAGTACTATGTAAATCATTTGCTTAAGAAAACACAAGAACACTCATTGGAGGTCAAACTGGTGTGCAAGACCTCTCATTTTCACACAAAATTTCCAAGGATGAACATCTCCACTTTTGTCTTTCATAGAAAGATTCTGTCAACCATTGGACACTTGCAACGTTATAGGGTTAAGTAGCTCAACTGGTGACTTGCTCAAAATTCTAAAGTTATGCATGCTCACTCCTCACTGCTGAAATCGAAAATCGCATCACTGTATTCAACTGAATTTCAATCGACCACCTCACTCACAGGTGAGTGAAAATGATCCTTGAATGGGGCTTGAAAAATGCAGATTTGCCACAGTTGGAGACGCTCTCCTATTATACATTGAGGTAACAAGCATCCAATCCACTCCAAAGATGTACCTTGAAACCTTGTTACCTAAAATTTATTTAGTAAGCTACATGAGAGACATGTAAAAGTCAGCTTTAATCACACAAATTTGGGTGATTTACATTTTGGGTGATTTACAAGGGGTCTACGCAAGTTTCAACACAGTATAATGCAACCACATCATTGTGAAGGGAGTCACGAAAGCTCAAGACTGGACGACAAAAACGCTGCACCAGCGATGAAACAACAATATAGGTGAAGTCTTCACCTTCCGACTTCGACAGGGAGAGCTGAAAAAAGCACAAACCACAATATGTGGTTTCATATTCCGACTCAAATGACATGGTTTATACAAGGCTAAGAATATCCTCTACCTCTGTAGAAGCTCTTCAAGCCTTGTAAATGATCAATGACAATTCAGACTATTTTTTTGCCTCCTGGCAAAATGGTAATCTGCACAGGGAATTTGAAATGATCCCAAAACTACAAGATATGGAGATCGACTTACACTTGTTCTTGATGAATTAAAAATCTCATTGCTGCAACCTCGAAACTTCTCCATCCTTAGCATCAGAATATGCTTGTGGGGAGTCGTTTATGCCAATATAACAAAAAATTGCTTCTCTCAAGAGCTGCAGAGGTATTTCTTTACAAGCTTTTGAACACCATCCACATCAACTGTGATTCCAACGTCGATAGGAGGCACGCCAATCCAGGGGTTGTTCCCCACCCAACTGTCGACCAAAGGAAACCAGAATTGAGGAGTGAGGAAAGGGTCAAAGGAAACCATGTGCTCACGAGACTCATTTGAATTTACTTACATACTGATACATTAAATATGATATTACATTAACTTAGAACCCTAATCTCTGAATGTCTACAACTCTACTAATTTTACCAATGTAAAAGTTAAACTAGAAATCTTGGTTGGAAGTTTAAGAATAGTGTCAGGTATGCAATAGGTAATAAACAATATTGGGTAACCAGCACCACACATCACTCAAAATGTATTGTCCAAAAGAGGTCCAATTGTTACCGTCTAAATTAATCCCTGGTGCTTGAACTGAACAATAATAAGCCCATTTTGAAGGAATAGAGTTTACGATGGTAGCTTTTAAAACATATTACTACCATCCATTATTGCAGGCCACATTCTTCTTTCCGATGGTATCTTAAAACCTTCCTAGAACTTTTCCTAGAACCTTCCAAATGATTCATTTCAACTCCTAGACATTGAGGTGACTAAGTTAGATTAGGCACTATAAGAGATTCACTACGGAAGCTAAGAGCTGATGATAATAGCTCTTAAAAACATATTTCTACTGTCCAAAAATGTAGTGTATGGTTTCCTCTTTGTACTGATACATTACATTACCTTATTAAGCTTCCTAAATGATTCATGTCAGCTTTTATAAATATGGAAGTGGGCACTTTAGGCCATTAGACACTTCGGGGTTAAGAGTTCCGGTAGAGCTTAACACGTTTCTCAATTCATCTTACATAATCTGAAGATGCTAAGTTATGACAGCAGACGAAGAGCTCAATAAATTGTGCAAGACAACGTACTTTTTCAGTCCGTAATCAAGGAGGGTATGACCCACACATCGCCCCTGCGTCTCAACTCGCACAGCTCCCTTTCTAAACGTAAAAAGAGAGGGGTCGAGCAGTGCTGCCATGCATGTAGGATCATGAAGAAAAATACCTGTAAAACATGAATAAGTGTAGGTCAGCACCCTATGATAAGACACCCAAAATTCGTCAGCATGCACCTATTCTCTCCAAAATAATGACATGCTAGAGGCTTTGGTGAAGATTCTGAAAACTTATGCATGGCGATAAGAGACGACAATACACAAATATCATAACAAGGAGCTTCAAGTGGCAATATTGTAAAACTTGTGCAGAAAGGAAACTGTAATGTAATGGGGGTAGTACCATCAAAATGGTCAGAATCTATATGCCACTTGTGATAAAAGCGACAACAATCGTAAACATATTGTCCGTACTTCCCGCCTGAATCCCTTATATCACATAAATCTTGTTCTGCAAATTACACCACAGAATTAGGAGAAAGCAGGTATGTTTTATTTATTTATTTTTATATTTATCCAAATTGCTGAGAATCTGTCTGACATTTTCAAGGCAACGGAAAAGACAAGAACCCCAGCTATTTCAAACAAAAGGGAGGAAAATACTATTAAGGACCTGATCCCATCCCCTATTCACTGGCCTCTGTCACCAATAACTCATCTATTCCAATACACTTGGTTGGACTTCTTCGAAAGTGGTGTAAGCACGATTAGACTCTAGCACCAATCTATAATGATCTCCCCCAAATCACACTGCTGAATATGTTTACTCATGCAAATGGCATCCTCTTAACTGAACTCTGAGCACGTAGCAACACGTTTGACTTGCAAGCAATCAAAAGACGGCATCAGAGAGCTTACCACTAAAAACCACCTGAGTGGTCAAATTTATGCCTATTGCAAGAGTGTTTAACCCAGCCGTGAACACTATATCTGCAGCTTCGGGGTCACCAAAAATCTGCAATCCAACCATGCAAAACCTCGTGACTTAGAATACATAAAAAGTCAGAACCTACCAGAAGATACCAATTACTCCTCAATTTGACCGTTCATCATAAAGATCAAAACCTAATGAGGGCAATCAAACAGCACACCAGTGATGTGGGGTGGGACTTGATCCTCACGTTTCTGGAATGAGACTTTTGCCTTTTCAAACTTACATTGGCTTCAGCAGCAGGATTCACATTTCCACACGCATTGAAGGCACCCCCAAGGATCACAAGTTGCCCAACATTCTTGGCAAAACCAGGGTCCTTCTGGATAGCCTGCGAAAAAGGACATTCATAAGATATCAATTGCTGGAACAAGTGATGAGTTACAATAGCCAACTGTATCGAGTCCTAGATTCAAAGTACACCACGAGATTTCAAATATAATGCCGGATATCACAGTCAAAAAGTTTCTGAAACAGTCTAATTTAACTGAAACCCTGTTATTTGCAACGGAGTGAAGTCAAAAAAACAACTACTAACCAGTGCGATGTTCGTGAGGGGGCCTAAAGCCACCACTGTAACTTCGCTAGGAAACTCCGCTACTTTCTCCACAAGAAAGTCTGCAGCACTAATTGGTAACTTTTGGCCTTTGGGTTTGGCTTGGTGAGTTTCTCCAAGTCCGTCTGATCCATGAACAAAATACGCAATTCGAGGTTTCACGCGCTGTCCAAGAATCCAAAAAATGACAAGTTCATGCAAGTGCAGATTACATGCGCAATCATGAAGCCCAAATCTATTTGGACAAAGAAAAGAACTATTCAAACTTTCAATTAAAGCCACAGTTACCCTGAAACAAATGTTTCCAAATTTTGCTGATTCAGAACACATAATATCATACTCAACGAATTACAATACAGTACAGTAGCAGCTATTAGGGTTTAGGTTCGTATCAACATCGGTATTTCTCAATGCAGATGTCAAGTATCAAACCCCTAAAACAATGGTGAACAAAAGAACTCAACCGTCATTGTGCCTGAAGGTACATGTCCAGATCATCGTATAAAATAGTCCAAAGGAAACATGGGAATACCTGTATTGATTCTGATGGACCCTCAGCAACTGGAATGTCGGGAAAGCCTGCCATTTCACACTAGTAAATGCAAACAGATCGTCAGCTCATATAGGGAGGATACGCACGGGAGTTGACACAGTCAGCAGAAAAAATGTGACATAAGCTCTCCCTCTGGTTGAATCGAAGATCTCAAGTTTTCAGGTTCCTAAATTTTTGTGCTAGTTGAATGTCAGTCGATACTGCAAAGGAATATTTTAGAAACTCTCAATACCAACAAATAGAAGCGTTCAAGAACTGCATGCTTTAAAAAAATGATGCACTTAGCAAAAGTTCCAAACAAGTAAACTTAGATTAGCTCATCTTACATCATAAGAATAAATGCGAAATCATCGAAAATACCTTCAGAAGAACAACTAAAACAAAAGAGACAAATACAAATACTAATAAAGAAATAATACTCACCAGATGGAGGGCATTGATCGTCGCCAATTCCGTGCTTACATTACCAAAAATGGTGGTAAATCCTATAACCTCAATCTCAGGGGCTTGAAACGCCATAAAAATCGCCATCATGTCATCTGCACAACGGAGAACACACAATATCATATTGTAACACCATTAGTCAATCGAGAATTAAAACATCAAAATAGTGATTTACAATGAAAACTCGATCCCTCCATGCTGAAATTCTTCATAAGATATACAGCTGCTTGCATAGTTGTCTTATAAAGAAGAATTGGAATTGACGGAACTGCCATGATGCACACGTTCCATGAAGTTCGGAATATGAGCAGGTAGTCAGACATATGGTTTCCACTCTCCAGGTTACAAGTTGATAATGCTGCCACGTAATCCCTAAAAGACCGAGATTTCATGGTTTTTAACAACCGATGAAATTAAAGAAGTTCAAACAAGTTGCCTAACAAAGCATACCAAACCATTGATGCACTTATCAGGAATACAATCCATCTATTTGTGTTCGGTTCGTTCACAATACTCTTTCAAATTCCATAAAGTGACGAAAAAGTTGAAACTTAAAAAACAGCACGACAAAATCTATTCGCCAACTAAAAAATAATCAATCATGATCCACCACAGACCACCACAAGCTACAGAAAACGCAATTTCCATCGAAAAACGAAGATTTCCACTACTCCACGCCCACTTGAAACATTAAGTTAATACTAGGCATTAGGTCTCATTCCCCGTGCATCCAAAACAACAACAAAATCAAAACGAATATTGAGGGTGTCGTTTTGCATAAATTAAGACTTTCTGGATCTTGTATATATCTTGGAAGTTTCCAAATGCAAAAAACTCCACACAAGTCCCAAAACCTTAGAAACCAAGAAAATTCCAAAGAAATTCGGGATTCAGAACTCCAAACGACACACAGCTGGCCAGCTCCGATTAACCTTTAACGCTGAATCCTTTTTTGAATTTTTGCACATCTTCGCTTACATCTTTGTACAAATATTTACCTCAATTTCATCAATTGGTCAAACAGAAAGATCATCTTTTAAAGAGTCAAGAAAAGATGTTTGTACGAAACATTGACCTGAAGCACTTGAAGCGCTCTGTTCATCATCCAGAATTCTGTTCATCATCCAGAATGTCATCCAGAATATGGATGTCGAAGCACTTACGACCAGGGTTTTTTTTTGCATGGAACAGTACATCATGCAGGAAATGGGAGACAATCCCTCTAAATTTAAACCACTGTGTCTCTGCCACGACAGTGCAGTCTGGCGACAAATCGCCAGAAAAAAAAAAAACTGGTAACTTACGACCAAAACAAGGTTACAGAGTCTCCCTCCTACAAACCACCATCTGACAGCAATGTGACAAATGCCCTACGGGAAAACCCAGTTTCACACCAAATCCATGCCTATCTATCGCATACTAAATCACAAAAACATTAGGTCGCATAATTCCATCACTCCTCCGACTGAATCACGCCAAACCCAATCAGAAACTCCTCAAATCGAAACTGGATCCCCACGGCGCATGAATCTCGAAGAGAGGCCTACCAATGCCGGGATCCGTGTCGATGATGACCTTCCTTCGTGGAGCTCGAGTCTTGGAAATTCCACTGGGGGCGTTCGTCTCCATCGTGGCCTCCGCAACCTCCATCGCCTTCCTGCGAGCGTTCCGAGAATTTGAAACGGTCGGGGATTGGTGCAGCGGTAGTGTTCTGGTGCAGTGTCTGTCGCGTTGCAGAGAGCGCAATCTTGTGATACTAAAGATTGAGAGGAAATGGAGAAAGAGAAAGAGTGAGAGAAAGTGAGAGAGAGAGAGTGCGAGAGATTTTGGTGGAGGAGGATCGGCTTGGAGGCACAGGAGCATGAAAGCTCCGTTGGGGAATGATGGTGTCTGAGCACAAGGGTGATGGGATGAACACTTTTTCATCGTAAATTCGGGATGCAGTTTATGGATGAAGGCCTCCGTTCCGATGTTCCGCCGTCGTCTGTTCTTCGTTCGTCTCCCAACACGCTCAACTCATGCGTTCGTTCGTCAGCCACAGTTCGTTCGTCAGTCGAAGTTTTCGTTTGTTTAACTCTTGCAATTGCACCAAACCTGTTGAGAATAAGAAACAAGAACGGTGTGACCGTGAGGCTTTGTCTTTTGTAAGCGTGATGATATTATAAAAGATTAGTTAAAAGTAGTAGGTGAAAATTTTCATATAGAAAAAAGTGGGGTCGTGGTGAGAACCACGGTTTGGGGATCAATGCTGGAACTTCTCAAGCATCTTGGTGTGCACTGCATCTTGTCATATTTTAGCTCAAGGGTGGGATAGCGGGTTGGCTATTATTCATGCCTCACTAGCATGCCAAGCCGTGAGTCCCCTGACTAGTCAACGAGGCTGACGAGAATCGAACCACGGACTAGTTGGTAGACCATCGACATATGAAACTAGCCAACCATGTCCACGACTTGGCAACTACATTTTGCTTCTAATTGAATTTATCATTTTCATTAGCCACTGCATATTAATTTAATATTTTTATCTTCATTATGTCAAATAAGAAGGAGCATTAAAAATATATTGTGGATTTTTGAGATTTGTATTGTTTTGTTTTATATACTTAATAGTACACAATATTATTGATAGTTTGGAAGTTAAACAAAAATATACAAACAAAAATAAATAGTGACCAAGAATTCATATAGATGATTTTATATTAAAGGCAAAAAATCAAACTATTCACTATGAAATGGTCTTGAAGAATTTGTAAAAAAATTGACAAATGAATGTTTTATTAAGATAAAGTTTAATAATGCAAATAAATGAATTCAAAACAAAAAAATTTGTTTGAAAATAATAATAAATAAGAATTTTTTATTACTCTAAAATTAACTAATTTGAAATCCGTTTGAATCTTGAAGCAATGATTTGTCTAAGATCCTCTAATCTATTGTGTGAAGATTCTAAGACATAAATTTTGGATACTCTCATTGGTAGTTTTGACAATATGTTAGACACTTGATCAGTAGCTCCTACCAAGACTAATGACTAATTGGTAGGCATATAACTCTTCATGAGGAATATAATAGCTGCTTTTCCATGTTGTAAAATGTTTGTGTCTTCATCATCCAAAACAAATTGAAGTGTTCGATTCACATCATTCGGAAAATTTGGTTTAAAATTAGAATCTCCAATAGGAGCTGAAACTATAAAAATTATTTGACCGATTGATTCAATGAAATTTTTTGATTTGGTGTGAATATCAACTATCATCTCTTGTTTAATATGTTGTAGAAAACGATATGCTCCTGGAAAGGTAGTATGAGGAGATTGAATATTTAATTTGGATCTTAAATTGGGCTCGGGGAGTTCAAGAGGTAGTAATAAAATTGCATTCCACCTGTTGTTTTCTTGAGTCCACTTGGTCATATTATAACCAAAAGACTTATAATCCTCAATAGTCCAATCAGTCTTTTCCTTTGAACTTCCTCCAAATCTGGTATCAAAAATGAATAAAGTCCCTTCAAATATAACCATTGGATCTTCTTGAAAAGATCCTAATTTGCCTATAATATCAACAGGTTTTAATGTTTTAAAACCTTTGGTACTTTTAATTACCTTTGTATATTTCCACATTTCTTGTGTAGATGACTTCAATGAGTTTTTTTTTTCATTTCAAATATGTGATAGATTTGCCTTGGAATGAACTTTTCTAAATTCTTTAATTTGGAGAGATCTTGTTTAGAGGATAGATTAGCCCAGTTTGCTTTGAAGTCCTTACACTCAACGTTGTTGATAATAGATGCAAGCTACTCTTCTGAACCATATATAGATGTATCATGATCGAACATTGATGTTGCTAGCAAGTATTGGTCTTCATTCACTAGCCATTTCAAAGCGTTTTGTACAGCTGAAAGTGATTTCATTCTATTGGCGACAAATGCAGCTATATTGTGTTGCAAAATTTGAGCGTCAACTCCATTGAAAAAACAGCCCTGAGGTGTATTGCATAACAACTTAAATTCATGTGTTGTTCTATACTTAAGTTCCTCCAAGGCTTCAACCATTTTATTGAAAAGTTTTTTGTAGGAAAATCATTGTTTTCTTCATATTTGTTTTTTTCATTTTCATTATAAAATATCTCTTTTTTAACATATGCTTCGCACATTTTCAATAGTTCAAATGCTGACTTGTCTAACAAAAAAACATGGCATGTATAATGATCTAAAAATTTCCATAAGGTGCTTAGTGTCATGTTCTTCGTTTTGTCAGATTGTCGATGAAGAATGTAAATCATAGTCTTCATTACATTCATACGCTTGGAATCTTCTTCACGATTGTCCGGACTAGGACAATCATAATAATCAAATATTTTTTTCATTTTTAATAAATCTTGATAAATAGTTGTATATTTTTGCCTTTTGAAATATTCGTCATTGAGGTGAGAAGAGATAGCCAAATATTTAGTATCGTCATTGTATACAACTATAGTCGCTTTTCTAGTTTTGAATTTTCTTTCATATACTTGAGTAGACATTTCTCCTTGTTCACATTTCAGTGCTGCACATTTACAAGCTCGTACTATGTGTTGCCCATCAACAGGTTCCCATCTTATTGAAGACAAAAATGAAGTCGTCGGTTTGGTACCTGTTAAACAATTAGGTATTTTGAGTGCATCTTGAAATGTGTTATATGCTGAAAAAAACTTGATGTTTTTTGATCCTTCATCTTGCACGCCAATGGGTTTCAATACAAGCGGTGACATTGTATTTGTACCATTTTGTAATAATTCATAAATGTTGTTGACATTATTTATATTGCATTCCCGTTGATTAGTAAGAACAGATGGTTCTAAAATATGATCAATAGAAACATTAAACCTATAATCTCGACCAAATATATAACCACTTTCAAGTTCTTCGTATGTATAGAATACAATATTGTTTTTCTAGCTTACATCAATTTTAGTTTTTTTTTAAGGTCTTTGATTATTGGTAGGAGGATTTATAGTTTGCAATTTTACCATGGGCATGTAATGCAATTCTGCAAATGAAATGTTAATTGGATCATTAGATTGTGGCACTCCATCAGTATATTTCCAAGTTGGCTTTTTTCTTCCAAATCTTTTGAAACTTTCAATATTAAAATTATGCAAAGGCCGTTGCAAATGCAAAGAAATGAATTGTTGCATTATTGCATCTCCCCACAGCCCATTATGATGGTGAGAAGTCTTGGACATCAATTCAAGATATTTTTCAATGGGAGTGTTTTTATCTAAATTGTGCATCTCATAACACGTTTTTATAGCTGTAATCCATCTTCTCTGTTCTTGATGACCATCCGAAACATATTCTCTTAATAAATTTGTTGCTTGAACTCGAAGATTATCAGAATATTCGTATTGCTTTGATACTGTAAACAGGGTGTCGTAGAGCACTATATAACTGACAGCATCAAACAAACAGTCTCCAACTCTATAACAATAATTTCAATTGAGTTGGAGTTTTAACTTAATTTTGCAGTATTTTTCAAACTTTCATAATCTTCATTTTTTAATGCTTTTTTTGTTGTCATGATTACAAAAGAAAATGATATTGAAATGATTAACTAAAAATATGAATAATGAATGAGAGTGTTAAAAATATTTGTTTAATATTTAAACTATTTGAATAATGCAATATATTACGAAAGTATGAGAATGATTTTCAAACCAAAGATGAAATACATATTTGAAAGTAGTCCTATTTATATGAAAATATAGTGAACATTTCAAAGCAAAAGAAGGAAAAAATGTAAAAGCCTTTTAAAAATAGAAAAGAAAAATTAAAGTAAAAGAAATTAAGAAATAGTAGAAGAAATGTAAAAGAAACAAATTAAATTAAAATAGAAATTATATAGAAGATGAAAGACAAAGAGAATACTATGGAAGCTTGCAGAACACTATGGAACTTTGCAAAACATTATGAAACGTTCCAAAACACTATAGACTAACAACGAGCTTTAAAAAGAACTCAAGTAATCTTTGCTTTACATTTCTAAGAAGTTAAGAACACGATGAACTATCTTTGCAACATAAGTTGTCCTTTGATCTATTGATAAGAGATGAACATGACCGCTTAGCCAACGATTGTGACCTCGGCTACCTTCCACAGGGTGAAATCCAAGATATTGTTCATAATTGAGGCCTTCAAAACTTCCTTGGAAAGTCACTTCAGGACCGTCTGATTTGATTCTTCTAACCTGCAATAAGATGACCAAAGCACGAGCATTAGGTTGAAGATTGCCATGCCAAGTTGGATCAAAATGATGATGAGGATTAGGTTGAAGATCTTCGTGCCACATTTGATCGATACGAGGACGTTTTCGTTGTGTCGAAGATTCGCCCTTATCTTGACGTTGAAGCGTTGTAGAATCAAAGGGTCTTACACTTGACTGCTCTGGTGTTTGTGACAAAGAAAGTTCAAGTTCTGCTTCAGAACCTAGTTCTACATCTAAAGAATCCTTGAAAACCCTCCAATTTGACATATTGGAGTTTCTATAGCATCTAACTGAAATCTATAAAATTTTCTACAACTTCAAAAGAAAACTCTCTTTCCTCGTCAACTCTTTTCTCTTTATATCCAACTTCAAGGTAGGAATGCTTCTTTAAGAAGCTAAGTAGAATGCTTCTTTAAGAAGTTAAGTAGAATGCTTCTTCAAGAAGCTAAGTAGGATGCAGTTTATCCAGATATAGTTGATGAAATTCTTGTAGTTTTTGCGGCGCATTGGTTACATGTTCAATTGGTCTATTATTATTGTTGATTTCAATAAAGATTTTCCTGTCCATGACATATTTAATGCAAAATCATTCAAATGAATCATAGCAAAATCATTTTACATAAAATATTTCATGTAAATAATAAACTTTGTTTTGTACATGTATAGCTAGGCATTGTGTTTGAAAGTTTGAATGCACAATATATTGGCTTGTGATAATCAGGCCAATATACATCTATAACACCAAACTTTGTATCTTGACTTGGAATATTTGTCCAAATATGATCTATTAATGAGTTTGATTTAATTGTAGGCACTAATATTTGTTGCTTCAAGTGGTGTTGAGACATGAGTTGAATGAGTTGCTTAGAATTGTTTGTATCAATATGTAAATCTACATTAAAATCTCCAAGAATAAGAATAGGACATGTCAATGGTGCTTCAATAATCAATTCTTTTATAATTTCAAGAAATATTGATATAGAAGTAGAATGAGATCGATAAATAGTTATTACATGAATAGCACTTCGAGAATATTCATTAAATGTTGCTGCTATAAATTTAGATCCATAGTGATTTTTAATTGTAGTTGTTGAATATGTTATGTTTTTATTGTATAGTAGAAGCAAACCATATTTGTCAAATGTATGTATGTAATTGTATTTGGATACATCTATAAATTGTGATACATCTTCTGTACATTTTACCTTAGTTTCTTGAAAACATAATATATGAGATGATTGAAGATTATGATCACTTTGTATGTCATATTGATGTTTAGATAGAGAATTTATATTGATACTTTGAATGATTATATGTGAATGTCGCATATTTTTTAGCATTGGTACAAATACGTTCCATTTTGTTGTTGACTTTAATCTTTCCATTTCTAAAGAAACTAAATGATGTACATGAAAATTTGACATGGTTAATGGATACAATAAATACAATTTTTCTTTTGTTCTAATGCGGGACAAAGCAGTATATGAAAGTCCATGTTTATTAACACCTTTTGGATTAAATGCCATTTCATCTAAAGATAAACTTTGAGAACGATGAATAGTTCGAGCTGTTGCTAATTGAATTGGAAACTGAATACACGTGAGAAGGTGCGTTTGACTTTGTCCAAAAATTATCTCTTTTGTTAATGCTTCAATAGGTGTCCATGAAGGTGCTATACTTTTGTCATTGTATAAATGAACATTTGCAAAACGGGTTAAGGTTCCGACTTTTGGATTTAAAAATTCTATGAAAATATATTTCTTAGAATTTGTCATGATTGATGTTTTAAAAAGTCCATTAGCTCCATTAACTAAACCATCATGAGTAGCATAATTACTTGCACAAAGTTCTACTAGCATGTCTTTTTTTACTTTTATTATTGCATGTAATCCAGCAGTTTTGCTAGGATCATTGGGAATTTCAAATGATGCTGACAAACAAGGGTGTCGAATATCAGTTGCTTGTAAATGATATGTAGGTCCTTTAGCTTGATAGAAACTTTCATATTATGTGCTGTTGTATCTTTATTCATATAAAACAAATGTGGAATTGTAGAATCGTTTGGAGGTGTTTTTAAGCATAATGAATTGATGATGTTAACATCTTCAATGGTTTGAGAAGCTTTTTGAAACCTATTCAATATGTCCACAAACATAAGATCATTTTGTCACATCACAGTAGTTAGTTCATAACATTGTATATATTCATACCAAAAACTAGGTGCCAAAGAATTTAATCCATGGTTCAGTTTTTGAAAAACCCATTTGTCTCTTATTGGAGGTGCTTGATAAAAATCACCACAAACTATAACATCTAATCCACCAAAGAATTTGTTTTGAACATGTTTAATAGAACGAAGTCTTTGGTCAATTGCATCTAATATTCTTGCTCCAACAAGTGATATTTCATCTATCACTATTAATTTGGTTTGTTCATATTGATTTGTTAGTTTATTTAGCAATTTTGATGACAATTTTCCAATATTTGATAGTGACTGATTTATTGGAATGTGTAAAGCTGAATGTATAGTACATCCATCTATATTGAATGCAACTTTTCCAGTATATGCCATCAATAGTGCCTTTGGCTTTAAAGGATCTGATTTGACATTGCTATGGTAGAAGCAAACTAATCCTTGTACAATAAGTTGTAGAGTGAATGTTTTTCTAGTACCAACACTACCAGTTAGAAATAAATGTATAGGAGTATGTGTCATAACACGCTTTCTATACATAATATCATCATAAATTGCTCTTTGTTCTTCATTTAGATTGCCAAGTAATTTAAAAAAATCTTGTTCATTCATTAAATCAACATTTCGAAAAGTATGATGTTCTAAATTTTGATTGGTGTGATGTCTTGGTTGTGATTTTACATATATATCTGAAGCAAGATCATATTTTTCAATGTTCTCTGTACTTGTGCACAAATCCATTGTATCTATTTCTACATCATCCTACATATTGTCATTTTTGTCAGTTTGTAATTTATTTGCAATTTCTTGTAGACGATCCCATTCTTCCTCACAATCTTCTTGTGTTGTTTTAGCAATTTGATAATTGAATTTTTTATTGACAATATGAATATCGTTTATTTGGTCATCATAAGCTTCTTTCCAAGTTTTTTTATTATTCTTTTGAGAAGCTTCTATATTAAAAAATGGTACATATAATAGTAATTGTTCTCTTGCCCAATTTTCTATGTCTCTATGTTTGTTATTATGAACAAACCTTATTATTTTAGGTGATTTACATTTTATAATTTTATTTCTTAAACAATAATAATTTGATGCAAATTCAGCTAAACATATGTGACTCATTGAATGAGGTCTTTCAATATATCTATCAATAATGGATTTACACATTACATCAAAGGATTCAGGGGCCAATTTTGATAATGTTTCTATTGGCTTTAAAAAAAAGCATGTTCTTTAGGTGGTGATGTATTTATAAATTTAAATGTTCGTGAATTGTGATACAAAGGTAAAGAAAGAATGAGATAAATAGCAAGTTGTGCTGACATTTGTTGTGCATTTAGAAATGCATTACCAAGTTTTAAAATTCGTCTACCAGCATCCGTTTTTTCTTCAATACATTTTTGAATAATAGATTTTAATTCTGAGGTTATACTTTTGTCAATTTTTATCATATATGAAGTACAATAGGTAGCTGCAGCATATGGATCTAGTATGAATTGAATATTCGTATCGGCATACCATGTATTTGCTATATTTTTATTGAATGCATTGGTTCGTATATCACAAAGTTTGCGTTTTAAAAATATTTGTGGTCTTTTAAGTTGGATACGTAAACACATAATATAAGTTGAATGGTCTATATTAAAATGTAATAAAAATTCATCAAAATTCATTTACAATTCAGTGCCTAACTTTTTCAAAAAATCAAATATGTCTTTGTACTTATTTTTGAAGTAATTTGGATTTTTCACATCTTTATTATCAGCTGGTTCTAAAATCATTGTATTTTTCATTGGTGGAAGGGGATAATGGAATTTACAAATTGGTTGTCCTTTTTTCCTACATGTTCGTGAATGCTTGTGAATTTGAGCTTCTTGCAAAGGAAGAAGAAGAAATGATTTGTTTGATGTAATATATTTGTCCAAAAAAGCAATAATTTCATCATTAGAATTTTTTTTATACTTTGGTGCATTTTTAATCCAAATTACTGCATGTTCATGTCCACTACCTCTATGTTGGAATTCAGTAATAAAAAAAAATCTACCACTTCACCTATAATTGAAGCTTCCTTTTTAATTAATTTTTGAAATGCTTTAGTGTGATTATTATAATACAATGCACATGTTACTAGATCAGACCTTATTAGTTTAGCTATATGGATAGATTCAAGAGAATTGAAATCAGGTAATTTTAATTGTTTTGCATTTAATTTGTACAAAGCATGTATTAGAGGTGTCCATAAACTTTCTGCACTTGTTAAAGTAATGAAAAATGTCGGAGGACCCAATTGTCTTATCATTGCAAACAAATTTTTACGAAGTCCTTCAATATAATTAGGTGATGTACGTAACCTTTCCAAATCACGAAATCCAATGTATGATTGTAAAATTTTATCTAAATTAGGCTCTTTAGAAACTTCAGCAACAGTTAAAGTTCTTCCACTTAACTTTCCTTTTTTTATTCGAATCCAACTCGAATTTTTAACTTTTTCAATAGAAATCTTTGAAAAAAATATTTTGAATATTTACAGCAAAATCATGAATTCCATGCAAAAGTTCCCATTTTTCTATTTTATGATAGGAAAAATTATTATATACTTTTTCATTTTGAGGATGCCCAAAAAACAATGTTGGAAAATTAAGTTCTTCACTATGTTTATCTTTAAAGATTCCTACAGGATTATATCCTTCACTAGGTGCAATGCATAAGCCATTTTCAAGTCGAGGTATAATTGATGATATTTTATCATAATCTTGTATGATTTCAGAATCCAAAAAATTATGTACCATTGTTTCTGTATAAACGTCTTCTATTTCTTCTTCAAAATTGTCTTGGTTTCCAATGTCATCTTCAAAAATATCATTTTCAATTTTTGTTTGGAGATGTATGGTAAAAAAACTAGTCTATAAAGAGTGAATTTGAACATTTAATTCTTTATACAATGGACTATCTAATAAATCTTTTAATGCTAGTATAATCATATTAGGGCGTACATTTCCAGACATAAAAGGAGATTTATATACTAGACGACGTTTTAAAAGAACTCCTATAGTACTACTATTGTCAGGTAAACGAGGAAGAATGGATTGAGTTTTATCAATATTTGCTGGGACATTTATAATACTTCCGTGCATTTTATATTGACCATAGTTATGTAATTTATAAATTTGTGCAAAAGCTTGTCGTGGTGAAATCAATCTTTCTTCTAGAATATTAAGTTGCTTAACAAATGGTATAATCAAATTTATATTTATATTTTTTGGTGCAAAATATTGTGGAATTTTATTTTTCTTAACTGCATTCAAACATTGATTGCAAATGTACAATATCTCATTTGACAATAAAGAAAAATCACACAATAATAAAGATTTTATTGTCTCTTTTAATACATGAGTTATTATGTTGCACACTCTTAAAAAATTTAATCTTTGACAAATAAAACATATATAAATTGGAACATCATTTATTTCTTCATTAAAATTGATAAAATGCTTTTCTGTTGTTGATAGTAATTTAGTGATTTTATTGCATTTTTTCTTAATTTTTCTTTGTTTTGATTTAAATTTTTTTTAAATTTGAGCAATTTTGTTTTTTAATTTTATATTTTCAACATTTAAATCATATGTTTGATTTGATGTTTTTGAAGCAATTTGAAAATTAGCTTCATCAACTACTTTGATTTGTATTTGATTTTGATTGACATCCGTAATAAATGGTATTTCTACACTATTTGTAATATTTTGTAAATTACTTTTGTTTTTTTGTTTAATATACTTTAAATTTTTTATAACTTGATTATAATTTAATTTACAATTTTGAAAAAGTTCAAAAAAATGATCAGCTTTATTTTCAAAACTACTATATTTTAAATCATTCAAAAGAGTTTGAATACAAGAGTCATATATTTTCCAATTTGTATATGATCGTTTTTTATTTTTTATTTTAGTTTTGTCATCAAAATTTGCATCATTGTTTTCATTACTGATTTTTGTTTTGTTTTTTCTTTTTAATACATTTATACGATTAATTACTTGCTGAATAGTTATATTTATATTGTTATATGAAGACATAAAAAGTTTTTCTATTTCTATGTTAGTTAAATATGGATTTTCCATTAGATTTTCTATTTTTCCATTCATTTCAATTGACCAGTACATCCTTCTATTTTTTTTAATTTCATGATTTTTATTAAAACATTGTAAATTTGTAATAGCATTTTGAAGTGATCATTAGGTACATTTTGTGAATTAAATTTAGTATTTGTATCATTTTTAATTGATGTTAAGTTTGTTTCTAGCTTCATATTCCATTGAGTTTCTATATGTTCTTGGATTGATTCTTTAATAGTAGAGTTTTCGTATTCTGAATCTAAATCTATAATATCAATTTGTCTTGTTTCAATTGATATTTGAATACATTTTGAAATGTCCAAAACTTCAATTGGTTCAAAATGATTACTTCCAAAAGCTATATGCAATGTTTCATTATTAAATTCTCTACCAATAGTACTTAATACTAGTCCATTTTCTTTATTCCAAACACTAATTTGTTTCTTTAAGTAATTAGATATCCACTTAATTGCAGTGAAATCACCCCATAGTCCACCAATACTTGCACTTATTGACATTTTTTCAATATATTCATCTTCATTTAAAACTGCTCCCTTATGTAAATCATGTAGAAAAGATTCATTTAATTCTATTGATCGAGTTTCACATGCTTTTGGAGTGTTCATTGTTAAACATTGTTTTAAGTGATGCATTGCATTTATTCGCAAACTTGTTGATGATTCACTGTATTGCAATAGATATGCAATTGAATCAAATAAATAGTCTCCTACACTATACTTGTAGTATGTTTTGCATTGGAGATTATAGCATTTCAATTTTTCATCTAAATTTGTCATATCAAAATATATCGTATACAAAATTTTCCACGAATAGTACAAACCTATACAAAGTTGCTACAGGACAAATATACAAATGTACAAATGTACAAATATACAAATGTATCTGCAAAAGCAATACAAAAATTTTAGTTTTATTAATATGATATACACTTAAATACAATATATGTACAATCATTTTTTTCACTTGTATTTTCGCTTCACACTTCGGGAGTGTGATGCAGATGGATTGACATTTGAAAGATTTACAGGAGAGGGAATGAACTCGTCTGCAGGTACAGGTGTGTTTTTAGAAGAAACAAAATCTATAGGTACAAGTGTACCTTGAGAAGAAACAAAATCTAAAGTATTATGTGTTAATATTGATTCACTGGATGGTCCATCTTCATGGTGCTCTTCAAATCCAACTAAACACGAGGTTGGTGTCAACTGAAACTTTTCAAAGATGTGAATCTTCGATAAAATTCTAATTTGTACGTGTCTTTTTACATGTAAGAATTCTACGCTAGACATATGAATAATTGCTGCCAACCATGGGCTTTCAATAGATACACTACAACAAAAACAGTGTTTTATGACTGCAAAATATGACTGCAGTGAGTCGTAAAATCAAAAAATATGACTCATGCAGAAATCACTGTAGATGACTCGGAATATGACTGACTCCAGTCATTTAGAAGCAGTCGCTTCAGACATCAATAATATTGGCAGTCATATGGGTTGAGGGGTATAAATACCCATTTTTAGCCATAATATGCCAACTAGGTGTATACTTTGACTATCCTAGGGGTTTTTGACTTTTTCTTGGGTTGCCCGGACAAATAAAAAAATCCTATGTGGAATACGACTGTTCGAGTAATATTTTTTGATGATGTGGAATATGACTGCGATGAGTCATATTTTTTGATGACGTGGAATATGACTGCGATGAGTCATATTTTTTGATGACGTGGAATATGACTGTGGTGAGTCATATTTTTTGATGACATGGAATATAATTGTGGTTAGTCATATTTTGCAGTAACATAGAATATGACTGCGGTGAGTCATATTTTGTAGTAATGTAGAATATGTTTGCGGTGAATCATATTTTGTAGTGATGTGAAATATGACTGCGGTGAGTCATTTTTTGCAGTGATATGGAATATGACTGCGGTCAGTCATATTTTGTAGTAACATGGAATATGACTGTGGTGAGTTATATTTTTTGATTACATGGAATATAACTAAAGTGAGTCATATTTTGTAGTAATGTGGAATATGACTACGGTGAGTCATATTCTTGTTAATGTGAAAAATGATTCTCATAAGTCATATTTTTGAATGATGTAGAATACGACTCTCGTCAGTCATATTACTAACTACAATGACATTTTTAATGCATTTTAAATAGACATGATACATAACTATCATACATCAAGATGATTTGACAATTGAATAAAAAGCCTCATGCAATTAAAAATGAATACATAATATATGATTTTAGAGATGTATGAGAAATAATCATATTAAAGAAGGAGAATGCAAGAACAAATACAACTATCTTTATTGACATTTATTAGTCACTAATACAAAATATATATATCACAATGAATCATTCACACAATCCAATAAGGCCTACAATCCTTACAATAATGTGAAGATGGCTTCATTGGGTTGTAAGTAGCCTCCAATGTCTTTGTTTCAACTTTTGGTACCTGCATATACAATTAAAGAAATGAGAGGTTAATTTTTAGTGATTGAACAACAAAGCTCAACCTTCAAAGGCTTATAACAACACAAAATATGTAGCTCAAGTTTAGGATAGGAAGAATAAGATTGATGATGGAGGAAACAAGAAAAAAAAAATAAGTATTAAGAAATAATAAGAAGTAAAAGTTAAGATGCAACAAAAAATAAGAAGCAACAACTAAACAACAACTAAGATACAACAAGAAACAAGAAGCAACAACTAAGATACAACAAGAAACAAGAAATAACAACTAAGACACAACAAGAAACAAGAAACAACAATTAAAACGCAAGAAAAAACACAAAACAAGAAACAACAACTTAGACACAACGTGAAGTAATAATAAAGACACAAGAGGAAATAAGAAGCAACAACTAAGACACAAGAAAAAACAAAAAGCAACAACTAAGACATAACAAGAAACAACAAGAAATGAGAGTATAGATGCAACAAGAAGAAATAAGAAGCAAGAACTACAAAACAAGAACTAAAAACAAGAAAGAGTTCAAATGCAAAAGAAAAAAAGAATTTAGATGCAACAATAAGAAGCAAGAAACATGAAGTAAAGAGCAACAAGAAACAAAAGTTGAGATGCAACAAAAAGCAACAATAAATGAGAGTTAAGAGACAATAAAAGGTAAGGAAGAAGAACCACAAGAAGTGACGACTAGGGTTTCAAAACCCTAAAAAGTGGTGGCTAGGGTTCTAAAACCCTAAAAAAATAATGGCTAGGGTCTCAAAACACTAAAAAAGTGGTGACTAGGATTCAAAATCTGAAAAAGTAGGTGACTAGGATTTCAAAATTTTAAATGATAGCTTATTTATATATTTTTTAGAATTGCGCTTATTTTTCTTGAATTGCCCAAAACAAAACAAAATTCACTACTATGAAAATATAATTGATAATATGACTCAGCGTTCCCAAACATGTTCCCTATGTTCTCTATGAAGTACTTTGGTATTTCTAATGGCCGTATAGTATACACTTGTGAAGTACAAGGCGTAAAAATGACTGGTAGTCATATTTTGCAGTCATATTTCTATCCAAAGTGTTGGCCTTCAAGAATATGACTGCAAGTAGTCGCCAGTCATCTTCAGTTATAATTTTGCAGTCATAAAACACTGCCATTGTTGTAGTGATACTTCAATGTGTGCTGCGTCTTGCGTAGAGGTTTTACCGCGCAGGAAAGGTTGTTGTTCTGTTACTTGGTTTCGTTGACAGTTTTTGCAGAAGTACTCT
The DNA here is from genome assembly GCA_950106755.1 of Climacium dendroides. Classification (NCBI taxonomy): domain Eukaryota; kingdom Viridiplantae; phylum Streptophyta; class Bryopsida; order Hypnales; family Climaciaceae; genus Climacium; species Climacium dendroides. The sequence continues at coordinate 20,161,423 of OX467083.1, forward strand.
TCAGTAGACACCACCGTTACATTTGCCAATTTGCAAATTGAACAAATGCGCTTGAAAGGTGGAACAGTTGGATTGAGAATTGATAATTCACCAATGATCTGCAAAATTTTACATACAAATACATCAAATAATATATAACAATTTGAAAATTTAAAGTTAAAAAAATTTTAAAAATTTAAACATATACATACCTCTATTTGGTTTTCAGATGAGGTGCCTGAGCTTGTGATTTGACGATGAATGTTGGTCAGTCGGTCACATTCTTCTTCGTCAACCACAGGTGTCACGATTGTGTAGGCTTCAATTTTCAAAAAACGATTATACTTCGATGTCACACTCAAATGCTTGAACATGACAAGAACACACTCTTCTACGTTAAAACTTTCTTGAATCTTTAGATATTCTTTTTGAAACACAGGAGTGAAACCAATTATATCATAATCATCATGTGACACTCCATCCGCAACTACTACTTGAAAAGTATCTTAATAATGACCTTTAATTTCAACCACAACAGTTGCAAACGTAGCCACTGGAAAATTCTCATGACAACGTTTTTTGAAATCTTTGATGGAATCCTCTGTATAGAAAATAGGGAGGAATCATAGGCTTGGTGAAGGAAAAACAGTGATACGAGTAGGGGACTGAACGTATATTACAAACGGCATATCTTCCTTCTGAAAACCACCACGACTTTTTGGTTTGACAGCAAAATTCTCCACTCTTACATAGTTTCCAAGTAAGAGTTTAAATTGATGGTGTTCTATGAGCGGTGTACAAACAGACAGGGTTATAGTTGTGAGACATTCTTTATCTATCAAGTCACAGTGTAGATAAGCATAACCATGGTCTTTAGTTTTGTTCATACGAATATAATCGAAAGTACCATAGCGACTCAAAATTTTTCCTTCAAATGCTACATTGCGTATGTTCTCATCTATATTAACAACTAACACCACCATTGTGCTAGAACTACCAGCCATTTGAAAATTGAAAAATGAACAAACAAACAAACAGAGTGTAATAAACTTACAGAAAACTCACAAACAAGCAATGAAGACAACAAAAGCAAACAAAACACTGATGAAGCTTGGAGAAGAAACATGAAAGAAATAGAACACAACGAAGCTTCTAGAAATAAAATATTCTATCAATGCCAGTCACTAGTTTCAAGCCAAGTATAAAAATAAAGCAGAATCTCATTAGATTTAAAGCAGAATCTCATTAGATTCATTAAGAAATATAATCAACTATTTTGTTGATTAATCCACCATGCATTATAGGAAGCGTTTACACTACTTTTCTTAACACTCTTTCTTACTTGACATAATAAAGATAAAATAATAAAATCATATAAGCTGGTCGATGAAGGTAATAAAATCAATTGAATGCCAAATATAGTCGTCAAGTCACAGACTTGGTCAACTGGTTTTATACGTCGGTGGTCAACCGATCGGTCTGTGGTTCGATCCTTGTCGGCTTCGTTGACTAGTTCGAGAAACTTGCGGTTTGGCATGCTAGTGAGGCAGGAATAACAATCGATTTGTTATCCTACTTTGAGCTGTAATGTGACAAGATGCATGACACCCTAAGATGGTTAATAAGCTTTAGCATTGAACCCCAAACCATGGTTTACACCATGACCTCATTTTTTTCTATCCAAAAATTTACGTAATTTTGAAAGTTTCGGTTGTTGTTTCATTAAAACCTTATTTAGGAAAACCTTGGTTATATTTAAGAATAAAATCACAAATGAAGGAAAAAGAGTACAACTCCTTTATCAATCCATTCTTATAGTAAAACTCAGTGGAAAAAATCCATAGAAGCATATCAAAAGGGTCAATAAATTTCATAATGAAAATCTATTGAATTTCTTGTTCCAAAAGACTAAGTCGACGCATTCCAATGTCATGGATAAGTTAACGATAAGTAGATGATGGAAGAGCCTTGGTAAAAAGATCAGCAAGATTATATGCTAATGCAATTTTCTTAATTTCAAGTACTTTGTCTGTAATCAAATCATTAGTATAAGTGTAATATTTTGGATCAATATACTTCATACGATCACCTTTAATAAAACTTGTTTGCATTTGAGTAACACAAGCACTATTGTCTTTGTATAAAAGAGTTGGAAAATTATCATAAAATAATCTACGGTTTGTTCAAATGAATTTGTCAATCAATCTTAAGTAGATGCATTCTTGAGATGATTCATGTAAAGCAATAATTTCTGCATGATTAGATGATGTTGTAGTGATTGTTTGTTTTATTGATTTTGAAGATATTGTAGCTCCATGTTGTAAGAAAACACAGCTTGTCTCAAATTTGGATGTTGTAGGATCTGATCTATATCCAACATCAACATATCCAACCAATGTTCGATCTAACGATCGAGTATAGTATAGTCCCAAATCTTCAATTCCTTTCAAATAACGAAAAAGGTATTTGATGCCACTCCAATATTGAAGTGTAGAACGAGTACTATATCTTGCAAAAATACTAATTGCAAATATAATATCAGTCCTACAACATAATAAAAGTGCTCCGACCACAGCGAGGTATGGATAGTTTTTACTCAATATTTCCTCCTTCTCCTCGCAAGGACGATAAAGATCTTTTCTTTTAGAACTCCGACCTACTATAGATGATGATAGAGGATATGCATCAAGTATATTGAATCTTTTTAAAATTCAGTTGATGTACATTGTTTGAAAAAGAAAAATGCTACCATCTTTTAAATGAAGAACTTATAAATCAATACAAAAAGTAATTTTGTCAAGTACCTTCATTTCAAACTCATAAACAAAAAGTTGAATAGCTACAATACATACAAATTTGGTACCTATAAGGTTCAAGTTATCAATATAAACAACAATGATGAAAAAATCATCTTTATCACGTTTGAAAAAGAGACATGAAAGCAATGCATCATTAATAAAATGATTCTTAATAAGAAATTGCTTTAAGTGTTGATACCACATGCGTCCAGATTATTTGAGACTATATAGTGTACGTTGTAATTTAATGCCACAATATTTGTTTGGAATAATTGTACTTGAATTTGTAGATTCAAACTTAGGTGAGACTCTTATATATATATATCAGTATGAAGTGAAACATAAAAATAGGTTGTCATTACATCCATGAGGCGCATCTCAAGAATGATATAAATTGCCATTTCAAGAAGATATTGGAAAATAATTGAATTCATCACTGAAGAATATGTGATATCATAATCAATACCAAACTTTTGTGTGAATTCTTGAGTAACAAGATGAACTTTGTAGTGAATAATTTGATCTTTGTCATTTTGTTTGCGTACAAAGACTAATTTGTATCTAAAAAGTCATACATTGAGATTATTCATGATAGGTCCAAAGACTTATCTCTTTCACAAAGAATCATATTCCTCTTCAATAGCAACTTTTCACTTGAGCCAATTGAAGCTATTCATTGCATCTTCAATAGTACGCGATTTGGGATCATCTTTCTCGCAAGAAAGATTTTTGACTATTATAGAAATGAATGGTTCATCTATATTAATACTTGCTTTATCCCATATATGATCAATATCATAGTACATCACTGATAATTCTGTATTCAATTAAGACATTTAAAAAAAGAAGTAAATGGATGAATAAAATCAGCAGTGGTTGTTGTAAGTAGAGAAGAATTAGTAGCATCAAAGATTGTCTCGCATTTGCGTAGTTGCTTATTTGATTCACGAGTCCGTTTGCCCATAGATTGAGGATTAAGAATAGTTGTAGTTTTTAATACAGAAACTCGTGCAAAAAAATTCCAAGCTTTATTCAATGGAGTTTTAGTGATTCTTGGTGCATCATTGAATTCATCAGGTATTTGATCTGCAATTTTTTGCAAATACAAAATCTTAACAACTTCGTTTTCGATCAAAGATATCCGTAAATCAAAATTTGATGTAAATGCTTGAAGTGCTTCAAAATAAGACTAGTAGAAGTGTTTTGAATAGATGTTGCTCCTTTCAAAAATGAAAATATGTCTTCTTCAAATTGATAGTTGGCGAAACGTGTACAAAGTAATGTACCACTAGAATGGTTAATAAAACGAATAATGCTAGGAGAGTCAAATCCAATATAGATGTCTTTTTGGCAGTGAACGCCAATAGTATAACGTTGAGGTTCTGCAATTGGAACCTAAACATGACATTCAAATACTTGCAAATGAGATACATTAGAAATACGTCCTATAAAAAGTTCTTGTGAAGAAACAATCTCCATAAATGAAGGATGAATTCGAATTAAAGTTGCAGCATGTAGCACTTCATGTCCCCACATATATGCTAACAAATTTGCATGCAAAAGCAAATGCCTCGTAATAAATTGGATTCGTTTGATGAAAAACTCTGTCAATCAAAATTGAGTATATTCATATAGAACTGAATATGTTAAATCAATCCTAATAGTAGTACAATAATCTTCAAAAGATTTGAATTGAAATTTTTAGGCATTATCTATTCGAAGCATTTTGATTGGATGATTAGAAAAATGTGCCTTGAACCGGATAAATATAGAAAGTAAGTTGGCAAAAGCCAAATTTCGAGTTGATAGTAAGGAGACATGAGATTGTATGCCTGATGCATCAATCAAAACCAAAAAATATCGAAATGATTCAGACATAGGTGTTATAGGACCATAAATATCACCATACAGTCTCAAAAATATTGGTGGTAATTCATTGAACAGCTTCCATATAGATAGTTTAGCAATCCGTTTGTCTTGTACATATACTTGATATAGTGTCATTGAATTTATATCAACTGGCTGTAAATTATGATCAAGAATACATGGAAGATTTTTTCGAAATAAAGTGAAGCCTAGATGACCAAGTCTTCCATGCCACTATGAAATTTTATTATTTTTAAAAGATAAAGCAAAACTAGATAAAATTGTTAAATTGGTGGTTAGATTGGAATCCGATACAAGCCACTAGTTGCAGCAAAAGTTGTTTCTACTACTTTATTGTTCTGTATAAAAACCAAAGTCTCTTGTCTATCTAGATTTTTGATTGAAAGATGAAAACCATTGGTGCGGATATATCGATAGCTGATCAGGATTCGAGGCACAGAAGGAGAAAACATAACACGCATGCATGTTATGGTGGTGCCCTCAAGCACAATCACTTTTGCACGTCCCTCTTGGAAACGAAATAGATTCGATCCAACTATAGTCATTAAATTTTTGGTTTGTCAAGTGAAAAGATTATCACTACTAGAAAAGGGTGGCATTTGCGTCACTTGAGACATTGCAAAATACATTTAACAAGGGTGTTGGAGGGGGCCTTCAAACGTTGCAACAAGCGGCATTGAAGACATTGGTCAGAAAGAGCAACGTTTTGGTACCTGTATTTTGCCTCACCTGGAGTTGAGTGTGGGATCGGCCATTGCAGAGTTCCCCGACTTTCCAATTTCCGCTGAATTTGCTGACCCCACCTGCCATAGAATGTGGAACTACTTCAGCTCCCCTTCTCTGGGAGCCAAAGCCATGATACTTGTCATGCACAGTTTGCAGAAAACAATGGCACATGTCATTAATATTGCCAATCATATGTAAGCCATTAATTATTTGATTGCTCGTTCACTATATTATGAATTAAAATTTTGGAATTATTGAAATATTTAAGAAATTATACATTAATAAAAAAACAGAGCAAAATAAAATAAAATAAAATGTAAATTGCCATGAATTCAATTCGTGGATGCCACCCACATGTTCATGAGGAACAATACACAAATGCTTCAATTAGAAATTTTCATTGAATCAATGCAGTTTGGTACATGTGGATCAAATGGGAACATGACAAGCCTACATCATGTAACTTGTAACTTGCTTCAAATGAAATAGTCACTTTTACTGGTATTTCAAATCAAATGATCTGATTGCTTTTCTATATGTGTAGCTAGATTGTGCACATTAACATAACAGCTCTAGTTGTCCAAGGCACTCGAGCTATGTCCTAGAATTCCACCTGAGTGTTCCCTTTTTTCTTCTTTGCAAAAGTTCCTGCCAAAGACCCCATATTTTAAGTCAAGTTTTAAGTTTTACTTGCACTCAGCAATTCTTGGAACCAAACAACTAACTCTTTCTACCTTAGAATTTCAGTGAATCAATGATAATGTGATATAAAAAATTTAAAGCACAGCAATCAACCATTAGAAAGGTGGACGACCATGCTTATCCAGAACTGCAAGCAGGTCCCCCCAAAACAATGATGGGACACCAGACATCCAATTAAGCTCCTCGATTAAAACGTCAAGCCAATTTACTTGATAAATGAGAAAACTTATATCGCAAAGAAGAAAGACGAAAAGAAGTCGTCTGTGCAAACAACTCGAAATCTTTGAATTACATATACCTTGTAACTACGAAAATCTGCTCATGACAGAGAAAAACAGTAGAATGGAAAAAAATGCTTACAATCTGTTGATTACCGAGAGAATCTCGGATCATAGAAACAAACTTCTGCAAAACCTGAAGGAGCGCACTTGCTCACGAATGTATACCCACACAAGTAGCAAAAAAACGATCGGGTTCTTTCTTTTATCAACAAAGTTAGAGAACCCTGACATTGCCTATTTCCGAAAGCTCAGGGGAAGGTGATAAGAGAACATCCTGGCTTCCACACATGCATTCTATATACTGACAGAACACGAGCATACACTATAGAATGCCCGTTGCCTCTGCTAAGATATGTACCACAATCATAGAGACGACTTGAAAGATGGTATGGGCGACAATCGAATCCCCTCAAAAATAAGACGCCATAAACACAGTAGCATTCCATAACCAAGGAGAACAAACTGAAGAGCCCGCACGACGTAGACACATATAAGCATACTACCCATGATTAGTCCTCTTTGCGTACCAGTCAAATTGCGAGCAAGTGATGCACTCTCTCAAAGTTATTCCAATATCCGTCTGTCAGCGACACCCTTTCTCTCTCCGTCTTCTCCTGACACACAACAGTAGAAGTCCCGGAATTACCCTCAACAAGAGAGTACTTCCTTCACTTGCCCTAATTCAATCAACAGTACATATTATACTCGAAATTGGAGCTCAGGGATATTGAGACATACTTGAAGGGGAGAGGCCAAAATTCTTTTGAGATAAAGAATATGTGTAATCCTCCAAAATCGCAATTTCTATTGAATTTGAGATGAGCGATACTATAAAAGATGAAACCTTTTAAGAACGACTGTCTACAACAAAGACCTTAGATGCTGAATTTCAAACCTAATCACGTCGCAACTCAAGAGTGTACTATTTAAACTACAAAGATTAAGAAATTTAGACAAAATTTGCTTGTGAGGGTGCCTGCTTCGGACGTAACCCTACCTCTGGGGTATTGATCGGTGTTGTCACAATAATATGTTTCCAAGTTGTCTGATATTTTGCACCTCAGAATCCATAGCGCCTTCCCCACAAAAATCGTCAGCACTTCTTAAACAGTGATGGCACCACCGCACACTATCTCACTGCACTTCACACCTAGAAACTTACACGTCGCCTCTCGCCCTAGACCTCTACAGCATCTCCCGCCCTAAACCTCCGCAGCGCCTCCCAATCAAAAGCTCCACAACGTCTCCCGGCCGAAACATCTGCAAGGTCTCATTAACCCAGATTAAAAACTTCCCAAATAAACTCAGCCTTCTACAATTAAACCCTACAAGTCATTTCGATGTACACATTCCAATCTTCCTAGCTTTTTCGTTCAATATAGAATCTAAGCTTTAGGATCCAACTTATAGTACCTTACTCCGCAGTTGTTTCCAAAGCAAACTTCTAAGAAGCCGCGAGACTCTGAAGGTGCAATGTTCTACGCACGCGAACCACGAGCCGAATATGGGAACAAGCCGGGGGAAGCCCCAAGTTTCGCGACCATCGGTCGGGGAAACACGACTCCCACTCCTCTGTCCTTCCCACCCACGAACCGGCCATCGGTCGGTACAGGAGAGCTGATTCCCGAGCTAAGCAGGTCGGAGAAGGCACCCAGTTCCGCGACCATCGATCGAACCAGCAACCGACTCCGTCACGTCCTTCCCACGTCTGTCCCAACCATTGGTCGATAGCGGCGATCGTATCCCAGAGAGCCAGACAAGCTGCCGCAAGGGGCGAATCTCACAGAAGAATTGCAAAAAAGGAGCGCAAGTAAAATTTCAACCTCGCGGCTCAACCTCTTCACCGAGATCCAACCTCATCTTCTTCTTCTTTGTCCCCGGCCCCTTCCGAGTCTTCTCGCAGCTGAACCCTTTGCAATGAAGGTGCCACCCCGTTTTCTCTCCCTTTCCTTTTTCCCTTCTCCTGTCTTGGACGTAATTTCTTCTGTAGCAACAATCAATTCCTACAACAGAACTCACAACAAAGTTCCCAATAAGTTAGTCGACCTCCACCAGTGAAGACAGCATTTGCCAACCAGCATTGCTGATCTACCATCCTACACTTGGATTCAATCGATCGATTGCCCCAACTCGGGAATCCATCCGGCTTGTCTTGGGGTGCAGCTGCCGCGAAGGTCTTGGTTGTCGCTCTAAGATTGGGTCCGTAGTCGCAACCGCGAGGTACGTTATTGTTTGCGTGTGAATGCGAGTAGTTGGGATTTGGATTTTGGAATTTGTTGTGTGGAAGAGGATGAAAATAGGTAAGCTTTCTAGAGTGTTCTGATTCATCTCCACAATTGACGATTTCAGAAAAAAAAATAATAAAGTAAGGAAGTGGGCTCATAAACCAACCCTTTAAGGGCTGAATCGCCTTTTTTTACAGGGTTCCATGGACAAAATGATTTTTAGCTCATTTTCCAGAGAAAGAAAAATAGATGCGGAACACAACACAAGTGGTTTCATATTTTTCTAAGCATTTTTGAATTACTTATGAATTTTCAAAGATTCGGGTCATAGGTACCTATTTGTGACAATGGGTGTCCCTAAATCTGTCCCCTTGTAACTTATAAAGAAATGTGCAGAAATCAAAGATATTAATTGGCCGTTGCAATAAAAAAAAATTTAATTCATTAAAAGACCAAAGAGGTCCATTCAAGGAACACCTGACATCCATTCTATAGCTCCCAACATGGCGGCTTCAAGAAGCCGGTCGGAATTGGAGCCACCTCTCTTACTATTTGGAAACATACTGTGGAATTGATTTACTAATAATAGTTGTACGATGAGAGTTATAGATTCCATTCATACAGTTAGATGCACCAATTATATCACCAATATTTGATTATAAATTTTGAAAGGAAAATTTCAAAATTCCTTCAAACTTAAATAACAAGCAAAATATTATAATTTTTTGAGTAAAAATTTATTGGAAATGATTTAAAGTGAGATTCTTTGGACATGCTGATTTTTCCAAATTTTTGTATTTTTAATATCTATGACCTCATTTTGGCAAAAATAATTTTAAATTAAAGTCAATTTAGCCTTGGTCAACCAATAATTCAAAAAAAATATGTACTGTAGTAATATCAAATGCAACCCTTACATAGACCAACGACTTAATATAATATCTCCACAAATTAGAAAAACTTTCATCCAAGTAGTTAGGAGGATGATACTTTACTGGAATCTTATTATAGAATGTCTATTTGACAAATAGTTTTTTTAAATTTTTATACACTATTTTTTAAAATGAATTTATCAATAACCTACATTTGTCTCAATATAACAAATATGGAATCATTACAAAAACACCTCAATATATATATACTTTTTTTTTAAATTATTTTCAAAAGAAACATGCTTACCCCAAATATCCAATAGTCATTGTTTTTTGCATATTGTATTACTTGCTTGTATGCAACACATGATCAATGGATGATGAAATTGACTTTGATATCCTCAAAGGATGCAACCCTCCATTACCAAAGTAATTCCCAAAAAATTATCATTATTCGACCAATAGGTGCATTCATTGTTTTCACAGTGAAATACACAAGGAACTATGAAGTCAAATGTTGAGAACTTTTTAGTCTCATTGTCCTCAAAAGAATAGTGACCATTATGCATACTTATCATATACATAATCATAATAAATAATTGATTATGCACATTGGTCATATAAAATTAATAATTTGTCTTCACTAATTAATTTAATGATGGATATTAAGTTAGTGCTACTCAATTAGTCATGAAATTTTTTTAAATCAAATTTAATCCATTTATAATATGTAAAAAATTAATTGGTATAGAAATATTAAAAATATATGGCCTTTTTTTATTAATTTTATGTTCAAGTCAATTGGTAATAATTGGTAATAATTTCGTGAAATGTTCAAGTTATAGGGTAGAATTTGTTGGGCATGGTTTGTTCCCTATCCCCACCATGTGTGCTCCTCTTTAAGGCACATTAGAGTGCCTTCTGTTGTTGTCAAAAGAAAAAACAAAAGTAAAAGTAATTTTCTAATTTTTTAATTCATAAATAACTTCAAAAATTCTATAACTTGTGCACTATATGTTTGAATTTCACAAAACCAACCACGCACCCTTCCTTGCTAAGGGACTTCTAATGATACCAAGCACCCTTCCTTGCTAAGGGACTTCCAAGCACACAACCAGAGGACACATGGACCAAGAGTTCTTAACGTAACAAATTGAACAGAAGAAACAGCCTAACTTAAAGGAAAGGACCAGTGTTCCTTGTCATTGCCACAACCATCGGGATGTCAAAAACAATGTCTAAGCCCTTCCATTTCTCCTTAAATCAAATTAAAAAAAGTATTTTTCTAATTTTCCAACTTAAAGAATGTTTTGAAAATCAATAACTTTCCCACCGTAGGTCCAGAATTCATGCATACAGTCTATGCATCCCTCCTTGCAAAGGGCTTTACGATGGTACCAAAAACACAATTGGGGAACAGAAAGTCTGAGAGATCTCAAAGTAGAAGTAATTTTATAATTCGTAAACTCAAAAAATACTTTGAAAATCGATAACTTTCTCACCGTACATCCAAACTTCAAGAAATTGAACCCATGAACCCTCCTCACTGAGGCCTTTCCGATAGTACAAAGCATGCGACTAGGGGACACATAGTGTGGGAGGTCTCAACCTAAGAAACAAAGCAAAACAAGGTAGAACAAATAGCCTATCTTAAAGGAAAAGGTTTTTACTTTCAAAATGAATTTTAAATTAAAACTAAAAAATCATGTTTTCCATTCCACCACTCGTTTATAGTAAGAATTACATATTACTTTAATATACAATGTAGTTGATATCATTTTATTTTAAATCTAGCTTTCTAAAATCACTTAAATCTGATTTTTCCATCAAAATTATTTTAAAATACATTATAAATAGAAAACTAATTTTTCCTATAGAAAAATTTATTAAAACTTTATTAATGAATTAAATAAGAGGGTGGATTCAATTTGACACTTGCTTAATTTGACTTCAAGGTCTTTGTTGTGGTTGTTTTGTGTATTAAATAATGAAAGAACCAGTTGAGACTTTTTAACAATAGTTTTTATAGCTACTTCCACATCTTGATGAAATTTCAAATAGTTTGGATTTTTTATGGTATTTTTACTTATTTATGTTCAATTTTTACAATAAAATTTTTATAGTGATATACAAGTCACAGCTTGAAGTGATGAAAATATAGGACTTAAGTTTGAATAAAAGATAGAAATCAAAACTATGCTAAGAACATGATGTTTGACTATGTCCAAATTGCCTTTTTTAAAAACATAGCAATTTTGGGTAGCTCATTACGAATGGAGTTCTTCATTTTTTGGTGAAAATGCGGTTAAAATCATTTAGGGATTAAAAACCTCATATTCAAACATTATTATTTTCAATCCTTAAATGATATTTTTATGGTTTCATTTCCCACATGATCTCTAATATGATTAGAATGAATTTATACGGTTACACTTCAGAAATTATTGGTCAAATTTATGAAAATGTTGATGTTTTGTTCAATTCAAAACAAATTCTAAGAAGCTCAATGAGGTCTTGGACATTCAATTCCTTGCATATTTTTCATTGTACCCAGGAGCAGAAAATACTCTGTAAGCTTTCTATCTAATAGTTGTAAGGTAGGTGGCTCGAATTTTGCCCCTCTTCTTTAGACCATTCCATAGGTACTTGGAAAATGGATGCCAGGTGATCCTTAAATGGTCCCCTTTGGTTCGTGAAAGAATTCAAGAAAAATTATATTTTTTATTGCAAGAACCAATCATTCTCTTCGATTTCTGCACATTTTTTAGAAGTCATGAGGGGACAGATTTTGGAACACCTATGGGTCACAAATATTAGGTACCTATGACCCGAATCTTTGAAAATTCATAAGTAATTCAAAAATGATTGGAAAAATACGAAACTACTTATGTTGTGTTCCGCATCTATTTGTCTTTCTTTGAAAAATGAGTTGACAATATTTTTGTCCATGGAAACCTGTGAAAAAAACAAATCAGCCCTTAAAGGGTCGGTTTATGAGCCCACTACCTTACCTTAATTTGAGCCCTACATTCTTTTTTACTTAACCAGGAACCCTAAGTGATGGAGTACTTCAATTTGGCCGTTTAAATACTTTCCACATCAAAACTGGTGCCGTGTTCAGTTAACACAGGCTAACTGCCTCGTACTCCAACCTAGACAAAACAAAATTAGGCAAACTGACAAAACCCACCATGTTTGGATCCCTCCAAGAACCTGCCGACGTGCAAAAAGACAAAATCTCAGTACAGTTAAAGCGGAATGGGAGCAATTGGTTTTTGGGAACATAATAGAGCGGCGCTCCATGGGCAAAACGTTGCTCACTTGCTACCTCTTTTCGAAAATCGCACTAGCATTGCTTAGACGTTGCTTGAATCAAGAACCAAACACAAACGTTGCTAGAAAAACGTTGCAAACCCCCCCCCCAATTTCTAGTAGTATATTAACATTAAAAAATTGTTTATTTTTCAAGATAGTATATGTAGTTGCAAAGTCAAGGAGCACATTATAGGACTCACCAATGGAGGTATCCTTAGCAATATGTGTTTCAAAATCTTCAGTTTCAAACGGATTCATAGATGCATTCATGGTATGAGCTTCACATTTTTGAGCTCAAAGTTTCTTGTTTTCTTAAAACATTTTGACAAAATATTCTAATGTACGGCAAACATTTGCCAAATGACCAATTCTACCATATTTGTAGCAAGTATGCGTCTCTAACTAATGCTTACCATAGTTGTGAGAAGAAGAATTGGTATTCTTCTTGTACGCATGATTATGACTACCAAACTATTTATAACGATGTTTCTTAAATTTTTGTGTCTTAGGTTTGACATTAAAAACCTTAATAGCATAAAATTCAAGAACTGTAGTTCCAATAGGGTGGGCCTCTACATTGCGCAAAAAAATCTCGTTTTGCTTTTCAACAAGAAGTAATAGAGACATGAGATTTGAGTGATTATTAAATTTCATGTTTCTATACTACTAGGCAAGTACAACAGAAATTGGTGGAAATATTGAGAGAGTTTTCTCAATCATTTCCTGTTCAGTAATGGCTTAACTACACAACGACAATTGCGATATGATACGGTATAATTCATTATTAAAAACAACAAATGTTAAAAAATCCAATATCCATAAATGTGTCCAATCGTAGAGAGCTCTAGGAAAGAATATCATTTTTTGATGGTCAAAATGAGATTTGAGCTTCTACCAAAGCTCATTTGGTTTTTCTATCTCTAAATATTGATGTTGTAAGGAAGGAACAATATGGCGATGGAGCAAAAGTAAAGTTTTTCAAGAAATGAAAGCAGAAATAGTGGCAGCAGGAATAGTGATACTTACAGTAAAAATAGTGTAAAAAACAATAGCATCTGATAACTGCTCGACAAATATATATGCTTTGACAATCCTCGCCCATAAAAATAATTGTTGCCATTATCTACCAATTGTAGAAAAAGAAGAGGTTGAAGCCTCGGTGGCTCAATAATAGTAGTAGCCACTAGAATAGTTGTAGATTTAGCAACAAAAGAAGTTGAAGTAGTCATGATGTAGAATGAAAATGACTTTGAGAAGAAATTAGGGTTTGAAAAGGAAATTAAGGTTTGAATAGGAAGATAAAGATGGATTAGAAGGTAAAGATAAAGAAAAAGAAAAGATAAAGATAAATTAAAAATTAAAAAATTAAAATTAAAAAATAAACTAGTAACTAGTAAATAGTAATTAATAAGTAGTAAGTAATAAAAATAAAATAAAAAATAAAATGAAGATAAAGATTAAAATAAAGGATAAAGATAAAAAGAGAGATAAAGATAAAGAAAAAAATGTAAAATTATAAAATATAAAATAATATATGAATAATAAATAAGTAAATAAGTAAATAAGTATAAATAAAAATAAAAAATACTTCGGATTTGGAGAGACAATGAAGAGAGAGCTTGATGCGAAAGGGTAAAAGGATCTCCATATATGATGTGATATGTTGACACTTTAAAAAGTGTTTTGGTCATCAAAAGCAAAAGTTATGCCACCTTAACTTTTGCTTTTGAAGACCATAACTTTTGCTTTTGAAGTAGTAATTTGGGAATATAATTTTTATTCTAATTGGTCTTCAAAAGCAAAAGTTATGCCACCTTAAGTCCATAAACCTATTGTAGAATAATTCCATAATTTTACAGAAAGTGTAATCTCACAATTCATAAATTGGATTTTTCACAGACAATACTTTTATATACTTGAAATAGTTTGATACATAGTCTATTTGGACCATTGAATGAAGAAGTTATGGATAATTTTTTTTTTCGGCAATGAAAGTGTCTACTTGGAAAAATAACTTATGGGATTCGTTCTTTAATGCAATTTTGATAATTTTCCAAAATATTATGTAAAACGGTCAATTAACTTGCTTGAGCAATGTCTATGTTATGATAAATGTGTTTCTATTTCATCTTACAACTATGAAAGGTTTAACTTTTCCTTCTATTTCACACCTGCTTTTATATAACTAACTAAATTTTTTGGATAATTAAAATAACTCAATGTAAAGGCATATAATTCATCCTCCTTCCAACCAAAGATATTTACCGTAACCACAAATGGTATATGTTAATTTCGAATTTGTAGTTTCTCAACACTCATAGTTAAAATCAAAAGTAGGAATTGTGATTGAAGTATAATTTCAAACCTCATTTAGGCATAATATGATAATTTTTTGCAAAAAAAAATAAACTATGAAAAGTTGGTAAATTAAGATAAATTTCATCTCTAAAAAATCATTTGAGATTATGATTCTCCAATCAAAAGTCTTGGACAAATTTCAAAGAGGATGTTTGAAAATGTCAAAAACAAATTCTCTTCCAACCCCTATCTAAAATTTATTCATAATTTTTGATTGGAGGATCAAAATTCCAAAAAGATTTTCGAAGATAAAACTTAACTTCATTTCACAATTTTTTTCATTTCAAAGTTTTTTCAAAAAAGTTTTTATACTATGCCTAAGTGAGGTCTGAAATTTTACAATTGTTGACTACTGACACTATGAGCAATGAGAAACTACAAATTCTAATTTACATATCCCACATTGTTTACTTTACCTCATACCACTCCATAGGTATATAAATAGTTGTCTTTGCATCTTGAGTTACAAAACACATTTGTCTTATAAAGCATTGCAAGGAATTTTGAATGTTGAAATTCATAAGCTAGTGATTTTTTGACAGTTATTTTGTATAAAACTCATATTTCGTGTACTATATGAATTTGAGTTTATAGTACTCCGGGTCTCATTGTAGATTTTCTGCATCGTCAGAATAGAAAGTAGTATTTTTCTTACCCCAAGTTTGCACAGTAGTACAATAACCACCTTGCCACTTTGATGAATTTTGGCACGTGTTTAATAGCTACTGATTGTGCCGAATATTTGGCACTATATCATCCAGTGAATGAAATGATGCCGAATATTCGGCACCATTCTATTAAAGGGAAGGCAGACTCCTCTGTCTGTTACTGAATGTTATGACAAATTGGGAGCTCACACTAAGTAGTCATCAAAACTACTTGGAAATGTTTGCATTTGAAGCTTTGGGCTAGCAATAGAAAACAAACAAGGTTTTTAAACTTAATTGGCATTGGATGCTACTAGATGCCTTGGATCTTAGGTGTAAATAAGGTTGATAGTTGAAGATAATCTATATTTTTAAATACAAGATTGGTCTTAAGAAAACTTACCTCTTTTTGCATCTTTCAACCTCAAATCACTTTTAGTTGCAACCAGATCCCCCGTGTATTTCTCAAGTAGATTTCTTTCACCTCGACAACGATGGAACTTAAAACCTTCATGGTGGTCAACTTCAAAATTTAGTTTTCAAAACAGTCCAAAATTTAGCTTTTAAAATTATAAAGCTCTTTAAGATCAGAGTTGCATAAAATAAACATCTTGAGCAAGATCATGTCCTAAGTCTAAACATCTAGACGTCCAAATGTGGCGAATACTACATCAGATTAGTGTTTGTTGTTGCAAAGAAAAAAAAATTTACGCGAGTCGTGGCGAATGCTGAAGCGAATGATGGACAATGGGTGCAGAGGTGGACAGGTGACGGCAGAGGCGGATGATACACGACAAAAGGCCCCGACGAGGCAGACACTCGACCGTTTGTTACATCGGATGGCCCCAATGAGGTAGACGCTCAACTATCCGCCACATCGAACGGCCTTAACAAGGTGGACTACCCATCCACAAGACCCTTGTCCACCTGTACATGAGGCCTTCATCTATCCATCCACGGGCTCGAACCCCTCCATCCATTGGCTCGTCCAAAAAATTCTTAACATGCAAATGTTTAGGGACGTTTGTGTTCGTTGGACATCCAAACGTATCTCTAAACATTTAAACATTTGTACAACCCTGCTTAAGATCAACCTCAAAGGTAATCCTACACTAAACTTCCGACCAAGGATCCTTAGTAAGTTTACACTAAACTTCCAAACTAGGATCCTTTGTAAATTTCTCCCAAGTGATTCACCAAAGTCTCAATTTTTATCAAAGTCCTAGATTCTAATTTCCATCATAATTCTATATTGAATTTTTACCCAAGTCCTAGTATTCATCACAAGTCTAGCTTTTCTTAAAGTTCTATTTATTCCAAAAAGTCAATTTCCACTCTACTAGAATTAGCTAAACTTCTCCTTCAAATACAATAAGGTTGGATACTTGGGGATGGGAGGATTTAGGATTGAAGGATTTGGACTAGGGCAGTCGAGATTTTGAAGGGTAGGGATTGGAAAGTTAGAGTCTAGAGAGTTGAAGATCTAGAAGATTGAAATTTAAAGAATTTGAAGTTTAAGGAGTTCAAAATTTAAGGTAGTATGAGCCCCGGGATTGTCACTAGGGACTAAGCTCCTTTTTTACATTGCTTTTGCTCATATTTACCCTTAATTATTAACAAAAAGGTAGAAAAAAAGAATTAGCATGGTGTTTGAAGGGATTCCCTACAAACATGGCATTAAATCCTAAACACATAGAAGTGTTTAAACGCTTTCAAATTCTTGTTTTAGAATCCAAATTGGTGAATTGGAATCCAATTAAGAATTTAATGGAAATTGGCCAATTGGCATTCCAATAACAAATCATTTAAAATTGGGAACAATTTGACCTTATAACAACCAACCACGGTAGAAGGATAGAATTGGAGGATAAAGACTAGGTGCATCTTCTTTGATACTAGGAATCTCTACCAAGGCATTTTCATTGAAGGTCTCTACTCAATTTTGGAATTGGTAGACATTGCTCAATTGATAGAAATTGTCATTTGATGAAGAAAATTCCCAAAATTCAAGAAAGAGCGATCAAGTACTAAGGATAGGTGTTATTAGCTTAAAGACATGTCTGGAGAATAATGGTGCAGTTGGTTCGCCCAAATTCCCTTGTATAGGGATGATTCCTCTTTGGAGGAATTAAAATTGAGAGAGGTAATTTTGTTTCTCTTTCACCGAGTGCAATTGGATCTTGTAACTTTGCACAAAAGACTTTGGAACTTCCTAAAAGCTACCCAAAAAGTTTCATAATTTTCTAAATTGCGGAAGATGACTCCATAGGAAGTCA
Source organism: Climacium dendroides (assembly GCA_950106755.1). Taxonomy (NCBI): domain Eukaryota; kingdom Viridiplantae; phylum Streptophyta; class Bryopsida; order Hypnales; family Climaciaceae; genus Climacium; species Climacium dendroides. The sequence continues at coordinate 20,179,489 of OX467083.1, forward strand.
ATTTTTTTTAATGAGTTGAGAAAATCATGGAAATTCTCTAGGTATTGGTAAAATCTTACTAAAAATTAAGATAGTGTGTTTTAGCCTAAATAAGTGCTTAGTCAAATTCCATGACATTCCAACCTTGGTAACTACCCGAATTGGTGGCGTTAATGATTTTCAACGGAATTTTAAAACATTCGAAATGTTGACCGGCATGCCAAGAGCATATGAAGTCCAAATTGGGTCAACTTGGACTCTATTCTTACTTTATCAAACCTTCTGAAAAACCCTAGCCAGTCAAAATTACCAAAAAATGCAAATTCCAAAAGTTGAGTTTTTCACATTTTCTTTAAGTTGGAGAACATTGTCTTTTGTGAATGATTTAAATTTGGAAGTTAAGGGTCCCTAAGCTCATTTGGGTCTTCTAGAGCTAATGGCATTGTTTGTTTGTCAATTGGATCTTTTCTCCAAAAGTTATAGCAACATCATCAATAGGGTAGAATTTGGCATAGTAATAGCTAGTTTTAGTTAATTTTCATTTTATTTAGGTAGTTTTAGAGTAAATGGGGGAGGTGGGGGTTCTTGAAAATGTATAAAAGGCCTCGCATTGACTCCTTTTGCATCCTTTTCATGCATTTTGTATTTGGTCATTAGCCGCCACGTCGTTGAGAAGTTTTGGTATTGTGCCAAAATCCTCTTATTTGCATTCTTAAGCTTTGCTCTTTGATTTCTAATTGACGTTGCATTTTTGAGCTTGAAACAAAGGACGTGGGGTCCCTTTGCTCTAGCTTGCTTATTATTGATGTATTTTGAATCTTTGAGCTAACCACTTGTTACCTTGTTTAAGTTTTTGAAGTTCTTTGTACTAATTCCTTTGTTTGGGCTTTTGTTGTGTGGGATTTTGCAACTTATTATTGAAGAAAATCCCCCCAAAGCTCAAGAAAGGAGCCTTTGTGGGTTTAAGATTTATTTCAAAAATACTAACCATTTTCATTGAGCTCTTTCATGTAGGATTTCACAACTTTTGTTGAAAAAAATCCCCTGAAGCCTGGACGTGGAAAATAAACAGTTCAAGTGTATATGTTAATGTATTTTGGAGAAGTTGAGTAACATTCAACCTTCATATTCTAAGCACTTTTGATTGATACTAACTTATTGTAGTTTTTACTTCAAATTTGGGGCTAAATTTTTCAAACGGCAAAGCTGTGGCTTTGAATATTTTAAGTTTATTCAGTTTTAGACTAACCTTTATCAAATTTGACTTATAATTTGGGGTTTGACATCCCATACAGCAAAGCTTCGCACTTCCGCTAAACTTTTAAGTCAAATTTTTATCTTATTTTTTTGATAAGTTTGTTTAGAATTTTGGGGCAAAGCTCCCCGTACGGCAAAGCTTTGCACCTCCTTGATTCCAATTTAGTTTGAGAATTAGTGGGTCCCCAATATGAGATCCAAATTGGCGAGCAACAACGAAGATTATAATTTCAAAAATTGGAATTTAAAGATCCAAAAATTCAGAAAGGGCGACATGGACCAAAAAAGAGAGTTTGAGGAAACAACTAGGCGGACAATCTGATACTCGGCCAGCCACCTGGTCTGATACCTGGTAGCCGGATATTGAAACTGACTAGATATTGTGGCTCCAATTGGGCACATGTGACTCCCAACAAGGACTATTTGAGTGTCTAGTTCTGAGCTGGATTGTTTATTCAAGTACTGGATTCTAATTCGAAATTTTTTCACTATTCTAGTTGTTCAAACAACAATTTAGAGTGATACCTATAAGGTCCCAATTTTGACTTTTAAAACTAAAATTTACTCAATTGAGTTTCATTTTGATTTACATTCAAACAAATTTGACAATGAAATAGATTCTTATAAAATCCAAAGAATTGAGTTAATCTTCAATAAATTAAGAATTTTTCTAGATTAGAAAAGGAGGAAGGACAAATCAACAAAAGAGGAGTAGTAAATAGGTTCAATTGGACTAGTTAAATTGAATTGACCACAGCTTGGTCCCCTCTTGAGCATTCAAATCACCATTTATTGCACTCTAGGCCATCTCCAAACTCACTTCCACTCAAATTTTTCACTATTGATCAACATTCTCACAATTTGCAACTGAATTGAAGTGCAATTGTGAATCAAGTTGAAGGTTATCAAGTTTGCATTTGAAAAGGGAAGGAGAGCCAAAAAAAGTCAAATTAAATCATATTTCAAAATTAGTTTGACATTTTAGATGTAGTTAAATTAGTATTCAAAATCAAATTAGAAAAATATCCTTAAAAGAATAGTTTGACTTTGAATAATTTAAATTTGTGGCTAATATAAAAAGGTAAACCCAACTTGTTTAAAGTTTGGTTGACCTTTGAGCCATTAGAAATAGTTTTTTGACTATAATATTTAGATTTGAATTTTCAATCAAAATTTCAAAAGGGAAGAAAAAATAGAAAATCTAGAAAGAAAAACTAGAAAAAAATTGAAACAAGGAAAGGAATTAGAATTCCTTTGACCAAAAATATCACAAAAAATACAAATTAAAGAGCAAAGTACAAGAAATACAAAGGCAATGGCTGAGGTATAAAATCAAGTCGTGGTGGCGGAAGTTCACAACGAGGGCAATTAGAACATCATGTTTGAAGTGAGTGCATAAACTCCGTCCCTTAATTGTATTTCAATTTTATTTAGGACATGAAAATCAATTTAGCTGTAAGACTGCAAGTAGTCATTAAATTCAGTTCATTAGGATATATCAAAATCATAGCGACCTAATTAATTTAAATTGATTATGATAAATTTTGCAATTTGGTTTTGTTTTCTTAGTTCTTTTGCAAGTTCATGTATGCTTAAGCATCAAAAAAGATTCATTGCTTAGAAGGTACAATTAATTGACATTTAGACACCTATTAAGACAAAATTACATTTAAAAGTAAGAACCTAGTTGTGCTTATGTATTTACCAAAGATGAGTAAAAATACTCCTATGTGCTTGAAAAGGATTTTGTGCTTTATGAGTTAATTCTCTTCAATTTTATACATTGAAGATCTAAGTTGGTGGACAAGAATTCAAAACAAGTTACTAGACAAGGCTTCTGTGTGCACTAGACTCACTCATTTGAAGTATGTTTAGTTCACACCATTCATATACAAAATTTTGTTAGAGGTTTGGAGATACATATTTCATTATGGTAACACTAGTAGAAAATTACGTCCAAATCAACAAAAAATCAACAAAAACTTGTTAATTTGGGTATTGCAATGACCATTTTTACAGTTTTTTGTTGATTTGGACACTAGTTAACAAATTTTTGTTCAAAGATTGTTTTAGGATTGTTTTAGGATTGATTTTGGAATGTTGTTGGAATGTTTTGGATTGTTTTTGGAATATTTTTGGATTGTTTTTGGAATGTTTTTGGATTGTTTTTGGAATGTTTGAAATTTTTGAAAATTATGAATTTAGAATTTGAATTGTATTTTATTTTCAATTAGATTTTGAATTGAAGCAGTGGAGTTCTAATTAAATTTAGAATTGAATTCAACTTTGATTGAAATAATTTGATTGAAATAATTTGATTATATCAAAGTTTTCAATTTTATAATAATCAAATTTGAATAGTTCCAAATTGAATTACATAATAGTATTATTCAAATTTGAAGTATTAATCTCTATATTCTTTCATATGTTAAGGCCCATAATTGCTTTTAAATATTAGTCTTCATAGCAAGGTTGAAATCTTCATTTATATTTATTTTTTCAAAAAATTTAACTAGATAATCTAGATTATACTTAATTCGACCTATTAATCCCTCTTGAAATTATAAAATAAAATTTTTACCAATTGCAACATCATGATGCTTGATTTCAAAAAGCGTAGTGTTTCATTCATCCTAAATAATTAAATTTTATTTTTCCAACATTTTATCTAAAAATTAATATATATAACAATTTTACAATTTGCAACTTCCTATCATATGCTTAAAGAATATGTTAGAGAATCTATATTAAACATTGCAACAAAAAATATCTCATATTCAAAAAATAGTAAGTTGAAAGAAATTGAGAATGATTTATAATATTCAATAAATAAAAATTTAGTTATGAAACTAAATATTTCCAAACCCAATGGTTGTAATATACTAATGTATATATTATAATAAACAATTTGCATCCTTTTTTTTTTAAATTGGAAAATATTTAAAATTGCATTCAATAAATAATTTTGAAGTTTACTTTGGTGTAGAGATTCCATTTCAAATTTCAAATTAAAATTCTTCCTAAGTTTCACCTTCCTAATTTATATAAAACAATTTGAAACTTTTCACCCCGTACTTTTTACAAGATTAATATTTTAGGAAATAAATTTCAAATTCCTATTTATTTAAAAAGTACATTTAGATCTACCTGACTTACATGCATACATAGTTGGAAAACCTATACATCATATAATAACTTTCTCATGATGTAATAAAAAATTATCCCTTCATCACATGTTGTGCAAAAATTTTAAAGGAGAAAAATGGGAATTCAATGTCTAAATATATGACCAAAAACAATAGCTATTTAGTCAAAGAAAAGGCTACTTCATTCTTAAGGGGTCTAAATTCTACTTTTAATTTTTAAAATTCAAATTCTAAATTCATAAGAATTTAAACTTAAACTCTATATTAAGAATTTTCAAATTCTAATTTAGAGCTATTCAAACTCTAGGTTCTAAATTACAAGAATTTGAATATAAATTGTGAGTAAATCACCTCTTAGTAAAATATTTGCCAAATACTCATAATATCTAAAATTAAATTAAATTTTTTTCTACTGGAATTTCATGCAAGAAATGTTTAAACCACCAAGTTTGACAATCTATGTGCAATTAGAATATTTTTTATGAACTTAGTAATTTTAAATTCAGTGTTTTTTCAATTCAGCATACTTTTAGGGCTGTTTTTGCATAGCACAGTACCTTTTCTTTAAAAAATTGGAACTAAGAAAAGTTGGAGAATCAAGTTAACTTTTATCTCCAACAATTTTTTTGTGATTTGAAGTCTCCAATGAAAAGTTATGAACAAAATTCAGAGAGGGGTTGGAATGAAATTTCTTTTTGAAATTCGTAAACACCCCCTCTGAAATTTGCCCATAACTTTCAATTGGAGACTCCAAATCACAAACGGATTGTTGGAGATGAAATTTGGCTTGAATCTCCAACTTTTCTTAGTTCAAAGTTTTCTGAAAAAAGACAATCTACTATGCGAAAGTAGCCCCCAAAGTAAGATTAGTTGAAGAAATGAATAACAAAAGATTGTCAAAAGCCAATAAATAATTTTTAGTTCATGAAATATTCATATGTTATTACATGTGGTGCAATGGTTAGAACCTTGCACCTCTAAGTAAGGTGTGCAAGGTTCAAACCTCCTTGCTTGCACCCCACCCACGTGGTGGACTACCATGTAGGCGTTTGCCTATGTGGTAGTTCACCACATAGACAATTTACTACGTGGGTTGCTACGTAGGCATTTGCCTACGTGGCAGTCCACCATGTGGGCAATTTACCATGCGGGTTGCCACATGACAGCCTCCATTGATCAATTTCTAAAAATATTCAATTTATTAAAAAAAAATTATTGAAATTTATTCTAAATCAACAAGTTTTAATTGAAAAATTGTACAAATTAACAAAATTTTGAACAAAGTTTTGTTGGATTTTGTCCAATTCAACAAAAAAATCAACAAAAAATTGTTAGACAATGTCCAAATTAAATTTGTTCTTTTTAATAAAAATCAATACGTCCAAATCAACATTTTTTTGTCAATTTGGACGTTGATTTTTCTAGTAGTGTAACTATTTGTTCAATTCTATTGTTATATAAAGATTCAATAATGCATCATGTCGTATACACGATCTAAGCATAAGTATCCTTACAACACCAGAACGTTGTAAAATGACTCAAAATATCGTCTCAAGGGATTCTAGGATGTTGTATCAAACTTAGGTATCTGCATCTTCTCTTTTCCAAGATCTAATCATTCGAATAGCAATTGTCCAAACTCCTCACATTCGTTCGGTTACAAATATTTATCAGATTGTAATCCGAACCCGGTCTACTCCGATTTCCAGAAATGATTCCACAACCTGATGGTTTTTTATACCTCTATTTTACCCTTAGAGAGTCCACTATTGCTCTTTTAGAGGGGTAGGGGCTTCACCACTTGTAATCTTCACACTCTCCACTCTCTCAAATCAAATAAACACCAAGAACAAGTTGAATCAAGAGAGTGGCACCCTCACAGCTTTCCAGATGGCCGGCCAGAAAGCAAGTCACTCAAGGCTACATTAAGTCTCTTTTATTGTAATGACAGATCTACGAACACCTGGATCTAAAAGATATCCATTTTCTAATTTTAAGACTGATCTTATGGTTGGCAGACCTTCCGGTAGGTGGAAACTTTCCTCTGGCGGTCACTTATCTCTATATGGAATCCGTTCTGGGATTTCGGACTTGCATCCATGCCACTCCTAGGTTCCACTAGATTATCGTTCCAGTAATTTAAAGGAACCACGAGCAAGTTCTCATTCACAAATCTAAATTCCTCCACAAAGTATTCTCTCAGCTTGATCCGGTTGCTGAAGATTTGGATTCCTCCTTATTCATCCCCTCTTACACCTCAACACTCATGTGAACAAATAGGCAAACTCTTTTTAAGAAATCGGACCCAGAATGTACGCCTGGATGCTCGGATCAAAGAACATGAATGAAAACAAAATGAAATGAAATCGGATGAAATGAGAGGGCAACAAACGTGCCCACCTTTAAAATCAAAACAAATGGGCCTAACCACAAATCCAGGACAACAACACAACTGACTGTTCCAATTACTTGCTTCCAATTTACTACTTAGTCATTCATAGCCCCCAAAATAGTGTTGGATCCAGTGATCATAACCCATGTGGTCTTATCCGGATACATGAGTGAAATTAAGAATTTCAACACCCGTTTATACCTACCGTCCTTACAATCACTGATGGCATACTCTTCTTTTGGATATGCTAAATGATCCGAATGTGCTAGATTGCTTGAATGATCACTTTGGCTATCCCTTTCAATCCAACCATCCGGTAGTAGATAGAAGAGGACCTAATAAGAATGGAATGCTTAAAACTTATGCCAAGGCCAATATAAGTTGACAGTGAGGGATCGACTTGTAGTTTGAACCGCGGATGTTTTTTGAATAAGGTATACATTAGTAGAAAAATAGTGCCCAAATTAACAAACAATTAATAATTTTTTGTTAATTTGAATACTGTAACGTTTATTTTCACAATATTTTGCTAATTTCGCTCAAATTAACAAAAAGATCTCATTTTTTTGTTAATTTGAATAGTACAACTACCAAATGAACAAAATTTTGTTAAATTTTTGGAATCTTTTGGAATCTTCTAAAATCTTTTGAAATTTCTTAGAATTTCTTAGAATCTGTTGGAATCTTCGAGAATCTTTATTGTATAAAGTAGATTTTTTAAAAATCTAACTATTCAAAATCCGGTGTCTTTTAAAGTCAGAAAACTTTAGAAGCAATTTGACCTCCCAAGTGACCTTTTTTAAGAAAAACTTTGAACTAAGAAAAATTGAAAAATTAAGCCAACTTTCACCTCTAACAATCCGATTGAGGTTTAGATCTTTTAGTCAAAAGTTATGGACAATAATTAGATGGGTGGAAATTAAGATTTTTTTTGACATTTTTAAACAACCTCTCTAAATTTTGTGTATAACTTTTGATTAAAAGATTGAAATCTCAAATAGATTGTTGGAGGTGAAAGCTTGCTTAATTTTCCAACCTTTCTTTAGTTCAAAGTTTTTTTCAAAAAGGTTATTTACAAGGTTAAAATTGCCTCTGAAGTCTGCTAACTTTAAAAAAAAATAGGAAAACCATCAAAGAAGTAAATAAATAAGTTTTTAAGCCCCTTATAATCACATGAAATTTCAAGTGGTGCAATGGCTTGAAATTTGAATCCCAACCATAATGTCGAAGGTTCAAGCCTTGGTAGTGGTACATGCCATGTAAGTCGGCCACGTAGCACTTGCCTACTTGGTATAGAGGTTAGCCACGTGGTGTTTGTCATGTAGCATTGCCACATGAAAATTTTGAATTATCCACGTGGCAATTTAGGATTGATCATTTATTTGTATTTTTTTTTTAAAATTGCCCAAATGAACCAAAAAATTAATATTTTTTTGTTAAAATTTTACATGTTTTTGTTAAAAAATCAACACTTTTTTGTTCTCAACTGCTCAAATTAACACATCCAAATCAATATAAAAAATGAATACTTTTTTGTTGAAATTTGTTAATTTTGACACTGTATTTTTCTAGTAGTGATACGGGTTTACGAAAGTTGAATTTGGATTTGCCTCTAACTGCTTCTAAATGGTTGGATCGAAAGAGATAGCCAGAGTGACTATCCAGGTTGTGACTGTAGGCTTACGAGGTTTGCTGGATTGATCCATAGGGTACCAACAAAGAGAACAAAAACTTTAATCTGGTGCAAACGGCATTGACCTTGCCTTTCTCTTCCTAACACAATTCCTATCTCACCACTCTTTCACTCAACTAAACGTGTGCGGAGCTTCACGAAAAAGAGAAGAAGAAGAGAATAGCGGTGGGCTTAAGTACCCACTCGGTGCCCAATGTTTCCGGAGAAGATAGGTTTGAAAATGTTCCCCATAACAGTACTCTAGTTTCCTAGTTTGAAACCTTAGTCGTAAGTTCTGTGAATCTGGTACTTTCTAGATTCTGACTAAAAATTTCGTTTAGTTACTAAACACCCGTTACATTTTTGCTTATCCAAAAACTAGTTATTCTAAAGTTTTGCACTACTGTTCTTAATTCCTTGCTTCTAAGTAAAAATTGAAATTTTTTATTCTACTCTGACCCTATTCTATCCTATTTTCTACACGTTTGAGTTTCACGTGCTCTCACATATCATATTTTACACCATCATTTTAAGATAATTGAAGATTAGTTTTGTTAGTTTAAGTAACTAGAGTATTTGTTTACAAGATTAGTCTTCAAAAATAAAAAATAAAAACCGATTTAAGCGCGAGGATAAAACTAGATAACAAATTTCTAGGAATAGTCCTTAAGAATAATCTAAGAACTTATAGCAGAATGCATGCATTATTTGACAAACTACTCTTTATTATGTATTAAACGACAATAACAAAGTAGAAAAGGGATCAACCACTTACAAAGTGACACATGTCACTTCAAGGGAAAAGAGGGCCACCCATTGGCTAAAGAAGATTAAAACGTGAAAAGCCAAAGAAGACAAAACATGAAAAGTTAATGCATATGTAAGGTAAGTAAACATCAAGATCAACTCAATTTGAATTATAGTCCATCCATACTCAAATTTTGATTGAAAAACTTAATTTAAAAAAATATTAAAAGTCCAATTACATATGCAACTTTATGATTTCCATACACTAAAGCAAATATAATCTTTTAAATACTCTCATGATTAAAGTCTAAACTCTCATAATTGCAAGTGTCACATCAAATATCTCAAATCCCAACATTTTAATAAATAAAAAAATTTAAAAGTGACAACTTAAAATTTAAAAGGTGAGATAATTTGAGAAAATATTTGCATTTATTACAAGTTGACCCTTATAAATTTGTTTGAGACTTTGATTTTTTTCACTATTTATTTAATTTATTTGTTAATTATTAAATTGAATTTCATTAAAGGCTATTAAGCTAGGATCTTGGTTAGTGTTGTTTTATTTGGCCTAATAAGTCAAATAGAAGAAGATAAAATCAAATTTAAATCTAATAGGAAAATTGATAAACCATTGGAGATAGTATTTTAAATATTTGATTTGAGACCTTGTGGGATGGCTTGAGTATTAAAAATAGTTCTAAATTTGTAAAAATTATCAAAAGCACTTTAAAAATTAACAAGTGTCGTACATTTAAAGGAAATATAGAAGTGCAACAAATAGAGCAAAAAATGTTGTCAGACATTGCTAGTATGAATTTAGGAAGGCTTGAGATATATATATATATATATATATATATATATATATATCCATTTTGAATTTTAAAAATCAAATTTATCCCTATCTGCGTTTTCCTTTATTGAAATGTTGTAAAAATATAGATAGGAATGCAATTCAGTTGAGAGTCTTGAGGACCCAACTAAATTGCATTCCTAATTCTTCAATAAGTATTCATACTTAGTAAAGAATTTGTATTCTTAGTAAATTTAACATCAAACTTTTACATTGTATCAAACTAATATTGTAAATTTTATATATTCTTATATTTTTTAAATAAATTTTATATATTCTTATGTTTTTTAAATAAATTTTATATATTCTTCTGTTTTTTAAATAAATTTTATATATTCTTATGTTTTTTAAATAAATTTTATATATTCTTATGTTTTTGAAATGAATTTTATATATTCTTATGTTTTTGAAATAAATTTTATATATTCTTATGTTTTTGAAATAAATTTTATATATTTTTATGTTTTTGAAATCAAATAAATTTTATTTTAGAAAATAAATTTTATAATTATTTTGGAAGTACTAGTTTTATTATTATCTATTAAAAGAATTCCTCATTTATTTTACTTTATTCATTAGAATTTAAGAAAAAAAAGTTTTTAGAGCATATTTATTATTACATTAACTATGAAAATTTTGCAGGAGAACTTTATACAAGAAGCTTTTATTTTTATCACAACTTGAGAATGACTTAGAGGATTTGAGGAAAGGATACCCTTCAATTCAAATCCTAGTACTTTCTTAGTCTTAAAGAAAGGGCCATTGCCAAATCAACCTAAATTTGGTGACGGATGTGGTAGTAGCACATTGACAGCCGCTTCAACTAATTTATATGTTGCTCTTGCACTACTCCCATTTTGGTATGTCGGGTTTTTTTTCACGCCTCATACTTTTCATGTAAGTTCATTTTTGCCATGGAGATTGATTGTTAAATTGTTGAAATTTTGGAGGCCACCATTGCTGAAGAGCGCTTATTTTGGTGCTATAAATTGAAGTATGAGCACCTACATTTTTCACACGTAGAATTCGAACGCTTGTTCTCTTAAATGTGAGTTTCTATTATGTGAAAATAGAGTTTCAGTGTTGGCATCAAATGAATTTAGTTCTTTGCTTTTAAGTGCGAGATTGTGGAAGTTTGTAATATATATTGGTGCGTTCTGTAGTTTTGAGCTGATCAAAATTAAGTTTGTGCAGATTGACAACTGTTAAAATGTTGGAATTTTGAAAAAGAAAGTTCAGTGATTGTTACGAAGAAGAAATCTAATATTGTAAACTGAGATTTGTTGATTTGCTAAATCAGTTAGTTACTTTATTTTAAATTGTAGAATTGTTAAACTTTGTATAATGGAAGTAGTCGATCTTAAATTCTTGAAATACATGCTTTTGAGCATCAGGATTACGATTTGGTCTGGCATTTATTATGTAATTGAGGAGTTTTCATGAAGAGCAGAGCTGAGACAAAGTCAATTAGAAGTTAGGAACGCCTTTGGTTGTTTTGAATTTCTTAAGTGCACCAAGTAGAAGTGTTTATGGGTTTGCATTAGAATCAATCATGTAGTGAAGGCTGTAATCACTTCTTGTTGGAGTTAGGGTTTTGTAGGGCTTCTCTTCTTACTTTCTTAATGAAAATTTGCGAGAAGATGGTACAATTCTTGTTTATTTTGTTTCCTTCATCATTGCAATTGACTCTTTGGATTATTGCAGTTTGAATTGTAGTAGAAATATTCATGCAAAAATTTTGGAAGTTACACGTGATGGTGGTCCCTGCTTCTGAGATTAACAAGCTTTATATGGTAGGCTTAGTGTTTCCCGGAGTCTTAAATGATCCTTCACCTATTCAACCTCTTATTCATGTTTCTGATCAGTGGCTCAGCACCAACCTTAGTTCCATTGCTCGAAACGTCCGGACTGTTCGACGATACATTGCACTAGTCCTTCGCTATGACGATACTATTAAGGTGGTAGTGATTCTACTGGGATCCGCACAACTAAGCCTTCCTCACCGCTTTATTCCGTGGTTTGGGACCCAAAGAATGTGAAACCAGACCCGACAAATTTTGCACCCCAACCCACAAGATGCATTTGTAAATTGGCTAGGGTTTCTCAATTTCACTCATGCTCTACGGGTGTTAGTCATTCAGGATAATGAAGCGGTGAGGATGACTACACTAGGGCTAGCATATTGTCTCGAGACAAGATATGGGGATGTATTGAACATTTTTGTTCTTTCAAGGCAGATCCAGCACTAACTAGTACTTGTCGAAGAGATCACATTAATTTCCATCAAAGTAATACTAATTATCATATATTAGATTTGTCAGCTTAACATGGATACGGGAATATATATATTCGACAAAGTGAATTGTCGAACTTATAGAAATAACTAACACATATACAATGTCATTGAAGACTAAAGAGTGATAAAATTCAAGTGCAGTTGTAACATAAGAATATACCCATAGATAGGTACAACAGTTTAAACTTCAGTAGCACAGCAATTCATGAATTTCAAGTTCAGCAATTCATGAATTTCAAGTTCAGCAATTCAATAATTTAACAATTTACAATTAATCAACGTAGCAATAAAAAATGTCGAAGGTCATAATTTCTACATTTCAAAAATATCCAATTCTATAATGTTTCAGACCGTGCTGTCGTGCTGTAAATGCAAATATTATGTAAAAATATGTACATCTATATATTTTAGATATATTTTAATATTTATAACGTAATAAAGAAAATGATGTCATTTGAGATGGCTTCAAGGTGATGCCTTATCTTTGCTGTTACAAGCAACTATAAAGAGAAGGATTCACTTGAGAGTTTCATCACATTTGATTTGATTTTTCTTTATTTTTCATTTAGATTATATTATGTCGAATTGGAGGGTTTTTTCTGAGTCTCAAGATGAAGAGTCTCAATCAGAGTGAGAGTTTGAAATTCCTTTATTGCAACTGCCGGATCAACCACAACAGTCACTAGTTCTTTCATTGCTACATAGGCGGCCAGAAGACGAAGCTAGGCCATCGCAACCTCCAAAACAACCTCGCGTGGAGAAATGATGGCACGGCAATCTTTAATGTGACACTCGAGCATTCATGATTGTATTGCAAGTTGGATGTATTGAGCCCGGCAGCCGTGAAGTTACATTTGAAGGATGTTTTGAAGGTTTAAATGATGAGCAATATTATTGCATGGTGAGGTCTATCAAAGAGAGTCGTGGTCACCAACGATGGTTAGAGGGGCCAGTCAACCCTTTAACTAAGGCGGATCGTGCCGATTACGTTGCTGCTACTATCAAACACATCTTCAAATTCTTGCAAATGGAATGATATTTTGATTGAACCTCTAGTTTTTTACCTCTGATAGATGTATGTTGAGTTTAGTTCTTCATTCCATATTTTGAGTGATTTTCTATAATAATTTTGTGTTTGAGAAGTAGTTGGAAGGAGATATTCAAATGGTTTGCCTTCTAAGTGAACTTGAAGTGAATTTCCTTCAAAGATAAAGACAAGGAGATAGTTGTAGGGCCAAATAAGTGCTCAATTATTATTAGAGGAATTTTGGGAGTGAGTTAAGGGTTGACCTCACTTGTTTGTGTGGTTGGAATGAAGATAGGGTGGAGAGAAAGGTGGGTACTATTCATCTTCTCTCCCGTTGTGAGTTTAGGGAAGGACCCGAATGTTTGGGGAGCATTGTGTTGTGAGTTTTGAAAATTTTGAAGTCAAATTTTGTGAAGTTGTGTATCATGTTGTCTTCTTTCTAAATTGATCTCACTTGCTTGATTTGAATTGTGAATCAAAAGTTGTATTAGTTTGAGTAGAGGGAGGTTTGTTACCTTTAAAATTAAAAGACAGAGACTTCAACCAACCATAAAAGACAGACAGATTCTTGGTTTGCAATAAAATTTGGAAGAAGTGTAGGAAATTGAGTTAGCTTTCTATAAAAATATCATTCATTCTATTTGGGGCTTGTATGAATGAGATATGAGTGTAAAAGTGAAGGAGGGTCTGCCGCATTTTTTTTCTTGAGGCCGAAACTTTGAGTGGTCATGAAAAATGGATAAAGTGTTAATTTAATTTGAATTTTGAGAGGAAGTAAGAAATGTTATTAGTTTTCTAAGAAGCTATTATTAGATGTTATCAAAGCATTTATGAGTAAGTTGTGAGTGTGGGAATGAAGGAAGGTCTGTTGTCCTCACTTTTAGAGGCCGAAACTTTGAACGGCTATAGATATTGGTTAAAGTATTAGAATGAGTTTAGATTTGGAGGAAGTAGAGGGAATTGTATTGACTTTCCAGAGAGATATCACTCATTCTATTTGTTGTGAAGCAACGGTGGTGTTCATTCAAAGTTTAGCTTTGAAGTTAGAGTTGAGGTGGAGACTTGAAGTGATGATTTGAAGTTGGAATTGAGGTTTGAAGACATGAAGATTGAAGACTCGTGTGTTGTGGCTTGTGACTTGTGGCTTGTTATTCCTAGACAGATTTGGAGGCTTGTTGTCTTTCTATTGTTATTCCTAGCTGGATTTGAAGGCTTGTTATTTTTCAATTTTGCATTGTAAGTCAATTGCGGGCTCTATGGGTATCCAGTATTAGTCCCGTTTTGTATTTGTAGCGACGAAGTGGGATTGATCACCCACATGGTCGATCTTATTTGTTGTTTCCACTGGTGAAAGGCGTTTCCTGGTCACCGTGGGTTTGAAATTTAGGAGTCAATCCTTCGGACGGTCAACTCGTGGTTTGGCCGTCTCGTTTTACTTGTCTGAACACTACTAGAAAATTTCATTTTTCTGTTGTTTTGGTCGCGTTGATCCGGTCAAAATCTAACAGAAATCTGTTGAAACCAACAGATTTCTGTCAGATTTTGACCGGATCAACGCGACCAAAACAACAGAAAAACGAAATTTTCTAGTAGTGGAAGCCGTGGGTTCTTATCACCTACCCTTACCTTTATAGAGCCACCACAGGATAGGCCAACGGAGAAGAATTTCAAGATTGAAGATAAAAGACAAAAGACTGAAGACTAGAAGATTTTATTGAAGATTAAAGACGAAGTTCAAAGATTTACTAACAACAATAAAATTTGTTGTTCTACAACATCATTCAGTACTTGGTTGGTGAATTTGCAGGTAAAGAGTTCACTCACCTTCATCATCCTTGTTAGTAGACTGGATTTGCAAGTGACGAGGTCACTTACTTCTTTGTCCTACAACCTCATTCTATACTTGGTTGATGAATTTTCGGGTAAAGAGTTCACTCACCTTCATCATCTTCATTAGTGAATTGGATTTGCAAGAGACGATTTCACTTACCATCCTTATCTTACAACATTCTTCATTCCAAAGTCATATCTAATTGCAGCCCGAATCCCTGTGATTTCCCAAGGCAAACCGCTCTCAACACGACAGCGCGGTCTGAACTCATTTATTAGTTGTTACCTCCGGCAATGATAATTGTCTTTGAAATTTAAATTGGTTGGTTTAAACCGTGCGGTTTGAAATCATCCAAGGTGACTATTTTCTAAAGTAGTGGTATGAATGTTTTGATCTCTACCCTTGACTCCAAATATACACAACCAAGTTCTAAGTAAATTTGAGAAATTCTATGGGTTATTGGTTGTTATAAATAAGTTGTCTTTCAAACAATAATTTTTTTTTATTAAAGCCTATTTCAAATTCTAAATTGGTAAATTCTTGGTAAATGACGGAAGTTTATAAGTCTTGATTCTATTCTAACTATTGGAATTAACTTTAGATTTTTGGATTATTTTCAATTCTTTAGCTTCTACCTCAATTCTAACTTGTACTCTATTTATTCAACTTGATTGATTTTCATTCAATTTTAACCTACTTTTGTTTAAATCTTCATTTGACTTTATATCTTTTCACTATCAATTCAATTTAGAGGTAAAATTAGTTTTAGAATCTTAAGAATATTTTCTAAAAGATTCCAACTCTAACGTATCCATTAACTATCTTATAACCTATTGGATAAATTCTTACACATTTTTTACTACTTTAGATAATTTTGGATTCTACTTCTACTTCGAAGGTTAATTAATTTTATCTTTGAGGTTCTACTTTTATCATCCTGAAAGGTAGAAAACCTCTTACTTTTGACCATCTAGATAAAAATTATTTACGGTGGAAATTTGATCATTGTCCAATTTACCAATTTATCCCGTTAATTTCTTTTACCTTCAAATTTTAAAATTACTTCTATCTTTGTCTTCTACTTTAATCTAAATTCTAAATTCATTTTAATTTCTTTTAGATGACCTTTAATCTTTCATCTATTTTTACTATGATTTTTCATTCAAGATAATTTTATTTTAATCTTGCTTCTACTTTTATTATTTTAAATGTTACTTTGACTTTGACTTTTGACTTTTATCCTTCTTGAGATTTTTTCCTACTCCAGAATCCAATTATTCTTTACAAGTGAATTTCGACTATTATCCGGTTCATCTAAATTTACTCTTTGGTTTCCTTTCTTTAAGAATTATTCATTTTTTCCCTCTCTTTGGATTTATGTTATTCTAAATTCTCTAATCCCCTTCTAATTCTTCCTCTAAACAAAATTATTAAAGCTCCATCCAATTATATATCAAACTTCTTAGGAACATAGCTTCTAGAGTATTTGCCGGATTTTGAAGTGTAATATATCTTTGGAAAGCTAATGAAATTTCCTACCTGATTCTAAATTCAAATCCTAGATTTTGATATATCCTAATGAACTGAATTTAATGACTACTTGCAGTCTTACAGCTAAATTGATTTTCATGTCCTAAATAAAATTGAAATACAATTAAGGGACGGAGTTTATGCACTCACTTCAAACATGATGTTCTAATTGCCCTCGTTGTGAACTTCCGCCACCACGACTTGATTTTATACCTCAGCCATTGCCTTTGTATTTCTTGTACTTTGCTCTTTAATTTGTATTTTTTGTGATATTTTTGGTCAAAGGAATTCTAATTCCTTTCCTTGTTTCAATTTTTTTCTAGTTTTTCTTTCTAGATTTTCTATTTTTTCTTCCCTTTTGAAATTTTGATTGAAAATTCAAATCTAAATATTATAGTCAAAAAACTATTTCTAATGGCTCAAAGGTCAACCAAACTTTAAACAAGTTGGGTTTACCTTTTTATATTAGCCACAAATTTAAATTATTCAAAGTCAAACTATTCTTTTAAGGATATTTTTCTAATTTGATTTTGAATACTAATTTAACTACATCTAAAATGTCAAACTAATTTTGAAATATGATTTAATTTGACTTTTTTTGGCTCTCCTTCCCTTTTCAAATGCAAACTTGATAACCTTCAACTTGATTCACAATTGCACTTCAATTCAGTTGCAAATTGTGAGAATGTTGATCAATAGTGAAAAATTTGAGTGGAAGTGAGTTTGGAGATGGCCTAGAGTGCAATAAATGGTGATTTGAATGCTCAAGAGGGGACCAAGCTGTGGTCAATTCAATTTAACTAGTCCAATTGAACCTATTTACTACTCCTCTTTTGTTGATTTGTCCTTCCTCCTTTTCTAATCTAGAAAAATTCTTAATTTATTGAAGATTAACTCAATTCTTTGGATTTTATAAGAATCTATTTCATTGTCAAATTTGTTTGAATGTAAATCAAAATGAAACTCAATTGAGTAAATTTTAGTTTTAAAAGTCAAAATTGGGACCTTATAGGTATCACTCTAAATTGTTGTTTGAACAACTAGAATAGTGAAAAAATTTCGAATTAGAATCCAGTACTTGAATAAACAATCCAGCTCAGAACTAGACACTCAAATAGTCCTTGTTGGGAGTCACAGGTGCCCAATTGGAGCCACAATATCTAGTCAGTTTCAATACCCTGCTACCAGGTATCAGACCAGGTGGCTGGCCGAGTATCAGATTGTCCGCCTAGTTGTTTCCTCAAACTCTCTTTTTTGGTCCATGTCGCCCTTTCTGAATTTTTGGATCTTTAAATTCCAATTTTTGAAATTATAATCTTCGTTGTTGCTCGCCAATTTGGATCTCATATTGGGGGCCCACTAATTCTCAAACTAAATTGGAATCAAGGAGGTGCAAAGGGTTGGTCCTTTGCTCTCTCTTTTTTTCTTGTCTCTTAGAGGGTTGGAGGGTGTGAGCCTGTGGAGGTACTTGAGTGAATGAGTTGTGTTGTTGTTATGGGAGGTTTATTTGAAGTAAAGTATTGATTTGAGAAACTTTTGTGTAACATTTTGCAAGAATATTGGTTGAGTGTTATATTTTGGATATGGTCTTTTGAAGAGTTGATACATGAGTGTGTCATGTTCTAAATCTAAATCTACTATGGAGAAAAAGTTATGAGGCATTGAAGTGGAGGTGTTTGGATTTCAAGGCAACCAAGGAGGATATATTGAGGAGCGTCATTCTTATTGGATTTTTGTGATATGAACGTGGAACTTGGAGGATACTCTTTTTATCTTATCTTCTACTTTGTGTCAAAAATTTATTTTCAATGGATTTGATATCAAAAAGTTATGTACAAAATACAACCGGGGTGTGAAGACAGTGAGGGTTTGAGAATTTAGTATTGGGGAAATGTCTACCAAAGTTGAACAGTATCTTGTATTGAATTGAAAGTTGGTATGAGAGTATTTAAGTAGTTGATCTATAATGTGACAAAGTTTTGAGTCATTTGAAACTACTGTCCAATAGTTATGCTAAATCAAAGTTAGGTATGAGAGTTTAGGAATTTTGACAAGGGTTAGAAAGTCAGTATTGGGGAAATATCCACCAAAGTTAGACAGTATCTTGGATTGAGTTGAAATTTGGTATGAAAGTGTTTAAGTAGTTGATCTACAATGTGGCAAAGTTTCAAGTCATTTAGAACTACTGTCTAATAGTTATGCTAGATCACAACTAGATATGACAATTTCTAAGTTATTGAAGGAATTATAGGATAGGGGTTTGGGAATATAGGGACCTTAAAAGTAGGTTTATGATTATTTAGGGTGTTTAGGGAGATTATTGATGTATACAAAGCACTTTCACAGTAAAAGCTCATTGAACTTAATCACAAAACCTTGTGACACCGCCACGTTGGAGAAGGCCAACCCACCATGTGGCACAAAGTCACAATGGATGGCCATGTGAATTGAACCTAAGACCTCAAGGATGGAAGTTCAAATCCTTAAACAAAACAAAAACTATACATATGCATGCACAACCACAATTTTTTCTTACTTGTCCATTTGCAAGTCGGTCATTATAGACTTAGTAGATTTTGGAGGCCATTTTCAACTAGTAAAATAATTTTTTTCAAAAAACTTTGAACTAAAAAAAGTTGGGTAATGAAGTTAAATTTCACCTCCAAAAATCTATTTGTGATTTAGAATTTCCAATAAAAAGTTATGACCAAAATTCAGAGAAGAGTAGCAAGGAACAATTTTTTTTTACATTTTCAAACATCCTCTTTGAATTTTGTCTATAACTTTTTGGTAAAGACTTGAAATTACAAACGGATTTTTGTGGTTGAAAGATAGATTGATTTCCCAACTTCCTTTAGTTCAAATTTTTTGGAAAAAAGTGTTTTACTATGCCAAAATGAGGTCTGAAGTCTGCTGATTTTACAAAACACCAAATAGTGAAGGGTTAATTTTGAAAAAAAAATTCATTCTACAAAGAATTTCAATCATAATAATTTAAATATTTCCCAAAATAATGAAAACTTCTCTTTAACTTGTATAATTAAAAATGATCAAGAAAGTATCAATTTGTTTGTTGATTTGGACATTGTACTATTCAAATCAACAAAAAATTTGTAACCATTTTGTTAACTTGTGCCAAAACAACAACAAAATGTAAAAATGGTCAATATAATACCCACTTCAACAAAAAATTGTCTTTTTTTTGTTGATTTGGACATCATTTTCTAGTAGTAGAAGAAATGATCATTGTAGAAGGCATAAGCATCTATCCACATACTTGGAAGATTCTTCACAAGGTTTCCCTTTGAACTTTTCAAAGGTATAAGAGGAAGGTGAAGGTTGATGTTTGAGGTGCTCTACATGGTAACTTTAATAGAATAAAGAGGAAGACATCAATTGTTCAAGCCATCCAAACTCTGCGCTCATTGTTGGAATCAAGTACAAACCACATGTTCCACTTGTCACGCATTTTTGAAAGTGGCGAGAAAGTTAGCCTGAAAATTCTCCTTACTAGTATCCAATGGAATTAGTTATTAGCCTCTGTCAATGAAGTAAAGATCACACGCTAAACTGGATCGTACACTTTCATATTGACATAACAAAGACATACAGTCTATCCTCAACATTTGTTAACACTTGAAAGCAAGGGATCTTGTAACATTCATTAACATTGATATTAGATACTCAATTTAAAATAGTAACATGGATAATACTTAAGCGACTTTGGAAATGAATGGAACAATAGTTGTATGAATTCACAGTAAAAATAGTGTGAGCAATATGCAATACTATTCATACCAACCTCAATATTATGCATATAATACATAATGAACCTAATTCAATTCCATCAAAATTTTATGTCTTCATAGCCCCAAAGCCTCCATTTCAATCCAACTATCACTTGTCGAGGTGAAATCATTGAGGAGGCGTAATGTTTATAATGTCTCCTCATAGTTAACAATATATTAGTGTATTTTTGGAAATTTCTCGAAGGAATGCAATGTTCCTCAACACATTTGTAATTTTTCTACTTTTGAAGGTAATAGATGTGAAGGTGGATGTATTGGCATTAGTTGTCACACAACAAGTGTAATGCGGTGAGGTAGCCCAAATTGAATTTGAAATGGAAGTCTTCTATTTTGTGCTCTATTAGATGTTATCCTATAGTACACCTATCCTATCGAATTTGGGGCCTCACATTGAAAATATAAATTCAAAGGGTACAAATTCTTAAATATGTTGCAAATATGAAGCCTTTGCTGTTTATCATCATTGAGATGCAACACAGGGACATAATTGCCTTTGCATTATATTTGTTATACGACTAGAAATGTGACATAGTTGAGGCACCACATCAATTGTAACAGTGAATTGAAATCACTTAGGACATGTGGATTACCACTTGAAGAGCTCGGATACTAAAGAGTGGCCATGTGTTTTCCATTGCTTGTAAGCAAATAAGGCATTGGAATTGTGTCCAATATCACAACCTTGCTTTAGTAAAATTTGACAAAAATACTTTTACAAATACATGATCAAAAGAAGAGGAGATTCCTTTGCAAGATGTAGCATTTGCAACAACTTGAAGCAATTGCGGGCCTCGCATACACTTGGATCTAAGGACTACAATCGAATTCAAAGGCGTTTTAAGAAGCACTTGTTTTTTCAAGAGACTTATCACCATGCGTACCACCATAGTCGATGGTTATCTAAGTTGCGCCCATTCCAACTTTTGGCCATCATGCATGACAAAATAGACCATTCCAAAACAACATTTTCTACATTTGCAAAGAAAACAAAAGTACTAAATGGATTCATGAAGTTGCCCGTCAAAGTGACTGCAATGTTTGCACATGGCCACGACGATGGCAAGTACGTATAGTATAGTTTAGATGTTTCCCAACGCAATAGCAACTTCACCATGGAATCAATCATGAAATTGGAAGCCCCACCTGCCAAGTCTTTCTAATCATTATTTTGAAGGTCTGGCAATATCGAGTTGTATCGAACATTGCCTAAGGATAGCAAGAATGATTTGTATTAGTTTCTTAGAAGACATTCCTTTAGACCCAATTACAACTCGACCGTTGCCACTGGTGCTTCACATTCAAATGGATAATTTTTGAAAGGAAAACAAAAACAAATATATTTTTTATTTTTAGTCCTTCCTGATTGCAAGACGGATTATGAAAGAAGTGGTGGAATCTTTCATGATAATAGAACACATGCATGGCGACATCGATACATTGTTTAAGCAATGGAACATGGTCCTCTGCAAAAAGGACCATCCAACATTGCCATTGTTGATGCAATCGTACATAGAAATGAAAAAAGTTCCATTCATTCCACACCTTGTAGAAGAAGTGTCTAATTTCAAAACTTACATGAAACCTTATTTTAGGATGAAGAAGAAGTAATTGGTCATTTGAACGGACGACAATACAAATTCTTCATAGATAACAACGGTTGGCCCATCATGCAATATAAACTAGCATATACCAACATTTAGTGATTTCCCAAATATGGCTTGAAGTTATAGAAGGAAGATGCAGAACACAAACTTCAACTTTTTGAAGGTGATTCTCCACATATGAAACCTTAGAAAATAACTAATGAAGTAAAAAAATGTCCAAGGACATGCGACAATTGTACACAGGGTGGAATATGAAGACCAATTTCAAATGAAAGATCAATCGAGCAACATCTAAAACTAACTATGTTTCAACAAACAATATTATGGCATCTTGGAAACCAAAGAAGAATAATGGACCCAACTTTGTTGCACCACAACAACAAATTTGCTTCACCATTGATAATTTACACCAAATTGCAAAAGAAGAACAATACAAATCAAACTGAATGCTCTTAGAAGAGCCTTTAGAAGAAAGGATCTCACATGCATGCAATGTGACCATGCGTCGCTTTTTATTGTTTGTCTACTCCTTAACTACTTTTTTTGGACTACCAAGCTCTAAGGCAAAATTTAGGAAGTATATATTTTCACCTTTATCGTATATATACAGTAAAACAAAGCAAGGCATGTTTTAGAAACTTAGATGAATTACAAGTTGTTATTGAAAGAGAGTGGAGGGCAATTAGTGGTATAAAGCTCCTTGAATTATGTAATTCTATACCCTCTAGGTTACAAACAGTGATTGAAGCTAGTGGAGGACATACACATTGGTAGATTTCAAATATCTTTTTTTATATGCATTTTTTGGATTTGAAATTTTGCACACATGTATTCAATATAGAAATGGTCTTATGACAAAAATATCATAATTAAAAAAAATCAGACCTAGGGAAGGTATCGAAGTTGGTAACCTTAAAATTGTTTCTCATAATTACACGTGTTGGTAGATTTTGAATATCTTTATTTTGAGTGAATCTTTTGGCCTTGAAATTTAGCACACATGTTATCAACATAGAAATGATCCTTTGAAAAAAGTTTCATGGTAAATTAACAATTTTTAACCCTAGGGAGGGTGTCAAAGTTGGTAGTAGAAAAACGGTATCCTTGATTGTTTCTCACAACTACACATATTGGTAGATTTTGAATATCTTTTTCTTTGTGGATCTTTTGAACTTGAAATTTTTCAAAAATATAATCAATATAGAAATGGTCTTATGCCAAAAATTTCATAAGAAAAAAAATTCAATCCTTAGAAAGGTATCAAATTAAGTTGAAAGTTGGTAGTAGTGAAATTTTTCTCACAGCTACACATGTTGGTAGATTTTGAATATCTTTTTGTGTTAATATTTGGCCTTGAAATTTGGCACAAATGTGATTAATATAATGATTATATCATCACAAAAATTTCATGGTCAAAGATCAATTTCTTAGCCCTCAGAAGGCTATCAAAGTTAGCAAATGTGAAATTTCCTTCCCTGTGAATGCAAAAATTCCATTTTGATTGGTGCCCCTTGTTTAATTCCTCATATTCTAAAACTTGAATGTCAACATAATCTACTTGATGTATTACATTTCTTGAAGATGTTTTTAAAAATGCGATTTTTACGTTTAAAGAGAGTTGGTACCAACATCCCTTTTTTCTAATGGTATAATAAAAGTCTTAAGAACCACCATAATTAGAAGCCATCACTTTTTAAACCTTGAAAAAGATCCATGTGAAACTTACAAATATTCTATGTGTAATCAAATTTAAAAGGAATTTTAGTTTTTGATTTCAACTTTTATTGAAAAACATTGGTTAATATAGGAATAAATGTAGCTTTGTAGATGTGACTTATAGATCATATTTTACAATTTTTTGTTTAAAAATCATCATTCAATTATTATTTTAAATTAAAATTTATAATACAACTTAATAATTTTGGAAATATTGATTGTCCCTCACTCTTTATAGGGTTAACTTAGGTGAGGTCTAAAACTCAAATACTTCATGAAGAATTTACAATGTAGAAGGCACAACAAATTATACCTAAAAAAATTTTAAATCAACCAATTAGTATGGCACGTGTACATTCATTTGACATTCCATTTACATGACTTTTCCTTTTGCATCCATAATTTTCATTGAGCTCTAATTTTTTTTAAATTATAGCATGCTACTATTGAAGATGTATTTCATTACTTCAATTTTTAGATCCAAATTTTTTTTATCTTTGTTTGGGAATTTTTTATATACTTACAATGACAAATTTTCAAGTTTGATTTCCATGTCAATCAAAAGTTATATTTTTGCCAAGGACCTTAAACCAATTCTATTGACAATTTTACTAAGGTATATTGCACTTAATTATGACCTATTTCTAAAATTGACTTCTCTAGATATTCTTGCCTAAAATGTATAGCTATTATTTATGGGAGTCTACTCATTAGAAGAAAACCATATTAAATTCCATGTTTTTTTTCCAATGATCTGTATTAGATGGCCAATTTTACAAGGTTGTTAGGACCAAGCATTGCATTTGTATTGAGAACCTTGTTGAAGCTAACATGATATGTTGAGAGTATAAACAGTAATTGATAGCACAATTTCACCATATCCAACTTGTATTACAATTAATGCAAACAATGTTCTTCCACACATGAATGAGCCAAGCTGCCATATAGAAATCACTATACTATCAATTTGCCTATGTGTAAAAGGATGTTCTACTATATTCTATCAAATAAATTCCTTTGCAAATAATAAATTTGAGTTATCTTGAAGGTTTTCAACATAAATGGCTCAAGCTATTGAATGAAAATCCTACAATATCAACGGTTGATTTTTATTTTTTGAAGAAATCAATTGATATACATTGATCAAAGCCACTATTGTGACGCGGTGACAAATGTTGGACATTTGTTAATTTTAGGGTTAGGATTAGGGTACCTCTTTCTCTTTAAGATCTTTAAAACTATTTGTTTGCAACATGAAAACTTCGCACTTGCAACTTAATAGTTGCCTTGGGTCGTTTCTATTGAGGCGCAACCAACTATACAAATATGTATATATTCACATTTCTTGCACACCTTTTAGATTCTAGATTTGTTGTGAATCTTTCACGAGTTTGAAAACAAGAAGTAACACATTATGTGTTTTGATGTTTTGAATGTTGTCTACATTTTTTAATACAATACTATTAAACTCAAGTTTTTTGTACACTATGTGCTTGGATTCAAACCACAAGTTGTGCTAATACAATTTGTCTAAAATTTTGCATTAAAAGAAGCTTTTAGTTATGTTTTTAGAAATTTTGGCATATTTTTAAGGATGTACGTCCATGCTACATTTATTAGAATTTTTTTTTTAAACAAGGGGCCTCTATACAAGTTGTAGATGTAGTTTGCCAGTATGTTGTGGCAATTGATTGAGTTGGCAGTCCCATTAGAAATGGTAGCTGTAGCAATGGAAGGAGAAGTAGAAACGCAAAAGCTTATTAGTGTCATTAGGAAAAAAGTGAGTCTTCAAAAGAGTTATGAATCAACGGACAACGAAAATAGCAGAAAATGTTGGTCAAAAAGTTCTTTTTGGCCAACAAACAAGAGGGCCTAATGAGTATGGGATAGTTCACTTAAATAATTTTAAAAATATTTTTAAAAATTTAAATTAATTCTAAATACAAAATTATAAAAATAATTGAATCTGATGTGGCATTAGTGTGACCACATCAAACTACTATTTCTAAATTAGTTTTAAACTTTTTAAACTTTTTAATATATAAAGATTAAAAAAATAAAATTTCAAATTGTTATAATTTTTTTAGTTAATTTTAATTTTTTTAAGATAGCCACTATTCATCATTGACAATGAACAACCCTTGAAGGGACTATGACTTCCATTGATGGAATTCTCACTACAAAGTAGTCCTTTTGAGGGTTCATTTTTTTTCTAATGCCATTTCTTTAACAAAGACTTTGGCTAGGTGTTGTTGGGAACTTTTAAACCTACGATGTTGTATTTTGTACTCAATCCTAAAATTATTGTAATTGTTATCATATATAATATCAAAATTGGTGAATTTGTAGCTTAGGTATTGACCTTTATTCTATGTTGATATGTTTGAATGCTTCAGTGTTGTCAATTGGTTGAAAGAATTTCATACTTGCAATATGTAACAACACATTTTTTCAAAACTATATACATTGCAGTGTGTATATTTAGAGAAACATGGTTATATGGCAAGGGCTATTTGCAATTGATATATTTGTTTTCAAATAGCATGTCAAATACAATATGGTACTTTGATTAAACACAAATGAAGTGTCTAGAATATAACATGCAAGTATGAATCTATATTGTTCATTACAATACTATGTTTAGAAAAACATGCACGCATTGGTACCAATCTACTTCACTAGTGTTAGAATCGGTGAACCTTGTTTGGACAATAAAGTCTAACATTGTGGCAAATTTGAGTGCCACATTTTCTAAAATGCATTTGCACTCGACTACATTTATATCTATATTTGTGAAAATGCATTTGCGTTTGATAAAATATGTTCCTCCAATTTGCACATATGTAAATCATGCAGTTATGAAAAACAAACTAAAATTCCAATAGATGAGCACATGACAATAAAAACATAGTCTAGGAGACTCCATGTAAACACACACAACAAAGGACACATGTTGTGCCAACTAAACATAAGATGGGCCAATGAAATTACCATATCATATTCCACATGGCAAATGCACAACGTTTTGCCATAGAGAATATCAAAGTGAACCTAAGAAACAACAAGCAAACACAACTAAAATTCCATATTCTAAACATGACTCTCAACAAAATCCATATGATCACTACTAGAAAATGGTATCCAAGTCAACAAAAATCTAAAAACAAACTATTGACTAGGATACTGTATTGATCATTTTAACAATTTTTTGTTGATTTGGTACAAGCTAATAAAATAGTGACTGAATTTTTGTTGATTCAAATAGTACAACATTTAAATCAACTAAAAAAGTTACTTTTTTCGTTAAGACATGCCTCTCACTCACTCATAATGAAAAAGAGGTGACTTCATCGACAAAAGAGAGGAGAAGACAAGATCTTTATACAAATGGGGTGATAAAAGGTTTAACAAATCATATGGGATATGTGAATCGCTCATAGTCTTAATCAACATATCCCATATGGTTTGTTCTACCTTCTACCATCCTATTTGTATAAATAGCCTGTTTTCTCTTCTTTCAATCACTGTAGTGACCTCTCTATTATCATCAATCTTCAAGTTATAAGAAATTGATCTCCTTTCTTCTTAATAAATTATAAAGTTAATTTTCTTAAAATTAAATTATAAAGTCTAATAGTCCTATCTATGTGTTGTTTTTTGCCTATGGGACAATTTGTATTGAGTTGGTTTTAGGCTTGCCAAGTGGTGGCCATTCATTGAGCAAATTTATAAATGAATTAATATTATTATTTTTTGACTTGACCACCATAACAAAATGAACAACAATTTTTTGTTAGGTACTATCCAAGACAACGCGATCAAGGATGCAAACGACATCAACACTTTTTTATTAATTTTTTGTTATGGTGGTCACTATTTTTCTACTAGTGGATGCTTTAAGTTGACTGCTAGCATTTCTAAAAACACATTTTTTGCATTCCACAAGTGTTAATAGCAACAAGTTTTTCTTCTAGTAACTATCAATGTGACAATGTTGGGTATATTTATTTCATCACTTTGAAAATCCATAGATTATTCATTTTATGCCTCAAAAATGTATATGAAGAGAATTTAGAAATTGGCTTTTGACCCCCAAAAGATCCAATATAAATTCCAACAACCATTAATCTCGGGGGGTGCACTACAAAGGAAGTTCATGGGTGAGGAGTGACCAAATTTTGGACCCTCTATATTATATCCTAATTTTTTTTTTTTCTGAAAAAAATATATGAATAGATTTTCCTACTTTGAATTTTATGTTCTGAATTATTGGTATTTTTTATGTTAATAATAATTAGTTACAAATTTTAGAAGAAAAAAGATACATTGTAAAGCTAAAAATAATTTTCACACCCCTATATTATATAAGAAAAAAAAATTTGATAAATGAAAAAAAAAATCTATAAAATAGCTTTCTACTGAAAGTTTATTTTGGCTAAATATTGATACAATAGTCATCTTCATGTGATCTCTATAAATATTTTAGTTGAAAAACATGCCATTTTAGTTTATTTTTCAATCCTTTCTAAATAATGTATCACATGTTATTTAGGATTGAAATTTTTGGTAATAGAACCCTATAGACATTGTTAAACAGAGCTCAAAATTGTAGGTTGAAATTATAGTTTATTAAAAAGTAATTAGGAAAAGTAGAAATGGGTAGTTAGGGTTTGGTCGCTCTTCACCCATGAACTTCCTTTGTAGTGCACCCCCCGTGCCATTAATAGAAGGAACCATACTCAAATGTTTATGTAGATGATTTTAGGGTATAAAGTATGTACATCCATAATCAATAGTGTTTAAAATATAACACCTACATTGGAATATGGACCACAAAACATTACAAAAAAAATTAGATATTGATGATACAAGATGTACACAATCAAAACAAGAGAGATATTGAGAGCCTTGTGGGTTTTTTTGTGCACAAAAAGACAATGTTTTAAAAATTCATAACTTATTCATGTGACATCCCCTAAAGACATGCTAAAGTGCATTGAAATCCTTTTTCAGTTGCCAATAAGATCTATATTAAAATTATTTTGTAATAGGAATTATAATTAGAAGATTATAATTAGTACAATTACAAGTGCACATATCTTAGTTAACCCTTGAAGAATACCTACACCATTCAGTTAAATTCAAATCATGTTAGTTATTTCTTATTTTACATAGGATTAGTTTACTAAAAAATTAGTATTTCTATACAATGCATTTCAATACTTTGATCTATTTTTCCTTATAATTGGATTTCAATATTCAAAATTATTTATTTGCTTATAGAAAAAAAACTATCAAAATAAAGCTCTTGAAGTATAATTTTCATTCTACTTGAAAATTTCATAAATTACAAATTTATGAACAATTTATTGAAGTTTGAAGTTGAGGATCTACATATATATATTTCTAAATATAGAGTGACATGGATTGCTTTGCTATAATAGTATGTTTTATATTAGAATATAGTTTTATTTTAATATTTTAATATTTTAAAATTCCTAAAAGATTGTAGAGCACATTTTTTTTAACTTTGCAAGCTCTATTGACTTCATTATTTGGAATTTTTTCATGAAATTTTAAGAGAGATGCTAATCATTTAAATCTACATGTAAAACTTTATTGCAAGTCATTCTACTAGATATTGCAAAGGGTATAAAGTATTATTGATTTTAGTGTTGAAGTAAACAACTAAAAATATATTCTAAAGAACACAAAAAAAATTTTGATTGTTTAGATTGATACCTAAAAAACATTTCAAACATTCAAATCTAAATAATGAAATGAAAGTTATGAAAAGATTTATTTTGCAAGCAATGTAGGTAGAATATTTATTACAAAATTCACTCCATGAAGATTGATAACCCTCAATTTCTTGTAAAAATTAAAAGCAATTTAGTTTTTTTTTCATTAAATATCACCATTTACTTTATAAATTTTTTGAAGATGAATTTGAAAGTATTTTTGGTGAATTTTTTTTCATGCATTGTACCCTCAACCTAGCTTTCAACATGTTCACTAAAAACACAGAAGTCATGGGATATACTTGTTTTTTTCTTAAATCCTCACTTTTAGAAAGGGCTAAAAAATCCTACTTTTAAAAGTTTAGGCACATTGAACTTGCTCTAGGTAGGAATTTCCACTCTAAAATTTTGGGTATATGCACTTGATTATGTTAACAAAAAGATCCTATGCCTTGCTTTGAATATGAGTATTTTGAAGCAGTTTTGGGTGGATCCACCTTAAATTAAGATGGGATAGCTTAAAGTGGGTACACTGAAAAATTGCTCTATGCCTAAACCTACCATCATCACTCTCTACACATCTTAAAAATCAAAATGTATGTATGTTGAAGAAACAATTTTATAACCTCTACCTCCATTACCTTGATTCTTCCTAACTTTTACATATGGTATCCAATTGACGTATTCTTTGGTGTGTTGGAACCTCCTTTCACTTAGCCAACAATAAAATGCATGAAAATTTTACCAATTTAATAATAGTTACTAGGCACAATAGCAAAAAGTGTTGGGATTAAAGGGGTACTCACCTTAAGGTAGGATGCTCTAGAAGTGATGACTAATACAAAGGTACACTTTTCTTTCTTCAATCAGCACCAACAATGTACATTTTAGAAAGTAATCACTTTTTGTGTCCACTGCATTTTACCTTCAAAATTTGTAACTAATTCCATATAGGTCCAAAAAATATGGAATGACTTGCAATGGGTTCAATGCCTATTCCTTTTTCTTCTTACAAAAATTTACTAAAAATTGTTTCAAGGAATTTAGCTCCCCCCTCTCAAATGCAATAAGCTCAGTTCAAAAATCACTTTAAGAGCAAACTAAAAGTTACCTTATGTCTTGGAAGAGTTGAAGCATTAGATGTTTGGAGAGGCATTAAAGGGTTGTTTCAAGTATGTTCTTCATGCTATGAACCAACCATTGTTGACCAAAATGAAGAATATTAAAAAATAAGAACTAAAAATTAAAAAAACTAATGAACTAATTATTATTATTCGACATGGTAGTTGCTTTGCCATATAAAATTGTTGTTTTCGCTACGTTTTGACAATCTAGGATATTTAAGGAACTCACTACCTTGTTGAGTACGTGAATCTCATCTAAGGTAAAACTACCCTAATTACTACATAGATTTGTTATCTAGGCACTTTGAAAAAGTTATGTGTCCGTTCCCATATTTTCCAAAGATTGAAAAGTTTGAGAGAAGTCAATTGCAAAAAGAATAAAGACATTCCGACAAGAAGTGAATTTTTATGATTTTTCAAAGTTAAAATGTTAAACTATGAATAAATCCTTTGTTGAAGCATAGACAAGCAAACCCTTCTTAGAGTGTGGATGGTGGTATTATTAGACAATTCTACCTTAACCCCTTCATGATGTTGCCCTCTAAAAGAGTTGGCATATGTTGTCCATAAATTGAATTTATTTGATCCTCTTCGAACACTCAAAAATTCTTGAAAAAATC
Source organism: Climacium dendroides (assembly GCA_950106755.1). NCBI lineage: Eukaryota > Viridiplantae > Streptophyta > Bryopsida > Hypnales > Climaciaceae > Climacium > Climacium dendroides. The sequence goes on from OX467083.1 coordinate 20,210,833, forward strand.
TCAGTTGACCAGTTGTATGTTTGCCACTTGGTCTAAAACTTACAGCTTGAATGAGATTCATGTGCTACTCAATTTTCACTTTTGTATAAGGTAAAACACCCCATTACAGTCAAATGACCCATTGCAGTCGCCTAGGAATTGACCCATTGTGGGTTTTTTTGAGTATGTGAGATGTGGGCCACAATGCATGTCTTACATGACAGCAATGGAGTGAACACTGACCTCATTAAGAACTTCTGATTTTTCAGTGTGAAGTTCATTGTAAAAATTGACTTTTTTGGCCTTCTGTAATATAAAATATTTTGACTGCATTAGGTAGTGAGATGAGCATTACAGATTCAGATTTTGTTAGTTTTAAGGTAGTCTACAGACTCTTTTGGGTTGAACACTTCACAAATTCCTAGTGAATTCATACTTTGTCCAAAAAATGTAATTTCAATTGCACCCGCTGTTTCTCACACTTGTACTAATGTGGGAAAAAAATTGAAAAATTTCAACAACAAGATGATGTCAAACTCCTCATTCTGACCACAATGGGCTGTTTTACCTTACAGCAAGGGAGAACATAATTTAAAAATTTAAAAAGGAGCATCCCCCAACGGGTAGTATTAATAATGGTAACCAAGGCCATCATGAAAAGCCTCCGAACCTTCCAGAAGGAATCTTCAGTCCTGAGACATGCTCCACGTTCCCCAAATTATTGAAGATTCATGTCCATCTGCAGTCCGTGTCGGCCTGGACCAATCTTACGAACTTACGACTGTACGGAACACGGAGCACTCGACATTCATCCACATTGTTAAAAATCATCCTCTCTACCAACTGAGACATTCATCCTGTCCTTTCTCATCCATCAGTAGTGATAAGAACGGAAGATGCCCTGTCACCTCCCAGTCATCCCATTGAATCAGGCTCCTGGTGCTCCCGCTGATGCATATCCTCGGATAACTTACACGAAATTCATGGGGGCCTATTCGAAACGGCCGGTGACGCTTTTTTTTATGTACACTTTACCTTTCTACTTTTACTTTTAGGACCTTTCAGATGACCTTCTCTGGTACATGCTAAAAGGATGCTAAAAAGATATTCGCACTTGGTGGTAGGGGTGAGGTTTGGAATGTGAACCTGGTCCAGAAATAGGTTTAAATTTGTTCCTAAAACCTTCACTCTTCATCATGAAGTGCAAACATACCAAAAGAAAACTGAATTTCAATATCTACACCAAAACTCTATAATCTATCAGTAGTGGTTTTAGTGTGGGTACATGTAATGTCCATTTTGAGAGATCATGGGAGCACCTTTGCAAGTCAAGGTGTTTGCAGTACAAGACTAAAAAAGGGATGTTTTAAGGAATATAGTCCTAACAGTAATGACCTTTATAAGAGATTTTTAGTAAAATTTTATTGAAAACACGTGTATTTCTCTTATAGTGATGACATGCCATTGACACAATACGACTAAAGTTACAAAATTTTGAAGGCACTAAGACTAATAAATGTTCCATAAATATAGAAGCCATTCAAATGTTTCTAGTTTCATTTGTTGTTCATATGTTCTTTCATGTGTATTTTGTATTTTGTAACCATCATAAATTAAAAACTAAGTTAACACATCATGCCAAATAATTTTCTAAAAACAAGCTCCTGCATAAGCTAAAACAAAAATCTCCCATAATTTTTTTACTTCAATACAAAAAAATATTGAATAATCTCAAAAAAAAAATCCCAAATTAATTTTTAAATGATTTTCTTCCAAACTTGTCCTACAAGTCAAACAATGCATTTGACTACATTGTCATACTTAATCCCTAAATGCCTAAGGCACCAAATTTGGGTGTAGAAAATACTTTGAAGTTAAATTAAACCCAATCCAGTTATTATTTCTAACAATTTATATTTTTAATTTCTTTTTTGAAGTCTAGTTTTAGCATCAAAAATCCAATTTCAAAAATGATTGATTGTGATTTTTTTATTCAATATTTTGTGAAAGGATGTCTACTACAATCTTGGCTTTTTGTAGTATTGAGGGTTCTTAGAAATGACCTCAAATACACTAGATCTTGGAGAAAAAATTGCATTAGAAATTTATTTAAAAAAAATTGAAGAGTAGATTTTAAAAAGTGACAAATTGATTGGGGTTGTACATGTTAGGCCCTTTATCATCATATTTTTTTTATGACCAACTTTTTAGATTTGGCATGTAAATTGAAAAGAGGATTGAAATACTACAAATCGTGTTCACAGTTTTAACACCTTCATGATCAAACATTTTAATCTTTCAATTCATAAATAATATTGTTGTGTTTTCTTTTCCTATGTAATCTCTAACATGTCTAGTTTGAATTTGCACAGTTACAATTCAGAAAAAATTGATACAACTTATCAAAATGTTGGTTTTTTGTTCAATTTAGAGCAAATCCCTAGAAGCTCAAAAAAGGCCTTAAGCATTTAGGGGTTAAAGTACATCTCTACATCACAATATGTTGTGTGTATTTCAATACATAATGATAAATTTACAACATTTATAAAATGTACATACTTATATTCTTCAAAGAACTTTTTACCTAAAAATTGTGAATCCAACTTTGCTATAATTAGAAAAAAAACAAAAAAAACTATTACAACAAAATGCATAGTTACATTCCTAGTTTCTTCAAAGATTCTTACATTCATTCATGAGACATTTTTTTGCCGTTTTTTAACATAAGAGGGTTCATTCTAAAACATTGATGAGGATTAAAAGTGTTAGACAAATGACTTCTTGGGAAACTAAAGAAATCAAGAATGATCCTATTTTATTCTTGAATTTGATAATATTTGGTCAACTAACACAATAATGGAGTCATGACCTTGCAAGATTAAGAAAATTAATGTTGCCCCTAGGAGTACACTTTGATTTATCCTAATTGTGTATGTGACATGAATATATCAAAGTCACACTATTTTGAATTATTACATGTTGAAATATTACCATATTCTACCGATTTTCACCAGAGTAAATTTTTGTGGTGACACTAATTTCCCCACCTCACTAATTGGACGAATCAGTCAATTCGGTCGTCATCTCCACCTCCTGGATAGCCGTGTTCATCCAAACCAACGAACGAATGTCTCTCATCCGGATGAATGAGATATTCTCAGAATTGGTGGTCTCGCACAATCATTCAAGACTGCAAGCTCTTGCAAACAAGTTGTAGAGCAGGAACCGAGCGCTCGAGCCACCTTTGGAGTGCGATCTTGCGTTGCAGTTGACAGATTTTCTAGTGAATTTTTATCTTTCAGTTTCAGTTCCGAGCTCTTGTTCAATTTCCGAGCACAGCTATGGCGGTGCCTGACATTGGCGGAGGAGATAGCAAGCCCCCATCAGCTCCGAAGAAAGTCATCATCGACACAGACCCCGGCATCGGTAGGGTTTTATTAAGAATGCAATTGACCTTATTCTCGGTTTCGATTTTGTACGAAAAAAGAACGAGAAATTTCGGATTCGAATTCTGTGGGGATTCTTTTGTAATTTTTAAAAGACTTTTCTGTGTTTTTCTGGGATTTGTTTTTTGGTTTTGAATTTCGTTTCTCGTGTTCTTCCTGGATTCCTTTGTATTGCGATCGGAAAAAATTGGTTCATTTCTGCTTCTTTTTGTGTGTTTGGTTCACTTTTTGGCGTCGGACGAGTGCATTTTGAATTGATGAGGAGCTTCTTGTTGGATTTGCAATTGTTTGCAATTTAGAGTTTAGAACGATAAATTTTGTAGCTCTAGGGAAACTGTGGGTTTGAGGGGTTTGGAGTTTAGTATCGATTGTATGTTTGGGTATCTTAGATTACATCGACAAGCTATCATCAGTTACGAGACTGGAGTTTACAAGTCTGTTTGATTCATGGCGTTGAACATTTTTGCTGCAGATGTGTAGTGCTTGACCTAATTTTAGGCGTGTGCAGATGATGCGATGGCCATATTTTTCGCCTTGAAATCTCCGGAGCTGGCTGTCATCGGACTCACCACAATCTTCGGCAATGTGCAAACCGTCACAGCCACTGTCAATGCACTCCATCTGGTAAGCGTCAGGTTTATCCCCTCAGAGTCCCTGTTAGGAAGGCAGATGTGGATTTTGAGCTTTTTCCCCAATGACATGAGAAGAATTTAGACATCAGGTCTTCATTTTTTGTAAATTTTTCTTTTGTTCCCATTCCTACACGAACTCATTTAGAACCTTGCGCAATAACCACGAAGCACTGAGTGACCATGCTTGTTGCATTATTGAAAAATAGACAAAAATTACTATTTCAACATACTTGGATGTACTTCATCTGTTTCTTAAAGCTTCCAGAGTAAGCTCTTAAAAACATTCACAATCCACTTAGTGGATGTCAATTCTCTTTGGGGTAAAGAAGAGGATACTAGTTGCTTCACTTGAAGCATTTTAATCAGCATGTACAAGTATTTCAGGGGGAGATGAGAATAGAGTTGTGTAGTGATCACTCTGGGTATAAGAGCCAAACTGTCTTGAGATCAAATTGTATTGGCACTCAATGTATGAATTTTATTGCAATCATTCGAAGTGAGAGGTTATAGACCACTATTTAAGAGGTAATAAGCATCCCTTTAAAGGTCAGTTGTCATACACATTTAACGAAGTCCTGCTTCATTAGACTTCGTAATTGAACGCTTTTTTGGTAACAGGGGTCAGTCAATAGGAACGGGATGAGGGCCGTAGTGTTTTTAGTATCCTCTACCTTATTACACGCATTTTCAAATTGACTTGATTTTTACCAGCATGATTAGTACCATAGACCATAAAAGTATTCTGTAATGCTCGATGGTGCAATTCGTGTCACTAAAGAGGATTGCGTGCTATACAGGTGTACCTTCTTCTTTTGACATTGTTGCCTGATTGACATTCTTTTACTCACTTCAACATTATATCCTGATCAACATTCTTTTTACATTCTTTCTCTACAACATTATATGAGCTATGGAATGTTCAAACATTGGGGTTCACATCAAATGTTGCTGTTCTGATAATTTTGTGATTCTTGTTGCTTCCAGTTGGATTTCGCTGGTCGAGAAGACATACCCGTTTCTGAAGGATACAGAACTTCTCTGCGGGTATGAATCTCCCCGCAATTTACCACACGTAGGAGGCATCCAAATAAGAAGTTGAGGTTTAAATGAAGCTGCCACGTCCATGGTTCAATTTGAGATCGGCATTGTTTTAAATTGGCTTGTACAATCTCACCTCAATTGTCACTGAGATGCCATTTTTTGGTTATGGAGCTTGATGATGGTCCAGAGCAATGTAAACTGATTGCGGAAACATTGTATGGCAGGGCGCTGTGAAGGAGCGGATCGCTGATTTCGTGCACGGCTCCGATGGGCTTGGCAACACCTATCCTACTTTGTCAGATAGGAAACCTATTGATACATTTGCACCCGACTTTCTGATCCAGAAGGTCAATGAATTTCCGGGTGAAGTAACCATTGTTGCTCTGGGTCCTCTGACGAATCTTGCAAAGGTGTGCATTCTACATCTCCCATGAGTTTGAGGATGCATGTGGCGTTCGGGCGTTTGTTTATATATGTATTATCGGAATATCTTTTTAACGCCTACTTAAAATCTTGAAATCTGAAGGTCGGTTGAAAAATGTCTGGACAAGCCGTCAGAACAAGACATTTTAAGCAAGTTTATAAAAAATCTAGCAATGTGATTATTCAAAGGTTGGAGAGTTTCCCCAGGGCCCGTACTTTGCCGTTATACTTTGTCCCCAGAACTATGGAGAAGTAGTCTTGACAATGGATGGTAGAATGACGTGGTTGCTTACGTGGTAACACTTTTAGTGAGTAGTCTTGTCCGTTTGATCATTTTGTGGAGTTCTCCAAATACTATCGACATACAAAATGTTCAAACACATAACCGAGACCACTTAGCCTACGTTAGCCTACTCATCTCTTAATGTTTTGACATCTTGTCCTGTGGGCTTCAAATAGCTATGTCTGGCCTCAAGTTTCTTGCTTGTTCTCAAGGCTTGTCCGGAGAATTTTAAACTAGACCTTATTTTTAGAGGACCATGATCATTTTTTAATGCAATTCATTAGCTTTTCGCATTTGTTAGCTCCAACCTGTGATTGTCTTACCGTTCAGTCTGTACGCAATGAGGCTTATGAATACATGGGGTATGCGTGAGAGCAGGCAGTGGAACAAGACCCAACTTTTGCCAAGAAGGTGGGCCAAATTATCATCTTGGGAGGGGCTTTTCAAGTCAACGGCAACGTAAACCCTGCCGCTGAAGCAAATGTAAATGTTTTATTCATTGGTTCAACCCTCGTTTTTCTGATTCTGACCTTGTTCTTATGCTGTGGGAGCAAGCGTTCTTCAGTATGGGGTCTGATTGGTCTCACTAATCTGGATTCATATTAATGATTTTGAAACAATTGCAGCGCAAGGCATTAAAACCTAACGTACTTTATCTATCAAGAGTGTCGTTGCAAAGATTCAAGGACATGGCCTCTCAGCTCCCAGAACTTGCAGAAGATCACAGCAAAGTTCTGGAAGAGTTGAAATATACTCGAAGAATTGAAGTGAGGCTTAAGTTTACTCATTTAGTTTCTGTGCAGATATATGGTGATCCTGAAGCAGCGGATATTGTTTTCACATGTGGAGCTGACATATTGGTTGTCGGCATTAACATTACTCATCAAGTCTACTGGACAGGTGCGTTGAGCCTTGTATTCTTAAGTCTATACTTTTAGATGGTGATGATTCTAAATAAGCTTAAGTCATGGTTGAAGGTCCATACTATTCATTGCCTGATTTTTATAAGGTTGCGGTTCATCGTAAATGAATGCCCCCAATGTAAACACTTTGGTATGGAGCACTGACACTTGGATATGCTCTTCTGTCGTGCAGGACAAGATCTGGTAGACCTGGGAGAATCGAGTAGCAAATTCGGCAAGTACTTATATGCAGCATCACACTTCTATGCAAAATACCACCGTGAAGCATATGATATAGATGGTATGTGAATTTATAAACTTCAGGTTCTGTTGTCTCCATCTCGTTATTTGCTTGTCAAAAATGTAATCATGATATTCTCAAAAACCATTTTGTGTACAACGACCTTTTTGTTCATGTCATACTTCTATATCACAAAAGATACCTTATTAGCTTCACAAATTTAATATTGGTAAATTAATTTTCATCTAATAGAACATAATTCAATTTTAAGATTATGGTAAATTAATATGGTTTGTTGACTTATTGGTAACTTAACTCCTAAGGGATCTAGAGTTCATATTAGTTCATATTCTAGATGTTCAAAAGTGCTTCAAGGCAATGTTTTGTCCAAATAACTTCTCATTTAGAATCTTTAAAAGGCAACCTTCCTTTATGACCACTTTGATGAACTTGAGATATCTCTTATATTAAATGAAAATCGTGTCACAATTTCATTTGCCATATTTTCATCCGCACATTTTTTTCAGTCATTTGTTCCTACTAAATCCTAATGACATCCAAACATTTTTCAATGGTGCCGAGATCTATTCTATAGTGTAAATATACATCTATACAAAAAGATGAGCAAAAATGTGCAAAAAATTTAACAAGAATTTAGGTGTTGAAAAGAGTTAATAGTTGCGAGTATGATATCAAGTGAATGCCAAACACTAATATCAAGTAGTCATCAATTAAGTTGACATGAACTTAACATGAGAATTAAATTAATCTTATGCCTATTACTGTATAGTTAACAAACTCTGTCAACCTAATTCTGGCCATTGTTCATGTGGATCTGTGGTACTGGACCTTCCATCTCTATTGATATTTGAGACATTTCTGGGTCCTATTTGGTTTTATATTCACCTTTTTATAGTCACAAAAGTTCAAGATCAATCTTGAGTCCTGTAGGAGCAAAGCATGCCATTTTGTCACGAATATATGCCTAAAATCATGGCTAAATGAGGCAGAATGCAGATCACAACTTCGCTATCTTTGAATACTTAGTATTTGGTTGCTTTTGCAGCTATCTACTTGCATGATCCGGCAACAATGGTGGCAGCTGTGGACCCTTCACTAATGACATTCAATGAGGGAGCTGTAAGAGTTCAGCAAGAGGGAATTTGCCAGGGCCTCACACTCTTCAACAACTCGAATAAAGTGTACTGTTCTCCTGATGTCCTGAATCCAGAAATTTCCCCGTTCTGTCATTCGTTCTTTTGTTTATAATCAAAATGAACAGGAAAGTTTTCTGGAATTATGCTGGATAGTGGACATGGCAATATGCCTGTGCAAATCAGCAGTCATATTCCATGGCAACTGTAATACTGAGAAACTGTGTTTCAGTAATAGTAAACTGTTTCAGACGCTTTCACACAACATTGTAAATAGAAGCTTCCACATGATGTTTCATACAGAAGCCTCCCATCGATACATTCACAGGGAGCCTGTGTATGAAAATTCTGCTCATAAAGAGACCTCCCCATGAATTATGGAGAAGGTTTTCTTTACGATGTTGTCTAAAAGTTCCTGACACAGTCTACTTTTACTGAAAACCTTGTTTTTCTTTTCACTTTTATTCTTGCCTCATGTCATCCACTGCAATCTAACTCAGGGAGGGAATTGTTGCAGATGGCACGACCCAACAGATTGGTGTGGAATTCCACCTGTGAAAGTAGCAGTAGCAGTAGACAGTAAACGTGTAGCTTCGCTTCTGAAAGAACGTCTTACTGCTCCATAATTGTCAGCTCTTGAGATTTTCTCATGACATGAGCAGGTGTTGGTGACTCCCTGGTTTGAGTTACCCCTCAGATGACGTGATAATGGGCCAATCAACATTTGCCCTTCATGGCCGCCTGAATAATTTATTAGGTAGATGGTGCCATGTTCCAAACGGGGACCAGAGAGGGATTTTTTGCCTCTATCAAGTCCTTAATTTCAGACTCTTTTCCCAAGGCCATGGATTTGGTCATTGAGAGCTGGAGCTTGTGCTCTAGCTTTATTGGAAACATGATGGATTAATTGACGGCGAGTTGGAGTTTTGCACTAGCTTCCTGAAGGCCCAAACACACAGAAACCAACTGGCTCTCTCAACAGGTAAGACCTTGTGATGTTTTTGACTTGTTTTGTTTCAAGAAGTTGAATTAGAGCAACCTTAGACCATCTGAAATCATCCTCATATAATGTATGAGCACATAATTTTAACATTGTCTAAAATCGAGGTCATGAATGTTAGTACTAGGTGCTTGTTCACCTAAACAAAGACTGCATGAATTAGTTCAAGAATTACACACTAAAATATCTATAGACGAAGAAATTGGGAGAAATCATTGAACAAGTTTCACTATGTGAACATACCATTTTGGTACTCATTAGAGTCTTTCAACATGTAATTGTGTTTGCATTATGGGTGATCCTACTTTCAATTATTGATGCTTTACTCAAATGAATTTTGGAATTGAATGCTTTACTCACATGAATTTTGGAATTTTGCATTCAATTCAACATGCCTTCTATTATTTCCTTATTCAAATTCCAAATAGTATTTGAGTAACTACCTCTTTTGAGCTCATTGTCATTGTGACAAATTGCACAATGAGTTCAAAAGTTCATTAACCTTGGAATGATGAACTGGTAACCGTGGAGAGGAAGTGAGGAGTGGTCCTAAGATTGAGGATAGGCAGAGAATTGGGTGTCTGAATTGTTGTAAACAACATTGAGAGGCAAGCATTGTATGGTTGTCAGAATCGATCTCATGAGATCCTGAAAAGCAATAGAAGCAAGTACAAACATCATGGCTACAAATTCTGGGGTGCTATTTATGAGATGGTACCACATTTTTTGAACATGGGCAACTTCAAAAGAATAGCTAGAAGAAGTGGAAATTGATTTGCATGGAATTTCACAACTCGGATTTAGAAAATTGGACACCGAAGGTATTGGCACATGGAACAAGATGTACTTCTACAAGAATAATGACTGGTGAATGTGTTTTTGGTCACATAGCCTGGCCGAAAGTTTCATGGGCAGCTTGACTGTTGCAAGAGTTGATGGTTGCCATTTCCATCGCCAGGAACTGCTCGACAAATGAGTTCGCAGCATGTTTGTTTGAATTTTTTTTAGCAAGTTTTATGAAAAAATAAAGCCTTGGACAATGCCTCCGCAAGCATAGTGTTCTTGGTCACACAGCTTGGCTGAAAGTTTCAAGCCATCCCATAACCGTTTTCATTGCTTGTATCAATATTAGGTGAAGACAAACAAGCGTAACACTGCACTCTCAATTCCCAGCTCATCGTAAGGGCTATTTGTCAATTAAGTAAAACTTTGAATGAAAAATTTATTCATTTTGTCATTAATGTCATCGCATTGTCATCCAAATGCTATGAAATGGCACCCTCGGCATTCCAAGGTTAATTATTTATTTGTATTTTCTTTTAATTCAAAAGAAAAAATATATAATTTTAATACTTTCCCCTATTAAATTCCTCCATCCCTCTATATTTTTAAGGACCCTGCAACCCTCATCCTCTCACCCTTCATATATTTTTTCATATGCAGTAGGGTTTGCATTCCATATGGGATATATATGAGTGCAATATCAATATTTGTATTAGTATTCATATTCATATTCATATCAGTATTTATATCAATATCTTCGTATTTGTATCATGTCTGGATCTTGATCTCAATCAACAACAAGGGATTTTTGAAGATCGATGGCAAAGGAGAAGGGGGGCCATTTTTTCTTAAATAGAATCGATAGTGAGGGTTTTTTTGGTGGGGAGGGGGGCATCAATGCTAGAGGAACAACTATGTTGCCTCTTTTTAGTATATTGTAAATTGGTGGTCATAATCTACAACAAAATATTTAGTTGAATGTGCTTTAGATTAGGGTTGTTGTCATTTGCAATGGAAATTTTTGAGACCCATCCTACCACATGATTATTTGGAGTAAGAGAGTCATTCATTGAGGAGGACCATTCTCTAAACTTGTTGAATGGTATGATGCGATAAAAGTACAACAAGGCATGTTAGGATATTTCTTTTTTCATTGACAAGTTCTTCATTGGCCTTGGGGATGAGTAAACGTTAAATGAACTTGTTGAATGTTTGGATTCCTACTATGATCCCCTCTAATGGTTGTTTTAAATGAAACAATAAAATGTAAGCTCAAAGTGATCCATTTTGAGCACTTGGCCAACAACAACATTAGTCAATAATCTAGTAGTAATTGAGAACTTCAAATATTGAATAGTTTGGCTCAAATTTCTCTATAAACATTAGATTGTGAGTTTGGGTTTACTGAAATGCATTTGATTGTCAAGCTTTCAATGAATGACACTTGAAAAATACAACAATCAATTTGGTTTAAAAATATATTTGAACAATATGCCTTGCACTTATACAACTTGCCCATAACCACTACAATGACAAAAGTAGTACCGTGACATTTTTTAGAGTTGTGAAGCCTTGCAAATTAATAAAATTTTGAATTTATAAATGCATTGAACAAAAGTAATTAAGATCACAAAATGTGAAAACAAAAATTGCAAAGCATGAAATGATACATAATATAGTGAAATTTGATTTAAAAATAAATTTATCAAATATATACTACAAAAACTTGGAAGCTTATGTTTCTATAATTGACATGTATATATACAAATTTTTTATATTCTTTCTAAAAACCACTCAAACTTTATCAATTCTTGGATTTCAAGTCATAATGTCTTTGATCCCACTTAACATGTAGTTAAATATCAATTGAGATTCACTATAATCAAAATTTATAAATCATTGACATAGATGTGTTCAATAATATGTGTTCCATATTTTAAAGTTGTTTTTCTTTATCAACCATCTACAATATCCCCCTAAAAGTAGAATGTATAAAAAATTTGTTTACATATTTTTAAGGTTTTCCTATCATAGACATAATTTATAGTATTCTTAATCCTTAAAAGACATTGCATGCCTAACGGGTATTTTGAAAGTCAACTTAAATTTTTCACATAGTTCTTGATTTTAAATGCTAACTAAGAAAGTGTGTCTCTAATAATTTACTTTTTGCACAATTTTATTTTTTTCAAAATTATTAAATTCGTAATTTTTGGATAGCCTCTTGAAAGCTCAAAATACACTACTTTTAAACTTTTTCTATCAAATTTCTCTTAAGATCAAGGAACATAACAATTAGTGTAAGACTCATTAATGTAAGACTCATTAAATACTTTATATTGCAAATTTCAAGGATTTTTTAAAAAAAAATCCAAAACTTAACCCCCAATGAGCTATAGAGCTCACTTTGGGGCTTTGAAAACTCAGGTACACTCTAATGACTTCATGCCAAAGAAAATATTCCCTTTTTTCCAATAACAATTTTTTTTCAATAACAAATAAAAATAGAATGATTTATACTAATAAAAAGTACTATAGAAAAAAATGCTATTTTTTGTACTAATTGAATTAAGAATAAACTTCCGTGTTGTATTGGAATTGAAAAGAATTTTCAAGTTTTCCAAAATCAAAATTGACTTTGCCAAGTTTTATAATGCTTCCATTTGGGGAGTAGATTTCATCCACCCCCAAAAGAAAAATCTATGTGCAAATATTTACTCAAAAATAGTTTGTATACAATAACTTTTGAGTGATAAATTGCCCTCTAAAAAAACACTAAAACTCCTTGCAACTTGTGTATTATTTCTACATTCTATTTTTAATTTTTTAATTTTTAATTGTCCTTTTAAAGAAAGAAGAATATTTTTTACATTTTTTTTGTTTTTAACCCTTAAAGGACCAAATGGCATTTTTTGTCAACATAGTGATTTTGGGCAACTCACTACGAATGGAATTTTCATTTTTTTTTCATTGAAATTTTCACACAACATGTGCTCAAGGAGTAGCTTTAAGGCCCAACAATTTTCATAACTTTTGACTACATCGTTGAAACTTTATTGTATGATATGTAGTTTTCTTTATTTGATGAACAGTTTAGGCAGGAAAAAAACTTCTTTATAAATCATTTTTTTTAAAACAAAAATTTGAAATTGGTTCTTTAGATTTATTTATACAAGAAAAGCTTTGAATCATTCCATTTTGATTAATGAGATGAAAGTTATGAGGAGTTTTAGTTGTAAGTAGTTTGCAGATAGTTATAGAATCTATACTCCAAAATAAACTTTGGAGTCTTTTATTTAACTCAATTTTCAATATTTTTAGAATAAAATAAAATAATTGGGTATAGATTGTTTATTACAACATTACAACCATTGGGATTGTCATTTTTCAATTTTATAAATAAATTGTTAACAATTTTGTATTTTAAGTCATTTTCTACTTCTTTCTACTTTCTATTTTTTTCCTATATGTTGTACAATCTCAAATGATTTGAAATTATTCAAGCATGTAGGCAACTTGCCTTGAAGAATGAATCCAAAGAATAAACACCATTTTGGGCATTTTTTCATAATGATCAGACCTTAAGAAGTGCAGCTGCCCAGGTTTTTGCAGGGACAAAAAAAGGATTTTTGTTACTTCAAATGCTATTATCTTGCAATCTACATGGTGAAAATTTCTGAAAATTTTTCTACATATTCTCAAACCAAAGTAATATAAGATCCTACGGTTGGATGTGTCAAAAATGATTTGTTTTTTCAAAAATTTGGTACTTTTACTAAAGATGGCAGTTTTGGAGCATTTTTGGTGAAATCATAGTCCAAATCATTTAGGGGTTAAATGAACAAATATTTTGTCACTTTGGAAGAGTATTATTGATGCTCCACTTTAGGCCATCAATTGGTTCATGGCATCTAATTTAACTTCTCAATGACATTAAAGATATAAAATATACAATTTATCATTATCTTTATTCTTCTAAAAATAAAGAATACATCTATTGGTCCAAAAATTGAATCATATTTGAATGAGTACCTATCATCGAGGTGGCGTTCTTTTCCAAGGTTAAAAGCATCCTATCATTCAATTCCTTTTTTTGTGTTGGAAATTTTTTTTTAAATAAAAACAGCTCATGATCCCTACCAATACTATTTTGAAGTTTATATTGTATAGTAAATATTGTTTTTTGAATCTCAAATTGGCCTGGACTTCATCTAGCCAGGTTCCTTAGATTTTTACTTTTATTTTCCTTCTAAGCACCTTGGTTATCAGGCAGCTTGGTTAACCCCTAAATGACCTTAGAATTTCTTGAGCTTCTAGGAATTTGCTCTAAATTAAACTAAAAGCCAACATTTTAATAAGTTGTATCATTTTCTTTTGAATTGTAACCGTACAAAATCAATCTAAACATATTAAAGATCACATTAAAAAAGAAAACACAACAATATCTTTTATGTATTGAAAGATTATAGTGTTTGATCATGAGGGTGTTAAAACTGTGAAAGTGATTTGAAGTCTTTCAATCCTCTTTTCACATGTCAAATCTAAAAAATTGGGCACCAAAATATATGAGGTTAAAGGGCCTAACATGCATAATCCCAATCAATTTATGACTTCTCAAAATATACTCTACAATTTTTTTAAATGAATTTCTAATGTGATTTTTTCTTAAAAATCTAGTGTATTTGAGGCTCATTCCCAAGAGCCCTCAACACTACAAAAAGTCAAGATTGCAATGGACATCCGTGCACAAAATCTTGAATAAAAAAATCATAATCAATCATTTTCAAAATCGGATTTTTGAAGCTAAAACTAGACTTCTAAAAGATTTTTTCAAAAATATAAACTACTAAAAATAATAATTTCATAAGGTTTTATTTAACTCCAAAAATTGGTCAAGGACACATTTTGTCCTCGAGGTCATTTTGGGGTTAAAAGGGCCTGGCATTTAAGAGCTGAAAATTAATTTTGGAGAGGTCAGACTTTTTGAAATATTTTTCAGTAAATTTTCCTCCAAACACAAATCGAATTGGCATCAAACCCAAGTTGTTTCATATTTTTTGGAGCTTTGTGGAATTAACTCATAAACAACACCAAGGACATTTTCCGGTCAATGAATGACAAAGAATCTCTCCATACAAGACAAAAGCGAAACTATCAATCTTCCAAATTTTATGTGAAAAGGAAGGTCTTCTATAGTACTTTGACTTCCAATGAGTGCTTATTCATTTTTTAAGCCAACAATTCACATAGTACTAAAACAAATGATTTCCATGGTCAACAATTTGTGCTTTAAGGGTTAGTTATGAATTTTTGAAGTTGAAACATAGTGACCACTAAAAGTGTCCCCTTCTTGAAATGTACTCTATTTGTACATTGATGATGCAGTGAGAAGCAAAATGTATCTTTGTGTTATACTTTTAGAGTATGAGTGTTTTATAGACCTCTTCTATTAGTAGATGAGTGAAGGACTAGGCTAGCCTTTGTTCACATACCTTCCTTCACACTTCTTCCCTCAAGGAGTGACTCTTTATCTTGCTACTTCTATGTGGCCACCATATAATTCTAGTGACGATCTTTAGATTCGAATAGATTAGTTAATATTCAATGATATATAGTTTTGTATTGACAATTATATTGTAAACTAGGTGAAAGGAAACAAGTAGACATGACTTGGCCATAGAATTTTGAGGCTGATTGTCTAAAATCATGACATGAAGTCATGACATGGACATGGAATCAATAGAATCAAGATATTACACAACAAAAGTCAAGAATTGAAGTTATACAAGTGCAGTCACAACTATTGCTTTAAGTGTTTCACTTACAATTGCATTATTTTTAATAGGATTCCTTTACTCTCTAGCTACTAGTGATACCTTACTAAAGGTTTCTAACTCCGAAGACCTTGGCAACAATAATTCTTATACAAATATTTGAGCCTTGAAAGTACAATTAGCGGGACAATTAGCTATATTGACTTTAGAAACCTCTCTTTGTCAATGGAATTTTGCACGTACACACTCATTATAGAAACAACACAAACCAATGTCTTGGGCGGGATGCAAAACGCAATGTTCATGGCATATGCTATTGCAAATGCTATGTTTAGACCAAGGCTATACTAGAAGTTAGTTTTTACTCCGATTTGTAAAATTTGCAAACTTTTGAAAATAAGTACAAATCTACAAATGTTTATTAAATACAAGAAAAATTTGAAAGAGTTGATTTATGCTAAGCATCTTTCAAATATTGCATTTAAAAAAAATGGAACTCATGACTATATATAGAGAGATTTTCATAATAGAAAAAACTAAATGTCACCTAAATTTGTTGACTTCAACAAGGTTTTCTTCTAGTACTACTAGGAATTAAGAGCTTTTATTTCCTAATAGCATGCAGTAATACCAATCTACCCTCTAAGAAGGACCAAGAAAAATTGCAACTTAATCTTTTACTCCAATCTCTCTCCTTTATTGTACTTATCTCACACCATACTACACTCAAAATACTCAAGTAACATTGAAAAATCTAAACAAAATCCCAAATCACGCTTCATGCTTCACATCTAGCAAATCTATTCAAAATGCCAAATAATTCAAGGAAGAACAAATTGATTAGCAGCATTAAAAAATACTACCAACACTAACCAACATTGTCAAATTTATGAAGTAAATATTGAGATATATGCCCTCTACACCTTCCAAACATGAACGCCAATTTTTAATTTTTTTAGAACTTGGTGCAATGATGGACACAATGATGGTGAGCAACAACCACAATTGAAATCAAGATTAGGAAGCTCTGGCTGGCAAGAGCATTAATACAAAAAATTTCAACCTTTGAAAGGGATGTTAACAAAAGGTTCCCTAAGTTGTAAACCAATGTAGTGTTGACCATATTATTTAATAATTGAAAAATAAAAAATTATTATAATATTTTTAAATTAAAAAAATTAAAATTTTATAAATAAGAAATATAAGAAATATTAAAATAATCACAATCTCATGAGGCACTAATAGTACTACATCAAATTTTATTATTTTATTTTTATTTTATTTTATTTTTTAATATTTTAATTCTTTTTTAAAATATTTATTAAAACTATCCTGTGCCATCTAGACCCTACAAATTGTTGAAATTTTTTCTTAAATTTTTGTTTTGTTTTGTTGGCCAACATTTTTCACTATCTAAGAATTGATGACCTTCTTCAAGGCTCAAATTTCTTGTAATGTTTTGAAGGCATATTGTAATCTCTAAAAATTTTGTTCATTATTGAAACATCTTGTATCTTAATATAACTTAAGATAATTTGACATTCTAAAGAGTTGGATTTGAAAAAACTGTACAATCTTGCTCAAACACAAAATTGCTAAGTCACAGCTTGATTTCATTGCTTTAACTAGGTGGCTAGGTGATTGCAAGAAACATTTATTCTATTTGTTTCTTTTAGATAAAACCAATATAGATGTCAACATAGATGTCACTTAAAATTTATTCCAAAAAATTTGGATTTGCCATCTAAAATGCAAGTTTCTTCTAGTGATGTTTGATTGATGTTGACTACGGTCATAAACCAATTGCATCCCACATTGTTAGATGCTTGATTCGGTGGCTAGGGTGCATGTATGTTGTCCATCCTATGTTGTAGTCAAAAGAGATAGACTTCCTACTCCTCTACCCTCTTGCAATCCACATATCATAAACTTTGCTTGCGAGCAACAACTGTGTTGGGATGACGTGGATGATTATCTTAATGTCGCCATTGTAGTAGTAGCGCAATATAAGGTTACACTACATACATATATGCAACCTGTGCCCAGCTTGTGTGCGACCTTCAATTCACTATAAAAAAAACCTATGTTTTAGTTGACAAACTTTAGGTGATGTCGAATGTAACAATCCATATTTTTATATCAATGATGACATCCAATGTAACATCTTAATGTTATGTTGAACATTATTGTTGATGTAAAAACACAAGTTGTTACATTTGATGTCACCCAAAATCCATCAACTTAGACAACAAAAAAACTCCAATCTCTTATAAGGTAGTCTGCTCTAGAAGCGACCATGTTGTAAATACAACCCCTATCTAAGAAAAGGTGACATGTTGCTTGAAACATCTATTACTGTCACTGATGAGGTAAGGTAAGACAGCCCATTGTGGTCGCCTAAGAAATGACCCATTGTGGGTTTTTTTTCAGGATGTGCGATGTGGGCAACAATGCATGTCTTACATGACAGCAATGGAGTGAACACTGACCTCATTAAAAACTTTTGAATTTTCAGTGTGAACTCCATTGTAAAAATTGACTTTTTTGGCCTTCTGTAATAAAAATTTATTTTGACTGCATTAGGCAATGAGATGAGCATTACAGATTCAGATTTTGTTGGTCTTACAGTAGTCTACATACTCTTTCGGGCTCAATGCTTCAGAAATTCCTAGCAAATTCATACTTTGTCAAAAAAAATTAATTTCAATTGCACCCGCTGTTTCTCACACTTGTACTAATGTGGGAAAAAAGTTGAAAATTTTCAGCAACAAGATGATGCCAAACTCCTCATTCTGACCACAATGGGCCGGCTTACCTCAAGGTAGGCTCAAATGGTTGCTTTAAGAACAGACTACCTTGTCTTAGTGATCAGGGAGGCTTGAACAGTTGAACCGTAACGCACCTCATTTGTTCCGAACCGTAACCCAGTCGAAATTCAAAGTAATGGAAAGCCTTCAAAAACGGTCCATTGCTCAGGATCACGTGTTGCCAACTTGCCATGTCCTGCGAATCAGACCGTCATCACAAGTAAAAAACCAATTCGAGAGGCTCAGAAAAAGTCTTGAAACTGAATGGCCCAAATTCCTGAGCCACGAATTCATTCAGTTTCTGCACATTCTTTTTCTTCTCGAAATAATACATTTGGGTACCAAAAGAAAGGAAGATTTCATTCCAGCCAGTATCGAGAACAACAACACCAACTTTATCTCACCTTACGACAACAAACTCAAAGACGGACCAAGTGAGTGAGTCAGGCGGCGTCAGGCGGTGTCACACTCTTTTTGTTTTTCGCACTTTTCCACAATTTTCCATTAAACAAATGAAACAGGTTGCCGTCCAGTTGGGGTCTCACACTCTCTGGCTCACTAAGTTAAGCAACCCTTCGCTTTATTAGTTTCTTACACTTCTTCTTTTTTGCTTTTGTCAATTTTTGAATTGAAGAAGGATCCATTTTATCTGGGAGCAGATTGCTTTTCATGACGGATGAGAGTGATGAGATCCACAACATGTGGTGAGAAATTTGCCACTCCACAGTCCACACCGACGACGGAGTGATTGGAGATCATGAACAACTGAAAGGGTAAAGCATAGGCTTATCTCTCTTCACGGCGAGTGTCGTGTTCATTGACAGCATTATTCTCGTGCTGACTGGACAGGGAGAAGAGATTCGGACCAACCCGTCGCTGACACGTGTATATTGTCAGTTTTTAGAACTAGCAGCACTAGTTTAGTCATCTCAGTAGGGTTGGAATGCTTTTTTTTATGCCAGGAAGTGCTCACATTTTGCTCCCCTTTTCTTGAGAGCATCTATACTTATGCTCGCCCAACTTGGCATGCTCAAATTTGGAATAGTCGTCAATTTTTCTTGTCTCGGAATCACACTTGGTCACCCAAAACGACCCATGAATGCGTCTGCGACCAATCATGGAGTAGAATGAAGGATAGAGTGACAAAACTTAGGATGAATGCAAGTAGAACCTTCCTTGAGAGCATCTATACTTGTGCTCGCCCAACTTGGCACGCTCAAATTTTTCTTCTAATTTGGAATAGTCGTCAATTTTCTTTGTCTCGGAATCACCCTTGCTCGCCCAAAACGACCCATGAATGCGTCTGGGACCAATCATGGAGTAGAATGAAGGATAGAGTGACAAAACTTAGGACGAATGCAGGTAGAACCTCCCTTGCTACAATTCCAATTTGTGCATAACTTGCAGTAATGGAGTTTGTAGGTGGGCCCATTTGGAAGGACGTTCCCTGGAAAAACTAGTGTTGGAAATGGACATGTGTTAGGTGGCCGTTCAGTACACCTCTCTTAGTGCATAGTCCCAACACCATACACTAGGAGTGGTTCTACCTGTAGTGATTTCAAGGGCCATTGCAAGGCACGTGACGATTGAGTGTCAAAAGGGTATTTTGAAGGGCCTAGAACATTTAAAATCCACATTTGAAAAGTGGCAGATATTTTGAGGGCAAAAGATAGTGCAGATACCATGATGGGAACTATGCTCAAAATGTTTGCAACCAAATTCAAGTAAACACCTAATACAACATTGACTCAATTTCAATGTATGATTGACCATTTCTACCCATGTGCACCTTGTGCTTCTCAATCTATTCCAAATTTTCAATCCCACTTGGGCCTCAATCCATTGATCCAACTAGATTCTCAATCCAAGGTTTCATCCTAATGGACATAATATAATAATCACTCCAATAAATATTGCAAAAATTATAAGTTTACAAAAAAAATTCAATGTCAAGTAAGTTTTTGTAAAATGTATTTTATAGCTAAAATATATTCTACCAAAAGTTCATTTTATTTTATTTTCATTTTGTAGATTGATATCTATTGAAAAATATTTAAAACATTCAATTCTAAAGAATGAGTTGAGAGTTATGAAGAGCTCTATTTTGTAGGCAATGAAGGTTAAAAATTTATATATAGTTGGTTATTAAACCATAAATTTCAAAAAAATTGAAATTTTTTGAATAAAAACAAATATGGATTTACTACAAAAATTTCAGCACTAAGATTGACAATCCTCAATTTCATGTAAAAGTTGATAGTAGTTTAGGTTTTTCTTTCATCAAGTATGACCTTCTACCATAAGAAAATTTTAAAATAAGAATATGAAAGATATTTTTATTAAATTTTTTCTAAGCATTCTCAATCTATTTTTCAACGTATTGACTACACGCACAAGTTATTGGACATAGGTTTGTTTGTTTTAAGTGTTGAAAGTCAAAAATTCAAATTAGTTTGTGAAACACTAGAGATTATACTTTTTGAATTTCAAACACATTGAACTTGCCATAGGTGACAATTGTCAATTCAGGGTTTTAGGACTGTGTACTCCAATATATTAACTAAAGGATCCTATTGGCTACTAGTGAATTTGTTACAAAATAAACATAGATGAAGATTTTAGTCTTGCTTCATATAGTCTACAAGTATTTTGAAGGAGTTTTGGGCCTCAAAACACTACAATATTCTAAGACTTCAATAAAAATGGGAAATGTCCAAAATTTGAGAAATTCCAAGATAAATATAAATTTTTATGTCAAGAGTGTTTGAATTTGTAAAAATCATATAAGTGAGTAGAGATGCCATAGATTAAGAGGATTACACATATAAGATATGAAATTTGAAAGATAGAAAATTCTACAAAGTGAAGGAAGTTGTAATTTGTAGAGGTTGCAAAGGAAAAAAAAGGGAAAACATTGTGAAAAGTTGAGAAACCTTAAACAAAACGCTTTTGAAATTTGAAATGCCTTACTCCACAACTACAGAAAACTAAGCACAATACTAGTTGTATCCATAAAAATAATCCTTTCAACAATATTGATTGAACATGCCCTACTTGTATGGTGTTGCAATTTAAACTTAGGGCATCTTAGCTTGCAATTGAAGTAAAATTTTCAATGTTTTGAATTATATAAGTTAAAGAGGTATGGTTAACCCCTCTAGGCCATAGAGGACAAAATGTGTCCTCATCAAATTTTCAATGGCAAATTCTCATTTGAAGGGGTTTGAAGGCTTGAGAGGGCCATTTCAAGCCTATTCCCTAGGTTGTGAACATGTCAAAATATTTAAATAATTTTTAATTTTTAATTTTTTTAAAATATTATTTTATATTATTTTCAATTTTATATTTTTTAAAAATATATTATAAAATATTATAAAATATTTATTTATTAATGAATATTGTCTGACATGGCACGATCACAATCATGTTAGATTCTTGATTTGGTACAATTCCCATGTTTTCCGCAATCCAAGAACTCATGGGAGCTCGCAATCTTCTTTTGGCCTAAAACATCTTCTAATATGATAGGGTGAAACAAATCTCAATATTTTATAAAGTAGTGTCTTATAAATTAACAAGTCAATATACTTGTTGCATTTTTTCACTTTTTAAATTTTAATGTGAGAAGTATTGAAAATTTTATTTAGAAAATGCACTCTTGTACAAAGATGGAGTGGGCATAAATTTTGGATAGGATCTAAGTGAAAGGAATTGTGGGATTTTTTTTGAAGATGTTTCAAAAGATATTCTCAAAACATTATATATATATATATATATATATATATATATATATATATATATATATATATATATATATATATATATCTGTGTGTGTGTATGTGTGTGTGTGTCTCTATTTCTATATATGTATACATTTGTAGGATTCAATTTGGTCAATTTTGGCTTTTTTACTCATTTTTGTTTGAAAATAAGTATAAATTTGGAAAGTTTTTTTTTCATTCTAAAAATACTACATTTGCTTTAAATTCTAATCCAATTTTTTTAGGGGGGGAAGCATGATTCGTTTTCTAATAAACTTTTTTTTCCAAAAGATGCAGAATTTTCCTCTAAGTTTGTAATCCAAAATTGTGATTTCCTTTGTTTGAAAATAGTATATTCATTGTCAGTGGTGACTGCTAATAGAATGCATACACTATTTTCAAACAAAGGTAGTTTAATCTAAAAATCCAATAGTCAATATTCTCTACAATTAATTTCATACATATTAAACAAAATGTTGTTTTAACTTTTATATGGTTATAATAAAAAATCTCAACACATCTATGTATTAAAAAATATTAGAGCGGAACAATTCACTTACTACCACTTTTTCCAAAGAGTTGTCAGGCCTTGGGGGTTAAATCCCTAAAGGATGGAGGGTTTATTAAAGAGAAATTGTCAAAAACAACCAATTCTTGGTGTATTGGCCAAATTTTAAAATTTAATCATCTTTTAGGAATTACAACGTAACAAAAAAAGTAATAGATCATCATGGAGACTAATGTGTTTTCGAGCCATTTGATTATAAGAATTACATGATTATTACATTTGAAGTATCAACAAAAGAAAATTTTGACCCTACTAAACAGGGACAACATTCTTTAAGCCGTCCTATATTAAAAAAGAATTATCTATACAAAAATAAAAATGTTCACCATTCATTATTATATCTTTTTAGGTACACTTATGCAAAATTTTAGAAGTAAATAAGGGATCTAAATCACTTTACAATTTGAGGAGGTCAAATAAATTGGCAGTTTCATAACCTTTTTTGTTAAAATCTTGTGCATTGTGGATTTGTTTTTTTGAAATTCAAATAACAAAAGCACAGGGATAAACTTTTAAAAGAAGTGGAAAAAATTTCAAAGCCATTCACTTCATAGATCACAAATTATAGCATTTGAAATTAGACGCAAATGATTTTTATTCACAATTTCCCAGACATAATTACTAAGCTTTGACTCATCTTGGAGTGTAATTTTAGAACTAAAATTGGATTTTTTTTCTTAAAACCATTTCAGGACATATCATATTAATTACATAAATGCCAAATTTCAAAAGCCCATGATGGGTCTAAACAAAGTTGCTTAAAAGATGCAAGAATTGCCCAAACTACCTGATTTTTTTTAGTAGCATAATTTTTCAATCGGGCATCTAATTGAACTTCTTTTTTCTTTCTCCCAAAGATCATGGTCAGTATACACACCTCATGTTAAAAATTTTAGAACCATCCATTCGAAATTGACCTCGATCGTAGGTCCCTACTCAAACATTCAGTGGTCCACGCCTCAACAAATACCAGTTCTCTTTGAGAGCCATTACAACTGAACTTCGTATATCCTATTTTCTAGCAACATTGAAATTAGTTCTTTCAAGGTGCGCGCTATAATTTGGGAAAGCCAAGGTTATACGAAAAAAGCAACAATGGTAAGGCCCCATACTCCCCAAACATCACCTTCTTCTTCTAATCTCACAACATTACTAACCAATGATGGCGGTGGGTCCCCTTTTGCTCCCCACCCGAGAAAACAGGATCCCACTCTACTGCAACTTCCCAACCAACTAATGAATCTTTGCAATTTCTCTACCTGCTCCGCCAATGCTAGTAGCGTTGCTGCAACTTTCCCGCCAACCAATGATTCTCTTGCACATGAAACTAAATTCCCTCCCCGTGATGCACGTAAGGATTACTATAAAATCTCCTAGGGGCAGGAATGGTTTACAATAGAATGCCATCTCCCAAGTCATGGAATGATTTTTTTTGAAGAAGGACAAGGACAACCAAATTTATTTTTTATCACCATGCCAAGTCAGCTTAGGAAAAGTCCCCATTATCTTCTGGGTCCGAAGGAGTCTCTTTCCCCATGGGACTGACTGAGTTCCCAAGGTTTTTTCAACGGATGTGATTGGCCCCCAAACTTTACTTAATATTATGAACCGGTCCAATGGTCCCAACCGTCTGCAATCCATTTGACTGAGCCCCAGCCTCTAGCTGAAAGCTGATCTGCCACGTCACCTATTGAGCCTAAGGGAATAGTAAAAAAAATTTTAATTTTAAAAAAAAATTTAAAGGCCATTTCCAAGGAGAAGAAACGGGAGCCTCTAACTTTAATTTCTGCTTTGTTTTGAAAATCAAATGGGAGATCCTGAGCCTCAATCTTTTTCTTTTTTTTTTCTTTTTGGAATGAAAAAGAAAATGGAGAAATTGTGAGCTTCTAACTTTTTTTCCTTTTCTTTTTTGAATGAAAAGAAA
The DNA here is from genome assembly GCA_950106755.1 of Climacium dendroides. Classification (NCBI taxonomy): domain Eukaryota; kingdom Viridiplantae; phylum Streptophyta; class Bryopsida; order Hypnales; family Climaciaceae; genus Climacium; species Climacium dendroides. The sequence goes on from OX467083.1 coordinate 20,235,551, forward strand.
ATAGAGAAATCGTGAGCCTCTAACCTTTTTTTCCTTTTCTTTTTGGAATGAAAAGAAAATGGAAAAATCGTGAGCCTCTAACTTTTTTTTTCCTTTTCTTTTTGGAATGAAAAGAAAATGCAGAAATCGTGAGCCTCTAACTTTGGCAGGCAAGGTCCTTTACTAGACTTGAAACTTGTGGCTGAGGCTCTTTGGATTCCACCCAATCAATGGACGACAACACGACTGAAAGGGAGTGTCTTCATGGGGTTTTGTACCAGTCACGAAAAAAAAATTAGATAAAGAGAAAAAGAGAAAGAGAAAAAGAAAATGGGCATGTGTATCAGTTTTTGTTTGTTTGTTTTTTTCCATTTTCTAATGAAGTGCCATAGTGGCGATAGTAAATGTAATATTGGTGCTCCAAATTTCAGAAATCATCACATTAGCACAAATCACATATCCATGATTCTATTTTCATCCACAATTTGACGATTTCATCCAAGATTTTTTTTTGAAAATTTGAAGTTTTTTGGTGATTTACAGGGGGGACTTTTATGGGGTTTTTTTCTATAGGTGTGGTGCTAGGCCAAAAAATTTGGAGCAATTTTGCACCAAATCACCAGAAAAAAAAAACACTAGTATGAGTTTGGGCAATGAACACGGAATACCATCAGAAGCCCTGAAGAGGGCTGCTAATTTTAGATTTTTGGCATCCTAGCAATGCTAATATAGAAAAAATTTACAAAATTTACAAAAAATTCTTTTTATAGTAATATTTTGTCAGATTTTTAAAAAAAAATTAAATTTTAAAAAGAAATCTGACATAATGTTGATGTGGCATTGATGTGGCATTAGTAGTGGCACATTAGATTCAAATTTTTAAAAATTGTAATTGCACTACGGGGTGCAAAACTTGTAGCCTTTTTGAGGCCTGGAATTTTTCCTAATGAAGCATTTAGTTAGAAGCTAGCCGAATGTTTTTGAGAATTTTTGAATGAGATAGAAAAGTTTAGGATGAGGTTCTAGATAAAAGAAGGTGTATTTTTTTGGAAATGGACTGGGTTGGAAAGAAAAATCCAGCAATTAGGCTAGACCTCGTGGGATTATGATTTTGATACAAATGAAATGGCATGATTGTTTTTTTCAAGTCACAAATGTAGCATTGCTACCGTTAGTTAAATGATAGAACTAGCATGTTGTAAGGTAGGAGGTTCTAAAAGCTTTCATGCTCTAAAATGACTCACCTCCTTAAATGTACACTATTTGTACATGTTGCTTTTTCATAGCCTTCAACAATGTACAAACAATGCATATTTTAGGAGGTGGGCAATTTTAGAGCCCTATGCCATTTCAACTTCTAAATTTCATAACTAATTCCACGAAGCTCCAAAAATATGAAACAACTTCGGTTAGATGTCAATTCCACTAGTCTTTCAAAGAAATTTACTAAAAAAATATTTCAAGATGTTTCACCTCCCCATCCTTATGTTATCCATTTATGGACCTCCTACCTTACTAACCGTGGGCATGTTGTACTAACCACCTTCCTAAAAATGCATTGGATCCATGCATTTTTAGGAAAGCTAAATTTCTAGCCCTAAGGTGGTAGGGGCAATTCAAATCTTGCTAGGAAAATTGCAATATGCAAATGAACCCCCTTTTAAGCAAAACAAAGCAACTTAAGCAAGAGAAGCAAAAAAATTTAGAATTGACTGGATTCAAGAAGTTAAGGAAATTTTTCAAATGAAAATTCACAATGACAACAATGCCACCGGGAAGAAAATGAAATTGTTGGAAATGGACTGGGAGTTTTTACCACCTTTTGGCACACTTCTAGGCAAATTTCAAAAAAACCAAGGAAGGTGAAAATATGTTGGAAATCCACCAATTTTCCTACAAAACTTCCTAGATTGTGAATTTGGAGCTTCTAATAAAGTACAACAATCTGGCCAAATTGTGAGGTTGACTCACTCTACTACAAGAGGGTAAGATACTAAATGTAAGGTAGCAACACCCATAACCGTTAATTTAAGGATTTGGACATGATATCCATTAATACACATCCACCAAATCATTAGACCCTACTAACAAGAGAAAAATAATTTCAAATGTATTATTTGGACAATATGAGTATAAATTGTGAATTTTTAAAGAGCCGACTGAAATGTACCTGATACCAACACTAGGGTCTAATGCAATATTCAAATGCAATACATCATTATAATCACAACTATTCACTTCTCAAAATTCTCCAAGATTTTCTAAGATTTTAGAGGTGACAAATATGGGTGTTGTTGCCTTAACTACATCTAAGATTGCACAAATAAGCAATTCAACATGGTTGCCATTATTATAGTGAATTTTTTTTTGGTGGGATCTTGTTGAAAGCCAAAGGGGATTTTAGATTCCTAAAGAATGCTTAGACTTTTATGAATAGTGGAGGTACATTTTAGGGAAGAATCTAGCCTGTGCAATTTTAGGAAGCATACAATTCAAGGTGTAGTTACCTTACTTGGTAGTCGCTAGTCTAGATTTACTACTTTTAGCCTTACATGATTTTAAAAATATTTTATTTAATAGGAACTCAGGCATTTAGAAACATTTTAATTTTAAAGGCGAGAATGACAAAGTGTACAAAACCATTGGAAGCCCATAATTGGGATCACTAAAGGCCAAACTCCTTTCTAAAAATCCAAGGGGAAAAACAACTCCAAACTAGAAAAACATGCTCAAAGATGCTTAGTTAGAGCCATCTTCCATGTGGAATTGGGTCCAAGGAGACAACTCCTAGAAGGATTGGGAAGGGAGTCTATTCTAGAGGTCATGGTGAAAAAATAGGAGGACAGAGTGTGGTGTCAAGTAAGGTTTGTTTTTTACTTTTTGAAATAGTGTAAAGATGGCAATCACTTAACCATTGGTGAAGCAATTTCTTTTTCCATTCATTCATCTTTTGGAAAAAAATAACCACTTTTCAATTTTATTTTTGCACTTTTTCATCTAAATTTGGTGACTTCATCCTGAGTGTCATTTGAATGTACTTAACTAACTTTTTTTTAATCCTTGAACATCGAAGCAGATGTTTGGTGTCCAATTGATCTTTTAGTGTAGGATAGAAGTGCAACTATTCATCCTTGAAATTTTGTGTGAAAAGGAGAGATCTTCTCCAATACTTTGACTTCCAATGAGTGCTTTTGGAATTTTTTTCTAAACCAATGATTCTTATAGTATCAAAATGGATGATTCCATATTTACTAGTCTATCATTTAAAGGTTAAACAAATGAATTTCATTGCATGTGCGGAATACTTAACCCCAAAATGTTTGGAGTCCTTCTAGAATTGATGTTTTGCAAAAGTGACAAGTAGTATTTGGTTAAGTTATTTTCTACTAAATGGAACAAATGCTTTAACCCTTAACCTTAACCCCTAAATGTCTAGAATCATCTCCAGAATTGACAATTTGGGAAAAACCATTGTAAAGTAAAATTAGGAAGAATTGGTATACAAATAAAAGTTGTAGATTTTAAGTTGTAGATTCCATCCCTACAGTTAGATTCACCAATGCTATCACCAATATTTATCTATAAATTTTGGAAGGAAAAATTTGAAATTCCTTCTAAATTTGATTACAAGCAAAATATTATCATTTTTTGAGGAAAACTTGTTGGAATGGATTTGAAATTGCATTGACTCTAGAGTCAATGCAATTTGACCACTTGACACATTTTTCTATTTGTAATTTTAGAAAAATATGCACTCCAAGAATACCAAATCCAACCATTAGATAAGACAAGAACTTGATAAAGTACCTCCCCAAATTAGGATGACTTTCATCCAAGCACAAATGAGAAAGAAATAGGAACATGAATCTATTCATCGTCTAAAAATTGGACGTTGGAGTGCTTAGGCCTTTTTCCCATCAAAATTTATTCAAAACTGCCATTTTTATTGCAAAGAGCAAAAAACTTTAAATATTGTTTTTATTACATATCTAACCACAAGATCTTGTACTGCACTAGTATAAGAATGTATGGAAAAAAATTTAGAAACTTTGACTGCGTAGATTGCAAGATATTTGCATTCAAAGTAAAGAAAACAAATTTTTTTTACACCTTGATTAGCTAGATTTTTGGCTTAGAATTTTCTTAACTTAAAATTTTTGCACTATTCATTTTGATTTTCTAATTTTTTTATATTGAATAACTGAGTTGAGAATCTAGGAAAAAACTTAAACAAAAAAACATGTAATTTTCACTCATTAAAAAATTGTTAAGTAGAAGTAGCTTCAAGATTCAAGAGATAACTAAATCATTAATAGCTCTAAGATGGAATTGAAACATAGTAATCTCAATGGTGAAAATTTTCTAGTAAGCAAATTTAACCCTACCTAACAATTTTTTTGAAAAATTGTTAAAATTGCATACAAAAATGAAGTTTGTAAGTTATTTTTTCAAGAAGATGCTTTGATTGCCCAAAAAACAAGATTTGTCCATAACTTTCTCATTACTAGTCCAAATAGGATGAACCAAAGCTTTAGATGTAGACAAAAATATAGTCTTTGAGAAAAAAAATTAAAAAGTTTAACTTTTGTGAGGTTTTTTTTGGCTACCCCTCGAGTTGCTTTTTGGACTCATAGTGGCATAACTTTAGTTTCTTGGCACCAATTGAAATAAAAATTATATGCCTAGAAAGCTTATATAATTTCTTATCTTCAAAAAAAAGTTTAAAAAAATCATGTCAAAAATTGAGATCACATGAACCTATCCGAAATCCCAAGAGTTCTCCTATAGGGACTTTGGGACTTCAGGGGTTAAATGACGGATTGGTGACCATGGAAATCATCTCTTTGGATACCGTGTGAATCAATCCCTTAGAGCATTCCCACTCGTCTTGCAAAACATATGACTTCTTAAGAGTGGCTTGCAAAAGTTCCCCACCCGTCTTGCAAAATGAATGATTTCTTAAGAGGGAGGGCTTACAAGCCGGAGGTGGCTTGCATATTGGGGCCATTTTCCAAGCCACCCACCGGCTTGCGAAACAACAAAGAACATGAAGTGGTCCCCCCTTCCTGAAACCTCTCACCCAATCATAAAAACTTTTAATATCATCAAAACTGAAAATAAGCATTACAAAAATAATTTAACAACACAGGACCTCACTGGTTGGCCTCCCGATCTGCAACCAATGAGGTTCACTGCTCCCCTTGGCATTTTGCCAGCCACATTTTTGCAGGACGGGTGGACATGTTCTTACAAAATTGCGGTAAACATTCATTGAAAGTCAAACTACTGTAGAAGACCTCCCCTGTCCACAACAAAAACATTTCGAAAATGAATAATTGCACTTTTGTCCTACTAGAAGGATTTTATGTCATCCCCTAGACGCCAAACATCCTCATCCATGTTCAAGGGTTAAGAGTGTAAATAAAGTGGGGCACCGTCCCTGTTATCAAAAAAGAAAAAACCTTTTAAAATGCCTGATGTTCCCCCCGCCAGGCCCACTTGCTGTAATTTAAGACTCTTTTGCGATGGAATTCGTTTCATTTGGTAAAAAAAAAGGGAAAAAAAGGGAAAAAAACAACCCAGAAGATTTTAAAATGTGCAGTAAAAAAAGTCCCACTGCACTTGAACTGCGTGCAAGGAGAGGGCACGTGGCGTCCCATGAGAGACCCTCATAAATATCCCATCCTCCGCTTTTTCACGTCACCCTTACCCAAAAGCGAAAAATCAGCTCAATCCTGTTTTCAACTGAATCAGTCATGGGCAGGGTACCTGCAGTTGGCCAATAGCAACTGCTCAAAACTAGTAAGTTACTACCCTAGGAGTGAGTTACTACCCTAGGGGTGAGTTACTACCCACGATTTTAACCCCTAAATGCCCGAGGCCTATTTTGAGATCCTATGAATTTGCTATAAATCGAACAAAAAGCCAACATTTTGATAAGTTGTATCAATTCTTCTTTTTGGAACTGTGACCATACAAATTCAAACTAGACATGTTAGAGATCGTATAGGAAAAGAAAATCTGACTATATCACGTATGAATTGGAACATTATATGGTTTGATTATGAAGGTGTTAAAATTATGAAGATCTTTCCGGCTCTCTTTTTGTATGTCAAATTCAAAAAAATTGGTCGCCAAAAAAATATGAGGTTGAAGGGCCTAACATACATAACCCCAATCGATTTACAGCTTCTCAAAATCTACTTTAAGCATAAGCAACCCCTTGTTAAAGTGTGGGTTGATGTGTTTGCTCCCCAAGTGCATTTCCATCATGATTAAGGTTTGTAAAGATTGTGGTAATAGATGGGTCATTGATGTAATTGGGAGGATCTTATAGGTGGTGAAATTGGGTGGATGGTGGTATTAGGCAACTCTACCGCTTAAGCCATCCAATACTTTGATTGTGGACTCTACTCATCCTACTATCAAAGAATCATTTTTGGAATGATGTTGAAGTGGTTATTCAAGGTCTGCGTTTTCATCCCTAGAGAAAAACATTGTTGGAGTTTCTTATTTGCCAATTGTGATAAAATTTAAAAATTATGAATTTGAATTTGGATTGTGAGGCCCCAACTTAGCTAGGAAAAGTAAAGAGTAGAGTTGGTAGGAGAGGTGAAGAATAGAATTAGTAGGAGAGGTGAAAAATACAAGAAACTAAACAACTATAAATTTTTAATATATATTTATATATATAATTTATAATTTATTTAATTTTTATATTTACCCTTAGTTGGGAGAAGGGAGATAACACAAACTTGGAATGACTACTCCTTAAAAACGTCTTGCATTTCTTCAATATCAACTTTTCCAACAATATATTATGTGTTCTTTACCCAAATCTTGGGAAATAGACATATTCAATTGTACTTGAGCAATTTATTATTTTTCTATCATACTCTATTACATCACAAAAATGTAAGCAAATGAGCAGCTATACTACAAGAAGCTTAGTCTCAGTTGCACAAGCTTGCTTTTCAAGTAAGATATCTACTATCAACTTTTAAAAAGGTAGCTTTAGTTAATACAAAGTCTTTTCCTTTAGTTCAAAGCAAAAAAAACAATATGATGATAAGGATTTCAATGGATTCCCAAAGGATTTTAGATCACATTCTTGACTATTTGATGCAATTTCTAAAATCTTCTTATCAATTAAACTCTTTAACATCCACATAATTTAAACTTCTACAAATTTCTACATATTTTTTTTTATATCTTTGTACAAATATATCATTTACCTAGTCAATTTCATCAAATTGGTCGTATAAAAGAAGTTTTTTTAAAGAAGATTTAAGAAGATGAAGGAGACATTATTTGGTGAAGACATCACCTTAAGGCATTAAATCATCCAAAATATGAACTTTGGGACAATTAATCATTTGAAATCCACTATTTGATGCAATAATATATGAGTTATCCCTTAAAGTATTTCATTTACCAAAATGAATTTTGCATTTTGGAATAGCTAATTCCTATAAATGCAATTCATGATGATATTTTTAAGAAGCCCATGTTTTCACTGGTGTGGGCAGTGATATTATAGAGATTTGGATGTTTTGAAAGTACAATTAGAGTTGGGAACCACTCCATGTGACCCAAGTGTAGTGCATTATTTTTATTTCAACAACATGAACAAGTGGAATGTTGCAATCCAAAGGTGGAAACAAAAATTTGGAACAAAGATCTTCTTAGGACATTGGATATGTCTAAAACAAGTAGACTCCACAAGAAGAATTTGCAATTTGGCATGTACACATACAAGTACAAGGCCAAACTGCCTCTTATTTTGTATTCAGTAGACAATTTTCTTATTCAAGTATATATTCATTGGCATGTTGGTACACTATATCTACACACACACACACATACACATACAAGTACAAGGTCAAATTCTCGCACAACAATGAGTAGGGTTCTTGACTTGTGTATCAGATTCCAAAGCACAAGTGGGAAGAGACCTAATTACCCTATGCCAATATATATACATCATCTTATGGAATGTTGTAAGCCAAGAATTGTAGTAAGGTAGATATATCCATTCCCATGTTCTTCTTTCATGTACTAGTGGTGCACATTTATTTTCTAGAGTATACTCCACTAGTACATGTAGATGGAATTAGGTGTCGGTGTGGGATTGGGTATATTTTACCTTAGTACAACAAAAGAAGAGAATTCACTACAATACAATAGGGTCCTTGTGTAGCATTTGGCTCCCTCGTCTAACTCTCAACAATGCTTGCTCCCCAATATCTCTTAATCCTTTATTGAGGCCAAAAAGTGATGGAAGGATGACATAATTGATCAACTATTTTGGTATTGTGTGAATCATTGGTTTTCAAAAAAATTAATCCAAAAGCACTCATTGGAAGACAAACTATTGTAGATGATCTCCTCTTTTTACACCAAATTGGAAAGATGAATAGTTGCAATTCCATATACAAGGATTCTTTGTCATTCATCGGCCAAAAAATGTCCATGGCATCGTTTATGAGTTTAACCCATGAGCGCCCCAGCAACAGGATCCTGCCTCTCCAAATTGCCCTCCACCCATTGTCAACGAACATTTGACCGATATAATCTCCTCATTCATCTGGTGAAAACATTTGCCATCAATCCCTACATGATCCCCTGACTTTCAACTACTGTTCTATATGGTCAGATCCCATAGATGGCAAAGTCGTGGTAGTGGCGCCAGTTTGATTGCAAGCAGGTCGTTGGGCCTTGCTTTCTCATGTTCATGGGCTGGGCACTCAGGGGTTAAGGATTAAACTCTTTGCACCTACACCCCAATTAAAAAAAAATTGTTAACAAACTTTCACCGAAAAGTACACCGGGCTTTTTTTTGTTTTTGTTTTGTTTTTAAATTTTTGTTTGGGTGATACTATTTCCGCCTATGCCCTTGGCTCCCTCCAGATATTCCCCAATGCTGAAGAGCGGCTCTCCTGTTCCAAACCCGAAGCGCTGCCCGCGTGGGCACGGCGTATATAAAATCCCCCTTCCCCCAAACGAAAGATCAGAGCTCCAACCAACAACCACCCAGCCAGGGTCTCATTAGTTCTTCAGCAGTCAGTCTCCCCCACTGCACCCGCAGCTGCTGCGCTTTCGGAGCCTCATGGGGATCGAGCAATTCCAGCACTTGATTTCACTCGAGTCGGTGTTCTTTCCAAGCCCCCCAGCTTGAGAGATTTTTTGTCCTCGGAGGCGGTTACTGAAATTGCTACTGTACTGTAACAGTGGAATTGAAATGATGTGAGAAGATTTCGGGAACTGGAAACTGACGGAAACTGGCTGGCACTGAGCAAGGTAGTAGTAGTGTATTGTTTCTTAATTCGGAATGTTTTTTTCTCGTCTTGTGGGCGTGTAAAACGAGTGTTGTTGTTGTTAAAAGGTTGTTGGTTGGTGAGAGTGATTTTTTTTCTGAGGCGGTTCCCGTCGGTCATGGCCTGACAGGAATTGGGAAGGGGTGTAGAATTGAAAATTAAGAGTTCAAAATCTGGAAACACAACTTGCACTGAGGCATCCCTAGCTCTTGTGAGGTAGTGGTGCTCTCGATCTTTCTTGTGGTTCGAAGCTTGCTGGCTGAAGGAGTATAAGATTGTGTAATTTCCGACTCGGGTTGCAGATCTGCAGGGGAATCGTAGGGAATTGTAGACTGAAATTGTGTGGAATTGTGTGAAATTTGTGGCGAATGGTGGCGAATGGTGTGGAAGTGTGGGTTGTTGTCGGTGAGAGTGTTTTTGTGAGTTGTGCAGATTGTGTAATTTCAGAGTTGGGTGGCTGATCTGCAGGGGATTTGTAGGAATTGTAGGGAATTGCAGGAATTGTAGGAAACTGTGTGGAATCGTGTGAAAATTGTGGCGAATTGTGTGGAATTGCGGGGATTGTGGGTTGTTGTTAGTGAGAGTGATTGTGGGTTTTGAGAATCGTGCAAATTGTGTAATTTCGTAGTTGGGTTGCTGATCTGCAGGGGAATTGTAGTCTGGGGTTGTGTGGAATTTGTGGCGAATTGTGTGTGGAATTCCGTGAAATTGTGGGCTGGTATTGTTGAGATTAATCGTGGTTATCTTGTGAATTGTGCAGAATAACCGGGACTAGTGCGTCTGGTTTTGGGTTTTGGTCGCGATCATGTCTTCCGGGAGCTACTCTGCTAACCAGGACAAGGACGATTACGGGCCAGGTGGGTATGGCAACCCCTACTCGGGCGGCACCTACAACGAATCGCAGCCTTCGCAGGACGGCATGACGACGCAACCTTCGGTGGGTCGTTTCACGGAGAAGGAACGCGGCAACTCCATGTTCACTCGCAAGCCCGCCACGCCCGTCATGCCTCCCGCAAACAACAGCATGCTATTGTCGCAAGACTCTTCGTCGCAGTCCAGCTCGGGTGGCATTGTAAATCTAAGAGCCGGGCCAAGGGGGGAAGGAAAGGTGAGGGTATGGAGGACTCCATTGTTTGTCTTCTTCTCTTGAAAAGAAACAGAGCTAATCGCCTTCATCTCTGTTTCCCCAAACGAGAAAATAAAACAAGGGTGGGAAAGAGAATTCAGACAGTCTACTGCAGACAATTGCAAGGCTAAAAAATGGGTGCCCTTCATTTTTGGTTTCCTGAGAGAAAGCTGTGTGAGAGAGAATGTTCTGAAGCAGAATCCCCTGCAACTTTTGTTTCTTGAGAAAAAGAAAAGGTTAGAGAGTCGGTGCTCTAGAAAGCAGAATTTTGCCTTCATTTTTGTTCCCCCCCCCCCTCAAAAAAAAAGCGTGAGTGTGTCTACTGTAGAAAGCAGAGTTCGCACCCTTCATTTTTATTTTTTTTGTTTGCAAATTAAATAACGGAAAGGTTCGCCAGAGGAGAATGCAACCAAGCCCAAGCCAGGTCTGTTTTACCCCCAGGCAAAGGCCAGGCAGACTCAGAATCAAGTTCCTTCAGATTTCGCCTCATTTTCGTTTCTCAGAGGAAAGTGCGAGAGAGAATGTTTTCCTGTACTTGGGAAGCAGAATCCGCTTCATTTTTTGTTCCCAGAGAAAAATCAAAATTAAAAAAACCTGTGACGGAGAGAGAATGTTCTAAAGTAGGAAAAGTAAAGTTAGCCGAAGGATCTTCCAGTCGGTTGTTGCCTTCCTTTTTCTGACTTGGAATATTCTGTCGTCGTCGTGGTCTGTGCAGATGAATGTCAAGGGAAAGAACTCAAAGAAGTGAAGGTGTTTTGGTCTAGGATAAAGAAGGTAAAGTTACACCACCTAGACGCATCTAGATAAAAAATTTGAGTAATATTGTTTACATTTCATTTGATCTTGTGAAAGAGATCTAGATTGTAATTACACGAAAAACAAAGATTACTACTTATTTTAGTAGTGAAGCAAGCGCATCTATAATCGATCAGCACTTTGAAAATTCTTTTGTTTGTGCATACGGTGTCCAAAAAACACATGCTAAGAAAATTTAGAGATGATCACCTTTGTGAGTTGGGGTAGGTTATCGGATTGAATCAAGAACGTCCGTATTTTTTAGTTGATTTATTAAGGACTTACAAGGAGAGAGTATTATTTTTTCAAGGCATAATTTTTCTGTGGGATTACTTGAGAGTCGTAGTTTGGTATGTGCATAGCGTTTTTCTGGCTAAAACTTTGAATGGGATTCCTGGGTTGATAATATGTGTGTGATAAGAGGACAATGGATGAAATAAGAACAGGATAACAATTGACCCAACTTTTGAGCGTGTGTTTCAAAAGGATAATTAATTGTTGTTATATAATTGGGTAAAAATCTGGATTGCAGGGTGGAATGATACTGACAAGTTGAAATTGTCGCACTCCTGCACGTCAAGCGGTTACAATTTTTGGTTTCAATTATTTATTATCGTATCTTACACAGCGGTTATGTAGATTGAAATTGAGCATCATGGTAGGGCTTTTTGACGGCGTTTGCAGTGAAAGTGATCATGAGTTTAGGAATGAAGCGAATCTGAGTTTAATAGCTGCAGGTTTGAAAAATTTCTAGTTACAGACTTCCATCAGCAATTACATGTCGTAGGACTACACTAAATGCCCAGTGTAACCGTTATATGATGACGGAAGTTCTCTTCCTCCTCCACTTTGTGAATCAATTTTTGCAAGTCAATTTTTGTCTACCAAGCAAACTATACCTAAAGTTGTCTGAATCAGCATCTGAAGACGGTTCCTATCGTTAAACTTGCTTAGTTTATGTGTTCTTCGATTGTCCAGAAACCCGCGCTTGGTTTATGTGGGCTTCATATGGGCTTCATCACATCAAGGCTTTCACAAATATGATCTCAAAAAAAGTCAATGCATTCCTGTAGGTCTGCACACCAGAAAAATGAGCAGAAGAAAAATGCACCAGACCCTTAAAACGTAAACTCTACTCTACAATGGCAGTCTGCAATATCATTCTCACTTGCCACACTATCATTGACAGTAGCGAACATATTCAAACTTTACAATAAAGATAAGAGGATCCTGTCTCCTATACGAACTCTTGCTATCAACAACTTACATATCATAGCAACAGGTACACCTTCCCTGATTGAATATTTATGGCCACTAATCTATTCAATGAAATGGGATTTTCTACGTCACTTCGAATTGGAGAATGTATTACAAATTGAAAAAGTCAATGAAAAAACAAAACACTGGTACGTTACACCATAGTTTGGTGTCTTCATACCAATGAATCCTGGTGGTATAAATTCACCCTTCTTCACAACGGAGGATATGAAGATTACTGCCGAAAATTCCTGCACACCGACAAGCTGAAAGTTCTGTGCCCCAACATAATCGAACCTATCCACAAAACTTACATGTTAATAGAGATCATATACGTTCAGTACTCCATGATTTTCATGCCGCAGACTCCGAACAAAGTCGTTTGCATAAGAGTTTGGTCCCGAGTTTCAAATCCCATACCCTCCCTCCTTGAATTGTACTGTACTGTACTGCGTTTGCCCTCCTTGACTTGAAAAAACGAAATTAAGCACTTCCGTGAATGAACTCCGTGCTATTCGATCTCTCCAAATCAGGAGTCGTGACAAAACCATTGGTTTCCACATCTGTTGGTTTGGCAGTGGCCAAGTCGGCTGATTTGTGAATTTCCTCAGCAGCAGCAGCTTCGGGAGCAGCAGCTTCAGCTTCAGGTTCATTAGCACCAGATTTGGCTTCGACTTCCTCCGGAGGCACGAGAATTCGCACGTTTCCATGCCTCAACCTCGGGTCTACTGGCCCAGACATTGATTATGAATCTTCACAATGTGACTTGGCTCCTGTTGAACAGTACAAGGTTGCAACACTATGAGTTTGTGATCGAGAAAGAATGTAGACTATCTGGCTGTCATAAGATTTTCTGTTTTGTAAATTCTGACCCTATTAGGTTGTCAACAATGCCCAATGTGCGACACTTCCATTTGGAACCAAATGCGTCACAAAAAACTAGATATCGATTGCACAAGATTTAGTTCACAATCAATCAAAACCTTAGAATGCATGTGAGCCATTGATGGTTTCTAGTACACCTAAAGAAAAAACTTTAAATATTCATGACTTATTCATGGACAATGAATGAAAATGGATTGGTCTACCTTTGTTAGTAAAGTCCCAAAATAGTACATTAGTGTCAATAAGGGATACCATGTCAATCCTTTATGGTAAATACGTAGTACTTAATTTCCATTAGATACATGAAAAGACGGTTATGGATTGTTTTTGTTTATGGGACGTCTATGACTTCCCTGACTCCCCTCTATGGGCCATTTTATAACTCCAAGGCAGAGTACAAAATTTCACAGAAATCACAGTTTTAATCCAAAAAATATTGCATGCTAGTACGTGTTGAAATTTCCTGTAGTTGTCAACAAGATATAATAGAACAGTATATGTTCAATAAAAGTAACTACGCTAAGTGATCATTAGTGACCATTGTAGATGCGTATACGTTTCGAACTAACCCACACGCGCCTCCAACAGGGAGTGCTTGATGACCGTAAGATAATATTTCCTCTTCCCCTCCCAAACAAGTTTCTAACAAACGTAAACCAAATAATTCAATCATACTGACCAAGTGACCATACTGACCCAGTTCCCTCACTTCACTGAAATAATAAGCTTCAAGCATCTGAATTGCTCCTTCCAAAATCAGTAATTAGTTTGAAACGTTTCAACCCACGGCCCTACTCCAGCTCTACGCAACCTCGGAATAATGAAATGAAAGACCAGCTCAGTCTGTGTCTCTCTCCCTCAGTCATACAGTTTGCAAATAGACTGTGACTTGTTCAAAGCTCAATTGTTGCAGGACCCAAGAGCAGCTAAGTATTTCCAAAAACCCCACAAAATCCTAAGCTTAGCTACAGCAGTGTGCAAACCTAGTCTGGAAATGGACAAAGTGGAGTGCAAATTAATCTTCCATCACCTGAAAAAACAAAGGCAACCTGATGTCCAGCAGCTCGCAACAGCAATGAAAGTGAAGAGCTGAGGCGCCTTCTTCACTTCCAGCTCCGGCAATGCAAGCTTAGCAGAGATCTGCAACTGGAAACGAAGGCTGAAGCGAGAACAAGTGAAGGCACAAATAGCCAGCCATTGATAGCTGATAACTGAGAGGGGAAGACGCAGAGGGGACTGCCACTTGGGGTTCCTCGACGGTGACACGCCAGTTCTTCGTGAGGATTTAAAATTCCTCGTAAGTTAGGTGGCGACAACAAAACCCATCAGCACTTCAATAGCCGTTTGGAAAACATATTTTCATCTATAAATTTGTACTTTAGTCATTGAATTGTGATGATTTCATCTATACTTAACCCACCAAGCAGTTATGAGTGACTGAGAAGCATTTTAGTGGAAGGAAGTTCAGTCTTTGATGAATTTTTTGCAAATTTCTTGCTATTTTTTGACATTTCAAAGCCATTTTGCAAACACAATGAGAATTGAATGATGTTTTCTTTCACCAATGTCTTCGTGTGTTGGTTTTGAATCACTTTACAGTATTAATTTTTTTTCATTTGAGTAGGTTTAGAAATCAAATTTCACCTCCAAATGTGTTGCTAGGAAAATTTCAGTATCTTTTTTTTCTACACTAAAAGATTATAACCTTGCAATCTATGTGACCAAATGACTCCAAATTTGATATATGTCATCTACAACATGTACATTACAAGATTGTGTGGTTGAGATTTTTATACTATAGTGACATTTTGGAATATAACACTTCAAAAGCAAAGATGTTTTTAAACTTAAAAAGCCTTGGGCCTCTAGGGGTTGAAGGATAAACTAGTAACCGTGGAAATCATCCCTCTGTTTACCGTATGAATCATTGGCTTAAAAAATTGCAAAAGCACTCATTGGAGTCAAACTATTGTAAAAGACCTCCCCTTTTCACAACAAAATTCCGAAGATGAATAGTTGCACTTTTGTCCTACTAGAAGGATTATTTGTCATCCATCAAATAGAAAACATCATCGTCAACGTTTAAGGGTTAACCTCCAAAGGACCAAAGCATATTTTGAGGAGAAATTGTAAAAAACTATCACTTTTTAGGGTATTGAGAAAAAAATGAAAAAAATCTTTTAAAATTCAATTATATGAATTGGCAATAGACTACTATCGAAATGTTTGGAAATAAATTCAAAAACATTGACTAAACAAGTTGAAAGATTACAATGTTTGAAGTAAGAACAAAAAAGGGTTTTTTTCCTAACCTTATTTGATAAGGTCAACAAACTTTAATTTCTTCTAGAATGAGTCAGATTTTTACACTAGACATGTTTTTTTTACATTTTGCATCTTGCATCATGTAAGTTACATAATTGCCAAATTTCAAAAGTAGAAGAGGAGCTTTATACATGCTACTAGAAGTTGCTCAAGCTCCATAAAAAGTTTAGAGCAACATAACTTTTGATTGGGTACCTAATTGGAAAAAAAATGATATACCCACCAAGAAGGTACATGTGTACACCTTGTGTCAAAATCTCATAAACATCCAACCAAAATTGACCTAATATATATTCTCTCTATCTCAAAACGATCTTCTTGTTGGCCTTATTTTCATTCCTAAAATGATTTGCCTGTCGTACTATGTGACATTGAAAATTGGTTAGATTTAGATTTCAATTGCTATCTAGTATTAACAAAACAACTCTAAACAATAGTTTCCCCCTCCATCCATGTGATCATCAATCAAAAAACAAATGAAATGATTGAAAAGGTCAAACAACACTATTTGTTCTTATTTTTCTCATCTCTTTGAGTGTTGCCCAACGAAAGGAGATGAAGCTTGGGGAGGCAAAACAAAGGTTCACACATGGTCTTGGGCCCATACTAATTGCCCACAAAATAACATCACACTCAAAATTTAAGTGCCCACTAGTACTCCTTGTAGATGTCTCAAAAATTCTACTTTTCAATATCCCAAAGCTACACTTTGAAAAGGACTTTAAAACTCAAAGTTTTTAGGATGCTAGGAGTGCATTGGACTCTACTCCAACACAAAATGGGTTTTAAATTGTTATTTTTAGCCATAATCTGGATCATTATCAAATAAAAGATAATTTTGGAATGGAGAGAGTAACTATTTGAAATCTCTTGCCTACTTTGATTGGTCACTTGGTCCTTTGGAGGTTAAATCATCATCATTAATTGTTTAGCAATTAGGAAAATTTATTTTCTAAACTTGAAAATGAATCTTAAAAAAAATTTACTCTTAAACTTTGCCTTTTGGCAAAATTTTATTTGTAAGAACATTACCAAGGGATATTAAAATAGGGAAATAGGAATTAAGCAAGGTATCAATTTAGAATGTGGGTGGATGAAGATACTTGCATCATAATCTCCAAACTAAAAAATGGCCTAAAATCATGCCTAAGGGCTTTAACCCCTAAAGGACCAAAAAACACTCAAAACTACCATTTCTATAGCAAAGATTTTTTTTTTTTAATTTTAAAAATTTGCACATCTAATCATAGGACCTTACACCTAACTAGTATGTAAATGTGTGGAAAAAATTTCAGAATTTTTGACTACATAGATTGCAAGATATCTACGTTTAAAGTGAAAAATAAGTTTTCCAACACATTGCAAGACTAGATTTCTTGACTTTGAACCTTCTCGACTCAAATTTTTTGCACTACAAAGTTTTGAGGTTTAAATCTTTATGGTGCAGAATTGAGTTGAGAGTCTAGGAAAAAAAATTCAAAAAAACTTAATTTTCATTCTTAAAATTGTGAAGTAGAAGTAGGTATGAGATGGAAAAAAAATCTAAATTATTAATATCTTTAAAATAAAATTTAAACACACTAATCCAATGGTGAAATTGTCATGGGAGGCAAACTAAACCATGTGAAACTTTCTTTTTTAATTATAAAAATTGCATTCAGAAATGAATCCTACAAATTATTTTTTCAAAATGATGATTAGATTGTTAAAAAAATAAGATTGTCCATAACCTTCTTAGAACAAATCCAAATGGAATGAATCAAAGCTTTACATGTAGACAAAAATATAATCTATGAGAAAAAAAATTCAGAAAAAAAAATTCAAATTTAGATTTTTTTTTTCTTGCTACCCCTCTCCCTTGTTTTGAGTTTATTTGGGCATAAATTTTGTTCCCAGTTACCAATTTAGAAAAAAATTATATTCTCATGAAGCCAAACAATTTTTCTATCTTTCAAAAAAAGTTTAAGAAAATCATGACAAAGATTCACCATGTAGATACCTACCCAAAATCTAGTTTGTACCCCAAAGGAACAATGGTCCTTTACGGATTACGAGTTAAAAGTTATACAATGCTTAAGATAGTTTGATCTCATGTCCTATATTTGAATTGTTGATTGACTTTCACAATGTCTATACCTAATAACTTGATTTCCCATATTCCATACAAGATTTTGAAACTCAATTCGCAATGGAATTATATTATTGTTCATGACCTAACAAAAGTGAAAGAAACCACATAAATTACCTTGTTAAAAGTGTAATTTTTATGCATACGCTATTAAATTTAAATTTAATAGAAATAAAATTTGATTTTTGAATACTAGTGAGTTTTCTTGTACTAATGCAAATGTTTATTTATAGAGAATTTATTACCCTTTATTACCTAGAATAATACAAAAACTTATTATTTAATATAGATGATTAAAATTTGAAAATTTTGAAATTCATGTTTGAAATCAAAGATTGTGAAGACACTGAAAAATAAAAAATTTCCCCTACAAAGTACAAAATAATGTTTTACACTTATCATGGTATTCAAAACAAAATTTAAGAATTAAAAGTTAAAATTTATATCTAATATTGATGTGCATGCCATATAAAAATATTAGATAAAATATTAATATAATATATAATATAAATTTATTAAAATATAAAATACAAATGAAAATCACACATATTGTATAATTTTAATTCCAACATGTATTTCATTGAATTTTTGAATTAAAAAGTGTATAAAAATACAGTAGAATGTACACTTTTTGAAATTAAGTGAAGTAATGTGGTTTACAACTCATTTTGGAGGATTTAGTTTGGGCATGGTTAATCAATGTGATTCTTGCCCACCTCAAAAGGCTAGATATACCTCAAGAAAGTTAAATCTAAGGAATTGAAGGAGAAGACAAGCCACATTCCATTCATTAGATGATTTTTGGTGCTAAAACAAAACCTAGAGTTCTTGAGAATTCTTGAACAGTGGAGGACTAAGGGAACTTTGCCAAATTAACAATTTGACTTAGTTGCAATTGCATCTAGTTAGATAATATTATTTATTATTATTATTTAAATATTTTGACAGCAAAGGCTAGTTCACAATAAAGGAAATAACCTTGAAACAACCCTCCTATACCCTCAAATTTCCTCTAATGCTTTTTTTTTCTTATAAATACTACTCTCATTTAGTGACCATTGTATGTTGTCATAATTAATTGAAAGATGTTTGGAATGTTGTGAAATTTTATATATACATTTTCAACTCTCTTATCTTTCACCAAGCATAATAAATGCATCATTTCAAAATATTCTCACAAAGATATGTTCCTTCAAAGTGCAATGTTATGTATTTCCATCAACCCAAATAAAACAGCTTCAAACTTAAATGTCTTCTAAACCATGCAGTCAAATGATTTGAATTTTTTTATGGTGCTCACTTTCAACGTGAAATAAAATATCCTTTAATTAAA
Organism: Climacium dendroides; assembly: GCA_950106755.1. Taxonomy (NCBI): domain Eukaryota; kingdom Viridiplantae; phylum Streptophyta; class Bryopsida; order Hypnales; family Climaciaceae; genus Climacium; species Climacium dendroides. The sequence continues at coordinate 20,254,696 of OX467083.1, forward strand.
TTCTATCCATGGTCAAAAAAATTGCTCAAGTTCTTGACAATTTTGACCCATTTTAAAAGTACCTTCTTTCGGTCATTAGGGGTTGATTGAAAGAAAAATGAATGTTCTACATGAATTTATTATATAAGTATTGAGAGTGTTGCAATTATTTATTATAAAATCTTCAAAAAATTTACTATATTTAGATTGAGCATTTAGGATTTTGAGCCCTGTAGAAAAAATGCTTCCAAATCTTGAAGTAGTGTCACTTTCATTTGGACCAATGGCCCACATATTTGGGATGAATATATGATATTTCATTTAAATTCTAGATATTTTTCAATCATAGTGTTTCATACTCATTCATGGATGTAACTAAGCATCACCACATCTCCATTTTTCTACCCAAGATCTTGACTTGTGTTCAATAAAAAAAATGAAATAAAAGACTATGGGTCCTACTTAAAACAAAAGAATGTTCACATTGTTTTGAGTTATCCATTTTTATAATAACTTAACCTTGAAAAAATGAGACCTATCATTGAGGTATTAAGTTAAAAATGATTTGATTTTTGGACCGATAAGTGTATTTTTCATTTCTCCGTTAATGAGATTTTGGAAAAATCATTCATTGGCCACTTTTGGGATCACCACATCTTTATAGGATTAATACTCAACAATTGTCATAATCACTTGAATTATTAAAGTAGTCTAGAAGTTACATATAGGATAATGACCAAAGTGGAGGGATTTCTAGAAAAAAACATGTTAACAAAGAGGGCTAAGCCCAATGAGAAATGCCTGTTTTTTGTTTTTTTCCAAAATTTCCAACAACAAGGAGATTGCTCAATACATAACTTCTATCTAGAAATGGATGAGATATGTGATTGGTAAATGAAAATATTTGTAATCACAAATATATATATATATATAAGAAGTGTTGGTTACTACACTTCTTATTTGCTATGCTGCTCTATGTCTGCGGCCAATGACTGACACCCAATTTTTGAGGGACAAAAAAGACAATCTATTTTTAACCACTTAAGCATATACATGTATCTGCAAGGCAGGTTTATTTAGTGGGAAAATTTTACCCTGTGTAGAAATAGAGTTTGGAAGATTTCCATAATTTTTAAAATTTTTGTTTCTCAAAACATTATTACTATGAATTTTTTAGCTGCAAATTCAATCTATACTAGTCATATAAGTTAGAGCGGCCTACATTGCTAGAATGGGGGGTTGATGAGGAATGGGTTGTTTCCAATATCAATCATTGGCCACAAAGATAGAAAACTGTATGAGTTGCGAAAAAGCCCTGTTGGTAAGCTTACTACACTAATGATGATAAATAGTGTTGGTAACACTAATCACAAAGCATAACACTAATTGTCAACAATCCAATTAATATTACCAATAGTAAATGTCAACATAGACACTATTTGTCAACTATTGGGTATAAATTTTTTACAAGTTTACATTTAGTGTTACCTAACTATTTCATCAAAATGCAAAGAAAAATGTGTGAATCCAAGAAACCTATGACATGCTCAAAAAAATTACTACTCAAAAAAGTGAATACAACATTAAATACCAACCAATTGAAGTTTAGAGTGACTGGGGTAAAAGTCCAGATAACACTAATCACAACATAACACTATTTATCATCATTAGTGTAGTGGCATCCAAAGAAAACCCTAATTCCACAGTCAGATCCTATGACCGTGGACTGCTACAGTCCGTTAGAACGGTATGCCAAAGATGGGTAACACCGTAAGGTTGAGGCCAATCTCATTGGCGGGGCTTGTTTGCAACTTACGCTTCTCCTCACGGGATGGTAAATTTGTTGAACAAAGTGGGACCAGGGTGAAAACGCAAATTCGTCAGGGTAAAAGTAAAATCTTGCCCCCTATTTTGTGTTGTGTTTAGGGTTTGCTTGTCACTTCATCCAGCTAATCTGCGGTCTTTGACTGAAAATATGAATTCAAAGTTTGTAAATTTATTTTTATGTGTGGAAGAAAAAATCTTGAATTTTCCCCCAGAATAAAATTCTTGCATTTTCACCTTGCTAGTCTTACTTCGTGTGATGAAATCCAACCTACAAAGTTGTAGGCCCAACAGACTGAATTTATTATGCGAATAAACACTGAATTTAAAAGAAAAATCCACACATGATAAAATTTTCAATTTATTGAATTCATATTTGCAATCAAAGATACCAAAATAGACTAGGGGAGATCTAGAACATACCCTAGACACAGCTTAAAATAGGGGATTTTTTTTTTGTTCCTTTCCCTTTTTCCCGTTCCCCAAGGAGAACCCCCCAAAAGTTTACCCTGCGGGGCCCACCTCGTGGTAAGGTAGCGCCCCCCTCTCTCTCTCTCTGCTCTGCTTTCCTGTAGAGATTGGTTCAGCGCACGTGGTCGGCCCCTATGACCGTCTCCCCAGTAGGGCCAGGGAGAACTGACCCCCTAGGGTTAATTGTGAAAAAAAGCCCCCTATTTTTTTGCCATGATTTTTTACATTTCTACACCGCCCCTAGCTGATTTGGGGCCGCTGATTGCAAATCTGAATTCAGAATTTGAAAAAAAAAAATCATCTGATTGCAAATAAAAAATTCCACATCATTTTCCCCAAGGGTAAAACGGGACAATGAGGGGCCCCAGTAGGGCCAGGGAGAACTGATCCCCTCATTGCCCTGGCCAGGGTTAATTGTGAAAGAAAGCCCCCTATTTTTTGCCATAATTTTTTATTTTCCTACATCATCTCTAGCTAATTTGGGGTCGCTGATTGCAAATCAGAATTCAGAATTTGCAAAAAAAAATTCATCTGATTGCAGATAAAAAATTCCACAGCATTTTCCCCAGGGTTAAAATGGGGCAATGAGGGGGTCAAGTTCACCCTGGCCCCCCAGTAGGGAGTAGGGGCGGACAGAGCCAGACAGTGCCGTCGTGGATGGGGCCAGTGAAGGATTAAAGCTATTATTCTACTTTTTGCTTCCCTTCCTGGGATGCAAGTGGGCATGCCTGTAAAAGCTGGCAACAGCAGGAGTGGCATGCAAGTGGTGCCACTTGAGTTCCTAACTTAACTTACTGGCTGCCGGAATCAACTGAACTGACTCACTCAATGGGGGGGGACCATTAAAAAAAAAAAAAAAAAAATTAAAAAAAAATCTTTAATTTTAAAAAGTTACAACACATAGAAATCTATTTTTTTTACAGAATTTGAGTTGGGGGCGGTGGACCAACCTCTATGTAATCACATCTATTCACTTCCCAAGATTTTCTAAGATTTTAGAGGTGACGGTTATGGGTACACTTGACGGTTATGAGTGTCGCTACCTTATTTGCAATCGGAGGCCCCAAATATGATAAGAGAGGTATAAGAAAATAAATGAATCAAGGACAAAATATGGAAGGGGGAGGGGGATATTTGATCTTATGGTACATCTATGGAATGATTTTGGGGGGTGAATGAGTGAGGGGGCGGTTCATCCTAGTCATGATTTGGGCATGAAATACGTTGATGTTGAACTCTCTACAATGTGAATTCTAAAACTTTTTTGCAATTTTTTTTTTGAAATGGAAGATGTGAGCTTGTGGACAATTCCAACGTGTATATGCACTTGAATCTTGAAAATTCATCATTGATGGCTCTCAAATCAATTATATCTTGTAATATCGTGAAATGTAATATAAAAAAATTCACCAAAAATAGAATTTTGGTTTTTTGAAGTTGAAATTTGAAGCACATAATTGGGACTCCATAGGAATACGATGATGTACTAAGAATTGCATAAAATGTGTTTGGGATATGGTTTTTATTTTGAGTGATTTTTTGCTAAAAAGTGATGAAATTTTTTTCAAGTAATCTTTTGATGAGACATGCTTGCTTTTATAGTGGATGAAATTGCAAACTACCACCAAAACTGGGGATTATATGACTCTATTTTGAATGAATGCACACTCTTTGGGATGAAAACATAATTTTTCATCCAAATCTTGCAGGTTTCATCCAATTCCATGGATGTAAATAGCTTCCTCACTGTGATAGAGATCTCTTTTTGCACTGCCTAGAATCAATGAAAAAGAAAACCCTGGTATGGAAACAAAGCGACATGACACTTTTTTTTTAATCAAGGGAATTGAACACTTTTGTTCCAAAGTAAAAAGGAAAAGAAAAGGGGGAACAGACTGAAAAAGTAAAAGTAATACTACGTAGCAGCACGGTAAAAGCCAAGGCAGAAAGGACAAACTAGCATGTCGCCAAGAAGAACGGGAAAGAAGGGCAAAAGGGGGGCGAGGGTGAGGACCCACAACCGTGCTTTTGAGGGAGTAGCCGAAGTTTGCCTTGTACCCACAAATCCACGCCTGCTCCTTGTGGATTTGGAAGCTGCTCCTGTTTCCCTTGGTGATGTTTTTCATACGTTTGATGGCTTTGTTGTGACTTTGCACGTTACTCTCTTTCACAAATCCACACAGTGTTGGACTCGACCTGTTGTTGTTTCTCCACCCAGTTACGCCATCAGTAGAGCTTTCCAGGATCAGGAGCCGACTATAACTTGGATTTCCAATTCCTCATCTGGTACTATTTTTTTCGTTCTCGTTTGATTGCTTTATGCTTTGGGTGTTTTGCACTTCAAATTTGGTTTGCTATGATTACCTTAAAAATTGTCGGTTGTTGTCTGATTGTTTTGAAAATTGTTGGTTGTTGTCTGATTGTGTTTTTTGTTCTCCTTCGTCTGGGACTTCGACCTGCAGGAAATCGGATTACGCGTTTTCTGACAACCATTTAATTGCACCGGTTGGAGCTTTCCCTGGACACGCATTTTTGATTTGCAAGAGCGAGACGAGTAGATTAGAAGTTTGGAATAGGGCGGGGCTGAAGCTGCATCGGCAGGGACTGGGCTATGGTGACAGAGCTATGAGTCGAGGGTAGTGTAAACTCGAAAACAAGTCGGAAACGAAGAAGAAGAAGAAGCTATGGTGTTCACGAAACTATGAGAATGCGCATGGGGTGCTACTTAACCACTGAAAAATGCGAGAACCAGTGCTACTAGAACAGCATGCTCGTACAGGTAACCTACATTTCTTCTCATGTTTCAGAAGCAAGTTGCGTCAATTTCTGAAAAAACATCAACCAGTTGCTCACAAAACAGAGTACCCTAGAAAAGTTTCTGTTGTTCCTGCTCCTTTTGTGGCGTCTCTCCTGAAACCTTCAAAGTCTATAGTGTTTCTTTCTTTGTGCCTTCAACTTTTAATGCAGGTCCTTCTTCTGCTCTCTTTCTACAAATCTCGTGAAACCTTACTACCAAAACAATAGACGCTCAATCTAATGAATCCCATTGTGTCGTTTTAGGGTTAGCAAACTCATTGATGGGGGATGCATCGAATCACGCCTTCCCTAAACCCAAGCCCTTATCAAAAGCAAGATGTGTAATTTTCTAAAAACCATCAACTAATTGCTCAGAAAACGGAGTACCCTAAATGAGTTTCTATTCTTCCTACTCCTTTTGTGGCATCTATCCTGGAACCTTCGCAGTCTATAGTGTTCCTTCTTTTTTGCCCTCTAACCTTTAACGCAATTCCTTCTTCTACAAATCTCGTGAAACCATTACTACCTAAACCAAAGACGCTCAAACTAATGGATTCCATTGTGTGTTTTAGGGTTAGCAGGCTCCTTGATGGGGGGTGCATCGAACAACCCTAAACCCAAGCCCCTTCAAGCCATGGAAGACGAAGCCGAAAGCCAAGCTCGTCTCCTGTCCATCCCCTCCTTTCAGCGATTCTACACTACGTGGCTGTTGCAAGAGGATGCGATGTTGATGGAGCTCAAGGAAGCAATCGAGGCTCCCCTCAGCGAACCCGAGCTCGCAAGGTTGGTGAGGAAGTGTTACCAGCATTACTCAGAAGCTGTGCACGCCAAGATCCGAGCTGCACATGAGGATGTCTCCTATCTCACAACTGGTGCGTGGAAGACGCCGTTTGAAGCAGGGATGATGTGGATGGGAGGGTGGCGACCGAGTTCGGCTGTTGTGTTGGCATACTCCTTGATGGGTATTCAAATGGAGAATGAACTGCAGAAGTTATTGGAAGGGATTGCGTTGCCGTCCATGGCGGCTCTTTCTGCCAAGCAGCTTGCGAGGTGGGCCAATTCTACTTCTGCAGTTTGTGTGTTTGATGTATGTTTCTGTTTCTGTGTCAGATACGTTCAAGTGCTTAGAGCTCTGAAAACGAGGATTGTATAGATAAGTTAAGTACGCGTTATTGTGACCCCTAGCTTAATGCATCACCTGGTATTCCCCATCTTCATTTCAGAGCCTAAATCTAGAGTGGTCATTCTTCTCTTATTTATGTGGCACACAAACCTCGTAAGACAAGAATATCTATCCTAGACATAGTGCACATAGTGACGCATTAGGCGGGGGTTGCGATTAGGTGTACTTACCTTCGTGTTGCAGACTGATGTCTGGGAAGTTGTGACTCTCTTGAAAGTTTGCCATTTGAACGACGTTTTTGGTTTTTTTTTTGCTAGGTTTGTGTTTTAGGGTTTGGAATGCGAATGTTGTGTTCCTGGGGTTTTGTTATGCGAAGGTTTGTGTTCCAGGGGCTTTATGATGCGAACGTTGTGTTTTGTGGGTTTTGTGATGCGAAGGTTGTGTTTTGTGACTGTTTTGTTTGTTTGGGTTAATCCGTAGAGGACCAGGAAGCTCAAAATTGGCCCCTGCGTGTTTGTTTTGAAGTTTTGATTCGATCATATGGGGACTTTCTTTTGTTGAAATTTATATTTTTAGTGACCAACGGATGCCATGTTCTGCTTTGATTCTAGTGATACAAAATTTAGCCCCGTCTGAATTGTATTTCCGACGATGTGATCGGGCTAACTCGTCATTTTAGAAGGGTTGGTCTTTTAGGGGTTAAGAGTTTTTTCTCAGAGTGTATGGTGGTGTTTTTCAGGTTGAATGTCGTGCAGCAGCATACTGCTACCTCAGAGGACGAAATCTCAAATCGTCTCGCTGGGCTACAGGTTTGTCTTCATGTTTTGACGCTTGATGGGATTTTTTTCTGATGCAGACTGTGGAGATGAAGGGCTTGCATTTGTATATTTGTAGGAAAATGGTTTCTTTCGACTGCAGACATGGAGTGCTTTTTAGGTTTAGCTTCGAGTTAAAGGTCTCTCTTGCAATTTGTGGTTCATATTTGGATTCCTCGAGGATTTTAGTCTTTGTAAGGATTACGTCTTTGAACATTTGCTTACCTTCTCTTGCCTGTACCCTAAGAGGAGAGACTAAGCAAAGGTTAATAAATGTAGAAATTTCTGCTACCTGATGAAAACGTGAGGTTTCATAACACAGCTATAGTAGCACGTTGGGGCCTATCATTCTAAAGAGTGAATTTCTTGTGTATGACAGAATTGTAACATGTGGTTACAAAGATAGTGCTATTCTAAGATTTGTTTAATCGGGTTTTCGAATCTTTCATTCAGTGAGTATGAACTGGGGATTATATGGAAATTTACATGTGAAAGATCTTCATTTCAATTTGTGGTAGTGGCGCTTGCAATCATTAGCTTGTTGCGGTGGTGTACAGATGTTGGTGGCAGATCAGCAAATGACACGGGTAACAACTGCGAATCCTCCTCCTAGCGAATCCTTGAACATGGCAGAAGTCAGGGAAGCCATGCAGCCCAAACTCTCAGGTCTTCGGGATATTTACATTGAAGCTGAGGAGCTGAGACTGCAAACGATCCAGGAAGTCTTTGCTGTGTTGAGACCTCTTCAAGCAGCGCAGTACACAATTGCGGCGTTAGAAATGGTCAAAGCCGTGCAAAAGTTGGGGGAAAAGTTCCAGGAAGCCCATTCTGGAGATGCAAACGCACGCTCTCCTGCAAACCCTGGTTTGAATATCTGGGACATTGCATCCCAAGGAGATGTGGAGCAACTGCAGCAGGCTCTCAACATGGGCTTGGATCCATCTGAAACAGATTACGAAGGACGTACACCATTGGTATGGATTGTGTTTTTCTGGAAGGAAATGGGATAATATGGCCGTCTCTAAGCATAACGTACTTTTGGAAATGAGTTTGTGACCAAGATTTTATTAGTAGAAACTTCCCCCGAGGTATTCTAGAACATTACCTGTTTAAATCCTGCCAATTGTAATTCCCCTTTTTAAGGCAATCTCTTTTGTAAACCCTGCCAATTGTAATGCGGCTTGGTTTTCTTAGCCGCACTGAAACAGATTACGAAGGTCGAAACCATTGGTATGGATTGTGTTTTCCTGTTTAAGGGAATGTGATAATATGATCATCTGTAAGCATAACATACTTTGGTAATGAATTTGTGGCGAAGATTTCATTAGTACAAGTTCAACTCCCTTCCCCCCCGAGGTATTCTAGAAACGTTACCTGTCTAAATCCTGGCAAATGTAATTCCATTTGAGGCAATCTCTAATGTAAAAATCCTGCCAATTCTAATGCGGCTTGGTTTTCTAAAATACTGGTAAGGGATGGGTTCTTTACTACAGTGATTTGTCCTAAGAGTGTAATCGTCAAATTAGTGACACGACAAAAATTTATTTTGTGGAAATTGGCACAATACAGTAATATTTGAACCTACATTTATTCAAATAGTATGACTTTGGTAAATTAGTTTCACGCCCACTAATAAGCAAATCAGTCTAGTGTTTAAATCTGGATATACTAGCCTTGGGAGTGACCCACGGTTGTAGTGTACAAGGCTGAATTTCGGGTTCGGGGTTCGGGTTTGGGGTTCTATTGCAGCACCTCGCTGCTGGGAAGGGTCATTTGGAGTGTATAGCCTTGCTGGTGGATAGGGGTGCTGAAGTCAATGTTCAAGGTAAGTCTGAGCTGGTAGGAAACTAAGCTTATCCTCTTTTGTCTGTGTTCCTTTTTTCTCGTTTGCTTCTTCTGCCAGTCGTAGTGCAGAGCATTGATTTTCTTCTCTCTGATGTGAGTAGATAATGACGGGGCAAGTCCACTTTTGAACGCGTTGAAAGGTGGACACGATAAGGCTGCAAAACTTCTTCGTAATTATGGAGCCAGACCTGATATGAAGGTACACTTTCATTTTTCACTGTCTTCGATATTCATCATTTCTCCGTGTTCTTCTTCACAATTGCGAAGTTTAAGTTTCCTTGAATGTTGAATAGATGGTTGTATGCCAGTCTCGAGCACAGTGCTTCCGTATGTACAGTGGGGTATAACTCATTTGCGATATGCACAGTGGGGTACAACTCATTTGCGAATTTTCGGATCCTCCTTAGATTAGGAGAACTTTGGGAGGCCCGTGTGTGCTAAAAAATGAACAGAATTTTGGTCCACACTAAAGTCTACTTCATCATCATTACAAACATAGGTGTAATTGAATATCATACAAAGGGTTTGACGTTTTCTACACACTATGTACTATACACTAGTGTTCCCAACATTTGTGAAAATTACAACTTGTATTCAATGATACATATAAGAAATGATTACTCTAGAGACACTTAATCTCATACCACTTGAATTGCTTGTATGATTTCTTGCTTGTTCTTCATCCCATTGCAAAAAATCTTTGACTATCTTCCAATGGTTCTCTATGAAATAGTAGATAGTTCCAAATTGTTGTATGATTTTAAATTATTCCTTTTCCACTTGTTATGAAGTTGAAATGCACTTCATTGCAATTCCAACACAATTTGTGGTTTCAAAATCGGTCCATTTTTGAGCATGCAAGAGCTTCCTAAAGTTGTTGAACATTGTAGTGAAGCCTGACTGAAAAATTCGTAAATGAGCTGTACCCCACTGTACAGTACAATACTATTAGTGCTTAGCTAAGTAGGAGTGTTGGAATCAAGATTTTCCATGGTAGTTTAATTAAATTAACCAAGCGTATTTGGACTCTACATGCATGTTATTATTCCTTCAGTATCACACTTCTCTCTTTTTTTCTTTTTTGAGGTAGCTAGAGCACCATGGCACTCAAGGTAGCTGTAAGAACAAGGGGCTAAACTACTAGTAGGTGCATAATAAGCCTAGTGATTTCTTACGGTATGCAGAAAGACGCCTGAGCTGTGCGTTAGTAGCTTAGTGAGTGAAGGAGATAAACTTTGCTTATTACTTTTGTGGTTGGTCACCATCTCAATGTTATTCATGTGCCTTAACATATTCCAACATGATTTGTTTCTCATCATTTCTTGCTGGAAATTCTGGGCAGGACGCTGGTAATGAGCTGTGCAAGGCAGCAGCCAATGGAGACATTGAGTTTGTGGAGAGGCTTGTCAAGGCGGGGGTGAATCCCAACGAGACGGATTACTCCCAACGGACCCCGTTGCACATTCTAGCAGCTGATGGTACAGCCAAGGATGTTGAGTTTCTGGTGCACAGAGGTGCTGATGTGCTTAGCAAGGATCGGTGCGTTATTACTCTGCAATTTTTGGGTCACTTTGCATTTACATTAGCGCTCTTTGCAGGAAAGAGGAAAATAACAATTTCAAGAGGATTTTCAGTAAATTTAAACTAATGCAGGAACTTCTACACAATATCATAAAGATTATTTCCTACGGTATATAGGTTGGCCTCTGTATGATCATTTTGACCAGAGGGGGACCTCCCTTTATGATTTTCTTTATGAATATGTCTAACAGTTCCGGAAACAATTTGATTTGACCGAAAACGCTATTCTTGCACCTCAGTATAGATGCTTGACAATACTATTTGTCGCCAAACCTTTTATTCGTATGTCCTTGACCGTCTAGATGGAGTTGGTTGATGTTGTCGTCTAAGACATATGCAAGAGTCCAGGGTTAGGGTCCTGGATATGGATGGGTTCTATGCTCCGAAACTTGGTTAGTCCTATTTTTCGAAGTCATGAAATGGCATTTAATTTTGCAACAGACATGGATATACACCCTTGGATGAAGCAAAGGATAACGATAATGAAGCCACTTTGAAAGTGTTGGAGGCTGAAGTCGCTCGACGTCAGCATGAGTTGGATGCTGAGGAAGACGAATTTTCGGACGATACTGGTAGTTCAAGTCCTATGGAGGAGGACCAGGATGTAGACATGCCGTTCACAGACGGTGACCATGGGTACGTCTTTCTTTAAGCCAATTTCAAATGCCAAGGATTGACCTCTGAGTTTCATGTCCGTGCTCTTGAAACATCCATTTGGTCAATGATAAAAAATGCCCATGCACTCCAGAATCTAAGAAAATGTTTCAGGGTGAATGTGAAATTCAGTGCGTCCAAAAATATTATGCTAAGAGGCATTCCTGTTCTATTTCAATTGCCAGCAAGTCCCCAAATTAAGTAACCCTTTCTCAGGTGCTAATTTGGAAGCTTTTCGGTGTGCATACCTTAATATTCGTTTATTTTGCTCCTTTTGCAGCTCTACCTGCTAGAAAGTGGACTTATTGATAAGTACAAGATGCCTTTCTCAGGCGAAGGGGTTTGTTTCTCAGGCCAAGTCCTTTTTGTTATGAATATATTCCTCTTTGGGGCAGTCTTATTGACCTCGGGCATCTTGGTGTTGTGGGTTTGGAAATTGCTGGGGTTGAGCTCTCTCCCTCTGTTTTGTATATTACGTAGATGAAGCCATTTCAGAGTTTTAGGTTCTGTATCTTTTAGTTTTAGAGCACAGAATAGGTGGGTAACTTAACAGCATGTTGCTCTTAGAAGGCGGGAGCTCATTTCTTTCATTTCAGGGTCAGAATTTCCTTTCTTGTCAGAATGTGTTTTGCAGTGGTCCTCACCTAATGAGAGCATCCTCTTTACTGGTCACATTTTTGGGGTGGTTTGGGGTGATTTAGGGTGATTTAGGTGGTCTCCTTTGGTTGAGTATAATATTGAAGGCTTTGCCAATATCCTCAAATTTTTTCACTTCGTTCACATATGCATGAAAGCCTCATACCAAAGCTTCGGCATGAAAACTCTTAACTTATACCAAAACATGCAAAGAGTTGAGAGGGTGCAACTTCTCCATTGCTCTAGCTAAACAATAGTTATGCCAAAAATATCTCAAAATAATGGTTGAATGTTTTTTAAGTTAATTTCAATAATGTAAACTTTTCCTAAAAGGAAAAATTTACAATAGATTTTAGATGATATTTTAGTCAAATAAATTTTTGTGGTTATTCAATACAAATGTAATGGACTAGATATTGCTCAATAGACAAAAGGCTTGACATCATATGGGATATATAATAGTTCATCACAAACATCCACATCTATTTTTTTTTAAATATAATCTTTAAATGTTGATATTAATGTTTAATTTTCAATGAATGATAAAGGAATCTTTTTAGTAAGATTCCTGTGTACCTATTCATCATCGAAATTTTGTTGTGGAAGGGGAGGTCTTCTACAGAAGTTTGAATTTCGATAAATGCTTTTGCTATTTCTTAAGCCAATGATTCACATAATAATGAAAAGAGATGATTTTCAAGGTCATCCATTTGTCCTTTAAGGGTTAAGGGTGTAGGAAGAAAGTTTATGTTATGAGTTATAGTGCTTTTTTGACTATTCAATGGAATGGTGACAAATTTACCTTGAAAACCAAACTTGGTATTATAAAGTTGTTTAGCCACTATAATGTTGGAGCTATTCTTTCAAGCTGTACAAAAGATGGAAATTGTAGAAACAATACACAACTATATTATATATATGTTATTAATCCTAAAAGGATATTACCTCGATGCTCATTCAAATATGATTCAATTTTTGAACCAACAAATGTATTCTCTCTTTTTACAGTACATAGAAAGTGATCCATTGAACACTTTGTGTCTTCAACATCATTTTAGGGTTAAGGAAAAAAGGTACATTCAAATGCAACTAATCTAAATTTATCATGTTCAAGAAATTCCAATTAATATGACCCCATTCCACTAAGACTCCACAAGCATGCTAAAAAAATATATTGATTTCTTGTGAGATTACTTAGCCCGTGGCCTATTTCCACAAGAGAGGAATTTAAAGATTCCACATTCACTTTGTTACTACTACAAACCTACTTTGGTTGTATATACCTTAACCATCAAAAGACGTTGCTTGTGTAATAGGTACTCAATTAAAAATGATTCAATTTTTGAACCAATAGGTGCATTTTTTTATTTTTATAGTAATTAAAAAAACATCTATTGGACACTTTTAGTCTTTGGTGTCATTTAGGGTTAGTACAAAAATTGATCCAAATAAATGCACTTTAACTTTCCAAGTACATACATATGACTATAGTTTTGTCCTTCAAAATCCTTTCATTCTATAGTTATGTGTTGTTGCCTTTATGTACTATATTGTAAAGGAAGTGAGGTGTTGGGAGTCAAGAAGAAATACTAAGGGTATGCTCACACTTGGTGTTAGGGGTGATGTTTGCAATGTAAATCTGTTTCAGAAGTAGGGCTAAATTTGTTCCTAAAACCTTCAGTAACAATACTCTTTAACACCAAGTGAGAATAGAACTTAAATTATGGAGGATTTTGAGAGCATAAACCCGCAATATCACTTTAGCAATAGTATTCATCAAAAACAGAGAAATGGGAATTCTAAGAGCAAGTATGTTATATCACAGAGAATTGATGTTTAGAGGGAGGCCTTCCCCCTCAAGCCTCCCACAATATGAGGGCCTTGCCTCAAAGGTGAGGGCGAGAGCCCTCACATCGTGGGAGGCTTGAGGAGGGAAGTCTCCTGCTGCGTTAAACACATTGGCAATTGTCTAAAATTTTAAAAAAACTTCTTTCATTGCCCACCAATTGGTTAAAAAGATTCAATTATAGTGCTAGTCAGACACTATATTTAGTGCTAGGGAGTGTAACCAATGTCTAGCACTCCAACAAATGCATGATGGCATATAATGCGGTTGGTTTCTCAATAGGAGTTGACTGCAGAGTGTTTAATGATGGAAGCATGCACTTGATATGTATTAAGAACATTCAAGTTTGATTGATTATTGATGTTTTGATACTACCAAGGAGAGTTGTTTTTTCAATCTCATTAAAAGTCGGATTTGAACTGAGTTTCAATGGTATTGTCTTGTTATGCTTGATTGTGTGTATGTTCAATCAAAATCGATTGCTTGTTGACTTGAGATGATCCTAAACTTCTATATGGTGGTGGTAAGGTACCCAAACCAAATGGCATGGTTGTGGGTTCGGTACGTGGTCGTGACATGTGGTTTATCTAAACTAAAATTAGCCTCTTTACGTAATGGAAATCCTTACAAAGTATTGTTCAACACACATGTCAAAAATAAAAACAAAAATTTATTACTTGCTCCATAAAATACATCAACAAATGTAAACAAGAATAATAAAGTAAGCAATATGACAAGGAAGCTGACAACCCAAAAGATGACAAACTCTAATATATTCTTCAATTTTTTCATGCCATCTTTTTTGACATAAAGTTGTCTACCATTGGGTTTGCAACCCTTAAATAGTGACCTCATTAGGAACTTCTAACTTTTTAATGTGAAATTCATTATAAAAATTAACTTTTTAGGCCTTCCATGATAGAAAATATTGTAACTGCATTAGGTAGTAAGATGAGCAATATGGATTCAGATTTTGTTGGTTATGGGGTAGTCTATAGACTTTTTTGGGCTGAACACTTCAAAAATTCCTAGCAAATTCGTACTATGTCAAAAAATATAATTTCAATTGTATTTGCTGTTTCTCATACTTGTACTAATGTGGGAAAAAAATTAAAAATTTCAGCAACAAGATGATGTCAAACTCCTCATTCTAACCACAATGGGCTAGTTTACCTTATACCCTTAAGGACAAGATGTTCAAATTTTAAACAACAAATGTATTGAATGTAAATACCTCTTGAACACACAAAAATTCATTTTTGAAGATTTGTATGGTATAGATTTTGAAGACTTTGCTTCTATAGTTCAAAAGTTATTGGTAGGTCTTGCATCAAAAAATGACCTTTTAAAAATGACTTGGATAAAAAATTTAGTCTTTAAAAACCATTGTGATTAAAATTTAAAATTTTGAACTTATAGGAAAAATATTCTTGCAAAAATCATAAATATTCAATCAACAATCAAATTTAGAAGAGATTTTCAATTTTTGGCTTCAAATTTTATTGAAAATATTGGTATGTGCACCAATTGACTTAACCGTATGAATTTGATGTATATTTGAACCATATTTTACAACTATCATTTGAAATTCATTATTAACCCCTAAAGAACTCAAGTACATTTTAAGCAGAACTTGTCAAAAACTTTTACTTGTTAGAAAAAATTGAATTTTTTTTTCTTTTGAAATTCAATCATACTAATTTGTACTAAAATACTATGGAAATGTTAGGAAATAGTTTAAAAAATGTTGACCACGTATATTGAAAGATTATAACGTTTGAAATTAGAAACAAAAGTTTTTTTTCCAATTGTACCCGACAAAGTCAATAAACTTTTACTTGTAAGGTGAGATTTTTGGATTACAAATTTTGCATTCTATATCATGTTAGTTATATTCTTGCCAAATTTTTGAATTAAACGAAAAGTTTTACACATGTTGTCTATAAAGTTCAAGGCAATGGAACTTTTGAAGTAGGCATCTGATTAGAAAAATTACTCCCTCCATTCCAAAATGATCTTCTTGTTGGCCTCAATCTTTTGTCCCAAAATGATCTTCTTGTTGCACTTTGTAATGTTGGAATAGGTTAATTTTGGCTTTTGATTGCTTTTAGGGACTAAAAAAACAACTTTGAGTAGTAGTTCTCCCTCCATTCATAGAATCATCAATCAAAAGACATATTAAATGATTGGAGGGATCAATTAACATTGTTTGTTCTTATTTTTTGCATCTTTTTGAGTATTTCCCAATTGAAGGAGATGAAGCTTTGGGAGGCAAAATAGAGGTCCAAATATAGTATTGAGCATGTACTAAGTGCCCATAAAATGAAAACCTCACACTCAACAATTAAATGTCCATTGGTGCTCTTTGAAAATGACTCTAAAATTCCACTTTTCAATATTCCCAAACTACACTTTGAAAAGGGCTATAAAGCTCAAAATTTCTAGGACGCAAAGAGTGCACCAAATTCTACTTACATTGCAAAAT
This sequence comes from Climacium dendroides, assembly GCA_950106755.1. Taxonomy (NCBI): domain Eukaryota; kingdom Viridiplantae; phylum Streptophyta; class Bryopsida; order Hypnales; family Climaciaceae; genus Climacium; species Climacium dendroides. Next base: position 20,270,751 of record OX467083.1, read on the forward strand.
AGGTCTTGAAAATGTTGTTTTTGGTCTTAATTTGGAACATTTTGTCCAACAGGAAGATCACTTTGGGATGGAGGTAATAATATAATTCTGATATGGGTACATATTCACATCTTGTGTCAAATTTTGTGAACATTCAACTAAACTTGATTTCATGAGTAGTTATTCAAGATTTCTTACTCACTTTGAATGGTCACTTGGTCCTTTAGGAGATCAATTATTATTCCAAGGTTCATTTTACAATAAATATTCACAATTTTGGAAATCTAAAGTATCCTCTAGTCTTTACCAACTCTAACAATTGAAAAAAACCAAACCAAATTTAAAAAATCCTTACTAAATTGTATTCATAAAGGACCACTTTATAATCTTAAACAATGTAGTTACCTATCATAACTACGATTTTTTTTCTTGTATTCTTTGGACAAAGACTATGGCATCAACTCTCACATCAACAATGTTTCTAAATCCAAGTTTTCAAATCCTATCTACTTCTACATTGATATTGTGCAATATGGTAAGGATTTGGTTGAAGGGGGGTCCAACTAGTTGATCCTCTTCCTTGTTGGATTAATCATATGGGGGGGGGGGGCTTTTTTTGTTTTTTCATTTTTCTTGCATATCATTGATTAAATTTTTTTTTTGTTTAATTTTCCCACTATCCACAATCAATAAACAAATATTATTGTTAATATGGGACAAAGCCTCGTTGTTACACTATTTTGGTTCTATTCAATTTGGATAGTGCAACAAACAATCTTCTTTGGAATGATGAAGTAATTTTCATCTGTGAATATGGATGACAAATGAAATGTAGATGAAAACAAGATAAATATGAATATAAATATACTTATTCATCCAAAATTTACACATTCATTCAAAAACCAACCACAAAATCCCAAAATTTTGTAGCTATTTAGGATTTCATTTAGTGTTAGAACTAACAATATTTATTGCCAAATACTTCAATTTTTTATTTGTGGAAGTAAATTTTTGCTACTTAAATAAACAACTACATTCAATGATTTATGATTGTCATTTCAATGAATTTGAAAGCAATCTTTGCTAGCGCACAAAGCCAAAGGTCAAAGATGAAACATGCAAAATGTAGATAAAGAATTATTTCTTCATCCAAAAGATTTCCATAGAAGAATACCAACATCAAAAAATCCTAATGATTTAGTAATTTCATTCTCTAAAAAAGAAAGAATCTTTTAACAAGAATTCCTTGAAACAAAAAATTGTCTCAATTTTTTACTCAAAAAATAGGCCTACCTATCCATAATACTGTAGCTTAAGTATGCGCTTTCGATGGAAACAAGAATAGTGTGATTGTAAGGCTATATCTTCTATAAACAACAATAATAGTTTATTACGAGCAAATAGTAGATAGTAGGAAAATTAAATAAAAAGAACATTGAATCAATGATATGCAAGCAAAAAATAAAAGAAATAAAAGAAAATAAAAATAACATTGGAATCCCCTTTTGGCCAATTGGATAAGGGGGGGATTTGACTAAGGTAAATGTATTGATCATGTAAAGGATTTTGTAGCAATTTAAGGTTCAACAAAAAAAATTCTATGTAGAAAGATTGGAAATATTGGGATTGCAAATTTTTCATAATTTTATTGCCAAAATTGAAATTTCTATGAATTTTGGGAGCCAAAGAGTGCTTGGAGCCCATAGCCAATGTTTAGAGTCTTCCAATTCTGATCATTCAAGAACTACTTTCCGCTCACTACTTCCTACTTTGTTGCTCACTTCTTTGGGATACATGTCACGATCACGTTAGTCCCAACCTTGAAAGCACATCCCTAGCTTCGGTTGGGAATCTGATTCAGCCTTGGTTGGAAACAATGCCCCCTACATGTTGGGTATGGGTCAAGGTTGACAATAGGTACATCTCTCGTAGTCCACCTGCACCCAAACCCTAACCCTGTTGTGCAGTGTGAATGTGGATGTAGACAAGTATTGGAAACCACAGTCGATGCCATAGTCTGTGTCCGAAGGACAGAGTCAACAAACCATGCCGAGCCTGCCGAACAGCCGAACCGGACCAAGACAAGCCAAGTCGCACGCAGTCAGCGTTGAAGAAAGGGCACGATCACGGCGTCTGCCTCCTGTCAACTCCCTCACTTGTGTGGCGAGATTGCGACCTTGTAACTTACGTCACTAAGCGGATTCCTCCACTAAGCTTAAGCTTTGTCCCCGTCCTCTTGCAAGTTGTTCTTCTCGCAAGTTGTCCAAGGGTTTTCTCTCCATGTTTTTTTCCTTTCTTTTCTTCCTTCCCGAACTCCTATTATCAGCAACGTCGTATTGTGCTCACGGTGCCAGCAACAACTTCGCGCAATTCAGGACGAGAAAAGTTGCCGGTGCCCTTTCTCTCACGCGTTGGCGTGGAGATTCAACCGAGTACGATCCCTGGTCTGGTCACGGAAATCGGTGATGGAGGAGTGAGGCCGTGGAAATGGCGGAGCGGAGGGGGAGATTGGGTACGAGGATGCGCAGGGTTGCGTTCCCGGGGATTGGTGGTCGACTCGGCGAGCCAATTAGGGCAATTCGGGACACGGAGAGCGGAAACGAAGCGTATTAGGGCAATTAGGGCTTCGGGGAGGGAGAAGCTCTGTGGTGCATTAGGGACATTATTACGGAGAGAGGAGGAGAGCTTGGTTTATGAAACAGGGACACAGGGACAGCAGAGCTTCTGGTATGTATGGATTGGGGAGACTGCGAGAGAGGGAGAGAGATGCAGATGCGATGAATTTGTAGCTAGGGGTTGCTGCGGGCGATGAAACGCAGCATCGGAGGAGAGGATATGAGCAACAAGAGGCGTCGCAATGTCACCCTGGGTCCCGACGATCAGGAGTCGGGGATTTTCAAGAAGGCCAGGATAACAACGATAACAGCAGCGGCAGCGGCAGCAGCAGCAGCAGCAGCAGCCACTACCACCTCGTCTTCGTCTTCGTCGTCCGCCGCTTCCACTTGTGGATTGCCCTCGGTGGTGGCGTCGGCTCCCGGGTATGCGCATTGGCTGGGGTTGCCTGACGACACCGTGCTGGGCCTGTTTCAATTGCTGAGTCACCGTGACCGTGCGAGATTGTCGTCGGTGTGTGGGGCATGGCGCGCGCTGGGACGTGCTCCGTTGTTGTGGAAATCCTTGGATCTGCGAGCGCACACGCTGGACGCGGAGATCGTGTCGACGCTGGGGAGCCGCTGCTCGCAATTGGAGAGCCTGAAGTTTCGTGGCGGTGTGTTTGCGAGGTCGATTGTGAAATTAGGAGCGACGCAGTTGCGAGAGCTGACGGGGGATTGTTGCAGTCAAATTTCGGATGCCACTTTGTCGATGGTGGCCGCTCGGCATGGGAGCCTGGAGAGCTTGCAGATTGGTTCGGATTGCGAGCGCGTGACGAGTGAGGCGCTGAAGGTGTTGGCTCTTTGTTGCCCTAAACTGCGTCGCCTGTGTATCTCGGGAATGCGCGAGGTGGACAGGGATGCTATCCTGCAGTTGTTCCAGCATTGTAAGAGTCTGAGCGACGTTGGGTTCTTGGACAGCGTTACCATCGACGAGCGTGCATTCACGACCGCCAGGAGCCTCCGTTTTCTGTCCGTGGCCGGGTGCAGGTGTGTTGTGTGGACCACTGCGGCCCTTTGCTGGAGCAAATTGCCGAACTTGGTAGGGTTAGATGTTTCGCGCACCGAAATCAACCCTTCTGCGCTGACGCATCTTCTTGCAGCTCCGGAACTGAAGGTGGTGTGCGCTTTGCACTGTCCTCTTCTGGACGACGAAGAGTCGAGCAGCAGTCTTAAGCCGTCGGCGTGCAAGGCCGTGTTGCTGTCCCGGTTCACAGACCTGAACGAAGGCTTGGAGGCTCTGTTGCCGCGTTCGCGCAGCAGTCCGGTTGCCGCTGAAGTGGTGGAGTGGACGGAGTGGATGTTGTCCCACGCGCTTTTGAAAATTGCCGAGAGTAATGCTCCGAGCTTGGGCAGCTTCTGGCTGAATCAGGGGACTGCGATGATGCTGCGCCTGGTGCAAAGCTCCCGGGAGGATGTCCAGGAAAGGGCCGCGACTGCGCTGGCTACGTTTGTGGTTGTGGATGATGACAATGCAACCGTGGATCCTGCACGAGCAGAAGCTGTGATGAATGCGGGTGGCATTGCCTTGCTCTTAGGTCTGGCGAAGTCTTCGCGTGAGGGTGTGCAATCTGAAGCTGCCAAGGTAGTCCTCGTTCCCTCATGGATAAGCTTGAATTGTGAATGTGTTGTTGTTGCCAAACTGGCATTTTACGTGTTTCGATTTAACCCCGAGGGACCAAGAGGTTCAAAATTGAGCCTAGTGCTTGTAAAGCACTTTTGAGTCGGTGTTTTGGGTTTTCTTTGTTGAATGCTTTTCTGGACCAACACATGCAAAGTTCTTCTCTGATTCGGTTGTTGTAGAATTTGTCCTCTGCCAAATTACTTCATTGACAGGATGGTCAATGGAGGCGGACTGTGAAACCATAAGGTTTATTTCGGGGTTAACCAATCTCATCGGCGCTGTTTTTTTCCTTTCTGCCTCTTATTCTGCTGTCTTGTTTCTTCTTGCAGGCTATTGCCAATTTGTCCGTGAATACTGAAGTTGCGAAGAGAGTTGCTTTGGAAGGGGGAATTAGCATACTGGCTGCCTTGGCCAGGTCTCCTAATCGTTGGGTTGCTGAGGAGGCAGCTGGAGGATTATGGAATCTGTCAGTTGGAGAAGAACACAAGGTGACGTGCCATACTTGCCGGGATCTTTCCGCGGATTGCGTTTCTCTTGGGGTACTATTTTATGTTGCAGCTTTGTCAGAAAACTGGGCGATCTGTTTCAATCCGGGTTGAGGATTTAACAAATTTTTATCATGTCGAGTTGGATTGCGGAAATCCATTTGTCATTATGGCCTGGTTTTGGGTGGAGATCGCAATTATTACTCATGCCATCTGGCGAGTTGATCGATATATTTGCGGTTTTACTCACGGCTTGTACCGTTAATGTGAATAGGGTGCTATAGCTGGAGCAGGCGCAATTGAAGCACTCGTGGAATTAGCTTTAGCATTCAAGTGGCCTGCTGGAGGGGAGGGTGTCCTGGTGAGCACCTGAATTACTTGGTGGTTAATGTAAATTTCATGCAATTGAATGTTGGATATTTCTAACTCGTGTCTATTTCTTTCGTTTCTGTCTTTCGCTATTGCTCCGTGATGCTGTCATAATGAATTTTTTCACCCGTGCGTAGCCCTGACGCACACATTTGTAAAGCTATTTGTGACCATGATAGTGGAGCTTCTCGTTTTCTTTGTATTGCTGATGAGATTGTTTTGGGAGCAGTGGATACTGACATTGAGCATGTTCTGTCTGAATAGCAGGAGAGAGCAGCAGGTGCGCTAGCCAACCTAGCAGCCGATGACAAGTGTAGCATGGAAGTTGCTAGGGCCGGTGGTGTGCGCGCGCTTGTTTTGCTTGCACGCTTTTGCAATCACGAAGGGGTGCAGGAGCAGGTATGAACAGTTCCAATCCTGTCATCCAGAGCTGTCCACTTTTCGAACTGAGATGTGTTCATGGCGGCCTGGTTCCGTTTTCGTGAGGGGATACCGAGTGTTGGGTACCTCCGGCGTTTGAGGAGGGCTTCTGTCCGACTAGTTTGTGTGTGTGTTTTAGTAGACTCGTTTGATGTAAGGAGTGCCATCGTGTTTGGTTTTCATTTATCGTTGTTTTTCTGTCTTATTTTCATCGTGGGGTTTTACTATATATTCTCGACTGTCAGTTTTATTGGTCTGTCGGAGTGCATTGTAGATGTTTAGGAGGTTTTGGACAGATCGTGTCTGGACCAATCCATCACCTAGCATGGTAAAGTTTGTCCCACGAGTGTTTCATCGGTTTCTCTGTCTCCCTGTGAACCTTGCAGGCAGCACGCGCTTTAGCTAATCTTGCTGCACATGGGGACAGCAATGGCAATAACGCTGCTGTAGGACGTGAGCCTGGGGCACTGGAAGCTCTTGTGCATCTCACTTGCTCCAATCATGAAGGCGTCAGGTAGGTGGAATCTGTCCTGCCGATGTGCAGTTTTCCAGCGCAAGAATGTCTGTATTGGTGTTTAGGGTTTAGGGTAGTTGAGAGCATTTCTTTTTCTTCTGTTACATCCAGCTTGCCTCGTGACATTGCAGACAAGAAGCAGCTGGGGCTTTGTGGAATCTTTCTTTTGATGATCGCAACCGGGAAGCCATTGCGGCAGCTGGCGGTGTCGAGGCACTGGTGAGTTCTTCTAGGTTTTGGTTGTGACTTGAGTTTGCGAAAACCCTTTGATGTCTTTGAAAGTTGTGCTTGAAGCCTCCTCCTGATTTGTTTTTCGTCTAGAATTAGGCTCGTGTCTTACCCCTTAAAGCCTTATTTATTCTTTGAAACATTGAAAGTCGATTAGGGCTAAGCCATGTTGGTGAGTGCCCAAGTGCTATGCTATTCTGATTTTGCACATACTCTACTTGGTGATGCTTAGCTTGCACTTTGGATCATCTGGTCTCCAATAGATTTGTGATGCATGACATGCCTGCGGTGTTTGTGTAGGTTGCTTTGGCCCAGGGCTGCAGCAGCGGCTCTCAAGGTCTGCAGGAGAGAGCTGCTGGTGCATTGTGGGGTTTATCTGTCTCCGAGGCTAACAGGTGAGTATTTATATTGCATGATTATAGCGTGGGGGTTAAATTTGCTTGTGGAGATTGACTATGTTTATTGCGAGTGAAGCAGCAATCACGAAGTACTATTTCTGGTCAGCTCACTGGAATGGGTTCTCTCTCCAATAATTAACTTCGGATGACAAGATGTCAGTGTTGAATGCCTTCTAGCTTGAATGAGAGCTTGAATGACAGTACGTTACATTCAGAAATGAAGTGAAGTTATTTGAGATGGCGTCGAATTGAGAAACAGCACCTTGCTTTAGTCGTGTTATTTTCTCTTCTTCTCCTTCCTCTTCTTCTTTGGATTAATTTCAACGTTACACTGACGGCGCCTTCTTGTTGAATTTGTTTTGTGGTTCAGTATTGCTATTGGTCGTGAGGGCGGAGTTGCTCCACTTATCACGCTGGCGCACTCTGATTTTGAGGTAAGCCTTTGGATAAAGCTGAAGGTCCTTGGATTTGCAGTCTACAGTCCAGATGTTTCATCCGTGGTATATCACTCCCGAGCTTCGAATCCGTCGGTTGTGTTGCCGTCATGTTCAGAAAGTGTAGAGGTCCAAAAACAGATCAAATCCGGAAACATCACTTTGAGGAGTTCAAAATTCAAGGAGGTTTTCGAGTAACTGTCATTTGTTAGCACTTGTGAGGCCTGGTTGTGAGCCCCCCAAATGTTATGTTCTTCGTAAAGTACTGTTTTTTTTTGACGATGTTCCGTGTTGTTAAGCCGACTTTGATTTGCAACTGTCCCTGTTGTAGGACGTGCATGAAACTGCTGTGGGAGCCTTGTGGAACTTAGCTTTCAATCCGGGTAATGCCCTGCGCATGGTGGACGAGCAGGGAGTCCCGGCGCTTGTCCATTTGTGCTCGTCCTCGAAATCGAAAATGGCACGGTTTATGGCCGCTTTGGCTCTTGCATACATGTTTGATGGCAGGTACGACATTTACATCTGTACGTGCTAGCCTTTGATATCTGGACGGTGTTTTTATTGTGCTGAGGGTGACATTGTCTTTAGTAGATTTGTCGAAATGTCAGTGGCATATCAACTGGTACGCTGGACCATTATTTTTTGCACAGCATGTGTGAGATTCTGTCGTTTTTAGCGTCCTACAGTCATCTCAGGGCAACGAAGCAAAACCTCCTATTTCTTTATTTCTGTTGAATTTCACTGTGTCGATATGTGATGTTCAAGTAATGAAATTGAGGACTCTCTAGTGCTCAGATCGGTTTCCGTTCCCGACTAAAACGTCCGGGCTTTAGAACTTTGGACTGGTATATATCTGAGATTTCAAAATGTCTCTCAATCCGATCTGGTTCCTATTTGAGAGTCCTTTTTTGAAACCTCCGAGCTCTAAGGTCTCAGATTTCAAAGGATTTTCAACAACCACTCCATTTGGTTTGGTTCATGTGAAAGTGCTCTGATTCGTCCTTGAGAGTCCTTTTCCGCCTGCACCCGTTTCTTGAAATATCACCAACGTAACGAATGTGATGATGGAAGTGCAAGTGCTTCCTTGATGGTCCTTGCCATCTGGCCAGGCGACGTTTAGATGGTTGCAGCGTGTATGTGCTTCAGTTAATTCACAAGTGGTTCTTCATTTGCAGGATGGATGAAGTTGCGTTTGGCTTATCCAATGGAGAGAGCACTGGTAGGACCCAAAGTAGTTTGGATGTGACGAGAAGATTGGCCTTGCGTGACATCGAGGCATTCGTTCAAACGTTTTCTGATCAACAAGCTCTTACAGCGGCTGCCTCCTCGTGGGCCCCTGCCACTCTCAACCAGGTCGCGGAGTCTGCAAGAATTCAAGAAGCTGGCCACCTGAGATGCAGGTACCTGATGACTATCCTTTGTGACTGTCATTTTCGTACCTGAATCGTTCGAGTCGATAATGCCTGATGATGAAGTGGCATGTGGCCACGTTGCCACTGCCTGGGAGTGTCATCAGTCGTTCTGTGGCACCTTGAGAAACCATTATTTCGTCAGCTTTGTGTCTGGAAGTGAACGCTACGTGTGGTATGGATCTTCCACAGCAGTCTCAACTGTGGAATTTCTAGGAGGAGTGATCCAAAAGACGCACCTAGGTCCTTCGTTATCAACGATCACGTGGATATGATAGTGGTTAGGGTTTACAGTCGCTCTTCATTGCAAGTACACGTGTTGAGTGTTGGATTTTTACTATGGAGTTGCTTTGAAGAGTCTATTTGATGAGAAGTTTTTAGGCTGCTGGTGTGGTTACGATTTGTAGGTCGTTCGACATTATTTTCTGTCCGTATGAATTGGTCGAATTGGACAGGCTGTGTAGTCCTGATGTTCCATGGGGTATGGAAGGCGCCGAATTCCTCTCCAGAGTAGTGTACGTAGTCTGAATCATCGAAGGTCAATAGCTGTTGTTGGCCCCTTACTCATCGAAGGTCAACGAGCTGGCCGGTGAACCGAGTTTACCTGCGTGTTTTGGAAATTCTGAGGAAGTGTGATCTGTAGTGACCGTCATTTCATGAGGTTGTATGTTTCTTATTGTTTGATTTTGGTGTTTGCAGTGGAGCCGAGATCGGCCGCTTTGTGGCTATGTTGAGGAACGGGGCTGCAGTTTTGCGAGCCTGTGCAGCGTTTGCTCTTCTGCAGGTAATTTCCCTTGATGATCGGACTGAGGCCAGAAGTTTAGGGCTGCGGTATTTAGGTTTGTTTGTTCGATATGGAGACCACTTGAGTGCAACCCTGAGCGCGCGGCCACGCTATTGATTTTCGTCAGAATTGTGTTTGGAGTGAAGAGGAGTGTCGACTTTGGATCCAATTGCTATCTACACTTCAAAAATTCCTAGTTCATTTAGATGGTGTCCCATAACTACATGCTAACTTGCGTTGGGATTCTCTTCCACCGTCGAACGGGACCCAACAATAAGTGAATATGTCTAATGAAAGGGCCGTGCTTGTATGCTTGTGGAGACTCTTTGAGTTGTGCGTATCTTATTCTTTGGTTTGGGGTTGTGGTTACGTACGCTTTGGAGGAAGCGTTTCTTGCAATCGACTTACTGAGTTGTCTCTATTCGTGTCCCAGTTCACCATGCCAGGAGGGAGGCACGCATTGCACCATGTAATTCTTCTGCAAAAGGCTGGTGCCAGCAGGGTTCTTCGGACTGTGGCTGCTGCAGCGACTGCATCACTACAGGCCAAAGTGTTTGCACGAATTGTTCTTCGCAACCTTGAGCACCATCAAATCGAAAGTAACACCGTGGTGGCTTTGTCATAATAGTCGGTCTTGTGGAGTTGAGGCTGTTCGGTGGTGTTGATGCGATGCCATGGATTTTATTAGTTTGTCTTCAGAATGTGAAGAGACTCCCATTAGAGATTTTTCTTAAGTCAAGGTATTCCTTGAATTGTAGACAGTTCCATATTAATTGAAAAGTACAGGTGAAAAGATATGTATACGTGACTTCCATGAGTGGGTTTTGGTTTTGGTGTTTGATAGTGAGTTTTTTTCCAGCCTATGCCGAACATGGAAAGTTGACAAAAGTCTCCCCTTCTGAAGACACACGTAGATTCAAACACTATTAGGATGATGCATGTCCACCTTCTGATGGTATTGTAATTTTTTGGATGACATTTTGCTGAGTGAGGGTTTCCCTGGATTGGAACATGAATTTTGGTAGGCGGCGCTGGCAGCTCCCAAATTAGCGTTTGCAGAGGCTGGTTCTTGTTTCTGCACGAATTGCCTTCGTTTAAACAAGCTTGTAATAGAAACGCACGACTTCTCATGGCTCCCCTAAAGAGCAAGAATTCCATCCTCATTGCTGTAGCGGACTCCCAAGAAAGTAGTGAGGTAAATGTGGCAATGAGTGCACAGACAAAATTCAAATCGTTCTGGACAGTCTCATAGAAACTTGGCACGATTATTAAATGTCATGTTGAGATTCACATCCAGTATAAAGTGTGCATGAAGGTTTCTTCTTGCAAATTTCATCTCAACTGATAGGTAGCATACGTAAAATTTAGTAAAATAAAAGTTGCGACCCTTCACCGCATAGTGTGAGGTCACTGTGGTGTAGTAGCTGACTGTAGTAGTTTTGTGCAGTTCTTATGCGGTTCTCGAGTTTAACGCACTATATGGTGAATGGTCGACTTATCTTAGTACCCGTCTTCACTGAAAATTCCATGGGGGAACGCTTTGATAATAAAAAAAATGGTTCTTTATTTTCATATTAATGGGCTTCTGGCCAAAGAATTTCACTTCGAGTCAAGGAGAATAAATTGTAAAGCACATGCACTTTGAGTACTAGTGCAGGATAAAAAATTCATAGTGAATCAATTTATATTTTGTCCTAATGATAGTAAGGTATAACTTATTTATTATATTAAGTGCTTGTTGTGATCAATCAAAGACACCTTGAGACTAAATCTTTAGGATCTATTTGAGTCCCAAATTGACGGGTTGTTTCTTAGTAAATATATTTGAGGGTCAAGTTAGAATATTATGGTATAGTTAAATCTATAGTCCAATTTGTTTGTTCACAAAGTCCAAGCACCTATAATGTGGGTACCCCAAATGTACCACTACTCCTAATTAAACCATCATCACTCTAGGCACATCTCCAAAATCCATATGATTGTACATATGTGGAAGAAATGATTTTAGAGCCTCTTTCATTTGTCATCAAGAAATTATGAAAATTTGAATAATCTAACAATAATAATCTAGCACACATTAGCAAAATGTGGTGTTTTGCAGGTACCCGCGTAATCTACCAAATATTTTGCATTGATCCAATAATGGGACAAATTCTTGCATGAGCAAGTAGCCAATTCTACATTATTTTTCTAAGAGGCAGAAAGCTGGTGATACTAACATTCATCAGTCTCTAATTAGATAGATTCATCAATCCCATTAATTTGTAAAGTGGAGAGCTAGTGCCCAAGGTTCAATTCCTTAAATGACTTGCTCAAATTTGTAGGATATGTGTTGAAGCAACACCCTCGTTCGTGTTCATCCAAAGTTCATCCAGTCAACTGAAACCCAGATTATGTATAGATAATTAACTCCAGTAACTGCCAAGGCTAATTAGCTGGCTGTACTTTAATTTAGGACTATTAGTAGGATAGCTGCCATAATTAGGCAAGTGAGTGTACACTGAATGGTTTCTGTTAGTGGAGTAGTGGAAATTAGTGCTTGAATCTAGCCTAGACTTAGGACTTACTCATGTATATATTCTAGCCCTCTGAGCTAATTTGATTATTTGGTGATACCATCATTTCAGCAAGCTTGAAAGAAAAATAGAGTTTAGATTACAACATGGTATCAAAGTGAGAATGATAGCTAGAGAAGAAGGTAGTGGAGCACAGCTCCTACAATTGAGGATCAACTTTGGAGAGAAGATAGAACAGAGATTAAGCAATAGCTCAAAGAATAAACAGTAGAAAAGATGGCAGAAAGTGCTAATTTGGCATTCAGGGAAGGAGATAAGCTAAAAGGCTTTGCTAATTACTATGTGTGGGCCCTGAAGATGAGGACGGTGCTCAAAGCGGAGGGCCAGTGGACTATTACAAAGGCAGAACAAAACCTAGAGAACTTTCCTACCAACATTGACGAAGAAGCCTTTACAGAGGCACAACTCAGAAGGAAGAAGATTATCACCTATTGCTTATTACTATTATCAGTTGTTGATGACCATGTCGACTTGATTGCAGAACATTCAGATCTTGCCATAATTTGGAGGACATTGAGGAATCAATTCAACTTGGGGGACCAATCTCAAGTTTTGACACTCATGGGCCAACTTCAAGCGCTCAAGATGATGGAGGGAAGCGCAATGGAAGATTACATCAAAAGAGCTAGAGAACTCAAGAATCGACTCAGTAGTATGGAGGAGCAATTGGCAGACCACAACGTAAATCAAATTGTCATTAATGGTCTGCCCCAATTCTTTGAAAGTACAATTCAAACATTGACTCATCTTAACCCAAATATGTTGTTTGAGAGACTAAGTGCAAGCTTACTCTCGAAGTTGCATTGGTGATAGCATCGGAGCCAATAGCTGAAAGATGATAAAGCCCTAGCTGCCAGCCATCAAAAGCAAAAGACGAATCCTCGAGAGGTGCACTCCCCCTTTTTTTATGTTAGCATGTGAACAAAACTTTGGACCCCCTATTTATTTTTTGAATTTTAAATAAAATAAAATGAAAAAATATGAATAGATTTTCCTACTTTGAAAGTTTATGTTTTGAATTATTGATATTTTTATTTTTTAATAATAATTAATTACAAATTTTTGAAGTAAAAAGATACATTGTAGAACTAAAAAATAACTTTCACACCCCTATATTGTATAAGAAAAAATTGTTTAAAAAATGAACAAAAAATTCCTAAAAATAACTTTATTGAAAGTTCATTTTGAGTTAAGAAATTGATGCAATGGTCATCTAAATGAGTTCTCTAAAATTATTTGAGTTAAAAAAAAATGCCATTTTAGTACATTTTTAACCTCTTCTAGAAATCATTCCATATTTTATTTAAGTTTGAAATTTTGAGAGTAGAATCCTAGTCATTAGTAAACAATGCTCAAAATTTGAAGTTAAAATTATAGTTTATTAGAAACCACTTGTTTGCACGTGGTTTGTTGTAGTAGAACTAATTGCACCCTTCAGGGACAAATCAAAATCTTGGCCAAAGACGCGAAGGACCGTGGGTGACAACTTTTCTACTTAGGGCACCTAACTTTGGACGTGGCCACAGACAACCTAGAAGGGGGCCCTACGGAGTACCTTAACCACCGGTGCTGTATGGGGCGACACATCCGCTAACTATTTGCTACAATTGTAACCGATCGGGACACATTGCAAGAAACTGTAGGTCTCCTCATAACCCGTACATGTTCCCTAATAAGGAAGGAAAAAAGAGCACCGATTACGCAAATTTAGCAGAACTCTTTGATTATCAGATAGACCAGAGTTACCAGAGCTATTACAATCCATACTACTATTGGGGCAATGGTCCCTAGTACTTGGACAGTGGAGCAACTAGTCATATAGTTGCAAATTATGAGAAGCTAGATCACTATCTTAGCATGTCTAGAGTGAAAATTAGTGAGGTGAAAACAGGGAGAGGTGAGTTCCACCCTGTAGTTGGATCTAGCTCAGCTACTATACAAACTGAAAGTAGAGGAATAAAAGTGAAGTCAGTTAAATATATACCTATCATGAAGAAAAATCTAATATCTGTAGGAGAAATTGTTGATGCTAGATATAGAGTGATCTTTGCAAGTCACCAATGTTAGATTGTAGATAAATAAGACTCTGTAGTTGCGTCTGAGAGAAGGGACCCATCAAATGGGTTGTATTATTTTACTTTGCCAACGATAGCCCTGTCAACAGAATGCAATGACATATCTGCCTTGTGGCACTGCCGCATGGGACACTTGAGTTATGCTGGATTGGCTTTCATGTCATGAACATCAAAGTCTCCGAATTGCCAAATACGACATAAAAAAATAGAATGTGTTAGTGCTGCCTAGTTGGTCGAGTGGTTGACAACATCACGAGTGCTTTGGACATACTTCCTATGGGACAAATGTGAGACTATAATAAAATTCTGAAAAATGATTGAAAGTGAGATTGGAAACAAACTGCAGGTATTTAGGATAGATCGTAGAGGAGAATATCTATCCAAGGAATTTATCAATTTTTGCATGAGCCAAAGAATCAAGCGTAAACTAACACAAGCTAATCTACCATAGTAAAACGGAGTATCGGAGAGAAAGAACTGGACGTTGATGGAGCATGTGAGGAGCATCTCCAAAGAATGTAACTTGCCTACATATTTTTGGTCCAAAGCAGTCTCTCATGCAAACTACCTAATAAACCAAAGTCCCACACATGCAAACTCTGGTGAGACTCTTGAAACCAAATACACGGGTGTCAGATCCAATGTCTCAAATTTGAAGATATTTGATTGTGTTGCATACCTGCATATTCCTAAAGAAAATCGTAAGAAACTAGATAGCAAATCTCAAATTTGCCTCTTCCTAGGCTATGATGTTGAATTGAAGGCATATAGACCATACGACAATAGTTGCTAGAGAGTAATCATAAGCAGAGATGTGGTGTTTGATGAAAACAAAGTAGAACTCCAATACCTGCAAGCCATCAAACTAGATCATGGGATCTTTGAGACAACTAGCACAATTGAAAGTGAACAATCCCAAAATGAAGCTAACCCAAAATTGTCCATTTCAAATCTCAATGCCATCGATGAAGAATCCACGCACAAACCTGAAAATATTGACGTGCCTTGTGCAAGCCGTGATCAAAATCCTGACCGATCTACGAGCAATTGAAGCGTTAGGCAACTGCTTCCAGTAAATCGATAGGCAGGACTTACAGTTAGAAGGTACCCAACTCATCACAAATCTCCATCCAAGAAGTTGTGAGATTATTGGATCTTATTCTCGGAGTTGTTTGAAGAACCCCTGGATTTTCAAACCGCAACCCAAAGAAAGGAATGGAGGAGTGTTATACAAAATGAAGTGAATTCAATATTGAAGAACAAGACCTAGGACGTCATTGACCCGACCAGGAAATAGGAAACCAATCACAGCAATGTGGTTGTTCAAGATAAAACAAAACTCAAATGGTAAAATCAATAAACATAACACTACGATTGTGGTAAGAGGATTTCAGCAGAAAGAAGGTGTAGACTTCCATGAGGTATTTGCTCTTGTGGTAAAATGGTCAACCATCTGCTTAGTATTTGCACTAGGAACAAAGTACAATTAGCCTCTATCTCAGATGGATGTAATCACTGCATTTTTTAATGGGAATATAGGCGAAGAGATTCTTATGGAAATCCCTGAAGGATTCCCAAGTGCAGGAGATAGTACAAAGGTATGCAAGATAAATAAGGCACTCTACAGGCTAAAGCAATTGCTAAAAGCCTAGTGTGATTGCATCAACACATGGTTAGAAAATTAGGGTCTCATAAAGAGTGATGGTGACCCAAATCTATTCTACCTAAAGAGAAAGGGTTAAATATCGCTACTACTATATGTAGAGAATCTACTGATTACCGGAAGTGACGAACAAGAAAAAGCAAGATTGAAGGAAGAACTAAAACAAGAGTTTGAGATGATTGACCTCGGTGAAGCCATCGGATACTTGGGAATTGAAATTAGTAAGCACAAAGGAGGAATGTTCATTAGTCAATGTGGATACATCATCAAATTGTTGGAGAAATTTGAGTCACAAGATTAAAATCCTTCCAAATTGTCTATGGATCCGAAAGACACACTGCAAAGAAACATAGGTACTAATAAAATAGATCCAGTGCACTATCACTCACTTGTGGGAAGCCTGCTATACCTACAAATCACATGCCCTAACATTTGTTATGCCGTGGGGAGTATTTCAAAATACATGTAAGAGCTTGAAATTGCGCATTATCAAGTAGCAAAGAAAATCCTGAGGTACCTCAGTGAAACCCTGGATTAAGGTATTTATTTCCTATCCAATGAAGATACAGTGCTCTATACATACCTAGATGCCGATTGGGGTAGGGACCTCAACATAAGAAAATCTGTATCAAGAGTGATTCACAAACTCGGAGGTTCAGCCATCAGCTAGAGCAACAAGATGAAACAAACTGTATTGTTATCAAGCACCAAGCAGAATATCGGGTACTGATAGACGCTACTAAAAATGTGATTCATTTTAGACGATTATTAGACGAGCTGGGAGTAACCATAAACGAATTGACAACCATTTTGAGCAACAACCAATCCTGCATCAAGCTTGTAAAAAATCCAATATTTCACACAAGGACAAAGCACATTGAAATCCAACACCACTTTATATGGGAGGCAACAAAAGCCGGAGCTGTACAAGTAAACTATGTGCCTACAAGAATGCAGACAACTGATTTCCTCACTAAGCCGTTACAACTCAAGAGCTTTGTCCAAAATAGACAAAGAGCAAGTATCATTCCAATTGCCATAACCAACTATTGAAATCTAACCCTAACTCAATTGGACGTGTGAAAATTATCTAACTATAGTGCCTTCCGAGAGACCTTGTACTTAAATTTGGTGCTCTAGAGTTCTTACGTGTTTGGCGATTGCCCCACCACTTTCCAAGGTGCTCCGCCAATTGCCTCCAAAATCGGTTCATGGACTCACCAAAAGCCGTGGTACTACTTTCAGTGTTACCATTCCCCAAAGTGTTTCCCGCTCTCGGGGGGTGCACTACAAAGGAAGTTCATAGGTGAGGAGCAACCAAATTTTGGGCCCCTTATATTATATCCTAAAATTTTATTTTTTTTCTAAAAAAAAATATGAATAGATTTTCCTACTTTGAAAGTGTATGTTCTAAATTATTGGTATTTTTTATGTTAATAATAATTAGTTACAAATTTTAGAAGAAAAACGATACACTATAAAGCTAAAAATAACTTTCACATCCCTATATTATATAAGAATTTTTTTTTTGAAAAATGAAAAAAAAATTCTATAAAATAACTTTCTATTGGAAGTTTATTTTGGCTGAATATTGATGCAATGGTCATCTTCATGTGATCTCTATAAATATTTTAGTTGAAAAACATGCCATTTTAGTTCATTTTTCAATTCTTTCTAGACAATATATCATATGTTATTTAAGATTGCAATTTTTGGCAATAGAAGCCTATAGACATTGTTAAACAAAGCGCAAAATTGTACGTTGAAATTATAGTTTATTAGAAAGTAATTAGGAAAAGTAGAAATGGGTAGTTAGGGTTTGGTTGCTCTTCACCCATGAACTTCCTTTGTAGTGCATCCCCCGGGCTCCCGCTCTAGGAGAACGATTAGCCATCAAAATGCAATTGTAGACTCCATGCATATCCACAGGTCTTTGAAACCATTACCATAGGTAGATGCAAGCAAATTGGAGCCATTTGTAGACCCAACGCACTGAAATTGCAATAGCCCATAGCGCCACTAGAAAGACTTGCACCTACTTCGACAAAATGCTTGTAACATCTGATCAAATCCTAAGAAATGAGTACAAAAATTCAATAGCAGAGACTGAAAGTGATACATTGGCGAGAGCTTACTAGAGACATGCGATCATTATGGCTTTGGAAGAAACACACAAACTCAATTGGAAGAATCTCAAGACATACCATAGCTTAGAAATGTAGGATTGAAGCAATTAGGGTTTAATTCAGCCAAAAGAAGGTGTTGAAGTAACGTCCTTGTTCCTATTCATCCAACATTCATCCAGTCAACTGAAATCCAGATTATGCACAAATAATTAACTCCAGTAACTGCCAAGGCTAATTAGCCGGCTGTACTCTAATTTAGGACTATTAGTGGCATAACTACTATAATCAAGCAAGTGAGTGTATACTGAATGGCTTCTATTAGTGGAATAGTGGAAATTAGTGCTTGAATCTAGTCTAGACTTAGGACTTACTCATGTATATATTCTAGCCCTCTGAGCTAATTTGATCATTTGGTGATACCACCATTTCAGCAAGCTTGAGAGAGAAACAAAGTTCAAATTACAACAATATAGTGAGGATGGGCTGCTTGAATATGTTAGTACTCTTGCCATGACAAACAATTCCAATTCCAACATGTCCTGTCCATATTTCCTTTCTAAAAGAGTGTGTCCACTGTACATTTGCAAAGAGAGATCGAAATGTATGAAGGTGTAGCTAGTTCATAAAATCCCATGATTAGAGGTGAGTGACTGCCAATTTAATTGCAAATGAAACTGACATTGATTGGCGGAAGGTCAAATTCATGGCATGTAATGTATTCCAAAGTAATCAAATGCAAGACAGAGAGGACTAAGTTAGCTAGAAACAATACCATGCTTGCAACATAAGAATATAAAAAACTTAATTGTATTCAAGCCCAAAAGTCACATTGTTGAGTTGCAAACGATACAACTAGATTTTGCTTGAAGTGAAGCAACTTTGAAATTTCAACGCCTTAGTTTTTGGTAATTAGATGGCGTGGATATTGATATCAAAGTCAATTGAGGCAACATCGATCAAGACTTGGATTCATTGTTGCCAATCGGGGACTATGCTACGCCATAGCTCAACGTCAAATTTTTTGCTCAATACTTGGTGCTTACCATTAGGAAAGGAATGAGGCCTCAAGAAGGCCCCCTCCCTTTGAGAACTGAATCTGCAACTTTGGAACTCGTAATCTGTGCTGACCATTTTTTTAGCAAAAACATTTTTTTAAAAAGAATTCGTCTACAGATTTGAGCTTGCAAACCACATGCCATAACAAACGAGTACAAATACGCTATTCTCATTTTAATTCATTTTAATTCATTTTAAATCATTTTAAATCATTTTAAATCATTTTAAATCATTTTAAATCATTTTAAATCATTTTAAATCATTTTAAATCATTTTAAATCATTTTAAATCATTTTAAATCATTTTAAATCATTTTAAATCATTTTAAATCATTTTAAATCATTTTAAATCATTTTAAATCATTTTAAATCATTTTAAATCATTTTAAATCATTTTAAATCATTTTAAATCATTTTAAATCATTTTAAATCATTTTAAATCATTTTAAATCATTTTAAATCATTTTAAATCATTTTAAATCATTTTAAATCATTTTAAATCATTTTAAATCATTTTAAATCATTTTAAATCATTTTAAATCATTTTAAATCATTTTAAATCATTTTAAATCATTTTAAATCATTTTAAATCATTTTAAATCATTTTAAATCATTTTAAATCATTTTAAATCATTTTAAATCATTTTAAATCATTTTAAATCATTTTAAATCATTTTAAATCATTTTAAATCATTTTAAATCATTTTAAATCATTTTAAATCATTTTAAATCATTTTAAATCATTTTAAATCATTTTAAATCATTTTAAATCATTTTAAATTATATAAATTTATTTTTTCATCTGCAGTTTGACATGGCCGACCTCTGGCCACCTAGGATATTATTAGTTATTAATTATATTTAAGAAAAGCTTATTTGTATTCATTTTTATGGCACGTGGCCTAGAAGCTCAAATTTGCAGTCAAATTCTCCAAAAAGAAAATTTCTTATTTCAAGAAATTCAGCAAGGACTGCGAGTTCTCAAAGTCAAGGCCTTCTTGAGGCCTCATTCCTTTCCTAATGGATAGTAATTGCGGTGTAGTGCAAGAGAGGCAAATTGGGCAATTACATGGAAGCCACGTTCGCCCACATCCAAATTAACTAGATAGGTTTAGGGGAATGCTCTCTCAAGTAGAAGTAGAGTAGCAATGTTGTAGCCTTCAAGATGGAACGTGGCCATTAGAATGGCTAAACACTAACTATCTTAAAAAGATCGATTCATTTCTAGAGCAAAAGTAGGTCCAAAACATGACATTCAAAGAATTGAACCTTAAACCCAACTGGGACACAAATGGTGCTATTAACAAGACATTCAAGCAATTGTGTTGGTCCGGGTTTTGGTCATCATCTCTTTTTGCTAATCATATAACAACTTGCTTCCATTCTTCTACACTCCACCCACAATACTTCTAAGCAAAAGTCAATCAATGAGACATGTGATAAGGTGTTAAAAAAGATTTTTTGATTGCAATTTGACTAAAAATGTCACTCCCATGTAAGGCCCTTTGAATTGTGCTTCTAAACTTTGAGTAGGACATATACTAATAATCTCTAAGATTGTCAAGTAACAATGAGTTTTTAAGACATGTATAATAGTATGAACATCTCTATCACTAAGCTTCTTAGCGAGACTTCCACCACAAGATTTGCACTTGTTGGTTCCATCTTCTCGAAATTTCTTCATCAACCTCTAAATTGTTCTAATAGGGATTCCAACAGTAGTTGCAATGTCAACTCCTATCTTCTCTGCCTCATTCAAATCTACAATGTAAGCACAAGCTTCATTTGAAATAGCCATCATCTACAAATTTCAAAATGCTAATTGGATCCAAAAATCTCAGTAGTAAACTTCATGCACTCATTACTCAAACCTTAGTCAGTGATCACCCATCATCCATGATCCAACCCTCACTCAATTAGTTACCACATAGCTTCACTCACTTAGTCACCATATAGCCTCACTCACTCATTCACCACATAACCTCACTCACTTAGTCATCACATAGCCTTGACTCACTCAATTATCACATCCTTCATGTACTTAGTCATCACTTAGGCTACTCATGTTCACAAACCTTCAATCCTCTACTTAGACAAATAATCATCCATCACTTGTCTCTCACATCATCACAAATCCCACCTTGTGTAATGCTCAATTCTAAATGCAAGCATTTATATTGAGAGAAAAAAGCTTCTTCGTGCATGTATAGTGTGCAATTTTTAAATAAGTGCATTCTTTGAGATGTGACAAGTGCACACATCTAGATTTGAATATCTTTGATTTTGTTGAAAAGCATTTATGTTTAGAGATTGTGTCATTTGGATGATTTCAGTTTGGAAGCATGAGTGCTTAAGATACTTCAACATTTTCAATATGTCCTTAAAATGTTTCTCACAACTACACACATTGGTAGATTGTGGATATCTTTTTTTGTATAAATTTTTTGACCTTGAAATTTGACACACATATTATTAACATGAAAAAAATCTTGCGCCAAAAATTTCATTGTAAATAGACAATTTCTCAACCTTTGGAAGGGTGTCAAAGTTGGTAGTAGTGAAATGGTTTCCCCCGTTGTTTCCTACAACTACACATGTTGGTAAATTGTGGATATCTTCTTTTGTATAAATCTTTTGACTTTCGAATTTGGTACACATATTATTAACATAAAGGAAATATTGAGCCAAAAATTTCATGGTAAATAAATAAAAATTCAACCTTTGAGAGGGTGTCAAAGTTGGCAATAGTGAAATGGTTTTCACAATTGTTTCTCAAAATGGCACATGTTGGTAGATTGTGAATATCTTTTTCTGCATTGATCTTTCGGCCTTGAAATTTAAAAAATATGTTATTAACATAGATTAATTTCTATTATAAAAATTTCATGGCCAAATTTTATTTTTCAATTTTTGGGAGGCTATCAAAGTTGATAGCAGTGAAATTTCTTTCATTGCAAATTTGGAAATGCCATTTTGATTGGTATCCCATTGTACATCATGACTATGTCTATCAAACCCTCCCTACTTTCACAACTCACTAAGTATCAAGAACCCAAGCCTTTATGGAATTTTCTCTACCAATCCTTTGAAGCTGATAATGATAATAGAAAGTTTGAGCTCAAAAATTGCCTTTCACTCCTATCCTTTTTAAAGAGTTCTAGATTAGAAGAATATTTCTCAAAGTTTCAACAAGACTTGGCACAATTGTCAACTATTGATGTGAAAATCAATGACACAAATCTAATTCAAATCGTTGTGAAAACACTCCCCAATAGCTATATATGACTATTTTCTTCTAAACTATGCTAGTTTGGGACAATTTCCCATATTGGATTAGTTGCAAATTTGTTTGATGTTAGAATTAAGAGAGTCGGTAATAGTCCAACACTGAAGGAAAAAGTACAATCAAAAGTAAAACATTGTATTTTTGAGGAGCTTGATTTGAACAACAAAATTATTTTCAAGGTGGCAAATGCAACTTCCAAAGATAACAATCAACTCAACCACAAGATAACTTATAATCTTCCAGAGTCTTTCAATCTCATCAACTTCAATGTTTCTACTAAAGTCTGCTTTGGACATCAAAAGAACATGTGTCCAAAGTGATTGGTTGACATTTGAAAATTAGAAGCAAATCAACAGACCAAATTTGGAATCAATTAAGTTTCAGCAAATGTGGTTTAGAAAGAAATATGGGCAAGTCCACAAATTTATGTGGTTACTAGCAATGTTGATTAATATGATGATGAGAATTTCAAATCTTTGAGGCAACTAAATTGTTATTAGATCTCCATGATTCCAACTCAGATTCCTGGGTGGATCACTTAGTGCGTTTTCAAAACTAAGTATGGCGGTAAGTCACAAACCCTTTATAAATAATATAGAAAATCTACAAATCTGCATAATTTATTATTTTTACATTTAATTAAGGGGCCTCCATATCAGATCCTAAGAAAATCTTTTACTACAACAAGTATTTTATGGAACAACTGGTACCTACTTCTATCTACAATACTTCTTTGGAATGTTGATGTATTACAATTGGTATTTGGACAGTTGGTGGACAACCGATTGCTTGGATTTTGGATAGCTGGCGAATTTCCAATCTAGGTTTTGATTGGATGAAGCCTAGTTTAGGATCCAGACTTCCATAAGTGCAGATGAACAAAGGAGCTTGGTTTCAAATTTTTAGGGTTCAAGGTTCAAAAATTTGGTCATTGCTCATGCGTTCTAGCTTTTTGATGTTGATTCTTATTTTTAGAGGTTTGTTGCTAGGTGGCATTGTAAGACAAGTTTGTCTGATGGGCGGCATTTGTGTATGTACCTTAGGGTTTAGGGTTTACTCCATGAGAGAATTTGTTTGTATGAATGTTTGATTTGTTTGTTGCTGCGCTAAGTGGTAGAGGTTGCGAGTATAGTGAATTCTTTTTTTCTGTTGAACAGATCTGGTTTAGGATAGGACGACTTTGGTTGAAGACAAGTGAATTTATCTCCTTGTTTCCTTGCTTCATTAGGGTTTGAGGCACTTCATCTTTCAATTCAAGCTCTGTTTTTAATTACAAGTTGTTGGTGCGTTGCTTCGAAGAGAATTTTGCTTTATTCTCCAAATCGTGGGTACTACAAACTCTAATGTCGCTGCGTCTCAGATACTCTCCATTTCTTAACTTGGACATCCTTGATCTAGTAGAAGTTTGCAAATGCTTGAAGGTAGGATGGACAATTGAATATTGTGTCCCTCGTGGTGGAAAGAACCCAGAAAATCCCAAGGTTTGGGTTACTCCAGCTTTGCGTTCTATAGTGCAAGCTCTGTGAATTCAGTTTACAACCTAAGAATCTATGTAGATGATGGATAGCTTTATTGTTTTCCAACAATTCTTGTAATTTTGACAGATATATGATTTTTTAATAGAATTCAGTTAGGGTTAGACATTCTGATTCCTAAACACATTTACATTTTGATATGCATTCACTTTGTGACATTCATTGTGTTCTTTCAACACATTCAAGACATTTTCATTGTAGCTCATTTCTTGTTTTTGCATACTCAATTGTGATCAGACCATGTGTTGGGTTCCCTTTGTTTTTTTTGTACAGTTTTGTATTGACTCACGTAGAATGTTCATATGTAGAGACTACTACTATATTCTTCGTATCATATTCTACATGTTTTGCTTATGCTCCCTAATCTTTTCCTTTCATGCTTCTAATGTATGCAAAGTGATACAATGGAAGTGTAAGGACCGCTAGTAGTGAAAGTCACAAAATCTCAAGCAAGGGATCTATGCATTTCACTTTACCCTCTGAAGAAATAAAGAAAATTCTCGGTGTTCTTTATGTCCCTAGTTTGAGAAAAAATTTGCTATCAAATGGCTTATTGTTAGACAAAGGTATAGTAGCATGTTTTAATGATCAAAAGTGCTTGTTGTATAGTTGTGGCAACAAAGAAATAGTTGTTGAAGGAGTACGAAGCAAGAATGGCCTTTATCAATTATCGGCATTAAATCTAGATATTTTAGCAAACTTGACTCAAAGTAGTATTTTTGAAGCACAACTATGGCATTATTGTTTGGATCTCATTGGATACAATAGATTGCATGAATTATAAACAAAAAGTGTAGCAACATGTGTATCACATATTCCAACGATTCATGAGATATGTAAGCATTGCCATGCCAGAAAACAATGTAGACAAAGCTTTTTGAAACAAAGCTTTACTAGAGCCATAACACCTCTCAAATTACTTCACATCAATTTATGTGGTCCTTTTCTAGTATCTTCACTAGGAGGCTCAAACTATTTTTTGGTGATTATTGACGATTTTAGCCACTCTATTTAGATTTGCTTCTTATGGCAAAAATTTGATGCTCTTGGGACATTCCAAGTATTTAAATCTATAATTGAGCTTCAAACTAATAAACCTATACATATGATTTAGAGTAATAGACGTGGAGAGTTTATTTCCAAAGATTTTTTGAAATTATGTAAAGGTATTGGAATTCAACGCCAATTGTCAAATGCTAACACTTTGGAACAAAATAGAGTAGCTAATCACACCAAGAGAAAGCTTCTTGAGACAGCTACAAGTATGATAGTGTTAACAAAGACTCCACCTTTCCTATGGACAAAATCAATCAATACAACCATATTCCTAATAAATTGCTCCCCAATTGCAGCTAATCCTTAGGTAACTCCATTTGAATATTTCTTTGGCAAAATTCCTAACATCTCTTTTGTGCAAGCTTTTGGATCCTGAATTTATGTCTGGATTGAGAAAAATCAACATGATAAACTAGCCACCAAAACCAAACCAAGAATATTTGTAGGTTATGATGACATCACAAAAGGCTTTCAAATATGGATACCTTTAGATAGACAACCTATTTTATCTCAAAATGTTAGGTTTGACAAGTCAATTATTCTAGAAAATTCCACCTACTATCTTGTAACCTCACTGATACCACAACTATCTACAAATCAGTTTCAATTACTAGTGCCAAACAACCATCCACCTTTAAATTTGTCACTTGATATTCTTAGTCTAACTCCACCATTGTGCCTAACTAACCACACTTCAAAACTACAAATCCAGAAATTGAATAGCAATCAAACAATCATCATCCAACAACCAACAATATAGTTAGATAAACAATCAATGATACAACCAGATCCCCCAAATATAGAACAACCATCAATAGATGATCTATCACTAGTAAAATCTCCTGTTTATGTAGACATGAGTTGTTTAACTTGACGTTGTTTACCTAGACATTCAATGTAACAACCCCATGTTTTTATGTCAATATTATGTCAACATTGACATTCACTAATTAACGTTCATTGTAACATCTTCAATGACATAAAAATATGGGGTTGTTACATTGAACGTTTAGGTAAATAGCATCAAGTTAGACAACTCATGTCTAGATAAATAAGAAATTCTACTAGTGTATTTTTTGTCCTAACGCCGAACCAATCAATTAGAATACATCCAATACTAGACAAATGGTTCCAACATCAAAAATCCAATCACCTAGAATTATAGGCAAGCAACGGTTTATGAAACTCAAGGACGAAATGGGAGTTCAAGACTTCAAATCACTACATGAAGTCTAATGATTCTACAAGTAGCACTTTGCATTGCTAAGTATTCAAAAACTTTTATACTTTGCTCTACTGAATCCTTTCACTTGTCTTTCAACCTTTCACAATCTATCTAGGGGTAGTATAGTCCAAGAATAGAGCCTTTCCTCATGGCATAAAACTTTCGACCACCAACAATTTGCATCAAAACACAATTGACATTTAGAACCTCTAACCTCAAAACTATCTATTGAGTTTTAATTGGATACTTATGGAGTCTAAATCTTCAATACAGTGACATCATTATATTGAGGGTTAGATCCAACATTTGTGTTGAACTTTGAGTAGGCTTTACTAAGTATATTGATCAAAAGAAATGATACGACAATTCAACAATGCTTGTTATATACAAATCAAAGGGTCGGTAGCTATAGTTCGAGACTAACTCTGTTAGTATAGCAATTACGTATATTGGTAAAGTAATTGCTATAGATTCTAATAGGATGAATGGATTTTGTTTTACAATGATTGGTTGAGTGAATTTCAACACCCTTCTTTGCTCAAAAATCCCTATTTGTTTGAAACCCTCGGTTGCCAATCTATCTTTGAATTATGTCTTAATTTGTCAAGCTCCCAATGGATACAAAGTGCATGTTTTGCGATCATATTGATTGCATGTCGTTGGTGAGTGTCTTGTGAATTTGCTTTGAGGACATTTTCTTTTTCTAGTATCAGATAAGGTGGTTGACTCCATTTTGTTTGATGCACATTGAGATTGGATTGCTAATATTGTGGTTGTTTGCCATGGGACTTTGATGGATTTGCAATAAGGTCCTTGATGCTTTCTTTTTTGTTTGGGTATTGATTTAGGGCAAACAAAATGATATACAAGTTATATCAAAGAGTAAGATTTCTACTAGTATACACACTATAAGAAAACCTTGTTTTAGGTGGCATTCAAAAAAATAGCCGACGTCAAAGGGAACGAATTTTAGGTGACGTTGAAAAAAAAAACTGTATTTTTCATGTCAATAATGATGTCCAATGGAACATTAATGGAGATAATTGTTGACAGAAAAACATAGGTTGTTTTCTTCAACGTCATCTAAAATCCGTTCCCTTAGACATTGAAAATTTTGGTTTCTTCTAGTGACATGATGGTTTTATAAGGGTCTCAAGAGGCAACAATTTTAGCAACACTTTCAAGATGATTGATAATCTTTGGTGGCATGTTTTTGAGAATCCTGATGAATGGAGGGACAAAAGGGTCATATAGAAGAATCCTAGAGCACCTTACTTTAAATATAAGATTATTAGGAAGGCATTGTAGATTGATAATTATCAGATTCTAGAATGGATTCGAACTAGATTTTATGGCTAGGTTCGAGAAAGAACTACACCTACATTGTGTCTATTTTCTATAAAGTTTCTATATAATAATCATTAGTAGGAGTCCATGTTTAAGTTGACGGATTTTGTTCCACATCCAATGTAACAACCTTGTTTTTATGTCAACAATGACAACCAATGGAACATGAACTAAGATTGATGCATCCGTCACTCCAAGCACTCATTTAGACATCTTCAGTGACAAATTCATTGATCGGCCAATTCAAAAGGGCACAAGCCATGTACTTTGTTGCCAAGTTAGCCTCTTTTGATCTACTGTGCTTTGCATCCTCCTCTGTAACACCTGTAGTATGTATTGTGTTTGTATACTACTCAATGCACCTATATATTATTTCATTCAGTTTTCAATATAAATTACCTTTGTCATTTGAAAAGCTTTTGTGCCCGCTTTTGTACAATTACCCATTGCTTGTAAAGTGGTGCAAGCTTCTCTAGAATTTTTAACTTTTTATCGATCCGGTCATGAAAAGGGGAATTAGAAGGAAGACGGTGTTGTGGTCAAGCTAAGGAAGCACTCTGTTTGGAAGAGCTTATCAACCTCCATAGAAGGCTTCAAAACGCTTTGGATTAATTGTGTACTGTTTCTAGATGCTACTCTTGCTGGACAAGTTTGTGGTTGTCGTGACGGAATTAAGTAAGGCCAAGTTATTAATTTCACATCTGTTGAATTCTAATTCTATGTACCTTTCCATGTACCTTTCAATACTATGTATATTACGTTGACAAGATCTTCCTTTTCAATTGTGGCAATTACGTTGTATATATAGTGTCAGTAGTTGTACCCCCAAGTGTTATAGGTACTTCCACCATATGGGGTCGCTTAAATAGCCACCAATCACATCCCGGATCTTGTGACCGCACTGTAGGGCCATCCAAACTCCACTCCATTTTTGCTCTAGATCAACATGACCTACTAAGTTCTTTATGTGGACTCTCACTTGCTTCGGCAAACCTTGTTTGTTGGAAGACTTCACTCATTGTGACAACAATTCATAGGTGAAGCAATGGACGGTACTAAAGATACAACCTAACAATGTAGCTTTCACTATTGTCCAAATGCTAGTTGAAGAGGACGAAGATCCATATTGAGATTACAAGTATGACTACAACTCTACGGGAGATCTCATGCAGCTAGAAGAAAATCTTATTGTTTTAGCATCACAAAAATAAACAAGGTGTTTCTTTTTGTGTATTGCAGTGTCAAAGGATGATTCAGAGAATGCCTTGTCGATTTTCCACCATTTGAGTTTACTTTGGTACAAAAAATGAGATCAATATCATCATAAGCATGTACAAGACTCTCATCAAACTACTTTAGATGTATAATGACATTCATATCTTATGTATTTTCATCCTTTATTTATATCACTGTATGTTATAGTTGATCATTCCAAAGTCACATAAGTAGAATTCAAAAAAGTGTAACAAATTGTGGACACCACCTACAATACTGTTAAAGTGTTAACACCACATAATTGTTCCATATATCGAGGGTTGAATGTACAATCGGGTACCATAAACTTACAAATTTTTTGCATGGTAACTGCGACCATACTACAGACAATCTACCTTTCAACATCCCTTGCCTACACTGGGCGACAAATCTAGTTGTGAAAATTTGTGGAGGTGTCCCTCCTCTTGTCCTAAGCATGTCTTTTTAATTAGCTTAAACTATCATCCTTGCATTTAGTACTTTGGCGGCCAAATGTAAAGATTGCTTCCTAGGCTTAGCGGCTTCAACTATCGCCAACAATTCCATTATGCATTGTGGCAGCTGACTTGGAGATGGCCAAATTTTGCTTCTACTTACTCCATTGCTCCACCCTAAAGTACCTATACATGTCGATTTCTCATTTCCAACATTTTTGTAATCGTATTCTCCCTTAACATCATTGCGCCTTCTTCTTGCACACCGTGATATGTTCTTCCTTTATTAGATCAATTGTGTTTTGTTTTTTGATTCAATTTGGGGGGGATAATTTGTTGGACAGAGGTGGATCCAGGCAAGAGCACCAATCCATATGGATTCATGTCTTGTCTCATCCCATCCCTGCTTACGAAGCTACTACAACTGCAATTGCATTTCTACGTGCTATGTGTTGGATTGCGCCTTGTATGGGCTGATTTTCAAGTACATTTTGTATGTAAGTTTCTCATGACTTTAAACACTCCTTCTCTAATTGCTTAATAATTGAGTGGGTTAGCATTTAGATCTACACAAATTTTTTTTAATCTAATTGCAATATTGTTCATTTAGGAAATTTTTAAAACTCAACAATGTGGACACAAACTTCAAGCAATGAAGAAAGAAGTCTCATAGTACGCATGCGCCAAAATAGACTGAAATGTAAAAACATAGTTGAAATTTTGCAAATGCCTCGATTCACCGTTTCCATTGTTCTCACAAAATGAAAAAAGTCTAAATGTTTAGAAACTAAAATATTGAACAGTCGACCTCTAAAGTTGTCTGCACGTTCACAATGAGATCTAGGTTGCCTGGTCAATCAAGACCGAAAGCAAACTCTCGTTCGTCTTGCTGAGAACTTTCAACTTCATTGTAATACTATCCAAAGATATATCCTTAGCATGGGCTTTGAAAATAGAATTGTACATAAAAAGCCATATTTGAATATTGAACAGTGAGCCAAGATATTTACATTTGCTAAGAAGTATCGAAAAGGGATGGAATCAGATTAAAAAAATGTAATTTGAATTGATGAATCATCATTTGAATAGGAAAACCTCCCGCCAAATTCAAGTTTGGCGGAAGCCTCATGAAGTACATGCTTCTCATTGCCTTGCACTGACTTTTAACCCCTCAACGCCCAAGGCCTAACCATGTCAAAAAACAACCTTGCTTTTCAAGTGTTATAAGTCTAAATGTGAGTAAGTTATGAAAATCTCAACCGTACAATCTTGTAGTATGCATATTGCAGATGGTGTAAATCAAATTTGGGGTCATTTGACCGTATAGATTGAAAGATTATAATGTTTTAGTGTTGACAAAAGATGCTGAAATTTTCCTAAAAACACATTTGGAGGTGAAATTCGATTTCTAAATCTACTCAAATGAAAAAACTTTAAACTACAAAGTGATTTAAAATCAAAAGACAAACACTTTGGTGGGAAAAAAAATCATTCAATTGACTCATTGCATTTGCAAAATGGATTTGAAATGTCAAAAAACAGTGAAAAAAGTAGCAAGAAAACACATCTATGGCTGAACCTACCTCTACTAAAATGCTTCTCAGTCAATCATAACTTCTTGGATTGATATGAAATTTTTACCACAAGAACTAGACTATTATGCTCAACTTTTACAACAAAAATTATTGAAAACAAACCCTGTCTGAAGAAGTTATAAGCCGCCGAAGTTCACTGTAGTGCAAAAATGTCTGGATTTTGAACTTCGAATTGCTCCCAAGCATTCAAAAAAACTTGGATTGACATGAAATTTTTATCACAATAAGTAGACTTTATGGGGAACAAAACCCAACAAATTTTATTGAAAACATTTGATGAAAAAGATACAAGCCCCCGAAGTTGCAGTCATCTCATTGCAGTGTGGTGAACTCAAATTGAACCTGCGAACTTTGAATGGCTTTGAAAAACTCATTACATCTTGGATAGATCTGAAAATTTTACCACAAAAAATAGACTATTATGCGCAACTTTACAAACAAGTTTTATTGGATTTGGACATTGGATGCAAAAGTTGCAACACTTTGAAGTTGACTGCTAGACTATGAGGACACTTTTGGTCCCCTTGGGTGGTGAGGGGTTAAGTCCGGTAGATCATCTGTCATGGTTTGGGGGGCGTTTACTAGTTATGACAAGAATCCTATAGTGATGATGCCAGAAGGAGAGAGAACGGCAACAGATTTTATTCGCACTATCTACGAAGGTACATTAAGTGGTTTTTATTTCATGCATGAGAACCCACAATAGCTCATACTTATGAAGGATAGTGCTCCAGTGCATTGTGGCAACTTCCCCAAGCAGTGGAGGGAAGCTCACGCTATACAAAAACTGAATTAGCCCGCAAATTCACCAAATCTAAATCCCATCAAGAACCTATGGAAGACATTGAAAATTTGTTGTTCCACCACAACCGACTGAAGAACAAAGAAGAGATGATACACACAATTCAAATGGATTGGGATGAAGTATCCATGGACTAATTACAAGGCCATTGTTGGTATGCCCAAGAACATACAGGCAGTCATTTCAATTAAGGAAGTACAAAGTGGTAGGTAGTTTGTAGAGAGCATTTACACTTTCATCGCTTGTAAATTCAATTGAAAATTTCTATCTAGTCATGTAGTACTCCTTTGTACGATTCCAATGCAATTTGCAATTTTGAAATTGGACTATTTTTGAGGAAGCTACACCTTCCTAAAGAATGGGTGCAATGTTTGCTAAAGTCTCAATGCAAAATTTGCTCTTAAGTTTATGGTACCCCACTGTCCTATGACTGTTTGAAAGAAAATAATTACAAATAAAAAACAATTAGTAAATCCGGAAATCCAAATCCAAAACCAGACGATGACGATTCGTGCACCGCAACACCAAGAATAAGAATCAACCTCTACAACCGCTAATTTGGGAGCTGCCAGCACCGCCTACCAAAATTCATGTTCCAATCCAGGGAAACCCTCACTCAGCAAAATGTCATCCAAAAAATTACAATACCATCAGAAGGTGGACATGCATCATCCTAATAGTGTTTGAATCTACGTGTGTCTTCAGAAGGGGAGACTTTTGTCAACTTTCCATGTTCGGCATAGGCTGGAAAAAAACTCACTATCAAACACCAAAACCAAAACCCACTCATGGAAGTCACGTATACATATCTTTTCACCTGTACTTTTCAATTAATATGGAACTGTCTACAATTCAAGGAATACCTTGACTTAAGAAAAATCTCTAATGGGAGTCTCTTCACATTCTGAAGACAAACTAATAAAATCCATGGCATCGCATCAACACCACCGAACAGCCTCAACTCCACAAGACCGACTATTATGACAAAGCCACCACGGTGTTACTTTCGATTTGATGGTGCTCAAGGTTGCGAAGAACAATTCGTGCAAACACTTTGGCCTGTAGTGATGCAGTCGCTGCAGCAGCCACAGTCCGAAGAACCCTGCTGGCACCAGCCTTTTGCAGAAGAATTACATGGTGCAATGCGTGCCTCCCTCCTGGCATGGTGAACTGGGACACGAATAGAGACAACTCAGTAAGTCGATTGCAAGAAACGCTTCCTCCAAAGCGTACGTAACCACAACCCCAAACCAAAGAATAAGATACGCACAACTCAAAGAGTCTCCACAAGCATACAAGCACGGCCCTTTCATTAGACATATTCACTTATTGTTGGGTCCCGTTCGACGGTGGAAGAGAATCCCAACGCAAGTTAGCATGTAGTTATGGGACACCATCTAAATGAACTAGGAATTTTTGAAGTGTAGATAGCAATTGGATCCAAAGTCGACACTCCTCTTCACTCCAAACACAATTCTGACGAAAATCAATAGCGTGGCCGCGCGCTCAGGGTTGCACTCAAGTGGTCTCCATATCGAACAAACAAACCTAAATACCGCAGCCCTAAACTTCTGGCCTCAGTCCGATCATCAAGGGAAATTACCTGCAGAAGAGCAAACGCTGCACAGGCTCGCAAAACTGCAGCCCCGTTCCTCAACATAGCCACAAAGCGGCCGATCTCGGCTCCACTGCAAACACCAAAATCAAACAATAAGAAACATACAACCTCATGAAATGACGGTCACTACAGATCACACTTCCTCAGAATTTCCAAAACACGCAGGTAAACTCGGTTCACCGGCCAGCTCGTTGACCTTCGATGAGTAAGGGGCCAACAACAGCTATTGACCTTCGATGATTCAGACTACGTACACTACTCTGGAGAGGAATTCGGCGCCTTCCATACCCCATGGAACATCAGGACTACACAGCCTGTCCAATTCGACCAATTCATACGGACAGAAAATAATGTCGAACGACCTACAAATCGTAACCACACCAGCAGCCTAAAAACTTCTCATCAAATAGACTCTTCAAAGCAACTCCATAGTAAAAATCCAACACTCAACACGTGTACTTGCAATGAAGAGCGACTGTAAACCCTAACCACTATCATATCCACGTGATCGTTGATAACGAAGGACCTAGGTGCGTCTTTTGGATCACTCCTCCTAGAAATTCCACAGTTGAGACTGCTGTGGAAGATCCATACCACACGTAGCGTTCACTTCCAGACACAAAGCTGACGAAATAATGGTTTCTCAAGGTGCCACAGAACGACTGATGACACTCCCAGGCAGTGGCAACGTGGCCACATGCCACTTCATCATCAGGCATTATCGACTCGAACGATTCAGGTACGAAAATGACAGTCACAAAGGATAGTCATCAGGTACCTGCATCTCAGGTGGCCAGCTTCTTGAATTCTTGCAGACTCCGCGACCTGGTTGAGAGTGGCAGGGGCCCACGAGGAGGCAGCCGCTGTAAGAGCTTGTTGATCAGAAAACGTTTGAACGAATGCCTCGATGTCACGCAAGGCCAATCTTCTCGTCACATCCAAACTACTTTGGGTCCTACCAGTGCTCTCTCCATTGGATAAGCCAAACGCAACTTCATCCATCCTGCAAATGAAGAACCACTTGTGAATTAACTGAAGCACATACACGCTGCAACCATCTAAACGTCGCCTGGCCAGATGGCAAGGACCATCAAGGAAGCACTTGCACTTCCATCATCACATTCGTTACGTTGGTGATATTTCAAGAAACGGGTGCAGGCGGAAAAGGACTCTCAAGGACGAATCAGAGCACTTTCACATGAACCAAACCAAATGGAGTGGTTGTTGAAAATCCTTTGAAATCTGAGACCTTAGAGCTCGGAGGTTTCAAAAAAGGACTCTCAAATAGGAACCAGATCGGATTGAGAGACATTTTGAAATCTCAGATATATACCAGTCCAAAGTTCTAAAGCCCGGACGTTTTAGTCGGGAACGGAAACCGATCTGAGCACTAGAGAGTCCTCAATTTCATTACTTGAACATCACATATCGACACAGTGAAATTCAACAGAAATAAAGAAATAGGAGGTTTTGCTTCGTTGCCCTGAGATGACTGTAGGACGCTAAAAACGACAGAATCTCACACATGCTGTGCAAAAAATAATGGTCCAGCGTACCAGTTGATATGCCACTGACATTTCGACAAATCTACTAAAGACAATGTCACCCTCAGCACAATAAAAACACCGTCCAGATATCAAAGGCTAGCACGTACAGATGTAAATGTCGTACCTGCCATCAAACATGTATGCAAGAGCCAAAGCGGCCATAAACCGTGCCATTTTCGATTTCGAGGACGAGCACAAATGGACAAGCGCCGGGACTCCCTGCTCGTCCACCATGCGCAGGGCATTACCCGGATTGAAAGCTAAGTTCCACAAGGCTCCCACAGCAGTTTCATGCACGTCCTACAACAGGGACAGTTGCAAATCAAAGTCGGCTTAACAACACGGAACATCGTCAAAAAAAAACAGTACTTTACGAAGAACATAACATTTGGGGGGCTCACAACCAGGCCTCACAAGTGCTAACAAATGACAGTTACTCGAAAACCTCCTTGAATTTTGAACTCCTCAAAGTGATGTTTCCGGATTTGATCTGTTTTTGGACCTCTACACTTTCTGAACATGACGGCAACACAACCGACGGATTCGAAGCTCGGGAGTGATATACCACGGATGAAACATCTGGACTGTAGACTGCAAATCCAAGGACCTTCAGCTTTATCCAAAGGCTTACCTCAAAATCAGAGTGCGCCAGCGTGATAAGTGGAGCAACTCCGCCCTCACGACCAATAGCAATACTGAACCACAAAACAAATTCAACAAGAAGGCGCCGTCAGTGTAACGTTGAAATTAATCCAAAGAAGAAGAGGAAGGAGAAGAAGAGAAAATAACACGACTAAAGCAAGGTGCTGTTTCTCAATTCGACGCCATCTCAAATAACTTCACTTCATTTCTGAATGTAACGTACTGTCATTCAAGCTCTCATTCAAGCTAGAAGGCATTCAACACTGACATCTTGTCATCCGAAGTTAATTATTGGAGAGAGAACCCATTCCAGTGAGCTGACCAGAAATAGTACTTCGTGATTGCTGCTTCACTCGCAATAAACATAGTCAATCTCCACAAGCAAATTTAACCCCCACGCTATAATCATGCAATATAAATACTCACCTGTTAGCCTCGGAGACAGATAAACCCCACAATGCACCAGCAGCTCTCTCCTGCAGACCTTGAGAGCCGCTGCTGCAGCCCTGGGCCAAAGCAACCTACACAAACACCGCAGGCATGTCATGCATCACAAATCTATTGGAGACCAGATGATCCAAAGTGCAAGCTAAGCATCACCAAGTAGAGTATGTGCAAAATCAGAATAGCATAGCACTTGGGCACTCACCAACATGGCTTAGCCCTAATCGACTTTCAATGTTTCAAAGAATAAATAAGGCTTTAAGGGGTAAGACACGAGCCTAATTCTAGACGAAAAACAAATCAGGAGGAGGCTTCAAGCACAACTTTCAAAGACATCAAAGGGTTTTCGCAAACTCAAGTCACAACCAAAACCTAGAAGAACTCACCAGTGCCTCGACACCGCCAGCTGCCGCAATGGCTTCCCGGTTGCGATCATCAAAAGAAAGATTCCACAAAGCCCCAGCTGCTTCTTGTCTGCAATGTCACGAGGCAAGCTGGATGTAACAGAAGAAAAAGAAATGCTCTCAACTACCCTAAACCCTAAACACCAATACAGACATTCTTGCGCTGGAAAACTGCACATCGGCAGGACAGATTCCACCTACCTGACGCCTTCATGATTGGAGCAAGTGAGATGCACAAGAGCTTCCAGTGCCCCAGGCTCACGTCCTACAGCAGCGTTATTGCCATTGCTGTCCCCATGTGCAGCAAGATTAGCTAAAGCGCGTGCTGCCTGCAAGGTTCACAGGGAGACAGAGAAACCGATGAAACACTCGTGGGACAAACTTTACCATGCTAGGTGATGGATTGGTCCAGACACGATCTGTCCAAAACCTCCTAAACATCTACAATGCACTCCGACAGACCAATAAAACTGACAGTCGAGAATATATAGTAAAACCCCACGATGAAAATAAGACAGAAAAACAACGATAAATGAAAACCAAACACGATGGCACTCCTTACATCAAACGAGTCTACTAAAACACACACACAAACTAGTCGGACAGAAGCCCTCCTCAAACGCCGGAGGTACCCAACACTCGGTATCCCCTCACGAAAACGGAACCAGGCCGCCATGAACACATCTCAGTTCGAAAAGTGGACAGCTCTGGATGACAGGATTGGAACTGTTCATACCTGCTCCTGCACCCCTTCGTGATTGCAAAAGCGTGCAAGCAAAACAAGCGCGCGCACACCACCGGCCCTAGCAACTTCCATGCTACACTTGTCATCGGCTGCTAGGTTGGCTAGCGCACCTGCTGCTCTCTCCTGCTATTCAGACAGAACATGCTCAATGTCAGTATCCACTGCTCCCAAAACAATCTCATCAGCAATACAAAGAAAACGAGAAGCTCCACTATCATGGTCACAAATAGCTTTACAAATGTGTGCGTCAGGGCTACGCACGGGTGAAAAAATTCATTATGACAGCATCACGGAGCAATAGCGAAAGACAGAAACGAAAGAAATAGACACGAGTTAGAAATATCCAACATTCAATTGCATGAAATTTACATTAACCACCAAGTAATTCAGGTGCTCACCAGGACACCCTCCCCTCCAGCAGGCCACTTGAATGCTAAAGCTAATTCCACGAGTGCTTCAATTGCGCCTGCTCCAGCTATAGCACCCTATTCACATTAACGGTACAAGCCGTGAGTAAAACCGCAAATATATCGATCAACTCGCCAGATGGCATGAGTAATAATTGCGATCTCCACCCAAAACCAGGCCATAATGACAAATGGATTTCCGCAATCCAACTCGACATGATAAAAATTTGTTAAATCCTCAACCCGGATTGAAACAGATCGCCCAGTTTTCTGACAAAGCTGCAACATAAAATAGTACCCCAAGAGAAACGCAATCCGCGGAAAGATCCCGGCAAGTATGGCACGTCACCTTGTGTTCTTCTCCAACTGACAGATTCCATAATCCTCCAGCTGCCTCCTCAGCAACCCAACGATTAGGAGACCTGGCCAAGGCAGCCAGTATGCTAATTCCCCCTTCCAAAGCAACTCTCTTCGCAACTTCAGTATTCACGGACAAATTGGCAATAGCCTGCAAGAAGAAACAAGACAGCAGAATAAGAGGCAGAAAGGAAAAAAACAGCGCCGATGAGATTGGTTAACCCCGAAATAAACCTTATGGTTTCACAGTCCGCCTCCATTGACCATCCTGTCAATGAAGTAATTTGGCAGAGGACAAATTCTACAACAACCGAATCAGAGAAGAACTTTGCATGTGTTGGTCCAGAAAAGCATTCAACAAAGAAAACCCAAAACACCGACTCAAAAGTGCTTTACAAGCACTAGGCTCAATTTTGAACCTCTTGGTCCCTCGGGGTTAAATCGAAACACGTAAAATGCCAGTTTGGCAACAACAACACATTCACAATTCAAGCTTATCCATGAGGGAACGAGGACTACCTTGGCAGCTTCAGATTGCACACCCTCACGCGAAGACTTCGCCAGACCTAAGAGCAAGGCAATGCCACCCGCATTCATCACAGCTTCTGCTCGTGCAGGATCCACGGTTGCATTGTCATCATCCACAACCACAAACGTAGCCAGCGCAGTCGCGGCCCTTTCCTGGACATCCTCCCGGGAGCTTTGCACCAGGCGCAGCATCATCGCAGTCCCCTGATTCAGCCAGAAGCTGCCCAAGCTCGGAGCATTACTCTCGGCAATTTTCAAAAGCGCGTGGGACAACATCCACTCCGTCCACTCCACCACTTCAGCGGCAACCGGACTGCTGCGCGAACGCGGCAACAGAGCCTCCAAGCCTTCGTTCAGGTCTGTGAACCGGGACAGCAACACGGCCTTGCACGCCGACGGCTTAAGACTGCTGCTCGACTCTTCGTCGTCCAGAAGAGGACAGTGCAAAGCGCACACCACCTTCAGTTCCGGAGCTGCAAGAAGATGCGTCAGCGCAGAAGGGTTGATTTCGGTGCGCGAAACATCTAACCCTACCAAGTTCGGCAATTTGCTCCAGCAAAGGGCCGCAGTGGTCCACACAACACACCTGCACCCGGCCACGGACAGAAAACGGAGGCTCCTGGCGGTCGTGAATGCACGCTCGTCGATGGTAACGCTGTCCAAGAACCCAACGTCGCTCAGACTCTTACAATGCTGGAACAACTGCAGGATAGCATCCCTGTCCACCTCGCGCATTCCCGAGATACACAGGCGACGCAGTTTAGGGCAACAAAGAGCCAACACCTTCAGCGCCTCACTCGTCACGCGCTCGCAATCCGAACCAATCTGCAAGCTCTCCAGGCTCCCATGCCGAGCGGCCACCATCGACAAAGTGGCATCCGAAATTTGACTGCAACAATCCCCCGTCAGCTCTCGCAACTGCGTCGCTCCTAATTTCACAATCGACCTCGCAAACACACCGCCACGAAACTTCAGGCTCTCCAATTGCGAGCAGCGGCTCCCCAGCGTCGACACGATCTCCGCGTCCAGCGTGTGCGCTCGCAGATCCAAGGATTTCCACAACAACGGAGCACGTCCCAGCGCGCGCCATGCCCCACACACCGACGACAATCTCGCACGGTCACGGTGACTCAGCAATTGAAACAGGCCCAGCACGGTGTCGTCAGGCAACCCCAGCCAATGCGCATACCCGGGAGCCGACGCCACCACCGAGGGCAATCCACAAGTGGAAGCGGCGGACGACGAAGACGAAGACGAGGTGGTAGTGGCTGCTGCTGCTGCTGCTGCTGCCGCTGCCGCTGCTGTTATCGTTGTTATCCTGGCCTTCTTGAAAATCCCCGACTCCTGATCGTCGGGACCCAGGGTGACATTGCGACGCCTCTTGTTGCTCATATCCTCTCCTCCGATGCTGCGTTTCATCGCCCGCAGCAACCCCTAGCTACAAATTCATCGCATCTGCATCTCTCTCCCTCTCTCGCAGTCTCCCCAATCCATACATACCAGAAGCTCTGCTGTCCCTGTGTCCCTGTTTCATAAACCAAGCTCTCCTCCTCTCTCCGTAATAATGTCCCTAATGCACCACAGAGCTTCTCCCTCCCCGAAGCCCTAATTGCCCTAATACGCTTCGTTTCCGCTCTCCGTGTCCCGAATTGCCCTAATTGGCTCGCCGAGTCGACCACCAATCCCCGAGAAAGCAACCCTGCGCATCCTCGTACCCAATCTCCTCCTCCGCTCCGCCATTTCCACGGCCTCACTCCTCCATCACCGATTTCCGTGACCAGACCAGGGATCGCACTCAGTTGAATCTCCACGCCAACGCGTGAGAGAAAGGGCACCGGCAACTTTTCTCGTCCTGAATTGCGCGAAGTTGTTGCTGGCACCGTGAGCACAATACGACGTTGCTGATAATAGGAGTTCGGGTAGGAAGAAAAGAAAGAAAAAAAAACACATGGAGAGAAACCCTTGGCAGCCAGGAGGACAGCTTGCAGGACAAAGCTTAAGCTTCGTGGAGGAATAAGCTGGAGTGACGTACAAGGTCGCAATCTCGCCACACAAGTGAGGGACTTGCTGCCTCGCTGGGAGAGAGACGCCGAAAGAGTCCTCGGCCTTTCTTCAACGCTGAGTCGCTGACTGACCTCGCCTCCGCTTGGTTGGTTTCCATCAAAAAACGCAACACCAGCTTGAGCTTATGGTGCTTTATGTAGGTTGCTCTACTTTTACTTTTGAGTAA
The DNA here is from genome assembly GCA_950106755.1 of Climacium dendroides. Taxonomy (NCBI): domain Eukaryota; kingdom Viridiplantae; phylum Streptophyta; class Bryopsida; order Hypnales; family Climaciaceae; genus Climacium; species Climacium dendroides. The sequence continues at coordinate 20,310,997 of OX467083.1, forward strand.
AAATTTGTTGCAAATTTTGTTCCAAGGAATGTTTTGCAATGGGTTCTCCCTTTTTCGGTGGATGAAATTAATAAATCGGTAGGGTTGTTTTTATTCCTATGTTGTCCCTCTTTTCTTGGACAAATGTATTTTCTTTGGGATGGTGATATACGTCTTTATTTACAATTTACATGCTTCAGTTTATCCTTGACCTTGGTTTCAAGGATAAATTGCAAAGATTGCTTTCTACACTATCCAAAATAATTGTAATGAGAATTTGTAAATTTGAATGTAGTGAGATTTCTTGAATAGCAAAAATTTGCTTTTGCGAAAAAAATTTAAAAAGCATTTGGTAATGTGAACAGTCTACCCTCAATATCTTGTTAATACTTTGGTGCAAGGAAATTTATATCACTTATGTGGTGTTAACACTTTATTGGAGGTTGTCTCAACTTCTATCATGATTTTTAAAACTTTTTTTGGAGGTAAAAAAATTGATTATCTTTATGGGAATATTAATATTTTTTTAATTGGTGCGCAAAAACAAAACTTAAGCCCAAATTAGCTCAAAACAAGGGACACTAAGCATGGAAAGCCTTGATTCATTTCATTTGGATAAATGATGTGAAAATTATGGACAATCTCGATTTGTGAGCAATCTAAGTATATTTTTGAAATAATAACTTGAAGGATTCATTTTTTTAATGCAATTTTTATAATTTTTCAAAATAAAAGTTCCACATGATTTATTTTTCTTGCTAAAACAATCTCACCATTGGGAATAGTGCAATTTAATTCCATCATAGAGATATTAATAATTTAGATTTTCCTTCTTCTCATACTTACTTCTACTTTAAAATAATCTTGAAGAATGAAAATTAAGTTTTTTTGAATTTCCTTTCTTTCCTAAGCTTTCAATTCAATTCCCCACCATAAAGTTTTAAACATCAAAACTTTGTAGTGCAAAATTTTTAAGTTAACAGGGTTCAAAGTCAAATAATCTAATCCAAACATTTGTAAAAAAAACTTATTTTCTCCAATTTAAATGCAAACATCTTACAATTTGTACAATCAAAAAATTTGAAATTTATTCCACACATTCTCATACTAGTAATGTGTAACATACTATGGTTAGATGTGCAAAAAAAATCAAATTTCAATTTTATTTACTCTTTGCAATAGAAATGGTAGTTCTAAGTATTTTTTAATGAAAAGAAGGTCTTGGTCCTTTAGGCATTAATAACACTAACACTTTTATAAATAAAGGATAAAATTACATAAGATATGAATGTCATTTAAATATAATAGAAGAACAAATTTAAAGTAGTTTAATGAGATTCTTGTGCATGCCTCCAATGATACTAAAAGATCTCTTTTTTGCATGAAAGTAAATTCAAAGCATACTTCTTCATTTTAGACCTAAATTCCTAGCCTCTCTAAATCATCAAATCATGATTTGTCACAACATCATAACATTGCTAAATCCTAAAATAGCACACCCTTGGAATATAAAGAAGTTGATGCAAGGGAGCTTGAAAGAGGATGATGGAAATATGGCCAATATTGTCTAAATGATGTTGAATGGATGATGTATGAAGATATTGCGAGCTATATACAATAATATTGATACCAACCACAATATGATCTATGAACACTTATCAAGGGAATCTTTTTGAAAAGGGGAACATAATTTTTATAAATTTTCTTAATAATTAACAACTAACACTTATTAGTGTATTTTTTGGAATTTTGGGGAAGCACAATTTTCCTTAACACACATGCCTTTTTAACACTCATAGAGAACAAAGATATGACTGAGAGTGGACTGTGTCACCCTTTCTAACTAAATGAAGTTCTAAATTGCTACAAAATTTTGGGATCATATAGCTCGTTTTTGTTTAATGTGGAGATTTTTGATGAATAAATATACTTAAATTTATATATTTTTTATTTTCATCCATATATTTATTCATTTTCTATTAAAAAATTTAAGATTTTATTGTGAATTGTCATAAATTATTTTATAGCTACCCAAATAAGAGAAATGTTATACAAGTTTTTTGAAATAGGAGGTTCAATGAATATCTCAAAGCTATCTTAATTAAAATTTTAAAAATTTTAAAAAATAGTTCCAAAGCATAAAATTTACAATCTTCATTACTAGTATAAAAATATAAGCTTTTGACAAGTGTTTTGCTTTGCTTGTGTTGTTTTCATAGATTTTAGTTTAAGGATAGAATCATTTGTATTTCAAGATATGAATATGCTTCATTTTGGTGATCTCTAGGTATGTTTTCTTCTTTGTATTTAACATTGTAAACTTGAATGTATACTTTGAAAGAATTTGAAGACACTTCAGATTTGTGTGGGCATCCATATATTGTACATTTTGATACTCTTGAATCTATTCTTGCCTAAATCCAATAGTATTCTATTTTATTAGGTTGGAATCGGATAGAAGTTATAATATTAAAGAATGACGCTAAGTCATCTACTTGGGTTACAAAGTTAATAGTATGAGATATGAGGAATGTGTATTTGTAGTTGTCTTTGTCCAACCAATGTAGAAGTAGTTCTAGGATTATAATGAAAAAATATGCGCTCAAAATATTTCTTTGGATATTTCACCTCAAGATTAGAATGGATATTGTTTGGCCAAGTGATTTCTTGAGAATATTGTACATGTTGGAGTTGGAGTAAATGTGTCCTATCAGATTGATTGCATGTAGAGGATATCAAAGGTTGTTCGTAATGGCTAGTACTTAGTCACTACCGGGTAATCAATTGAGCCCAAAGCCTTTTAGAAGTCTACAAATAGGATGTAGATGTTCTTTTGTATTATTTTGGCATCTTCAAATGTAGGTACAAGAATTTGTAGATGTCTAGTAGTACTTCTTTCTTTTCAAAAGTCTTTCTCAACTATCATGTAATAATTAGTATTCTTTGTTGTAGTTGACTAGTAATGTTGTAGAGTGCTAATAAAATTTTATATATAGTGTTTACAAGGATAATTTTTATTGTTAGATAACTGTATTTAGTTTGGTATTTTTATAAGAATATTGTGAGGCTTAATTTCTAGGAGTTGGAGTTTTATAATGGAATTTATAATAGTGATAGAAGGATAGTTATAGAAGTTGGTGGAATTTATATGGTATACTTTTGAAGATGATGTTGATAATATTATTTGTGCATAGAATTTTATTGTTTATTAAATTGGATAGTGCAATATCATAGTGGATTTAGTTGAACCTTGAGTGTAAGGTGGTTTTGAGTAATATTCTATTTTTTAGGATATAAATCTATTGATTTTTTGCCAACGATATTGTCTCATGGTATAGTTGCATTGTAAGGGGTGATTTGGTTGTTGTTTACATGTAGGGACTATTGGGCAATTGGATATAGTTATATAGATTGTTGTATATAAATTTGTTGACAACATTGTTGGGTTAGTGAGTAGGTTGTAATGTCAATCTCATAGGCAATCAAGAGGAAGTGATTTGCCATTTTTGAAGATGGATCTTTGTATTTGCTTAGCTAAGTCAAGTCTAAAGTATGTGGCTATATTTTCTACAAGCTTTTCTAATATTCATAAAATTTTGTTTTTGTATGATTTTTTTTGCTTTGGTCTGACAATTTTGGCTAAAGTTCCTAGTTATTTTAGCCATTCTTCATGATATAATTGTAGTGGTGGTGGGAGTGGAATTGTGAGGGGGGTAGTTTGTTAAGTGTGTAATATATTGGTGTAAGTACCAATTGGATTTTGAGTAAATAATGTAAATGGATTTTCTAAGAAAAGTGTTTGTTTTGATTTGTTTTTTCCATTGCTTTTGCAAATTTTGTAGTAGGTATCCTCTATATAGGCTAGTGTTTTCAATGGTTTTGGAGAATTTTCTAGTAAGTGTGCTAATGACATTTCATACTTCATTCCATTTTTCAATAGAGTATTTTATTGTAGTAAAATAGTTTGTGTTGAAATAGTTAGTGCATTAGCTTCTACATATTTTATTTTGAATATATCAAGTGTAGCTAAGAGATGGGGTTGAGGATTTTTGGTCTAAGTGTTTGTGATTCAAGAATATTTTTGGTTAGTATAATTTTAGGTGGTAAATTTAAATATTTGGGAAATTGGTATGAGTTTTGATTGGAGTTTATATTAATGTATGATGTATAGAGTGAAGATTGTGATGAATAGAATCCATCAAGTGTATTGGTGTGTGAGTAGTTGTCTCCACCTTGTTGGATATATAGGGAAGTATTAGGTATTTTTTTTAAATTTATGATGTATTTGAAGAGTTTTCATTTGTGGATGTGCATTTTGTTGATGCTAAGTGTGACAAATGTGAATGCCATTGCAAATAGTCAATGAAAAATTGAAGATTAGTCATTTATTAGTTGTAGAATAATCATAGAGTAGTTACAAAGACTTTGTGATATGGTAGCCTCCAATTTAGGGTTAAAACCTCAATAAAATCCTAGACACTTTTTTTTTGAGGCCACTACTTCCAAATGAATTTAGACAGACCAACACCTACTTTCTTGTTTCTTCTTGTTTTCTTTTATTTCTTTTTGTTTCTTTTTACTTCTTCTTACCTTTCATTGCTTTTTGTTGCCTCTTGCCTCTTATTGCCTCTTATTGCCACCCTTTTGCCCTCTTTTACTTCCTATATACCTTTGTTGTGATTTCCATAGTCAATTATTTTGGTCTCTTGATGTTGTTCTTTGCTATTACAAGGTTTTGTATTTCTCTTCTTTAGATATAATTATCTTATATTTTAGTTCTTCAATTGTATTACTTATACCACTCTTGTTTGGAGTTCCAAAATTGAACTTGAGACATTATAAGTCACTTGGCTTATTTTGAAAACTATTTCTACATTTTATTGCAATAAATTTCTAACTTTGGTTGTTTAGAAGAGTATTCATTTTTTTATATTGGTGATTGGGTATATGCAATTTCTAAAGGAGAAGGTTCATAATGTGGTTGTGGGAACAATAAACAACATATTTAGCATAGTTACACTTTTGTGTAATAGGAAGTCAGATGGCTATTTTATCTACAAACAAACCTCCAACTCCAACTTCACAAACTGGATTTTGGAACTATATAGAGCACTTAACTAAGTCATAACTATAATATAGTTTGGTTTAGTTTTATGTCATTCATTTGTCTAAAAGATGTATTTGTTAATAGAATCATTTTATGTCATTTGAACTACAACTGGCAAAGCATGTAATGAAATTTTAAAAAAAAGAATGTTTGCCTATTCTCCATAAAAATGATTAAATCTATTAAAAGTCAATTGATAAGCAACTTCAAGACAACTACTTTACATTGACAGTAGTTGTTTAAGTAGTAGTTTATTGTCTTTTTCCTATTCATATATATAGATAAACAAGTAGGTAAACAAGTAAGAACAACACACATATACTACTTCAAATACACCTACATCTAGGCATTAATAGAGTATGTAGTGGTATCAATGAACTATACATTGTTCTAGATAGAGATGCATGGAATAATGAACTAATAGAACTCCTTACCTACTTCAAATTTCAAATATTTTTTTGTGCAAGTTTTCTTGAAGATCACTCATTTCAAGAGGAGTTCAAGTTAGTAAATGTTGTATGTGAATATATGTGCACCCAAAATTGTCACCCAAAATATATGCAAAACATTTCAAGTGACCATACATGCCATATATACTAAGGTACATTTTCCTACTTGGAAGGCAAGTTTAACATTCACTAACAAGTCATTTTTTTAATATATTCCAAACTAAAAATATTATGTCAATTAATATTCTATAATTTTTTTGTCCATACAAAAAAAAAATTTGCAAAATTAAATTCTTAAAGTTTTGGCATTCATTTGTCAACTCTAACCACCAAGTATAGTATACCTTTTATGGACCCTTGATTTGATTGCTTCCCTATCTACAATTATCCAAATCTTTAAGGCCCTTTAAATGTTGAACAACTATAGATAGGGAAGCACTTGGATTCACCTTTAATGATATTCTATATTTTTAGCCCCCAAAGTGTTTCAAAGTACTTAAACCCAAAGCAAGGCTAAAATCTTCATCTATATTTATTCATTAACAAATTCAACAATAGTATCCTTTAGTTAATTTGTTACAGTACACCCTCTTAAAATTTCAAAATAAGATACCTTATCAAATGTAGGATCTAGTCGCTTGAATTTCAAAAAGAAATATTTTCAACTCTTCTCAAATGGTTAGGTTTTATATTCATTGCTTGAAAAAAATAATAAGTACAAAGAACTAGAATATGATTTAAAATACTAAATTGTTAAGAATTTAGTTATGGAATCACTTGAAAATGCCAATTCCAATGGTTGTAGTGTTGAAATAAACAACAATCTACACCCAATTCTTTAAACTTTTTTTCAAAATTTTCAAAAATTGATTTAAATTAAAGACTTAAAAGTTTATTTTAGAATAGAGATGTTTGCCTATAAAACAAGAAGCTTCATAACTTTCACATCACTAATCCAAATGGAATATGTCAAAATAGACAAAAATATAACCTATGAGAAACAAATTTAAAATTTTTTATTTAAAATTTTTTATTTAAAATTTTTTTGGATTTTTTTGGTGCCTAACATTAGCCATTTTGAGGGTTTTGAGGCATAACTTTTTCTCCCAAGAATCAACTGAAATAAAAATTATATTCCCCCAAAGCCAATGTGCTTTTCTATCTTATTGTAAAGTTTCAGAAAATCACAACAAAAATTGGGACGGGAGGAGCCTATGCAAAATCCATTTGGTCCTCTTAGGGGTGTTGGGAACAAAGCTGATCCAAAATATCCTGCTGCAAATCTATCTTGACCAACCAGGTAAAGAACAGGAGAATGTTACTCTATGTTAAATAGAGCTGTGAATTACTTTTTTTAAACCCCTGCAGCATTTCGTTAATCGAAACTGGGTTATTTCACATGTTTTAGCTAGCTCCTACGAGCAGTATTTGACTATTTTTTGAAACTTTTATACACGGAGGGTAGTTCTTCTAGCTTCCCATGGAGTCACTTTGCAAAAGAAACAAGCTTGTAGTTAAAAGTTTATCTCGTTTTCTGGAATTTGGTGAAAAAAAAAAGCATTTAATAAATTTAAAGAAATGATGCAAGTTACATGTTGCAAAAGAGATAACAAATCTGTCCTACTCCACATTGATTTCAACATGTGCTGTGTTGAGGCATTTTTGCTCAAAAGCAACATTTTGGAAACCCCCTCCCCCCAATTCAACAATATAACATCATGGAAAGACTATTTCACCAGTGACCAGTTTCAGTATCTAGGGGGAAAGCAGAATACAAATGCTAAGTTACATATCCTTGTTGGGATTGTTGCCAGACAAAAGTGTCGAGATTTCCAGTCCCCGACTGAAAGCCTGGTTGAAGACGAGGCGCGTCTGGAAGGTGGAGACGAAAGGAAACCAGGAGAGCAGGGCAATGGGAATGAACACGAAGGCTCCCATGAACGCTTCGTACAGTCTTGCGATGGCTCGAACCGACTTCCACAACCCGATTTTCTTCACCGCTGGCTTTACTGCAATCGCGATCTGAGTCACAAAGGTCAGACAAACAAAAAATGGGGTTGGTTAAGCGTCAACACTTTCAGATTCTGCTTGAATGACCCTGAATTTCTCCACTTGAATTTCAGATCATCAGCAAGTCGCTCTACATGACAAAAAAACTCTAGACGTACTAACAATAGGGTGGGTAAGGATGAGGAGAATCTTACAGACAGTAGTCCCCAGCCCGTAGGGACAAGGGACAAAGCACTTGCAAATACATCGCCGATTGTGAGACTCGTAATAGCCACAGCCACAACTACGCCGCCAATTAAGGCCAAAAACACAATCATTTGAAAGAGCCGTAGTATGAGCTGAAAGTTGGCTGACGATTTCTGATTGACAGAAAACACCTGCCAACGACAAGATAAAAGAAGGAAAACATAAATTAATAATTAGACGAAATAAAAAAAACTAGTGTTATCTACATCTCAATCACTTCGTACTAATTGCTTGGCCAAGGAATTTCGATAGAGTCTAACCCCTGAATGTGAAGCCCATCAATAGAGTGCTTCAAGTTGGTGTTTGTCCAAATAAATTCTCATTCATCCAAAGTAATAATTGAACCTTCCTTTATGACCAATTGAATAAATTAAGGTAAACAATGCTTCTGTACAAAGACATCGTGAAAATATGCAAAACTTCAAAAAAGGATTTGGGCATGAAAGGGTTAGGGAAGAGAATAGGAAATGATATTCACCTTGAACGTGAGGACAACACCCGCTAGCACACACCAGGAGAATCCATAGACCTGCAGAAAACACAGCAACAAAGGACTCTGAAACTGTAAGGCAGAGGCAGAAACCATAGGTATACAAAATAGTAGTCATGATCTCGGAGTTTGAATATACCAGACATCATATATTAAAAGTTTTCAAATAATGGAAACAACAGAAGAAGGAAAAACTACCAACCCGGAAATTTCTGTCATGGCCAACGACATTAAGCGCATACACAACACCGTACTGGACTAGAAAGAACCGTAAGCTCAGTACGATCTCCCAAAACCGCCCTCTGGGTGTAGAAATATGTTGCTGCTCTTCCTCCCACCAGACTTCCCAACTTTTTACGCCTTTCTCACCGATGCCTCCTTTGTGGAACAACCAGTTTGTCCAGTCTTCGAAGTCAGACACAGTCCTGGATGAAGGTAAGAAATTGTAAGCCGAAAAGGAGAACAATATAAGTAATAGAAAGCAGAATACGAAAGAAATAAAGAACTCAGTAAAGGTACAGATGTATGATTTACTCACTTTTGCCACTCAAATCCTGAAGGATTAAATATGAAAGGAGCCCATAACCATGAGATGGCAAGAAACCAACTACTGAAGGTAAGCAGGACGTAGGTTAACGTTGTCCGCTCTGGAGCCCCATATGCAAGGTATACGATGAGCAGCAGCATAATCTCCAGACTGCATGTGCAACGAAGTTAGCTATACACTGAAGCCAACGCCACTGCACTGAAAAAATCCCAAACCCTAAATAATATAAAGAAATGAAAGTCGATGCGCAAAGTTACTCTTATTAAAGAAAATCTTACGCTTTCACAAAGTGGCTCCGGGAGTACATCCGATAATTTTCAGCAAATGGAATATGTGCAACAACAAACCCTCTCCCGGTACTCGCATACTGCAAGAACACCAAATCAACCAAATCACGCGAATTGGGGATGCATCAACGTATCAAGTTGCAGGTGTAATATACCCGCAAACTTCATGTAGAAGATGGGTAAAATAGCAAATGCAGCCCTGTCGGGTACCTCCACGTCGAACTTTTGAGTATAACAAATTATTGAGTACGTGTGTCCTAACTCGCACATAGCAAATAAAGTAGTTTCGGACAAACAACACACGAGAAAAAGAAAATCGCCGGTGAGCAAGAATTTTTACATTGAGCTTATTTGATGCCGCGAATCATGGGTGACCCAACCGCTACTGGTTAGAATTTATTCCAATTGCATTGCAGAAGGGCAGACATTTTACCTTGGCACCTCCATGAAGAATAGTGCGGCCAAAGTAGTGTGTTCGTGTTCCAAGTGAGAAGGTAAAGAAGACCGAACTTAATTGAAGCTGCATCGTGCAAAAGCTTATGATTGCCTGCAGTCTCAATGAAGAGAAAATGTCAGAGGTAGGAATGAATACAAAATTCAGCACTCAAAGCGATTGGTAAATATGATATAGGAGCAAGGATGACAAAAACTACAAATTCCTAAGCCAAGTCGGGTCCAGTTTTTAACTAGCCCAAGCCTTAGTGGTCGTGGTCGCTGAATGCTGAACGTTCTGAACTTGCAGTAGGTATTTCAGTCGAGCACCGAGGAATATATGTGATGTGAAACGAACATTGTCATTATTCAGGGGGAAATCATCCTCGAGATCAATGGATGGATTATTCTCTTACTTTCAATATTCCTTCCTCTAGAAGAAAGTTCATGATCATCGGCACTGCAGTGAAAACACCAATCTGCAGAAGAAATTGTGTGTCGAGGGCTGATTGCAACGCCACATTAGCGGAAAGGCCTTTACTTTTGAGATCTGTGTCTACTCCTGACAGTGCCTGTTGCAAAAAATACAGCCCGATAAATAATCTATATTTAAGATTTTGGCTAATGCTGCTGGTATGTGCCAGTTTCTGACACTTGGCAAGTTTCAAAAACAGGTGGGCTAAACTCCACCACAAATCACAGTCAACATTCGATTTTCTCACGTATCAAACCGAAAAAAGCATAGCCAATAGATAGTCAGAAACACGATAATATAACACGGCAATCTATGCACCATTATGTATGAAGATACCACAAGGATGTCGCAGCGAAAAATCAACTCCTTATGGCGCCCAAAGCAAAGTGAAACAACAATTTCACCCGAAATCTGCTGGTTATTCTATCATGAAGTAAAAAAGAATGCATACCAAGTATACTTTGCCGTAGAGGAACACGTAGACGGTCAAGACGGTCAACTGCCAGATATCAAGAAAAACATCATTTGCTATCACCCTAGACAAAAAGATAGCAGCAAATGAAAATACTGCATGAAATCAGATACGGTATAGGACCCCATGCATACACTGCGAGAAACACAAGCATCCCATGTACATACACTCTAAACTTCATGTATTCGTCTAAAAGAAAGGTAATATATGAAACATACCATAGTCGTGAAGTAGTAACCAACAGTAGTGAAGAAGAAAGATAGCATCCGGAAGAAGTCAAAGAGTTGACCCAGACGATAGATGTCACGACTTAAGGTTTGTTCCCCATTTCCAGAAGCTACTTTCCCTTCAAACGCGGCAATTTGATTCAACCCGACATCTCGCCCCTTACCACACTGCCCAATTAAACCACCAAAACAGTTGTGAACTTGAATAATACTATCAAAATACAGCGTGTACTTCAGATAAGTAATAAATTAAAGGCGTCTAGGGATGCAACTCACCTGAATGTATTCGTGATGGGTGACGTTCCCTTGACGTAAAGTGGAATTGAATCCTGCAGGAAAGAAGCAGAAATTGAGTATAATGAACCACGTTGGCTGATTAATACCGAAGACATACCACAGGAACTAAATGGGGCTCATAATTACTCAGGATATGGAACAGCCACAACAAATCTGAACTACTTCGACATTTTTTTCATTCGGAAGCACAAAATACAAGGTAAGGAATCTAAATTTTAAGAGACGGTTGAGACCTGCAAAAATATCTTCACTGAGGTTAATCTGCTTCGATGCCTTGCTGATACCTCCCCTTGTGATGTGGAATATACGGTCAAAGACATCTGGATGCCCGTAGTGCATTCTCACCCTGCAGAACGTAGTATGAATTGGTGGCGTCAGAAAAGGTCTTTGTCAAAAAAAAGAGTTGAATTCTGGCCTATTAAAGCAAAGAAAAATACCCGACTCATCTGGAACGCGTAGGAGCTGAGAGCAAAGAGTAAAGAGTATCCCTTTCGACTGCTAATTCCAATTCTTTGTTGAATAACCATAACTTGCATGATATAACCCTGTATCAAGAGAATGACCATGCAGCTTCCCAAAGAGATTCAGAGAACTCACTTCAGTGGCTTTGCAAGAACGCGTTGTCCAAGTGTTACGAAGCTTCGTTCCTGCAATGACATGAACCAGGCCAAAGAAGACACACTGCAACCAGAAAAACAGTCACGAAAGGCCCCAAAAATATTCGTGACTAGGAGCTTTCTACGGCGATCAAAAATTGCTTCAAAATAGCCTCGTTACAGGTCTGTCCGATCATAATTTGGAAACAATGCATAAATTCTTCAAGGAGATCTATGAAAGACGGGAAGATCAATCTGCACCTTCCAGTGAAAACATGCTCACGAACACCAAGAATCGTAGGTTTTCGGAGTCCATAATTTTTAGTATCATCAAATTCCTCTAGAAGGTTCCTCATTTTGAAAGTTTCTTCCAAGTAGTGCTCCTGCGTGAATTTAGGGTGCTCACCAACATTAATACTTCTCATCGACGTTCAAGCACAGCTGGATGTGTAAACCACGTCAACTATGAAAACCGTTCCTTCCGGATCATCGTAAAGAAATCGACCTCATGACATGAACCAAGCCAAAGAAAGATTGTTCTACAACAGAAAGAAAGATGGACACGCACCTGATTCATATCAATCGTTTGAAGGGCCTCTCCACGAGTAAATACAATCGCATGGTTTTGATTTTCAGGCTTGCCCTCTCCCAAAATAACCTCTCCAGGCAATTCTATAGAGTAAATTTCCTGCATCCAGATTCCCATCATTGTAAGATTTTTAGTTCTTAATTAAGAATTTCATCATAAAAAGTCGCTATTACAATGCAACTCAAAACTCCACAATTGTGGTGGTTATTAAGTTCACGGAGAAACCGCAGAATCAAGTATCATCACCTGATCTTTCCCACTAGGATCGGCTTTCATGAGTTTCGAATAATATTTAGTGACTTCCTCCGCTCCCACCTTCACCTTACCCTTATGAATGTAGGAAATCCTCAACGAATCATTCCTGTAGAGGCAAGATGGCAAATTCTGTTATATACGGTACAATTGCCATTCAAGAGTGCCAATCCAGCTTTCGTCTGTGTCGCATGTTTAATTTGGAGAAGTTGAGGAGATTATTGTTTGAACCTAAGAACTATCGTCATCATGGGAGTCCGAGTATTCTTAAAAATACTCTAGTTTTTAAACGAAAATGAGAACCATGTCCAGTAAAAGCTACAAAGATGAAATAAATAGGACACCTGAAAGGCATGAAATAGATTTTCCTCGGACAATCACAAGTAGCGACTTCAAATTCAAATACATAATTAGAAGACCTTGAGGAAGATCCACTGAAGAAAATAGAAAGATCGAAGTGAACACTCACGTTCTCATCAAGTAGGAAATATCTGCCGCTTTCTGTCGGCCATCATCTCCCTTTCCCCCTTGCTGTTGTTCTCCGTATATTTGAGCACTGACTACATAAAGAAACTTCAGCTCTGCCTGAGCTCCAGCATCAAGGACACCTAAATCTGGTGAGGCACTCGTTGTCGCATACTGGGATCCTTGTTCCACATCGCCTGCTTCATTCCATAATAAAAACATAAGAAATGGTAGACTATGTTTTGCACAATTTAGAAAAGTAATAAAATCTGACAGACATACAGACTGAGAAAATCTTGTACGAAGAAATGAAAAAGATATACCTGACAGAGATCCTCCTTCTAATTTCGCCTGCAAAATAAGAGCTCTTTTGTAATACATCATTCCACGAACTGCAGGACATGAAAAGAACGTTATCGTGAGGTGGTGTCAATCACATGTTTCAAGAATATCAGCGCAAGAAGACAATCGAAGGAGCTAAACAACACAGTAAAACAAAACAACAAAATTCTTAAACTGATAATAAAAAAAAAGTCTCGAATTCTATATTTAATAATCGAAGTATACGTGCCAATAACTCCAAGTCATATATATACCACTCACCTGTTCGTGCAAGAGTCTGTCCTCGATAAGAAGCCCAAAGCCGCAATTGTAATTTAAGATCATCATTAAGATCGTCAGGTTTTCTTGGCTTTTCCTTGCCCTTGAACTCATATTCCTTCGGAAAGATCGTCTTCAGAAGCGCTTTCCGAGCTTCACGATCCTCTTTCTTTGGGAAAATCCTTTCCAGAAAATTTGCCCACTCATCTGAAAAACATGCAGATACTTGAATCTCGTTAAAAATGAAGCCAATAAGACGTTTGATAAGGATGCAAAATATAAGTGAGAAAACAAGTCTCAAGATACTCTTAAACCTAAGTGACTATAAATGAAGCAGCCCTCGAATTGACTCCAAATGAATTCCCCTAGAGACACCTCAAACAACAAGATGCGCTTTTCCTACAAAATCCGCTCGTACAAAGCCTGACAGAAACTGTGATGGGTTCAACGTCAAAATCCGAGGGAACAAACCTGGCACAATGGTTCTCAGATAGTACATCATAGAGATACCATCTTTGTTTTCTTCAGCCAACTTGGATGGGCTGTAAATAACATCTTCCTCATAATACGGTGTGAACACACTGCAGACAATAATCCGCACAGAGAAGTCCTTCACTAGTGTGAAACAAAAGTAGCCTCCAGTAGGAGGAAGAATCCTTAAACCCGTCACTACATGTAAAGCCTCTTGACTTAAGTGAGACGGACACACGAGAACATCCAACTACTGTTCAAAATTATCATCAAATTCTTCAAACGAGATGGGCAACAAGATGACTAACCTGAAAGAAAACATTTTACGCACAGTTGGTGAATTGGGCATTTTCATGAACAATGAATTACTAAAGAATTCCAATCGTCGACAAGCTTCCAGATTCACTGGGACATTCAAGGCCGATTCCTTGATAGTCAAAATTTGATTCAGTCTACGAACTAGTGAATTCTGTAGCAAAAGAAATCCGTGGTTAGATAACAATCTGCCGTCTGGGTGGTATCAACATACTCCACATCAGGTCAATGATGCTTCAAAACTCGCCAGTAAGCCTGGACTACAGAAGTACAGTTAAAAAACATGAAGTTTCAAAGTTCATAGTCAACATATGCCCCAAACTGAAACAAGCGATGCAAACAGTTCAAACGAAAAGGTTAAAGACGTACTGATTCATCAGTGGGCAAAGTCAACTCAGCAAATAGTCCCTCACTTTGTTTTCCAGCTTGAAGAGCAGCATCTTCCCTATTTAACCAAACATTACACAGTTAACTTTCATATATACAAAGTATATGAATCACTTTAATATGTGTGAACTGCTTTGCGGAAACCACAGTAACGAAGAATTCTAAATTGAGTATCAGACCTCGTCTCAGAATCCCTAATAAAGTCGCGCATCACAACGTCGTAGAAATCTAGCAATTCTTTTCGAACCGCTGCTGTATACGCTTCCCTCATGTCTTTAGTATAATCATCCTTCAGTTTCTTGGCCTCGTTGATCTGTTAAATAGATCATGAGACCCACCAGAAATGAAAACAAACACTTCTTCCCCAAAACGCATACTAAACGCGTCCCCGTACTCGATGGTTCATACAATTATATTCTAAAAGATCAAGAACGATTCCAAGCTTATCAGGGTCATAAAATTACCGAAAAAATGATCAACAATAAAAAAACAATGTAAGAATCATTTACCAGAACGGTCGTAAGCTTTGCTGCCTGATCCATTACTTTTTTGAGTTGGTCCTTCTTCAAATTATATTTGTGTTTCAATTGCTCGCGTTCTATAGCCTCCCTCATATTCCCGTAAACGAAGTTCACCCTGTCATTCAGTCGGAAGCACTAATGATTGTGATAAGGCCGTCTAGACAGGTAATCCTAAAAGACTAGTCATATGCATTACCAGGAATTATTAAGCAAGGTCGTTTGCTAAATCAACACCTTCAATAATGATAAATACCCAATTCCTAAACTGAGACAATTATTTATAGACCAACTAGCGCCTCACATTCCTAAGATGAAGGAATTCGAAGTACACTTGTGAATTCGAGACCAATATACAGCCCACCCAACACCGCGTCCAAAAGGCTTAAGCTAAGCCTAATCTTATACTCTCGCTTGAAGGACAGTGGATAAACAACTGGCGTCTTAAGTTCCCTAGAGAGCGCAACATACCAACGTCTCCCAAGATGATCATTCTCCAAAAGATGCTCGAGAATGATTCGTAAAATATCGAAAGCCTCTTGCAAAGCAAACCTCATGTATGGATCCCGTCCAATTATTTTCCAGAGCTCAAGCTGAGAAGCTTGCTTATGCACTTCCGCCAGGTCACAAGCAACGAACACCTGCACCCAACAATAAAAGCATGCTTCATGATAACAACAATCTGACAAGTCTATGATCTATACAGCTGAAGGCTGAGAATCGTCAAGTCGTAAATTCCGTAACCTCCAGTGAATAACAGGGTATACAAGACTACATTAAGAGCCGTACAATCTAGCTAGTTAATACAGAAAACAACGCCCCACAGACCTTATTCGCTAGTAAGAACAGAGGCCACTGGACCAATGTGAGATCTTGAGAGTTTGCTGTCAGATTTGTCAACTTGTTGTCAGGCATGACTAGCCAATCCTTCTCCCTGCACAGGAATATGGCAGGATGAGATCTCCATCCGAAGTGTGAGAATAAGCAGACAGCACAGAGAAACAGCGAACTTTCCAGGGAGTAAACGCAACACATGTGAATCATGCATCAGTACCAGGATGACATGAGAGAGTGCAGAATCCCTTTACAAGGGTCAAGGAGTTCGCAATCGTCACAAAACTATATCACTGTCTTACTTGTTGTTGATAAGATCTTCTTCACGTAGCGACGCGATCACGTCATTCCAAATGGGGGCGAATTGCATGGCTTCAACCTTTTCGTTTATATTTACTGATTCTCTCAAAACTCTGCAAGACGAAACTTTTCAGATTTAAACACTCAGTAAAGCTCCAAATATTTTCAAACTTATCAGAACGCACCATATACTACATTCGGACCGAATTTCACGCATTTCCAAGTATAGTATATTCACTTATGTTGATGAGCTTGCAGACGCTTCTTAAATGCTGCCGGCAAAAATGTGAAGCGGTTACGGAACATGTCGAGAGACCGGATCTGCCATATTGAGGGGGAAAACACCCGTAAGCGTGAGAATAAAGGTCTAAATCTTTCATCGCTTCTAATGATGCGAACAATAGATACATCGGAAAACATGCAAATTCTCCTCTGAACAAGGGTGTGATGTGCATGCACATGTTCACCCAACTGACTCAAATATCAACGATATAAGAGCATAATGTTTCTCAACTCAATGCACGATCAAGCCAGAATTTTGTAAAAAAGTCCTACTAAAAACAAAACACGTAGGTAATAAACCATTGCCCACCTCTCCGAGCCCCATCCTTGCTCCATCGAGGCCTCCAACTAGTGCAGAAATAACCGTATACCAAACTTGCAAGTCTAGGAAATAAATCTGGCAACACGCATTTCAGATCGTAACATCAATTAAGCGGTACAACCTGTACTAGACAATTTAACAAAACTCAACGCTCATCTCGTACAGTCTGGCAATAGTGTACATCACGTTCTCTTTCTACAGTTCGTCCTGAAATAACAGTCAGGGCACCCAACACCTAGGAACGCGCTTCTAAAATTGCGCTATACAAACACTCGCAAATAACGTTCATCTACTTATACACTAAGGCTTTGCTAAACCAAACCAAAAAGAACTTAAACATTAGTCGATGGTCCGGGTAAATTACCATAACCACAGGAGCCCACAACGAAACAAGAGTAAGTGCGTTATGATTACCTGAAACAACATACAAAGTCGTTAAATGCAATTTCATAACGAAACCGCAAGTCATAAAACCTCGACAGAAGGAAACAAAAGAAAGAAAATTGACATTCATTCAGCACAGGCTGGGACCCTGGACGGAAAAACATCAATATAAAGCAGTTTTAAAGACATACTCTTTGAAACAATGTCTCTCCATCGATAATTGAGGTCAGTGAGGTTCACGATAGTCCTCGTTGGACCCACCATAGTTTTAATCTGCAGTGCCAGCCACCCACTCGTGTAAGTTATTTCTGATTTCAATTACTCTGATCAATGTTACATACAAATACAAAGCTTTCGTAGACAAGTCAGAAGGAACTACCTGCAGGAAATAGCTGAAGGAGAATTTGCAAGCCAGGACGACAATCCAAAACAAGATGTACCTGCAATGTGGAAGAGAACAGATTCATATCCGGGAAAAACAACCAGCTTGCTGATATTTTTCTAACAGTACTACCACGTCCTTCAGCAAGACCAGACAAGAGGGGATCATAATTAAGAACCAGCGATGAAAGCCCTATCAACAGCTCTAACCTGAATGCTGTACTGAGATTCTGGAGTGCTTCATCGAAATTTCTTTTTTAAATTCTACATCATAATGAAATAAATAATTTTCTTGGCATGCTTAAATTCACTGGACTTGCACTGAGAATCAAAAGCTTTCACTCGTTATTCCAATAATTAAGTATCCAAATGACTTACACATCACTTATCCAAATGACTTACAAGGTCATCAAATGGCTTACAAGATTGGAATGATTGGAACACTTACGAGAAATAATCGCCAGTGCTTTCGTACAAGCCACGCCCGACATAATATCGTTCCTGGTGTAAGAATATCCTGTGAGTCAGGTATTCGCTAATATCTCTGGCCAGCAAAGTACAGGATTTACATCTTCACACCAGAATACATAATCCAATTTCTGAGGTAGGAGTACCTGATGTACCCAATTTAGAAACGGCACAGGGCCAAAGTTCGAGCACTTCTCCGCTTGCCTCCGGAGCCAAGGCATATTCATGAGCAAGGCAACAAAAAGATGCGATCCGCCATACAGTATCAGAAGAACGCAAAAGAGCCTAAACCATGTACTCTGTCCTGATCTGCTCTCTTCTTCCTGAATTGTCTTCCTAACAACACAAAAACATGGCATTTGAGTCTTAGTCCAGGATAAAACTGAAGTCTTACATTCGTATTACTACAATCAGAACTGGCTAACATAATCCAGACTCGAAAGAACGGCACAAGTTTGTAGCAGCAGAAACACTGAAGAGCCAAACCCACAACCTTGAGCGCCATTGGTAAGAACTTACACAAAGAGGAGCACAACAATTGCTGAGAGACTGGCAAACCAGAACAAACGTAACCAGATTCTTGAAAGAGTACGGGCCCGGCTGCTTCTGTATGCCCCTATCATTAATATGCAGTCCAATACAGCTGGATATCACAAAAGAAAGAACAAATAAGTTGACTCACCTCAAAGGAATAAAGACAAAGAAATAGACTACGGAATATAAACCAAAAAGCTAAATCCAGCAGATAACTTTCGGATATTTCTAGCATGCACAACAAATACACATTAAGCAAGCCCAAGAAAGGGCACATGTAGCGCACTAGATGACCAGTTCAATTCTTTATATAAAACAACCCTCTAACTCCAGGACATTACTTCAACAACGAAAGACACCAATTCTTAAAGAAAAAAGCATCACCCACCACGGAACTCAGATACATGCCTCAAATACTCCATGAGAGCACCACATTAACATTAAAAACTTCAAGAAGAAATGAGTATTAATCTCAACCGTAGTCTTGCATGACATGCAATAACTATATAACGATCTCTTGATTTTCTAGAAAAATGAATCACACTTAAAACTCAAAATTGACTTACATTGTATAAACTGCATGATAACAAAAGTAGGGCCAACGCTCAGTATATACTTGATGCTGGCAGCATTAAACTTCCCGTCACAGAAGGCAAAAACTGCAAGTCCCTACCAACACATTAACAAGGCATCAGTTGTGCGAAGTCAAAGCTGTAGCAAGTTCAGAACGAGAAAAAGCCCTGAAAGAATGCCAAAAACAGAACGATCTAGCACAAATTCGATCCATTCAGAATAACACTAACAAAAACTTCAATGCAGCACTAGAAAAAGGAGAAAACTAGTGCTACACCTATAGCTAAAAATCGGGAGATAAGAGCATCAAAAAGACTTTGAAATCTGCAACCCACAACTGATGTCCAAACAAGTTCACAACAATTCATGGCCGTGATGCACCTAAACGAGCAATTTAGGACGCAGTTTTGAAAGTCAATCAACCTGAAGCATGCAGACGAGAAAGATCCAAAGTCGATGGAAGCTATGATACAAGTGAAGACCGCTCCGGTGCTCAACAAAATGAGATTTTCCTGCTTTTCTCTCCCTCCGATGACCAGGTTCCGAACGTTGATTTCGCTCCGGAAGCAGTGGAATTTCATCGCGTGAATTTCGATTTTTCTGAATGCCAAACTAACTCGTTTCAGCAATGACAAATTTCGATTTCAAAACCAACAAAGTCGATGTTCAATCACAATGTGATATAAAGATCAATCTCAGTCTCTAGATGAGCAAACGACTGCGAGTTATAATAACCATGCCAAGAGCAGTGACTTACAAGCTTGTTCCACTTCTTATTAGAATCCTGTTTCGGCTTCACAAAAAAACCCGAGCTTAGCCTCCACGGCCATGACAACTCAAAGCAAGACGGAGTCCAGAAATACTCATTAATATCATCGTAGTTCCGCCACTTTGAATGTGGAAGCTTTCGATCTTTACAAAACTTCGCCTCCTGCATTGCAATTAAAAAGAAAATAGTCAAAAGAAATACATAAAAATAGTAGTTAAAACACTCAATATGTTACTTGATGATAAAATTTAAGCCTCTTGAAAAGTTGTGTAGTGAACATAAATCTTTGCAGTAAGCACGGAAAGTAGCAGTGACTCTCGAAACCAGAAAACCAATGGATGACCATTGGAGAGAAACGAGTATTAAAAGCATGATGTTCCTCAAAAAACCACATGTTCTTGTTCCAAAACCAACGGAGGGCAGTTCGTTCAAGATAAGATGACACATACTCAGCTTCATCATGAATCTAATACCTCGAACAGAGTTTCCGAAAACTTACCGCAGCAATTATCTCATGGACGGGTTTTATGACCGCATCCAGAAATGAGTCAAAATCCTTGAGGATTATTGATCTCTCATGGAAGGGGTGATTGAGGACCACTGATCCAGGGTCACTAATCTCACCTGCCATCTGCAACCCAAAATTCATTATTTCAAAATATTACATAACTGCGCCCATTGCAACCTAGACAACTATCCAATCATTACCAAAGCTGATCCGCACAATTTACGGCAAGCGTACTAGCAGCATCTCCTATGTTTTTAATGAATCTTTCGGGCGTCATCAGAAGATAATCACTTAAGATATATAGCCAATAAAGATATCCAATCAGGGATGTTTTCAATCGAGATATCCATAATCAAGTTTCGATGACAAAAGACACCTCATACAAGATACCCAACCAATGTGACTATTAGAATCGTACTAGTATGTCACAAGTAGAACTTAGTTATAACGATATACATGTGTCACTTCTTGTGACTATCAGTGGGAGCAATAATTTACATTTTATTATAGGAAAAAACATAGAATAGCATATTTTCTGATTCACCTTCAAGGGTATGAATAACAAAGTCAACTGTACTCACTTGATGAAAGATGTAGCAGATGCACTCTGGTAAGAACCGCACATTAGAGGCTTCTCCCCAGATCAAGAGATATAGGGCTGAGAACACGAGTCGCGGTTGTGGCATGAGTGAGGATCCTTGGAGGCGACTGCACAGCACACATGAAAATCAAATACTAATTTTAGAATCTGCGGACAAGTGGAGGAGGTAAACCACACAAACTGAATCATTAAGCATAGGACGACACAAATTTGCCAGCTTTTCTAGCACTAAACACAAGGGAGTGCTCGAAATGTCAGCAACCATTGCAAGTTATACGTGTTTAATGACGTACACAGCCACTTCGGAATAATGTCCCACAGGGTGCAATGCTTCGGTGCATTTAGGCAGAAAAGGTATTTAGAAAATCTCAATCTCTTACCGATTAGACATTTTGTCCTTCCTTAAGAAATCGCACCATCGTTCATAGTTTTCCAGCAACTTGGTATGTACGTTGAAGATGGCATGCTCATCGAGCTGTAAGAACGCATTTGAGAGCACCCAATCAAATTCTATTTCATCAGAAGTAAATGCTGCAAGTCTCAATAGTATAAAGAAAGTAGTCCGTTCCCATTCTTCTTGAAAAATTCAGGTTCAGTCGTCTGGTCAGAATGCATTAAATGTAACGTAGGAAAAAATTATAAATAATAGAAAATAACAGCTGTGACTAAAATGGAGCTTCCAAGAATGTAATTAGTAAGTGGATGTACCTTAGGTTTGAATTGCGAAGAACCAGAGTTGCTGTTACGAAGAGGATCCAATCGTGACTGAGAGTTGGCTAAAAGTAGGACTAGATGCTCTCGTTGATTCAAGACGTTGTCTGCCTGTTTATTCACTCAACATACAAGTCCCTCATTACCAAACAAAGTTTTAGGATAAAAGTAGCCAATGGAAATACAAGCCTGAGCACGCACATTCCGAAGTTGCTATCACCTACAGAATCGCAGTTAATGATCAGGACAGTAACTACGAAGTCAAACAATTCTGCCAGCTCTCAACAATAAGGGTTAGAGTCCTCAAAAACCCACAAAACCCACCTAAACCTTCAAAATTGAAAATATAGAGATCATACTATTTTCTAAGAAATGTTCAGTGTAAGCACAATTATCGAGCAAAGTGAATTTCTGTTTCCAATATAAATGATTAATGAACCTCGAAGTCAAAAAAATAAGAGAAAATACCTGAAAGCCAAAAGTAAATTGCAAAAAGTCAAAGACATCCAGGTCCCTCATATTTGGTCGTTTGAAGTCAATATCAAGTTCAAGATCGTCAGGCGCGTCCAACTCAATCGAGTTGATGGCAGCTACTACCTGCACTCACAACCCGAAAATTATTTGTCAGTGATCGACAAACCTCACCCACATGGTCATTGTAATCATCATACGAGGCGCTCAGATAGCCTCAAACATTTATCGACGAAGAGAAGCAGAACATGAAAATATCAAGTCATAGCTCTATCTACATCAGTGTCATGAGTTGAATACTGAGTCCTACCTCTGGAGAGTTTTGAAAAGGATTGACCAAGCCAGGAGCCTCAAAAGGTAGGATGTTGTAAGGCTTATAATCATCAACCTTTTTTGCAGTCTTCTCTATCTCCTCCTTCAACTGCAAGAACCACACTTGCTTACGCATCAGCTATTAATAGGTCCTCATGCTCAATACAGAGGTGCGATTTCCAATTGCTATTTCCATTAACAGAAAAGTTCTTCGTTTCACTGACCAGGTAAAAGATATAGAATCAAGAGGGATAAGACTTCAAATGCACCACTAATACTATACAATCAATTTATAACAGTTTCACCGTTGAAGTAGGCAAGAGCAACTTCAACAACCAACACCACTAAAATCATTCCCGTAACTGACTAATACGAGTTTCAGCTCCTCAGAACAATTCTTCCCCCATACATTAAAGAGCGAATGAGGGACAGCTTACATCTGAGTCAAACTCGACGTCTCTCTTCATCTCTGGATTCTCCTTTATCAGGAAATCGATTACCTCATTCAGAATTTGGACCGTCATATAAATATTTCTTTTTACCTCCGCCCATGCTTCCGGTCTGCAAGTAACAGGCTTTCATGTCAAACATGCGAAAACATGAAATTCAGGCAACCTTCCACCTGCAGAGATATGATGCCCTTGATGACAAGTACTCAATCGATACATGACAATCCCTGCGCACTAGATTCAAACCAAGACAGATGCAGAGGAAATAGTGTACATGACCTTCAATAAGGACTGCAATGCGCAGATGAAAAGAGGTGGCGATAAAGAATAATCAGGACACAGGAATGCTAAGGACATGCATGGCGCAACAGTTCCAATCAGAGAGAATGTGTAGCCCTCTAAGCGGGAATGAAGACTTTCAATCAGTCTTTATGGTTACTGACTTTGTAAGCCGGACTGATTACTCTGGTGGACTTTCTCGACATTACAAAAAAATATATATATATATGAAAACGAAACGAAACTAGGCAACACATGAAGCTGTATCTAGCGCAACCAGGCGCATACATAATGACAGCAATCCTAGATACTGAGAGTAGTAAATTGTGAACAGGGTAGGGTAAGACGTACGAAATTTGATTGTACTGGGGCTGTTGCCGCAACCAATCTTCATCCTCAAGTTCGTCGAGCCGACGCTTTAAGTCTTTGTAAAACCCTTGAATAATATGTAAATCTTCACTACGGTCTGTTTTCTCGCCACGTTTTTGCTGCCACAAAGAAATAGATAGAAAACGTGAGCAATCAGAAGGAGTTCAAGCTGCTAAATTTCACAGACCAGCATCTCACGCCAAATCACATGCTCCTAAAATCTACGCTGCCAAAGCTTACAATGCAAACTGAAATTCCAAGTTTTACCTGAATAACCGATAGCAAAACCGTTTTGAACTGCAATACTCCCCTGGATTCACTCCGTGGATCCAAAGCTTGTGATAGTGCATACGAATACTCATATACTGTATCACATCACACAGCAAGGGTTAGTTACTTTTCCATGGGTCTGCGTGAATGAAAAGACAATTAAATAGTGAAACATTCACGACAACTAGTATCCCTCCAATCCAAGCTGTGCTTCACTTAATTGACATCGATAACGCACTAACTGAAATATATAGCGAAAAGCAACACAGGAATATAAATGACTTGCTTCAGACAAGCTAAAACATCGTCAATCAGCGTTCCCCTGATAAATCAGAAACTATGGTGACCGGATTAAACTCGAAGTGTATTCCACCAAAAAGCAGAACACTATGAACGCTCCGTATCAGCGTCCTATCAACCTCACCTACTACCCTTATTCTTAGCAGCAATCTAACAACACAATGCGATCACATAAATGGAAGCAACTCTCGGAATATGTTTGAAAACAAATTCCCAACAGGATTTTGAATTTAAGAGAGGTGATGCACATCTGCAAGCATATCACATTGACAACATCTCAAACCCTCACTTGCCCTAAGCGCACATCCTTGCAGAATCAAGTTCTCATAGAAATGATTTAGTGAAACAAAGACAGTAATCACTTCCTCTATGTCAAAGTCTACGAACGCAAAGAAACCTAGCCAATTTGAAATCAGAAAGATTGATTTAAATCCTAACCAACTAAAAATTCCAAAACACGGACACAACGAGCAGATAAAATGTCCATCACGAAGGTTTGAAGAAGCATGTACGAATGCGTGCGCGCTTTCACAAGAAAGAAAAGAGGTAGATTCGACGTACAAATACGTGCAACTTGGGGATACTGAACTTGCACGTTCCGTGCCGTTTGCAAGATGTTGTCAATGTTCTTTTTCTGCTGGTGCAGAATTTGCGGCACAAACGGCGTGTCCGTGTACTCATTCCAATGCGATCCATGTAATGTTCGCTCTTCCTCCACCTCGATCGCACGGCCAACCAGCTTCTCCCATTTTTCTATCGTGCGCCTGCGCACGAGGTGCGGCACCCTCGCCATGGCTCAATCCTCGGATCCCCCTGTCTCACATCTGTCGGTTTCACCTCCACACAATCAATTCCAACTTCGCAAACCTCATGCTCTCCCGATCGTCGGTACTGCCTAAAACCCCGCACACGCGCTTGCAACTTCTAATCCACCAACGCTTCCAACACCTGGAAACGACGTCAAACGAAAACTTCAAGGCTTCACCGAGATCGAAGACGCAACAACAACGCTTCTCGCCCTCGAATTCACAAAAAACTGGCAAGAACAGAGACAGCTCGATCTCCAACCGACAGGGGTTCAAAACGAGTGAAATGAAGTGCAAATGAAGACCTCAGATGTCGGCCACCCGGATGAAAGAAGCGACGGTGGGAGAGCGCGGAGCAATACCACGAGAGAGTGCAGTCAAATCAAACACTCCCGTCCGCCGCACAAGTAGGGGGGAAGAGAGCTTCGTCGAACAGGCGAGACCATGTACCGGCTGAAGTTCAAGGGGCTTAGTTCGCCACCCGACTGAGCTTAAGCTTAGTTCAAGACCCCGGGTCTTCTCCTGTCCACGAATGGTGGCTGGAGCTGCTGGTGACTTTTTTGTCACAAGGGGGGGGTCTTCGGAACAGCAGAGAGGCTTCGGGGTTGGGTCTTGGTCCTCTACCGACTGCGTCAGTTACGTCACGTTCAAATGAACCCATTCCCTTCGTAAACCATTTACTCCTGATTTTTTACTATCGCTACCCAATGGGAGAGATTTTTGCAATGATGGACAATAAGGTAAAACAGCCCATTGTGGTCAAATGAATTGTGGTCACCTAGGAAATTACCCATTGTGATTTTTCAATACATGAGATGTGGGCCACGATGCATGTCTTACATGGCAGGAATGGAGTGAACACTAACCTCATTAGGAACTTCTAACTTTTCAGTGTGAAATTCATTGTAAAAATTGACTTTTTAGGCCTTCCATAATAGAAAATATTGTGACTGCATTAGGTAGTATGGTGAGCGTTATAGATTCAGATTTTGTTGGTTATGGGGTAGTCTACAAACTCTTTTGGGCTTAACACTTCAAAAATTCCTAGGAAATTCATACTTTTTCAAAAAAAAAATATATGATTTCAATTGCACTTGTTGTTTCTCACACTTGTACTAATGTGGGGAAAAATTTGAAAAATTTCAGCAACAAGATGATGTCAAACTCCTCATTCTTACCACGATGGGATGTTTTACCTTAGTTCAAAAGTTATGTAGGGGATATGAAAATGAAACATTTGTTAAAAATATTATCCTAACCAACTATCTATTGTAGTCAACATTTCATGTCAAATACTTAATTAAAGTTGGAAAAAAATGGTTCAACAATTATTTTTAGAAATAATAAAATAAAATAAAATAATTTAATTTTCAAAAATTTGGTGCCTTAATTAATAATTATAGAAACATAAAAAGAGTGGAAAATTTATTATTTTGAGATTTGCATGTAGTCAATTTGGTACATTTTGAGATTTATATATGGTTCATTTTCCAATACTTTGGCATCCAAGATAATAATTTATTGTTTTTTCGTCTTCTTCTTGGAGTAATGTTAAAAAAGAATCAACTTTTGTTTTTATATTTTAATATTTTTTGACCTTGACAGCAAGGTACATTTGTCACATATTGTAGCCTATAATTTTTAAGAATAATTTTTTTTTATGTCTACTAGAGTTGTGACTTGTGGATATACAAGTAGTAGCTAAAATAGTCACATAAGGATTTGAATACTTCAATCAATAAATATTCAAAAAAGGATTGTGTTAAAGATCAAATTAAAAAAATCTACAAAAGTAATTTATATATATTTGAATAGAAATACTTGCAATTAGCCGTTTATTTCAATTTTAAATTTTATTGGCTTTGGACTAATGGATAAAGACTTTGCATTGATGGCAATAATTTCTGAAGACAATGTCATGATATGGGCCATTTATAAGATCAAAGTAGGCATCTACATGTATTTAAGCTATTTCTATCAATGTTAGTGTGTTTGTGGTATTAGTGAGTTCATGCTACTTAGTGTGATGATTGTGAATGTGACTATTTTTAAATGATAATCAATTAGTTGGTAGTTTAGGGTTAGGGTGTTAGCCGTCATAGCTTAGGGTTGTGTGAGGTGTACTTGAGTTGGAAGGTTGGCCTCTGTCACTTATAGCTTTTAGTTGTAAGGTGTGCCTATGAAGGCTTCTAGGTGTGGCTAAGAAGACACATTTTGAAGTTGAAAAGATTTGCTATTGTAAATGACTTAAATATTGTATTGGTATAAATTTTTGGATGTATTATTCTAAATGACTAGAAGGAAAACATGTCCACCACAATCAACTAAAATGCGATGAAGTGTCCTATACAACTATCTTATGATTGTAGCCCTCTCTATTTACACTAAATCTTGCTTCACTATTTTGTGCCATTGTTTTACATCATTAGTACATTGTAGAATGAAGTATAACATTGTTTTAGTTGCAAAACATTTATTGAGTGAAGTATAGGATTAGGAAAGTTCTTAGAGAGTTCAAATTTAGAACTAGTCAAATCGACAACAGTGATGAATATTATATGAAAAATAGCTCACATTGTAGCAACATGTCTCAATGTGACTTCACTAAGAATTAAGGTAGTATGCTCTAAAAGTGTTCATTTTCTTGATATGGCTCCTATAAAAAGGTATTGAATGGATAAGATTTGGTCCTTAACTAGACCTCTTTGGCTATTGATTGGATCAAGAAAAAAATATTCTTTATTGCAAGAGTCAACCAATGGCCTTGATTTCCTCAACTCCCTTTAGAAGTTGCAAGTGGACGCATTTTGGAAGACCTAGGGTCACAATTGGGTACCTATAATAGATTTCTTTGAAAATTCATAACTAATTCAAAAACGCGTCAAAAAAATATGAAACCACTTGTATTACATTGGGCATCTATTTTTCTTTCTCTGAAAAACAAGTTCAAAATATTTTTGTTCATGCAAACCTATGAAAAAGGTGGACCAACCTTTACTTAAATGGTTTCTTTTAGAGTACACTACTTTAGTTATTGATACAAACTTGGTAACCTAAACCCTAACTTATTGAGTACAACTTGCCACTTGCAGAATACTACATCCTGCCCACAAAGTGGGCCCAACAGGATAATTTGGGGTTCTCCAAGGGGTAAAAATAAAAAAAAACATGCCTCCTATTTTGAGCTGTGTTTACGGTATGCATTAGACCTCTCCTACCTTAATTTGAGGTCTCTGATTGCAAATATGAATTCAAAATTTGAAAAATAAAATTTATGTGAAAAATAAAAAATTTCCTGCGTTTTCCCCCAAGATAAATCCAGCCTGCTGGGCCCATTTCGAAGGCAGGGTTTAATATCCCCCTTGTCAAATGGTGAAGATGCTCAAATGTCAAAATTCACTATTCAAAAAGTGGAAGTCCTCAATTTTTAAAAAATTTCTGTACCAATTACAGAGCCTAGTACCCTCTAATAAGTAAGAATATGAAATCCGTACATGCTTTCAGTTGATGTGGGACTCCTTTGAAATTCCCAGCCTGATGGTACTTTCGTACCTGGCGTTTGGTAACAGCAGTTCTTAAAAATAAGAGCTGTGCACAACAGTTTGTTTTTTTGTTTTTTTTCTGGTGTTTAAACGCCAGTTCTGACATAAAGAAATGAATACCTTGATGTCCCTCCAAATATAATGCAATGGCATGCTGCTAGGATCACAAGGTCTACAGTAAAAAAGAAACGCTGGTACACAAAGATGAGAAGGGCTGTTTTGAATGGAAACGCATTTAACCCTTAATTGTGGGGCTGGTGACTGTGGAAATCAGTCCTTTTGGAACCGTGTGACACCATCCAGTTTAAAAAAATCAAAAATATTCATTGGGAGTCAAACTGCTGTAGAAGATCTCCCTTTCCCACCCCTGATTCTGAGGATGAATAGTTGCGTTTTTGTTTGACATAGGAGAATTTATTGTCATTCATCAGACAAAAAGCATCTGTATTGAGCAAGAAAATAAGAAGCAATAAAATAGTAAAATAGTTCTTGAATGATGGGAATTAAAGAGTTTAGACGTTGGCTATGGGTCTAAAGCACTTTTTGCCTCCCAAAATTCATAATAATTTCAATTCAATCAATAAAATTACCAATTTTTTTGCAATCCTCTCCATTCGTATCAATACAGCTATGAAAATATTTGCTTTGCCTTGCACTACTCCAGATCATGTCTAGAATTGCTTATTTGATCGGTTATGGGCGCCTTTCACCTTATTGTGCTGGTTCGGTAAAACTTCAGTAATCGATAGTTACGCAGCATTCACGTATGCGATACAACTTCTTGTCTTGTCAGTGGGGTCTTCGTCTTGAGAAACTATCTCGCACTGGATTGATATGCATTTCTGACCTTCAACTCTAAACTTTGAACAAATGGTTTTCATTGCTGGAAGTTTTCTGGGCACAAAGTTCTCTTTTATTCCTCGTTTGTTGCCTTATCTGTGTTGCCGTGAGAGAGAGCTAAAATTGTGGCTGCTTTGCTTGGTGTAGGATTGGAAGAGTGTAATGCCAGAAACAATTTTTGGATCTCTCTTTGCAGTCAGGTTTGAATCGTCGATGCTTCATTGTACAACTACCGGCCTCCGATGGAGTGTTCACATTAATAATCATTGCCTCAAATGCAGAAGCCAACAGACTGTCAATAATCTCTGAACAACCCGCTCAGTTTCACAAAGTTTCAAAGATGGACTTGTTGACGAAACATTTTATTGTTGATATTCATCATCAGCTCGCGCTGGAATCTGCTCCAGAGAAGAACGCTAGCATCTGATTCCCGATCCAAGCATGTTAGGGCTCAAGAGGTTCACAATTAATTCACACCCCTGTCTGCAAACCACCAGTTGCACACACAATCTCACAACTTACAACGCAAACAGATGTTAACCCCCAAATTAAAGCACCTCAGACCCCAGACCATAAGATCGACAAACCTCGGCCTGATTCCGGAAGGGCTTTCAACTGACAGTGACTTGGACGTGCATTAAGAATGGAAATGTCAATGAGTGAATTGGCCAGAATTGTATGCGGCGAACATGCATTCACGGCATCGCATTCGTGAGACACATGTCATTGCCGAACCAATGGGTTGCAAACCACCCGACTTTGCGAGACGTACGGTGGAGATTTTTGTGTCTTTGTTGTCTTCTGAAACCGCTCGTAATCGCCCTCTCCCACAACCTATGACTATCACCGGTCCTGCACCGGTCCTGCAAGTCCCATATTGTTTCTAGATGATTTCACTCCTCATTAAATCCCGGACGTATAGCACTTTACTAAAATAATTTCGTCCCCTACAGCGTCAGAAAGCAGCGCTCTTTGCAGTCTGCCACGCAAGACTCCACCTCGGCTCGGCATTTACAAATGGTCGCAGGTGTGAAAGCCTAGCTACTCGCCTACTCCCGCTCCAAAGTAAGAGCGCCTTGTAAGTCCACCCGTAGCGCCAGGTGCGAAAGTATCCTGATAGGTTTGCAAGATCAGTGTTACAGTGCGCAAGTTTCACACTTGCTTTCGGTAACGACGTTCGTGTCGATTTCTTCACATCAGAAGTCTTTGAGCTCAGAATTTTTGTTGCAGGAGTCACGAATTGCTGGCAGAAAGAGTTGATTGATCGTCGTCGCGTTGCAGTGACAGACTATTGAGAGAATTTTGTTGGAATTGACGAAAATTATTCAGGTTTTAAAATTGACAAATTTCTTACTGAGCCAGGTGGTGGGTTTAGGGTGTCACATCTCTTGTTCTTTTGTTACAGATTGTCGTTTCGATAGATAGACACGGCAAGGGCACAACATGATCCTGAAGAAGAACGGCAGTTGGGCGATCCAAGTGTTTCATCATGCGCGTAGTTCCATTGAGCAAATGCATTTGATTGTTTCCTCCGTTCTTCATGATCTTCACATTGGTAACGCAACGCATAAATGTTGTTTGACGAGGAATTAGGGTTTTGGGTGAAACCAAGATCCACCGCACGGTGTTCAATTTTCTTGTGCACTAGGTGTGATGATATGCGGTGGGTTCAATACTTCCACATGACAAAGAATTTTGTGTTACAATTCTTTACAATTCTTCAGCCGATCATTCAAAACATGATAACAAAGTCCGACAAGTTATTTTGGCTAGGGTCGGAACAACGGCAACAGTTTACAAGGCGTGTTCAAGGAGCACTGGAGCACCTCTATTAACCCATTAACCCACCTGGAGAATGTTTTCTGGACAATGAATGACAAAATGTAAGATAGAAGTGCAACTATTCAACCTCCAAATTTTGGGTAAAAAGGGAACGTCTTCTATAGTAGTTTGTCTTCTAATGAGTGTTTCTTCATTTTTTTAAGCCAAAAATTCACATGGTACTCAAACAGATGATTTTCACAATGACTAGCTTGTTCTTTAAGGATTAATAGTTTATGAACTTTTTAGACACAATCCTAGTATGGGGTCCCCGGTCTACATATCATGGACCCTTCACATTTGGTTGGGTAGTAACTTGCTAACATGCAATTAGTGAGACTGACAACAAGGAGAGAGACTTGAGAAAAATTAGGTTTTTATTACTAGTACCAAGAAAATTTTATAAGTGAGCTTCACTTGAGCCTCCATTTGGACCTCCATTGAACCTACAATACAAAGAAAATTTTGCAAGTCTCTTACAATGTTCCAAGAACACTGCAACAAACTTCTTGTGAATGCTAGGTGAACTAGACATCTCGGATTTGTAGGCCGGGGACCCCATACTAAAAATGTGCCCTTCTGGCAATGCAAAGGCTTGCATTCTTGCATTTCAAGTAAGGTAGCTACTCAAACTTCCTCAGGGTAGCTTCTGTCAATGCAAAGCCTCCTCCACCCCTCTCTCTCTACTCAGTACCCTCCTAATCTCCCTCCCTAATGCAACCAATCATGCAAGTTCTGCAGAGGACTCACACCGGTCACAGCTCCCTGCGCAAACAACCCCGCCATCGCCAACATCGCCAATCTCCCATTCTTAATCTCCTTCACCTTGAGCTCCGCCAACGCTTCCGGATCCGAGCTAAACCCCAGCGGATCAAAAACCCTGCCACCCGGGTAAAACGCATCCCCGCCTTCGGGCGCCATCCTCACTCTCGCCATTTCAGCCAACCCCATCAATAGCACCTGCACCACCACCACTGCTACCACACTGTGCGCATTCACAAGCCCCGGCACACCCAAGTAATCTATCCCGGACTCCGAGAAGATCTGCGCACCGGTTTTGAACCAAACAGGCTCGAATCCCGTGGTGGAAACGGGGTTGATAAGCTCAGGAATCAAGCATCCCGTGATGCCAAGCATGGCCCAGCGTCCGTTCATCAGCTCCTGGGAACGGAGCTTGGAGTAGTTTGCTGGGAGGCGGCAGAGCTTGAAGATGTCGCAGCCGTAGTCGCCGGGATACTCGCCCTTGAGGTGGGAGGGGACGTCTTGGGGTTTTGTGAAAGGGCCCTTCCATAAGGGACGCTTGGGGCCGTAGAGAGATGAGCGAGCGTCTTCGGTGGGGGCGACAGAGCGGCCGTAGACTTTGTACCAGGAGGCGGCGCCGGTGAGAGAGGCGGGGGAGGTGGAGGAGGACTTCGCAACTAAGTCCTCGGGCTCCGGGTCGGCGTCTGAGGCCTGGAAAACAGAAAAATTAGGCTTCAAGTTCATGGGAGCAATTCGGCAATAGGAACCTCTTACTATCCTTTGACTGTTTTCTTATTTGGAAAATTAGGATTCAAGGGAAGGATTTTCAATCACAGAAGCGGCCTGGAGGAGATTCATCAGTCACATGCACCAGGAGAAGTTCAAGGAGTCTACTACATATATATATATATATATATATATATATATGGCATTGGCCTTCTGAATATACGAGAAGGCTGAGTGTCGAACCGATCCAGGGGTTGAGGCCACCACTACAAACCTCTGACACTAATTCTCTCTTTGGTGGAGCGGCGACTCTTCAACTGTGTTATGATAGAAGTGTCCAGAGTTCCAAACTCACGCATTGAGACAGGAGCCAATTTGGAAAAGGCAATCTGAAATCCCTCCTGAACGAACTGGATTTGGAAATGCACAATCCAATGGCGAGCTGCAAACTCTGTCAACCGTCACGGAAAAGTTTACGGACACTAAAGAAATGCGTGCCTCGATTATACTTCTTAAAATCCTCTTCCTAAAATCACTGCATGTGAGAGACTTCTAAGAATCGTAGCCAAGCTGTAACCCCAATGCCAGTCTCTATCCAAAAACCGACAATTCCTAAGAAATCTTTGAAAGCTGAGCATCCCAATGCATTACGATACGGAACACAGGACAAGACCGGAACAGGTCGCAAATTGCAAACTCATCGCGACAGTAAATAAAAACCCCAGGACTTGCATTGCTACAACACCATGAAATTCACGAGAAATTACCGAAACCCATCAAAGACGACCTTCAATCCCCAAATGACAAAATTACATCCAACTCGTCCACAACGGAACGCCACGCACCTGTTGAATGAGGTTGAACACATCGTCCAAGCCCACATTGGACATATCCGACATCTCCCCGTCCTGCGACACAGCTCGGCACGCCCATGACGACGACGAAGGCTGTTGCACTCGCAGAGACGATCGCCGGGCAGAAATGGAAGCAGCTTCCGCAGGTGCGGCTGCTGCAGCAACTGGGACAAGCGCCGTGGACGCCATGGACACCATTCCTGGCAATTCCACGAGAGCGCTTGCTTGACTGCAGTTGGGCTGCAGTGCAAAAAACTGGAAGAAGCTGCAATTCAGTGCGACACTGCTGGAATCAGTTCAGGTGAAGTGAGAAGAAGGCGATGAAGAGGTGAGGAGATGGGAGATGGACGGTGGAGAGTGAGCCCGTGATCAGGGGACGGGATAGGGGCCGGCATCTACGACCGAATTCTTATTGGCTCGGAAGCAGGGCCTTTTTTTCTTTGGCTTTCTGGTGCCAGATTGCAACAAAAAAAAAAATCATTTGGCTTAAAAATGTCAAAAAAAAATGCCACAAAACTTGGATGAAATAGTCAAAACACTTCAAATTTTTAAAAAAATCTTGGATGAAATCGCTAGATTGTGGATAAAAACCAAATTATAGACATGTAATATGTAGGACTAATGTGATATTTTCTATTCAATATGAGGATGAACACTAAAATTTGGAACACCACTATAACATTTTATATTGCTACTTTGGCACTTCATAAAAAATGAAGAAAAAAGTGCCAATCCTCATGCCATTGTAGCCAACCATTTCTTCAATACTCATGTGATATTTGGTGGATATTTGGTGGATATTTGGTGGATATTTGGTGATATCTATATCAAAAGTAGGTGATACTTAGAGCTTTTGATCCTAGACAGTAATTTGGCTATTTTGATTAGAAAAATGAAAATTCTCTTCATAAAAAATAGTCAAAATCTTTTGATTACAACCACTTGGCAAAAAGTTGTGTATAAAAAAATTCTAATTCTATAACTATATTCAAGTAACCGAACTATTGTCAAGATAGGATTTGATTTTTTAATGTCCAGGGACCTAAACTTATCCTATCAGTGCATGTGATATTAGTTTATCAAAGACATACTATATTCAAATGGTTGTTTAGGATGGTCTAAACTATTTATCACATGGTTACTATTTGAAGTTGCTTGTAATGGTGTCATTGTAGCATTTGTGGTGAGCATGGATGGCATTGTTAGATTGGTTATACAAATTTTCATAGTAACCAATCATTCACCTTTATCAAAGAATCATTTTGGTCTATTGTACCCTATGATCATGGTCAACAATTAAAAAATTCTTAAGATAGATGCCAAAATTTCAAGGATAATATTTTTTCAACAAAATTATTTGTATACATAATCGTTGTTTATCATAACTTCACTCATCCAAATTTTTTTAACCCTTAAATGGTACATCCTATTAAGAGCATGTCCACCCATCTTTGAAAATATGATGAATTGTTGCATTCAACCTAAGACACTAGCTCCCACCTTATCTAAAAAGTACATGGCAGCCTAAAAAGGCAACTAACTACTTGAAAATAGAGCTCATTTTATAGGCATGTACTTAGCTTGAAAATATGATCATTTGACTAATTGCTCAAATCATTCTATAGTTGATGTCTTAGTACCTTTATAATCTAATTTTTAAGCTTCTTCTACTAGCCTCCATGGTAATGCTCTTACAACCAAATATTCAACTTTAATATTTTTGTTCTGTTTATTCTATTTTTTCACCAAATGTCAATGAAAAATTATATAATTTAATTTTCAGAGAAAAAATCTCATGTCATTGATATATCAAAATTTCAAAAAAAAATTGATGAAAACTCGAAATAATTATGAATTTTAGAAGAATATTGAAGAAAAGAAATTCATATCAAAAACAAGAAAGTCTTTAAAATCTTTGAAAAATAACAATTGTATATATTTTAGTCAAAACATCATGTTGAAATCTAAAATATCATGACATTCTATAGTAAGAAAATTAATAAACCATGAACCTAAGTTCAAATTGTAATAAAATATTCAATTTTATGGATTTACATTCAAATTATAGTAGAAACTAGACTTCGAAAGCTTTATTTATTAGTAAATCTCAAATTCAAAAAATATTATTTTAATATCTAAAATTTATTTCAAGAGCAAGGATGTACAAATTGCAAAAATAGAATGAAAGGACATCTCTTGTCATTCATTCTTCTAGCATTTTTTAATGAAGAGAGGTCAATGATACCTCAATCAAGGAATTTCTACCACCATCTACTACTATATACACATTCAAAGAACCTAAAATCAAAATGGATGAAAAATTTTAATCTTTCATTAAAAATTGTGTCTCTAAATAATTCATGAAGTTACTTTCTAGCTCCATACTTGTTTAGGGTTTGATGATGGTTTAGGTTGAACAATGCACTTGTTGAAGGAAGAACATATGTTAAGATTTTGTAATGGAATTGGACTTCTTCATTGAAACTTTTTTTTTCCACATTTCTTCCTCTTCCTACATTATCTTGTACTAAAAAGATTGGCCAAGGTTGGCAAATTATTATTCTAATAATAGATGCTAGAATTTTGGTAAATTACTTTTCAATCTTTGAATGGAAGAAAAGAGATCTTACAAAATACTCTGCTTTTCTCTTTTTAGCAATCATCAAACTTCATTTTCTAAAAAAATAAATTATACAACAAGGAATGTCAATTCAACAAACTTCATTTTCTAAAAAAATAAATTATACAACAAGGAATGTCAATTCAACAAACTTCATTTTCTAAAAAAATAAATTATACAACAAGGAATGTCAATTCAACAAACTTCATTTTCTAAAAAAATAAATTATACAACAAGGAATGTCAATTCAACAAACTTCATTTTCTAAAAAAATAAATTATACAACAAGGAATGTCTAAAAAAATAAATTATACAACAAGGAATGTCAATTCAATAGCGAGTATAGTATTAACCCTTAAATATCGACAAGGATGTTTGGCATTTGATAGATGATAGAGAATCCTTACAATAGGATAGAAATGAAATTATTAATGTTTGAAGTTTTGTTGTAAAAAGGGAAGATCTTCTACACTAGTTTGACTTCCAGTGAGTGCTTTTACATTTTTTTAAGCAAATGATTCACATAGTAACCAAAGGGATGATTTCCAAGGTGACAAGTCCATCATTTAAGAGTTAAAGGTACATGAGCTCAACACCAATGTTGGATTGGTATAATGGCATCAAACCAAACCAACTACAATTTAGATCAGCCAGGGCACAGCAAACAAAAGTATTTTTCAATATCCTCATAATTATATTTTACAAGTCAGTTGACGCCATACCATCTAACCCGCAGAGGACGACCTACCACCAATGTACTTTGTCTAAAATGATCACATTTTAGTATAATTCAAATGGCAAATACACAAATTTCTGTCGTCACATGCGCTGTGAAAACTCAGGATTGTTATACTGCGCGTGATGAGCACGCAAATTCGACGTTTATGTACAAGGTGCAAACTACATATTTATAAGGCTAATTACCAACACCCAACTTAGTCAACCCCACCACCATCACCACTTTCCTGCATGATGTATTCACTCTGGAGCCAAGAGACATATCTTCGGCACACACACTACAGTAACAACATTCAGAGGTTGATCTTCATAAATGATACTCGATCCTTAATGTTGCATTACTTTGGACCACGCCTTTTCGTGCCTTCAAAGTTCTCGGAATTGGACGACGAGACAGGAGATATCATCCTCGCTGTCCCTATTTCGTGCCTCCGAGACCAGTTCTTGGGCAGCTGTCCTGGGATCATTCGTCTTGAGCACAATGTCAACGATTTCCTGGTTTGTGAAGACTGCCCAAAGTCCATTACTTCCAAGAATCAGATATTCACAAGAGAGGTCAACCACAACATCAGCCAGGTCTGGTCGGGCACTCATGTGCTCCTTCAAACTTTTATCGCCAAACGCTCGTGCAACAGACACCAGCCCGTCCACTCTCCAATGATCACCTGCATCAATAGCTCATAAGAAACGAATTTCCCCTGGCAAGAAAGCAATATGCAATTAAAAGTATATGCGAACAAAGACTAAGGTAATAGTCTTCAACAATTCCCAAGTTGAGAATCAAGGTCTCTCATTTCAATGACAAAATCCTATGCAATTCAGGAACGTGCAGGATTGCTATGGACTGGCATAACTTTCGCAGTCTCGTCACGATGTAATCGTGAGAGGCAGATCATACAATACTACTATGCAGTAACATAATTAGCAGGGTCCATTTGTCTCCCACAGAAATAGGGATCCTAACATTGACGAGTCAGTAATCACTTTATTCGGAATAAAGTCCATTCCCAAGGACACAGGGAAGGGCTGAGCCGTGTCACAGAAGGCCTGAAGGAGAAAATTTCTGAATTATAGAATGCTTTTAATACCAGAAGGCCAACTTTCACCCGATATATGTCTAACAAAAGTGCAACAATCTCGAAAATTGGGGTTCCGAGAATACACCACGCTTTAGGCATACCTGGGATTTGGGTAACCATGCCTCCCTTTCGTTCTACACTCGCTCTTTCGGTAGGGCTCCCGGGATTATGGTCGACTGAAAGCTGCACAGCTCTTCCATTCTTCGCAAGAATGGCTCTTGCGTCTCCCACATTTGCCACAATTAAACGGCTTCCATGTTCAACCAGCATAGCAGTGACAGCACTGCATCCCCCTTCCAGTGCAGCTTCCAAAATATTTCTGTCAGTGAGGAGGTATCCATCCCGTGTTGCACCTGCTGGATCCAAGCGCACACCTCCTTCGTTCAAAATATTATCAAAGAGGTGCTGTTGCACGTGGTTTCCAACCACACGTCCATCGTGCGAATCGATGATTCCAAACAGGCCAATCTGAAAGAAGATCAACGCACTGTCCACTCAGCACAGAACCATGCAAGGGCTCCAGAAAGACAGACCAAAACAAGAAACTGTACATCAGTTCTGAAAGGAAACAAATTGACCTGACTAACTGAGGAGGAGTACAGCGCTGAGACCAATCACGCTAATATTATACCAGCCATGTTTTCACCCGTTGTTGCAAGCCTTGCCGTTACAGAAGTAAACAGCAAGGGAATTCCACCTTCAAATTGCCGTTAACCAAGGTTTCCAGAGCCTTGAAATTGATTGAAAACGCAGACAATTTGAAAGGAGGTGGATTGATACCTCCTCGCCCTCGATCTCGCGAAACTCTGCCACATGAAAGTCTTCCATGGGATTACCGCGGAGGCCCTGCAAGAGACAGAATCCGTATATGGCTTGGGGCTGCATTTGCCCGCTCTCCCCACCCCCGCAGTTCATATTCTCAACCCTAACACCAAGCTTCCCGCTACCATCACTTTCCGGCTCCACATTTCCCGAATGCACTTTCCCTCCCATTTTCGCTTTGAAACTACTGCAATACCTCTAACCATGAGCTCCTGACGCTTGCGAATAAAACCTGACAAACTCTGAAACTACTCACTATCGCTCAAATCACAAGAAAACCGGCACGAACGAAAAGTACCAGAACCTCGCTACTAATGTCCAGCAATAAAACCTCTGCACCACAAAGAGGAGAAAAACATTAGACAACACTATTTCGAAAAGTAACAAATTAGGATGAGCTCCAAATAGCCAGAAAAGCAATTGACTAACATATACCACAATCTAGTCAGCCGAGAAACAAATACTCCGCAGTTTAAGCCAATAACAACAGCCCTAACAGGAACCGGGACGGCAAACCGATTTGCTAACCAGACATCCAAACGTGCGCAGAGAAGAAACATCTAAAGCACACTCTCCGAGAGCAAGTAAAGATCACGCAATGAAACGTGAATATTAATCCTCCTCACGATAGTTTCACGACTCTAACTAGTACAAAGACTCCAGCTCCGTCAAAAACTTGCACAAGCTTCAAACAACAAAAATTCTAGATCACTCCGATCCTCGCTAGTACTACCGAAACTGAGAGTCACCTTCTCAAATCTCAACTCACACGCAGTTTTCCTTACTCCAATCCAACAAGAATTCGACACTACAAGTTAAGAAAGACAAAAAAAAGAGTTGCAGAAAGCATGAAATCACTAATCACTAGAAACGACTGTGAGAAAGCTAGAAAAACGCCAATTATAAAAAGCATGAATACCGAATGTGAGAAAGCTTCGTTAAGACGACGCTTTACCGTTCTAAGCACACTTGAAAGCTTCCGTAGGAAGCACTACTCCGCAGGTAAAGTCCACAACAGCAAGACGTGAACAAGCGAAAGAGAAGACTGGCGCCAGCTTCCTTGGATTTCTAGCATCCTCGGCCAGAGAGACGACGTATGGAGGAGCCGTATCATACTAAATACGATATTGTATTCTACTGTATTGTACTTTACTGGAGCTCCTGTGGGGAGCACGGTGTCACGGGGCTGTACGCCACGGTGATAGGGTGATATACGGTGCGAAGATCCGACGGTGGTGAGCGTGAGCGGATATCGGAAAGAGACGGACACGTCATCGTTTGTCCTATCCAGAATCGTTCTCTGGGTCCACGCAAGCAGTCCGTGTTCACATGGGTGGAGTGCTGGAGTCAGCTAATTTAAGTCTGAAGATTGAACCAATGCGGTGCATCCACCTGCCGGTGTTCTACGAGGGTAGTCAGGCAAACAACCCCCTTATTGCCCCATTGAAGGGTAAATGTAAAAATTGCCACCTATTTTGTACCGCATCAATTTTGTATTTCTTCACATATCCGTAATAATTTAGGGCTTCTGATTGCAAATTTAAATTCACAATTTTCAAATTTTGTAATGGGTGGCAAATAAAAAAATTTAGTGTTTTCTCCAAGGGTAAAACACAAGGCAATAAGGGGGTCAATCCTCCCTGGCTAGCAAAAAAAACAAGGGGCGTGTGGAAGGAGGGAGGTCCATGAAACAACCATTTAGCATCTAATTTGTCATTTGGGGGAGTTTGATTTTTTGAAATGTTTTTCAAAGAAATTTTCCTTGGAAGATGAATGGAATTCGCATGTATGGTAGAAACACCTATATGTGATCATTTTAGCGATTTTGCAAACACATGATGAGTAGTATGAGGGGATGCATATTCTCCCTCTATAGAAAGATAGGAAATATGGGGACTTTGATTATGATTTCCATAATTTTATTTCTGAAAATTAAAATTATTGTGTTTTTTGGGAGCCACAAAGTAGTCCGAGTCTATAGTCGATGTCTAGAGTTTTTCAATTTCAATCATTCAAGAACTACTTTCCCACTCAGTACTTACTACTTTTTTGCTCACTACTTTGGAACATGTGTCATCATCTTATTAGTCCCAACTTTGAAAAGGAGAAAAAATGTATTCTGGCTTCGACTGAAAATTTGTTCTAGTCAAGGTGGAAATACTTATACACCATAGGTAGATTACAAGACCTTGGTTGGGTGGAGGTGTTTCTACTTTAACCCAAGTCATTGCATATTTTTTGGACTTTTGTAGGATTAGTTATGAATTTCAAAGTTAAATTATATTCCAAAATAGGTCTTTAGAAGCATTCACCCCTAATATGTTTATTGTTGGTAAATTGGCAAGTACAATTGGTATATTCTCAAAAAAAATACAAGTATGAACTTTTGTATTAAAAAAAGCTTTTCAAGCTTGGTTGCTTTATGGATCT
Source organism: Climacium dendroides (assembly GCA_950106755.1). Lineage (NCBI taxonomy): Eukaryota > Viridiplantae > Streptophyta > Bryopsida > Hypnales > Climaciaceae > Climacium > Climacium dendroides. Next base: position 20,352,344 of record OX467083.1, read on the forward strand.
CCTACCATACACATAGGCGGCACTAAACTCCATTCACTAAAGAAGAGGCTGGAAAATAATAGGAATGTAATATTTACTATGGGTGATAAAATTTGAAAAACTTGAATTCATAATTGAAATCAAAGGCTTCAAGACAAGTCTTGACATACACGCTTAATCCTAAAGGACATGATCCCTTAAACCCTACTAAGGTAATCACCTCAATTGTTACTAAAATACTCTGATTATTAAACCATGAAGTACATTCTTTGTTTCTACAATTCATAGTAAAATCATTCATCAAACCATTTAGATTCACAATGTCCTTACATAGTTAATCATTCTATAATATAGAGGTAGTTTCGACAACCCTCAAAATACACATAGGCATTGGCTTCTAAGATAGTGCTTGATGATGAATCATAATAATGTTGTTGACTCCAAATGTGGCCCTTTTCTTATGTCTTTGAAGTTAATTTTTGTTTGTGAGCTTGTTCTAAATGGGTTTTGTTGTGGTCGTCCAAAGTCTAGGTCCAAATTTTCTTCTTTCTATTCATCTAAATTTTTTAGGAGCTTCCAATAATACTATTTGTAAATCTAATTCTATATCAATCACTAAAAAGTTATTTGATTCAATGTCATAATCCATTCATGATGGTTTAAGTATGTTGCAACTCTTAAAATAACCCCTTAAATGGAAAATTATGTTGTTCACTTATCCATAGGAATGTCAAAACTACCTCTATATTATACAATGACAACCCTCAAAATTTTGTATTTGATATGAATTTCAAGCTTCACTTTCTCTACAAAAACTAAAAGTTTTATGGTTTATAGATGACATGGATTGTACCTCAGACAAATAAAAACAAAAAACAAAAAAGTTCACTTACTTATTGTGACAAATTAAAGCATACGTTTATGGTCATGAAGTTTGAAGTTTTAGAGGATTTAACCCCTAAAATGTGTCCAAGACTTTTGAGCTTCTTGGAATTTGTTGTCAATTGAATAAGAGATATTTTGATAAGTTTTATCAATTTTCCAAATTATAAGAAGTTTTAACAATTTTCCAAATTAAACCATAGGAATTCAAACTAGACATGTTAAAGAGTACTTGGGAAAAGGCTGAAGACAAGAATATCACTTTAATGTATTGAAAAATTATAATGTTTGATAACGAGGGTGTCAAAACTGTGATTTTAAGTCATATAATTCACTTTTCACATGTCAAAACTAAAAAATTTGAACACCACAAAATATGGGAGTTTAACATGCATAAATCTAATCAATTTGCAATTTCTCAGAATCTATTCTACAATATTTTAAAATGAATTTCTAATGTAGTTTTTTCTAAGTGCTTGTGTATTTTGAGGCTCGTTTCCAAGTTTGACGACACACAAAGACTTGGTAATTGCAATTGCTTTAATACTATCTTACAACAGAAAAAATTTCTCATGCATTTTTCAGCCATAAGAATTCCAACCCAGAGATTGGGAATTTTAGCACTCAGCTTGTTTGTCGACCATTGACACATGACGATCTCTCTTTTACCAACTCAGTACCGCAGGTGTCACATACATCAAAGTAAAGTTTAGAACTGTCCCTTGTATTGAAAACTTTGTGTTCCAAAAACAGAACAATTGTTAATGATCAGCTTTGGATATTGCAGGACTTTCCTTAACCCTGAAACGTGGAAATCAGCCCTTTTGGACGTGACATCATCTAGTTTAAAAAAACCAAAAATATTCATTGGGAGTCAAACTACTGTAGAAGATCCCCCTTTCCACCCAATTCCGAGGATGAATAGTTGCATTTCTGTCCTACACAGGAGAATCCCTTGTCATCCATCGGACATCGGACGTCCGTGTCGACGTTAAGATGCAGATGAACTCATTAGACAGGACGAAGAGAGTGATTTTATCGTTTACAAAATATCAAAGACGTGAAGGCCTAGGCGCACTCAGATTACCAGTCGTGTCACTGCGTTCCCAATGTGCTTCAAATGTCACCTGTACTGAATACTTTTAAATTTACATGCCCTACAGAGAGGGCAATCAACACAAATGTACCGAGAACGTTTTTTCACTACAGAATGCAGTAGCAACTCGTGTATCTCCATTAGCGAGTAAATGAAATCCAAAATGTCCGACTGTTTATTAGGGGAAAACCAGTCTTCAAGAATTCAAAATGGTACCTCCATAACAGCAATTCTACTGGAAGCCTGTGGGCACAAGTGGTACCCGATGAGGCCGAAGAGATCCAAGACCGTCATGTGAAATTCCCTTCCTCTGAAAGAAAAAGTCTTCTTCAGCGCTGGCTGGTTCATTGCTAGTTACTTTACTATTCACATACTCTCCACTGTTGTTCTGCAAAAGACAGCTCTAGTGCATGAGATTCAACGTCTCCGAATTTCTGCAAGAACAAGGTAAGTCCCTGCTGCGAAGTTGTCGAAGTGCAAGGCACTTCAGAGAGGTACTGTACCATGAATTCTGGAGACTTGGACGGTTATACTAGCAAAGCCCACTGGTGGATGATCTAATCATCAACTAGGTTTCACCAATGTCAACATATTCAGACATGACATTAATAGACCAGATCCTACAGACCGCTCCATATCTAGGTGCAATGTTGAACAGTATATTAGTAAAAATACCTTGGATAAATTTGGCTGCTGGAACGTCTTTACCTTTGATAATCGTTGCGCCTCCTGTGACCAGCAAGAGGAGTGAAACATACAAGTCAGATCAGGTCCAAACAATCAAGAAATTACGAAGAATCACACTGAGCAGACAAGTAATTCTAAACAGGTTTTACTTGCGAGCTACCGCCAAACAATCTGGTCCAACAATTTGTAAGGCGCTGAGAGGCAGTCTCCATGTTGAACCCTCATTGACTATTCTCAGTGTGAATTGAAGGTTATCCCAAGTCAATTATAACGAAATCATGACTGGAGAAATGAAGACTTACGTGCGGTGTAGCGCTTGCTCTATTCTCTGAATCCATTTTCTCACCGATGACTTTTCTGCGAAAAAACAAAATTTCAATCTCCAATTCTATCAGAGACGATACGATTTTCTCGTTCATCCAGTAAATTGTTGAGTGGGTGGAAAAGTAATCATGGTTGCACAGACAGTTGATTTTCTATGTCAATTCACTCACATCGCCAACCCGACCAATTAAATCGATGCAAACCAACCTCAAGATTAGGAATCGTCGTACCTGCTGTCATCGTCTTCAGACATATGCTTGTTCATTAAACTCGCCTGCAACACCGTCGACAAGATCATAACCGAGAAACTTAGAACGCACATGTAGCGAATAAATTATAACACATGAACCTTTCATTTACCACCAAAGAATGATGACAGCTTGAAAGTCTCCGCCACTTCCATTCACTTCGTGATGACAGAATCGTTAAAACGTTTGGGGTTCCGTAACATCCTGACACAACTGAGGTCTTTCATATTCCTTCTCATTTCAAAATTCAATCAGCACTGTCGTCAATCTAAATATCTGAATTCTAGTGTTAGTAAGAAGATATCAGACCATGCTGTGGATACAAAGAACTGTCCAGGGTAAGCATCAGCCTGGCAGAATAATCGGTTACCTGCTCAGAAATAATACTTCGGGCCTCTACAAGCTGTGCTTCAAGAGCTTGCTCACGCTCAGTGGTGTCTCTTCCAGCATTAAGTCCATTCTGATTTTCTTGCAGCTGCATCATACGTTCCTGTGAGGAAAATAGAACAGCAACATGTAAGGCGTGTGAAAAAACGTTAGAACTGAAAAATAGAACCTATAATTACGTCAGAAACGGCTGAAAGAGTATAACGGTCGTAGTCTAAAACAAAGCTACTAGACGATGAATATACATGAAAGTTTTACCTTAATTGTAGACATTTTAGCACGCAAGCTGTGTTCAATTTGATCCCTTGCCATATGAAAGGGTAGGTCAAAAACATCCTGCACAAAGAGCACAGCATTCAGGTTTACAATCGAACATCTGATAGAAGAACCTTCACATGTTGCAAGTTATATTGCATTCAGAACGTTTACCCTAAATCAAGCCATGTCCTAGAGTGATTACTAGATAAAAGTCAGAAATGCCAAATAAATGAGTTCGAAAGCAAAGCACAAACTAGTATATATATACCGTGCGCCCTCCAAGTGGAGTGGGAGGCGGTTCAAGTTCATGGGAACTTGCTCCAGTACCTGGTCTCAATAGACCACTTGGGGTATTCAGAAAATCACGCATGTCACCCTGCATTAAAAACATGCATTAGCTCAAACACCAAAATAATAAACCTGGTATAATTTAATCGTTGCAGCATCTGTATCAAAAAGGTAGATGGTTGTTCTGGGTCAACAAGGAAACGTGCTATATGCTTAGAGAGAATACTGCAATACCTGCATGGATCGAAGCAATGCTCGCAAATCAGAATTTTCAGCCACGAGCTCTTGCTTCTTTGTTTCATATGCGTCCACCTGCAAAAGAACAATAGATCACTTAAGGCCAAATATATCTTCACTCTGAAAAGCTCTGGTGAAGCCTACAATAACAGACTTTGATAATAAAACTTATTGGGTGATGAACTGTCTAAGCGTTAGATTCTGCTCAAGGATCGTGAAAAGAGTCTCTTACAATCATCTTATAAAAATCACCATCCGCTTTCTTGGTATTCCAAGTGCCCCGTTGTCTTCCCTCCTTCTGCTCAGAGTGAAGTAAAGATACACAGTTACTGAAACATCCATGGCCTGGTATCTCTATGAGAGAAACACGTACGGTAGCTTTCGTTCAGTTGCATTCAATCACAATTTATTATCACAATAATTTTCTTTTCAGTAAATCATTAAAAATAAAAATAAAACATTGTGAATATGCATAAAACTGCCTAAGAAGACCTGTTCACTAACTAAAGAAGATAAAAAAAAATACCTGCAATAAATTCATAATTTCAATACCAGTCTTGGATTCTTTCTTCTTTTCCATCATAACTTGGTTCAAGCGTTCCTGTGCCAACCAGCTGATATTCAGAAAATTTTGGAGGCAACTAAAATCGGCAAGGAAGTTCTCATTCTCAAAGACACGTCAGTGAGGGCAACAAGTTAAGTACTAGTACTTTACCTGAAGCTTGATATATTCCTTCTCTTTCTTCTTCAATTCATGCATCTGCTGAACCTTCACTTGCTGACAAAACCCATTTCCCATAATAGATTAGGCAAAGCCAGGTAAGTGGACAATGCAGCCAAATAGCCAAGCATTGCCACGAGAAGCGACTAAACTGAGGAAACCTTATATTCAAACCAAAATAGTTACAACTTGGCTGCTCACCTGTGTACTAATCACCATTCTTTGAAACTCATCCTTCTCATGCTGAAGCTTCTCAATCTGCGCCCTGCTCGCAGCTGCTGCCTTCTGCTCCTGTTTCCAAAGTGATATAGCATAGTCAGGACACTAGCAAACCTTGGAAGATTAGACCCAGGAGAAAAAATAGACATGTAAGTTTCCTGCATTCCATGAAGGCCATTCAGTGTGAATGTCGGCGAGAATATCTAGCACATATGATCAGAAATCATGAAGATTCCTGAATTCAGTCAATAAAATTGAAGGCACTAGGTAAGGTAATCAAGTCATAGAGGCCTTTACTAATTTCATTGAAAAGTAATATCGACTTCTGAACAAGGCAACTCAGAGATGGATTGCTGGCTCAGAAAAACGCTGAACCAGTAGAACCCAAGAGCTGCTTGTTGGGAAGCACCTGTGGCTTGACAATTGTATGCGAACAAGCTAATCCTTCACTAAGCACTCGTCACGCCTCACAAAACAACAGTAGGGCATGAGCAGTCAAGCATCATGAATGCACAGGTATCATTCCTGCAATGAGAATTTTACCACTTGAGAGTCACTGTGAATACCTTATCTAAGGAAATTTAACACATCTGATTTAAAACAGTTCGGCACTGATTGCAAATACGGTCTACCACACTATTCTCTGTATTACAGGTATACCAGATCAAAGTGAAATATCTCTATAGAGTTGGAAATACCTTGCTAGTAATTGCTTGCAGTTCACGCTCCTTGCTGGCCAGTTGGTCAGTCAGTCTTTCAACTTTGGCTTCGAGCCTCGACATATCTGACATTAGCCTGGACACAACACTCAAGATTGTTAGCAAGCTTCACGAGGTGTTATTATTCAGTTGAAACCTACTTCATATAGGCTTTCTAGTTGAAGTAATCAAATCGGTGTACTTCGGAAGCAAGACGGACGGAGCACATTCATGAGACTCCTTCCATCTTAGCAGACCGTGAGTATATCAGCTGTACTCGCACCTTTGCCTGGTCTCATTGGCTGTTTCACGATATTCAATATCCCGTTGCCGCTGCTGAATCATGGCATATATGCAGTTACATGTTCGTACAATTGAACCCTGCAGAACACCCATCATTTGCACAATTTATCAAAGGAATTATTAAGAACTAGAGAATTGAGGAAGATTTAACTCTCGAATGTGTAAAAACTACGAATCATGAAGCTCCAAAATAATTGACAGAACTTACAGGTTCACTGGAGTACAGATTTAGTCCCGAAGGAAAACCAAATGTGACTAAAGACTGGTTAAGGTACTTGATGCAGTGGTCCAAGTTGTGAACATCGGCAAAAGTATCATCCCTAAAAATTGACGACACAAGATCAGCACAATCCACGTATAAATTTAGAACTTATCACAATCAAAAATTAAAACCACATAATGATGCATGACGCTACCGCCGACTGACGACACTATTCCTTGATGAGATAAACAAAGCGTGATAAAGCTAGTATTTGATAAGAATAGAAATGATATCTGAAATGATTACCGTATTCTTAACGAAAATATTTCTTTAAACGTTGATCACGAGTTACGAGGACATAAGAGGAAGAGTTAAACATCAAGCTGAGAAGACTTACCCAGAAGTGTAGCTGGTATCGTATGAAGTCTGAAGAGAAAAGTGTTGAAACATCAGTCAAAAATACCTCGTTACACGACAAGGTGAAAATTGACCCAAAATTTCACGGAATTGATCGAAGTATAACAGATGTATGAGTTCTAAAAGGATCCCTTTAAGCTGGTGATTCGGTTATGTTGCAATGTGGTAGACATAGTGAACTTTACATAGGCATCGATAGTCAATATACATTAAATCTCTAGACGATAGCGGACGATACATTCAGGTCTCCAACAGCTTAGCAGCCAAACCGGTGCCGCATAAAGCAATATGAATGAACATGAGCATGAACATTCTTGTTATGGACAATTGTAGTACGGCATTCAGTATAATTCAGAGGATAGAACCTGGTTCATCTATTGACAAGACTTAAGAACGAATCTCTCTTCTTTCGTGCTGATGACCAAAGACCAGTTTCTAGAAGAAATTCATTAGACCCTCAATCAGTTTCCTGAAATGGAGGAAGAACGTACCATGTAACCAACGTCACCATCGCTCATCCCCATGGATGCCACTGCCTCTTTAATGTTCAATCACTCCAAATAATGAAGTGAAGTCACGAGCTTCGTCGGCACGAATCCTATACAAACTGCAAGCATGGGGATCAAGCATGAATCATAGTGTACAAGTTAGCAGATAGAAGTAGACATCGCAGGAGGGACAATCTTCGCAAATGCTTAAAATATCGCTAAGATCATCACTAAATTCGCTGATTAATTTACGGGGCAACTTTTGCGATGTGATAGTACCAGGACAAGGTACAAGAACTACAGCTTAGCGTCTACTCTTGACTTACGGCGTTAATTGTGCCAGAAGATGAAAGTAAAGGTGATGGTACACAAATTCAAAGCATCCCCTCAAACAACTATGAGCAGTTCTTTAGGGAAGCAAGGAACTTCTGGTCGGGTAAACTAAGGAGCTCACATCCAGAGCACACCATAAGAAGACCTAAGGAAGGATCTCAGACAGAACATTAGTTAGGTTATGGATTAGGCTTCTCAGTCCGAAGAGATAAGAACACGGTCGTCAAATCGTTTAATTATCAACGTGAACACCAGGCGAGCAACTGAACGCCCGTCTTTCAAATGCTCTCATAAATTCAGGAGGGTGTAGAGACATTGTTTACACTGCGAAGTCAGGAGGCTTAGAAATGAAGTCCTGAATGAATAACGCGGTCCAACATCGAAGAGTTATTATCAATTAATGCTCTAAACCATGGAAGCGTCTATATTTTCAAGATTTGCGTGACCTAATAAAAATAGACCATACAGGAAGGATTGCCAACATTATTTCATCGGCATTACCAGATCAGTTTCTCCTTGGTCGGGATAGTTCGAACTACGAGAGGTATCATCAGTGACATTCCTTCATGTTGAAATGGAGTTTTCAAGACATTGCGTTCTTGAACGCCGATGAAAAAATGTCCTCCTTTCAGAAAAGATCGACTCTGCTCTTTAATTCTCCACAGACATTATGACCTAGTGTCGTGCACAACAGAAATTTAAGAGAATTGGACAAGAAGACGCTTCTCCTCAAATACAAAAGCCGGATTAAGGTAATTAAAATCTGCATTTCCTTCACTACATCGGTGAAGGAAAAATTTGCAAGATTTCGGGCAAGAGAGGACACCTGAGCTGACGCAGTCTCCCAAACACCACCAAAAGTCGTGCAGTCTGTAAATCTTCCGTTCAACTGAAGCACGTCAACAATTATTTGCGGTCGTGAAGTGATCACGAACAATAGTAAAGGAAAATAAAACACACGCTTCTTCAGAGCCGGATCGGAGATCAGCACACTTGAGTCAAAAAAATGCAGGCACTAAACGCGGCTTTCTCTGTTGCGCTGAAGTCTATTCGACTCCTCAAAGCCGGCACTTCCAGAGAAATTCAAACCACTGGCGCTTTCCTAATACAGGTTTTCAAAACGCAATGAGCCAAAAGACCGAAATGCCGATGATCCACGCTCACCACGAGGCCGCCTAGTTAGCTGCTAGCCGAGACTCCGTTCCGCGTCGAAGCTTCACCTAGTAAAATTCCATCAACACGTAAGCAACAGAAGCACAAAATCTCAAAAAAAAAAAACACACAACACCGAAAAGAAAAAGTGAAAAAAAAGCGTGAACCAAATCCAAGCTCGCGCTTAAAAAGCGCCACAATCGTTCACAGAGATCGAGATAACGGACAAAAACCATTCCACGATCACAGCTCCACTTCTCACCACAACAGAACCCCCACCCTGACCAACCTCGCAGCAAGAAAAAATCCGCAACAACACCTGATACCACCACTTCCAGAAACACCTATACGCGAACAATCAAACACACATTCCGACTCCGGAGACAACGAATTGAAGATAACCTGACTACAATTTCAAGGAATAGGGCATATCTGAGGTTGTAGAAGACGGATTGGTACAAAAGTTGTACCCAAGGATTCGCAGAAGAGACGAGCGGCAATCATGAGGCGATCCGTGAGCCTCCCGAGCACAGGGATCGACGAGAATCAATTCCGAACTTCGGCAGGCCGGGGAGCTTTGCGACGACGGAAGGCCCTCCCTCGCGGTAAACAAGGGGAGGCTCTACTGATGCGGGATCGGGGGGCAGGAACGGGTACCGGCACCGGAACCCGTGCTGCCGCACGGGCAGGGGCACTGGTCGCCATCAGGACGGGCGGGTGCGCCAACGTTCTCTTGGGTTCAAAATTGGTCGAGGCCCTCGGTCCGCGCTTGTAGGGCTCGCAGCATGGGCGGGCCGCGGGCAGGCGCCCAGGGAGTGACCGGGCCACGGCGATGGGTAGCACTGTCTGGTTGGTGCATTCAAACTTGCAGGTTTGAATATTTGAAAGCCCCTGGCTGGTACTGGACGCTCTGAAATGCTTCTTATTATCACACTTTAACTTGCTTAATTATTACGGAGTAAGCTTACAAGAAACCCTGAAGCTCAGTAAATAAATGAATGACGTGAAAATTCAAGTCAATGTGACGAACACATTCAATGTTACTGTTACACGTAAGGTAAACTTGATGCAGGACACAAAGTGACAAAACCTGTCCTGCGAAGTGGGGCCCTGTAAGGTGAATTTTACCATGGGAAAACAGAGGAATTTTTTTTATTTTTCACACATTATGAAATCTGCAAATTTTGAATTCATGTTTGTAATCAGAAGTCCCAAATCACCCATAACTCATGAAAAATATAGAATTATTGTGGCAGAAATAGGGGATTTTTTTTTCTAAATTATCCTACAAAATAACAAATTTATCCTGCAGAAACCACTTCACAAGACTAGTTTAACTATCATATCATTACTATCATATCATTTGCTAATACCATAGTATCAACATTTTTGGTTTGTCCAATTTAGTCCCTCCAAATTTGTGTCAATGTAGTGCGGGCATCTTCCACTTATTGTTTCTAAACAAATTGTTGTTTAGTAAAGTGTATATATATGCTTCATCATGTAGAAAATGAACTTTGGAGCTTTTAGGGATTATTTAAACTTAATTTAAGGAGAATAAGCTAGTTGTGAACACAAATGAAAGAAAGGACATTGTGGATAACTATTGGCGGCATACATATCAAGTTATGAAATGTAAACCACTACTACAAGCTCTACCCTATTCATATTTATATTAGGGCTATTTTTCTTTCTTAATTCAAATTTATTTTTGCAATTGTAGATATACTCTACGTGAGTGAGCAAAGTATAGATTATCCCATGCATTGGAGTTGTTTAGGCCTACCAATTCCCATGATCAATTTCAACTCTTGCACATTCTAATGCACTTGTGTCAAAAGATAGCCTTATTTGAAGCTACATCATCACCACTTTGCTATTTTTAACTAAAAACAAACTTCCATATATTGTTCTAAAATCACAAGAGTGTTTTTTTTCAAGTTCAAAATTACCTACACCAAGTTTCATGATGTTTCCACTTCTATATGAGTAGGGAAGAACTACATTTTAGATGTACTACCTTTGCCAAACATTCTAATCCTCATTTTGTAATTCTTGGACATTTTCATATAAAATTCCAAAATTGCTTTGGCTTTTTTGGAAGGTTTTGCAGATCTATTAGATTCATGGAAGCCTACTCTTAGAGCGTCACTACCTTGGAGCGACCATATCCCTATGGTAAAGCAATGATAGCGAGCCAATATCTTCCTCCCAAGCATTGCAACTTCTTGATTTTCCATCGTGGGTTGTCCAAAGCATCTCTCACCACCACCCAAAGCAAATTGCATCCCTACTTTCCATCATGGCAACCTACAAGGATCAACAGAATATGAATTGAAACATGAAAGTCACCAGAGTGACACTCCAAGGACCATGTCAAAGGACAACTGCATGAAATCTTGTAGCAATTTGTCGAAGCCAAGTGAGGTTCAAACTTCCCTACACCTACATTATGTTGAGGTATGAATTGAAATTGTTGGCATGCCCAGTGCTTAGAAAACCACGCCCGGTGCCACAATGCCTTACTTGGACATAGGGAATGCAGGTAGGAATGTTATAAACTAAGGCCTCATAGGACAATGACAAATTGGCTCTAAAGCCTTAAGTGCTGGAGCCACAAACATTAATAGGCCTTAGGGGCCTCCTTACATGTATTGGTCATCAAGGAAATTGCACAACAGGTGCTACGGGGAAAAGCAAGCATTCTATTTTTATATTGACCCGGTAGGTGGTGAGGGAACAATAAAAAAAATTCACACATAGTAGATTCACGAGTCTCCACCAATGAGGTTGTCCACGGATATTAACAAAACTTCGACTCCTCCTTTCCCACTTACCCACCCCCAAACAAGACAATCAGTGAAGCCACTCTCATCTTGAATTAGCTGTAAACTTGCCCAC